>OX392514.1:9829173-11029173 GCA_947623375.1 Apotomis capreana
TAATGATGACAAGAAAACGTTGAAATGATAAGTGTAACGAAACAAGTCAAGTTGGCATCGATACGAAAAGTGCAACCGATCATAAACAGCTTCAGGTTTGTCTCAAAAAGGTCATCGCCGTTACAAATCTAATAAAAATGAGAAAATAAATAAAACCATGTGGGTTCCGTTAAAAAAACATGTGTAAGTAGCAATTATTACTAAATATTGTTTTTACCTCTCAAGCTGTAAATAAGACGCACGTTAATTTAAATAAAGGTTCAATCGCGACTTTAAACGTACATTTTATTTAATAACTCTTTTTCACATTTTATTAAAACAAACCGTATAACTACATATAACACAGAACCTTTTTTAATTGCCACTTTATTACGTGCAAGTTAAACATATATCAACGATTCAACGTATGTTAAATATATTGAAATAAAAATCCATCCATCCATGAGCACCAGGCAACCAAAACTTTAAATTATGTCTTATTTTTTGTAATATGCTTTTATTTGGTTATTGGCAAATTTCGCAACCTCAGAAAGCATTTAAAAAAATATTTCTTGGAACCCGCAAATATGTATAAGAAACTACTGAGTAAACTTTAATGTTCAACCGGTGTAGGTATTGCCCGTCAGTCACTGTTTTGTCATGTATGTATAAATTTTCACATTTCTCACGGATCTCTAAAGAATACAAGTATAAAAATGAAGTGAGAACTTACGTACATGCACTTATCAGACCTGTCGTCAACCGCTGCTCTTTTTTGCAAAGAATGTCGTAAGTAACATATATGTCGTAGTAACATCTGTCGTTTTGTACAAACAGAGCAGCCCTACATTACTCCGTAAAGACGGGCATAAACTGTCTGCTTTATTCAAATGAACGATAACAAGGCGATTTCACCCAATTCCGTTCGCTCAAGGATAATGATCACTTACAAATAAGCCTTTTTAAGTGTCGATGCGTTTCAAAGATATTTCAATTGACGGAAGAAAGCTTTTTAACTAAACTGTTTTATACACACTCTTATTAGTTTAAAACGAAGTCACATTTGACGTAAAATTGTAGATTTATTAAAACTGTAGTAGTACTATATATTTGTATCAAAATAATTGCACAGTGCTTCACATGATGCGTGTATAATAATTATACACAAAACACTTTTACGAGTATACCTAAGCTGAGCATTTCTCAAAAAATTTGCCTACAATTAAGACATACTAAATTAAGGTCCAATATAGTTTTCCTTTTTTGTTACCAATTATTTTAGTAATTTTATATTCAATGTTATGGCCATGTTCGATAATTAAGGTTTTGTTATGCTTATATTTTTTTAATTATACATAATCTAATATCAATGTATTGGAAATCACAAAAAAATTGGTAACAAAATAGGAAAATTATATTGGAACTTGATTTATGTCTTAATTGCAGGCAATTTTTTTGTGAAATGCTCTCCTGTTCCTTTACGGTATCATATTTTTAACGAAATAACCAGTTGTCTTTTTAGAGGCTGTATTGATGTCATGTTGTTACATTATTATTAATCCGAGAATGTCATGTACATTCATACACAGAACAAAGTATTTCAGTTCAGAAGCTTACAAAGAGATCTCTAAATACCCACAAAGTTTTATCCAAATATTTGAAACAAATGATGTGACAGTACTATTACGACTTTAAAAGATAGTTACACAATTGAGAATCAGACGTCTCAAATAAATAAATAGTATACATCATTTCTCTCTACCTGTCTCTATCCACCGCTCCTTAGCGAAACATCAAATCTATCTCCATTTGAAATGCTTTACCCTAAGCCTTCGTCTGCCAGAATCGAAGTTACCTGCGTAAGGAAGATAATGAAGAAGCCCTGTCAGCACCTTTGTAGCTGTCAATTTTAGTATTTTGATTTACGCCAGTAGAAATGTCAGCTACTTCTGATGCTAACCCTACTGCAAAGGAAAGTAGATGTTTAGTCGATCGAACACTCCGACCAAGTCAATCACGCTCAATTTCGTCCACGCAGGAAAAAAAACCTGAAGCCATCAAACCGCTGTGTCATCTCTGTTATTAAAAAAATCAAACGTTTCGCTTTCACTGGTATTGTAGTACGCGGTGCGTTTTGGTGTGCTTGCGCTGCCGACGGTTTTTCGTTGATACTGTTACAGTTGAATCGCTATACTACAACTGTACTTTTGTAATGCGATTGCTTTTTAATGTATACAAATCAACCAATTTTATTAACCTTTTGGCCGCCTAACTCGTCGACGCAAAGCTGTGTCCCAGCTGCCAAGCTGAAAGCTGATACTATGAAATTGTGTAGCGACATAATGGCGTTTGGGTTCCGTCGTTTTGATTTGAGGTCTCTGGTGCTCAAAAGGTTAAGCAATTTATATGTTTCTTTTACGGAAGTAAGAAACATATTAGGTAAAAATAAAGCGGGATTTCAAGTTTCCAGATAAAAATAAGGATTTCGACTGAGATTTAAAATGCTAGAAAGAGTCCAGGCAAATTCAGACAAAGTTATCTCTCTTTATCTATACACTGCAGATATATCTCTTAGTCTTAAATTTAATATTAACATCCTTGCTCTTTTTCACACGTTAAGAGTCAAAAAGATACAATTTAGAAATATAAGTAATCGATAATCGGCATTGTAGGTTCAAAATATCTTCAACCCGTGTTGAATACCATCTGCACTGGTTGTCGAGTGAAATATTTTCTATACAAACCGGAGGCAACGTAAGCCTATCGTTAGGTAACTGACAGACATGTCTGAACTTATATCGATCAGGTGCCGCGACAGCCTCCGCTTCCGGTACGAAAAAAAGGCCCGTTCACAAAAAAATACCAAGCTTATAGTGTTGATTTGATTTAAACTTCTTCACGATTTTGACATATAATTATAATGGAACTTTCTCGTAAACTTCAAGCAGAGTTGTACGTGAAGCAGTTGGAATAAGAAAATGCTAGAATTTCTACCGCAAGGATGGTTTTTAGGGTTCCGTACCCAAAGGGTAAAAACGGGACCCTATTACTGAGACTTCGCTGTCCGTCCGTCCGTCCGTCCGTCCGTCCGTCTGTCACCAGGCTGTATCTCAACAACGGTGATAGCTAGACAGTTGAAATTTTCACAGATGATGTATTTCTATTGCCGCTATAACAACAAATACTAAAAATAAAATAAAATAAATATTTAAGGGGGGCTCCCATACAACAAACTTGTTATAAATTAAGTATATATATGTATAGGTACGGAACCCTTCATGCGTGAGTCGGGCTCGCACTTGCCCAATTTTTAAGCTTTTGCCTTTGTGGAATCCAGTAATAAAAAAATGCGAATCACATAAAATAGGACATTTGCAAGCTACTGATATCGTAAGTGTTGTGTCGGTCGAGTGGCAACCCTAGTGAGCAAACTGACAATATCGGCTGAAGGACACTGATTGGCCATGAAAAAAAACTGATAATAAAGGCCTAATGCAGGTAGGTCATGATACTCGCGCGACTATAGAAGACGTAACGTTGTCCCTTCGAGACCATGAAGTCAAAGTAATTAAATAAACACTTTTGAACACGATTAAAGTCCCGTTTTGCTCATAATGTTTAGATTTGCGAGCGAGTTTCATATTTAAGGCAGCAACATGAACTCTAAGTACTCGTACCCTTAAGATCGCGTATTTTAAAATTTAGGTATTTAGCTGCAACTTATGATTAACTCTGAAGAAAGCAACTATTTAGTAGATTAATTTAATGTCATCAGTAGCATCGCTGTAACGGTCAAAGCTGTAAAAGCAGTCCCGCGGGGAGGGAGGTAGTCGAGGCGAACTGCAGAAAGAAAACTTACGTGACGCGATTTTTATCAACGTATCCTATAAACTCCGATTCCCAAGTTATGATTATATTGATTTAATTGTAGCCGGTATAAAAAAATTACTTTGACATTTTAGTGAAATCCGTCGAATTTATTGAATGCCGATTACACGCTACAGCCTTCGACCCGGTTTTACGCATTTTTTTTATCTCACGACTGCCACATTTCGATCGTTTTTTAATGTTGTAACTAAACGAGGATTACAGATAAAGACATTTTATTATAATTCTGAGCAAATTGACACGAGTTTCGGTCGGCCCGGTAACTAACGGTATAATTTTTATATAAGTATTTTTTTTTAAGCATGATTTGTACTGTATCAGGGCTGTTTAGCGTTACTACCAGTGAGTTGGACTATGTGAGAGTACAAACCCACTAACGGGAATGTTTCCACGCCACAGGAGTGATAAAAATTCAAAGAAAAAATTTTGGGTACAAAAGGACGTCTTGAGGATCACCCTTTCACTAATTATGTCACATTTAACAAAATATTTGCAAATATGTTGATGTCACGTAACTATAGAAAGTTTTGTGTGCATATTCGGCTACCTACACATATAATAGCTACTTAATAGCATATAGCATTATTGCCATTTCAAAAACTTTCCCGTAAAATAATTCACACGCGATCTTAACACGAGCGACATTTACAGAAATGGTATTTTTTTTGTTTTGTGCCAGCAAGAAATAACTAATACTCTCGACAGAAACTGAAATCTGCGTAAGCCACGACTCACCTTACCTAACATATATCACAAAACATATCTCGAATAGCCCATCAAATAAATTATTGTTTAAAGGCTGGAATCGCCGTAACAATGAGTGTCGCGCTCGTGGGTGTGCCTAACGGGGGGTTTCAAAACGAGCCCGCATTTGCATCAAATTGCAGCTATTACTAATTATCTACGAAGAGCTGCGAAGAGAGCTCTTCCTGGTGTTTGACACGGCGTTTAGATGCGATGTTTAACAATGATACGAGAGATGTGATACTGAATTAAACAGACGTACGTTCTGATGCATGTAGTCGATCATCCTTTACTTGGATGACTCCTAGTATTTCTTTTCCTTCGATACCCGTACGTAACACATAATTTTCTCGCATATATGCGTCTTAGCTGTAACTTTACTGATAAAATCCATCTAGATTTATGTATAATCTTTTTTTATATATACATTTCTGTAACATTATTTTTGAATGTCAATAATTTTTATATTAAACCTTTGATACAGCATTTCAAATAAATTATGCAAAGATCGACACACAAAGCATTTTGAAAGGTTATCTATAACAAGTTGGTGGGGCGGTTAACACACTGGACCGGTAATCCAGAGGTACCGGGTTTTATTCCCGGTCTCTAATCTTCCGCTATAGGTTACACATTTAAATTTTACTTTGTGCTTTGATCAGTGTATCAATAGTTTAATATATTTTTTTGTCAACATGTGAGGATACTGAATACTAATTTGCTAAATTATCATTAATCTGTAACACAGATAGCAGAATAAGCTACCTATTGTCACCTACCATACTATGACACATTTGTACCTACTTATTCTAAGCAAATAAATATATATTCTATTCTATTCACATCCAAGGGTGGCTCCCCACAATCATTGACTCGGTACTATTTTCAAGTAGCCACACCCTACGAACATCATAACTCCTGAGGGTGAATTACGCGTGATTTTCCACGACACGTTCTCCATTACAGCACACGTTCACGTATTCCTACATTTCCCAGTTTACATATCATTTCTATTTACATGCAACTTTGTGTCGCTATGAGGGAACAACGAAATTTTATTCGTCTACTGTGCAGCAGACACATGAATCACGATGCAGATGAAAATTATTCAGTCCCACGAAACGGTCTACTATTCACAACAGCGACAAATATCGCAAGCGAAAAAAACCAAGAGAGGTCGATCTAAACATGACTTCAGCCAAAGTCGCATTCGTTTTCACCGACCGCTTTGATAATAAACCCTCAGAGTATCCAGACATGGATAGACGTCGTGATTTAAATTCAAGGAAATTTAGTCTGCATTCAAGTACATCACTCGGGATAAATTTAAATGGCAAAAAAATGCACAGACGTTTCTTAGATAGAGGCGCATAATTTTCAGATTCATTTTCATAGTCTGCACTCTGTCTGCGGTCATTCTTATGACATAAGATATATAAGGATATTAGCCAAGTCTAAAAACTATATTCCTTCAATCGTAATATACAAACGTATTTTTATTAAAGGACACGAATATTTTATTTTAAGTAGTTCTAATTTAACAGAAATATTTAATTGTCATGGCATTGGCATCATAGTATTGTATATTATTGCAATCCCTTACTTAAAAAATTAAGAGTAACGTTTTCTTTAAGTCACTTTAATACCGTAATAATTTAGTGTAAGTTTAAGTCATTATAAAACTACTTTACTCTCTAAAGTACTCAACAGTAGGAAAACTTAGCCATCATTGTTTAAATAGCTCATTTTTATTGGTTTTAAAAAAGCATTTGTGCAATAAAACAATTAGATCACCTTTCTAACCGGACATCCGTTTTACATACAGAAACATGGGTCTAGAGATGGCCTAAGGCTCATCGAAGATTAATACACGGACCTACAATTAAGGAGAAGCCAACTCATAAATATCTGTACAATTATTTGACCAACGTCCGCTGCGGTGTCAATAAACAATAATGTTAAAAATCAATTCAAGATGGTTCCAGGCAAATAAAGGCTGAACAAGTTTTTAATTTGTTCACTGCTTCTTTTGTCTGTTGTAAAGTTACGATTAGCCGCCGGATATTGGTTCTGTTTAAAGTTTCAATAATTTAGAATGGCGTTAATCACGGGGAAGTTTTGTCAGTAAAAAGGTAATATTATTTATAGCCAGAATGTCTAGACGTATTATTTACGGGATGTTAAGAGTTTAGTTATTTAAGAAACTTATGATTTGCGCAACGTAGGATTGCGTTTCTAAATATTTATTTATTATTTTTATTTATTAGTAACTAGTAATGTCACTAGCGCCAAAGTAAACCGTTTTAGTCCGTGGGCGTAGAGGAAGGGTGTTGAGGCGAACTTCAAACGATAAAAATACGTACTAATTAAAAAAAAACAGCTTTCACTCGCGTAATAATGTTGGACACTGGGCAAGTGGGCAGGCCTTTTATTAACTCGTATGGAGTTTTTCCATATACATATCCGTACAAATATAAGTGACGCGAATTATATCAAATAATAACATCCTATGAATCTCATTAACAGCCTGCCATTTCGCGATAGTGCCAAACCGGTCTAACACTACCTACACACTGCAGAAAGCTGTTTAGCGATTTATGCTACTTATTTTCAGCTTGTCATGACGGCCGGTCTGCGATGCATCAATGCATTTAATGATTTATTTATCCTGTCACGTCTGTAACATTCACTCTCATTCTCAATGCGCGGCACTAATATATCAATGACAATTGTGTCACAGTAGAAACAAAGAAGTAGATTAGCTGCAGTCTTTGAGAGGTCACTTACCGAAGTGATTGCACTGAAAAGTCCACGTATCGGTTTAAATTACTAAGATATAGTGTATTATGGGGTCTCCATAGGATATATCAGAAAAACCCAGGTGTCCAATAACATAAAAATTAATAATCAGTTCTTACAAGGCGTTTGACAAACACGAACAAATTTTTGTACTTAAAGAGCTAAACACGTCGATCATGTATAATACGAATAATTGATTGACCCTTAACTAGAAGAGTGCCTGAGCTTTTCCGATTGCAAATACTATCCTTCGTTAACTGTGTAGACGTGGAAGTGTGCGTGTCGCGTTGCATATCGGTACACACTCATTCAAGCCGCGCGATTCTATGACGCTATATTACTGCTTTTATTATGATTGTACCCACAAACCTCATTAGCCAGCACCCATATTGTACTGTAGCGTTACACAAAAAGATCACTTTCATTATCTCCGTGGCATACGTCTTCTGGTTGCGTAAACGCAAGTTTACTGTTAACGTGATGGCAATCGGGTGCATGGGAATTTTATTGTTTTGCGTACAAAACGCGTTCACACACATGGCCCTATATGTATGCCTCGTTATGATTACAGTGAATTTGACACAGTTGCCACAGTGCTAATGAACTTTGCTTTAATAATGCGTTTATTATGCTGCGTTAATAATGTTATTCTACATTATATTTAATGAATTAGAATAAGAGCGTAAAATCTTAAATGGGTAGCAATAATATTTTTATTGACAACGGAAATAACTGTCTTAATTTTTATTTGTATGGGATTCCAATATACAGTAAACATGAACGGAAGCGGAGCAAAACATAATATAACGGGCATTACAAAAGCCTTGATTGAAACATCACTCGCCATTTCATACGCGTAAAATTTGGTTCACTCAATCACTATACCTACTGGCCATGTAGATGACTAGAGAAGCATGTTAAGACGCTTGCACATCGCATGTTTTTCAATGTTAGTGAATTCACATGAAACGTGCTGCAAGTTGAACTACGAAAAGAGATTTACCAACCACGTTCAGTGCAGACATGGTTGATGGTATTAGAAATCCGAAGTTCATTTTGGCTACTTTAAACAATTAAAGAAAAGGTTAAAGTCATGTCTTACCAAGAAGTAAAGGAGAAAGCCCAAAAAAGAAATGGGTGACGCCGGCAAGAGCGCAGCTCTTTAATTGAAGAAGAAGAACATTTTGTAAATTATCCGATACAACGTCGGAACATATTATAGTATATGCGATCCGTATAAAAATCAGGTGTGTACGCGCTCTAAGAAACCTTTCGTAGCTGAGCAGTATTGGCATCTGTCGTGATCTCGAACAATAATCGGAAACTCCCACCAGTAAAAAAATCACGAAAATGACCGTTGCGTCACCGGCGGTTAATTGCCGTTACGATTATTATAAACCAATCGATTACAAACGGTTTTGTAATAGACCATCAAAATTGGGGCACTATAACAATGCTTGCGTGACCCAGTAGTATTGAAAAGATTTGACAACTGTATAACTACAGACAATGTGGATCCGATCGCCTAGTTCCTCATGCAACTGGAAACATATAACTATTTCTTTTAAACGTTTTATAATATGCACACTCTCTATAAATATATATAAAGGTACAGCCAATGTTAAACGTCTACCTTACTTAGGGGTTTTAGGGTGCGTCTCCACTGAAACGTAGCGGAGCGGAGACCTACGGAATCAACCAATCACAAAAGAGAAGCGGACCCTATGGCCTGGACTTTCTGAATTAAGAACAAGAATGGCGATTGGAACAACCACCCACCTAATATGTCACCTTTGCAACATGCATCATACAAATAAATGCACAAATAATTAGCACCTAGACTGTACTTGTTAATTGAGTGTTATCTAGTGCGAATTCATATTTACCATTGAATATTCATTATTCAGTAGTGACAATTTGAACTAGCCTTGCTCTGCAATAACGTAATATATCATCAACTCTTCGTCTAAAATTCAAATGAAGTCTACAAAGTTATTGACAATTTCAACTTTATTTCACAACCAATATGACTACAGAAGTTTGTGCCAAAAACATATCGTGGAATACAGTAATTTACATCAGTTATTGATTTAATGCAACGTTTTAATTGATAGTTATGTCGTCAATACATTATGATTCCTTACATATTCAATTTACCCCAGATTCTACAAATGTGGGTCAAGCCTCTATTTACACCAGCTGGGTTTAATGGATTTGTCAAATAAAATGTTATGTTATTATCACATTTGCTCAAATTCAATGACAAAATTGCATTTGCGAATATCGATTTTTGGCACATTACGAAATTGACCCAAAGCCGTATAATAAAGTATGCTTGAATTTGTGAAAAGATAAAACGTTTTAACACATACATACAAGAATAATTCAGCAAATTTATAATATAACATGAGATTATTTCGAAATCAGTGCTCAGCGATAACTCCTTCAAGTTGATTGACAGTACCTACTAATAATATATGTTTTGTGTTGATTTGATTATCTATAATACTGTTCATACTGACTTCTTGATTGGTTTAGTGATCAACGACATAGTACTTATGTCGAACACGTGTCCACTCCGGTGCCGAAATTATCATAGAACCTTCTACGATACAAGCAAACATTACTTTTTCGGCTGTCAGCATATTAAATCTTTTGCGTACTTACAAAAAATACGCAGTCGTAAATCCGTGAAAAAATAGGTTTATTTTTTGTTTATCGTATTTTAACGCCTTGTCATTTCATTAGGTAACTATATATTTAAAATATAGACGTAAAAATCATGCCAGATTATTTGTGTTGCTATCATAGTCTTTTCTGTTTGGTTCAACATGGTTTCAATGTTCTCGATACTCATCTTCCTACACTGAAGACTCGAACTGCTTCGTAGCAGACATTCCATAAGCGTAGTTGTCCCTGAAGAGTGCTGAAGATGAACACTATACGAGTTTAAAACATATCGGGCCGTTCCTGAGTAAAACCGCGAGTGATAATATAATTTAAAACCTTAGAGACGTCTTACAAAAGCTTTAATAAAACTATTAAAAGAGAAAGAAACTGCCAGTTCGACATGAGCTGCGTCGAGCGCCGCCTAGCCCGCATCGCCGTCGAGTGGCGAGTCCTATGGAATGCGCCTAATAAAACCATAACAATAGCTACCACAAAAAATCTCCCACGGCACATAATAATGAATAGTTAACGACGAAAACTAGGTGAATCTTTGTGCAATCGTGTGGTGTCTTTTAAAAGAAATATGATCATTTTCAATTTCATAACGTTTCCCACACATGGTGCTTATGAATGGTGGACTGACAGAGGACTGACAAATTAGTGTAATCTAAAACAGATTTTGTGACGCTAGCGCGTGCTTACTTATCTCAAATTACATGCTTCTATTGCTAATGAATATCATCAGCCACCGACACTGACTCGTGTGCTAAGAAATTGTGGAAGCTTTTCACGCAATCGCTTGTAAACAATTAGATAGAAATCTGTCAAATTGCTGACATCATGACTGTGATGACAGTTTTCTTATCCAATAAAGGAAACCTACAAGCTATAAATTCCAATATAATCTGTGGTTTTTAACTATATGTAGGTGATCATGAAATACACGAAAGACTTTAAAAGGTAATTTATGAACAAAAAAAAACAGAAATTTATTTTTGAAGTCCTTCGGAAACTTTGTATATTAAGATATGCATATTTAAATCAGTCTACAAAGTACTCCTTATATCGATCGATATCATCGCAGCAACACAAAGGCGTCATATCAAACCCGAAACAATGAAGAGAACGGACCTTCATGAAAAATGGCTTCAAAACTCAAGAACAAACGCTCAATGCAAATTGGACGAATGTCAAACTGTTGTATTAGTAGTATAATAGCGTTACACAATGTGCATCTTGACATTCCTTTTTGTTGTGTTGCATTCTGCGCGTGAGAACGGTTCCCATGCGATGGAAGATAGCGTGCGCGCCCAGCCGGCTAAACGAGCGATAAGGTAGATTAGAGCATCCGACGGGACTACTATGCAGGGTATTAGTGTCGGTTAAATAGTAAAAAGAACGTAGATACAAATATACGATCTCTGGGACTATGATGGTCGCATTTATCGCGCGATAAATGGATCAAATAAAGTACACGTCAATCTTGTTCTCAAACTTAAGTTGAACGGACTATAATGTAGATTAGAGCATCCGAATGGATCGAGTACTATATGCAGGGTTTTAGTCATCGCAGTTGTCGTTTGAGTAGTAAAACGAACTTAGATACAAATATACTACTCGTATCTGTGGAACTATGACGGTCGCATTTGGGTCATTGTCAGTTCAAAAAACAAAATTTGTACCTTCGGTGGTCAAAAGTTAAGAGCTTGTATGAATCTAGGTTATGTTGCTATTACATCGGATTATAGAAGAGGGAACGTTCTTTATTCTCACAGGTATTTAATCAGAAAATTAGGCCCTGGAATCCTTAATTTTGTAAATGTCCACCGGAAAGACGCGCACCTAAATCTGACAATGACCCATATTTAACGCGCCATAGACCTAATGCGGGTAGTTTGGAATACTCGCGCGACAAGAAAATGTGATGTCCGCCTGTACAGTCTTTTTGAGACCATGGACATAACATTACGTCTGAAACGTGGAGTTAATTAAATAAACATCATTTTGAACGTGATTAAATCCCGTTTTGTGACATATCCATCGAGCGATAAACGTGACCACCATAAACCTGCTGCATGTACTTAATTATTTATTATTCAACATTGAGGTATTATTTATAATAGAGCCACAGACCCGAACAAAATTGTCGAAAAAAGTGGCACTGCTGTCATGTTCAAGTAGATGCCAATAACGCTTATTTATAATTTACAACAACATAATTACTTCGTACAAAATAACTCTTTACTCAAACGTTTAAATGTCAAATTGGCTTACGTACTTATTACCACAAATATTTTTCGTGTAAATTAACTTTTTTAGCGTATTCTGACTCATGTCTCTTGTCAAACTTGGAACATGGCACGAATGGAGCAGATTTTAATAGTTTTACATACTAAAAATATTTTCATTATTTTTTTATTTAGGTATTAAAATATATTTGTTGTTTGAACTAAATAAACTCGTAAATTGTTAATAACAAATTAAGTTACGTTTTTATTTAACAACTGCATAAAAGGGTCCCGACACTGCATAGAAGGGATCAGTAATAATGACATTATGATTTCCCAACTCATCTTGTTCTAGTATGTGAAATGAGAGTAAGGCAAGTGCAAAATATTAACATTTTTAACCCTTTAAAGTTTGATGGCGTGGCGTGAAAGTCGGTGGCGTAGTATGCACGGCAGCACACATTGTCTTGTTCTTGGCGTTCAAAGGTTTAAACTGACAGTGTCTAGACTCTGAGACAAAATAAAACAATGACAAAGAGCAATTTTTTTATTAATTTATTAATGTAACCTGTAGGATCTGCCTGTAAAAGGCATATGTTCATAACACTGGCTCACTCGCCGCCGCACACATAGCAATGTCATGCGTCCACTCTTGCCCTCGGCTCGCGTGTAACTAAACGCAGCATCGTATGTGACGTGCGCCTGAGACAGGTATATCTATTTATGTATAGATACCTACTACCACAAACACTACATAACCATTTTACGCTTCTTTTGTATACATTGTCATTTTTTTACGTTTTTATTGAGATATTAAAGCTGTGTTGAGTGAAAGACTTTTACGCTTCTTTTGATTAAACATATTTAAAAAAAACATATATGATTATGCCGAACTAACACACGAGAGACGAATTATTTGGCTGAAATTATTCTAGACGTCTGTCTCTTACTAAACTCTCTCTTACTAAATTTATCTCGTTGTTTAGGATCGCGTGGGAATCTATAATAAAAAAATAGGATAATTATTTATTGCACTAATTTATTAATTAATAAAATATAAAACTATAGCGACTCCTTAGATTTTTGATCTGTGATGAGGTGCATTTTGTAGGGACAAAGTTAATAATTCTAATCTAAAATATGGTATGATTTTACATAGGATTCGTTAATTAATCAATAGAATCTGCGTGAAAAAGAATATTCCGACCTTTTTCTTTATTTTATAGCTGTTATTTCTGCAATTTTTCACTGAAAATTAAGTCATTTTTGAGACCCATCACGTGTCATGGTCTAAACGAGACTGATCGCCCAACTAATGCGATTTGTGATTTTGCATTACTTGGGAGGGTGCCATTTTTTCCGTCGGATTGTGTGTCCATGTAATTAATACGTCAATGTTATTCAAGCACAATTTAGTTAGCGACGATATATCATAAAATAATGATCTGGTTTAGATTTAGACGAGTTTTTCTTTAAGTGATTAAAAAGTGTAATACTTACAATATTTTTTATTCGTACACCTATTGTTTGGGATTAGCGTACCTACAAGTACCAAAAAAAAATCGTCGCGACGCCACGCAATTAAAAAAGCATTTTGTTTAACAATAAACACACTCCAAGGATCAGTATACAACTGACATTTAAACCGCTTCGGACGACGAAATCACGACTTTTATTACCAATGAGCCAAATATAACAAAACTACGTAATATAATCCAATAAAAATAACCACAACCTCTAATTACAGAGTCATTAATTTGGGAATCATCTCGTTAACAATTATGATCCAACATCCTCTTGAGTTCATTTGAAATGTAAAATATGTATATATTGAGCAATACACGGCCATTATCTTAATATTTCTAATAAGAACACATGTTGCGAGCGGGAATCGAAGTCGATTTATGGCTGCTTACGAAAAGCAATCAGACGGGGCGTGGTCAATAGTAATTATTTATTAACACCATCTTCTAAACGTTGCTACCGAACGGACTCCATTAGACACTTCCTCTGCATTAATGGGTAAGATTGAGATGCGGCTAACTACTAGTGTTAATCAGTTCTCGAAACCAACGGCACATTGATCGGTTTACGGTTGACCTTTCACACTCGCCGATAAAAACATCGATATAAATATTTCGGGGCGTCCGAAGCATTGTCTGTATATGGTCAGTGTGGATGGTTCTTTATTGAGGCGGGAGCCTTAATAGCCCCATAAGAGATTTATTATTGCCCATGAATGAATCGATCCGCGGAGGATGTTTATTGTAAAGGGTAATAAATCAAGCTCTAAACTTGTTACGTTCGCTGGACGCATTGAAACGCATTCTTGTCGAGTTACAGCAGCAAACACTAACTATTGAATTGAACATGATCCGTCAACAGATATAATAGGTTTTTAAATTGCCAAATGACCTTATATAATTACCGTGATAAAAAATACATCGTGTAGTAGCCATAATGCTTAGTATTGATGATGTACATTCTTCATATGATATAAAAAATTACAACCGTAGGTTACCATAAACTGCTACATACACTTACCTATAATTCAAACCATTTAGTGACCAATAAAACCCAACCAAACCAATATTACTGCAGTATCGCTTATGCTTTTTTATTTAAAAACGAAATAATTTGTGTATATACAATACAATACAAGTAAGTAATCTTTATTGCACACCTCATAAAACATACAGGAGACCTAAAATGCAAGAAATTACAACTTGAGGTAGGTAAACAACAGGCGGTCTTATCGCTAAAGAGCAATCTCTTCCAGACAACCTTTGGGTGGCGGAGAACTTGAAAAAAAATATTTTGTTATTAGGCGGTGCAAAAATCGGAAAATAATAATAATAATATATACATGAAAAACAAATAAATACATACTTAAATATAATAAACAATAAATACATACATACAATTGCATTATTTAGATAATAGACCTAAGTTACTTCCAAGATGACACGTAAAGATTGCGCTCCGCTTAAAATAAACCGCACTTTTTACGTTCCGATACTGAACGCTATAGAAAGCGAAACTTCGTTTATTTAAAAAAAGACTGATTGCTTCCTTCCTATTAGAAAGTTCTGATTTAAACGCGATCGTCCGACAGGAGTTGTCAGTTATTTTTTAATTGTAGTTGTAGGACAGGATGACCCTAAGGAGAATGACGTATACTAGTAGTTACTTAATGTTTTTACCGTGTTCGCTTGAAGGCATGAAAAAATGTTGCTATTTATTTTTATTTTTATTTAATGCTGGCCAGCAGTGGACTCCAGAGGATTTCAAGATATTTGTAATAGAAAGTGATTACGAGACAAAAATGTTACTTACAAATTCAGTAAACAACCTATTTACGCGTGGTGAAATAGGAGGGAAAAGACTGGCTATATGAAATTGAAAAAATGATGTAAACGTTATAAAACCAGTGATCGTATCACTTTAGAATATTCCGTTGCCAGGTATGGCTCTAATCTGACGCTAATTCGTGTGTATTATGATTATGAGATATCGGCAAATAAGCAACGTCTCAGGTATATCGCCTTTAAAGGTCATTAAACCGCGATGTTTGCGATTCGAGCTGCATAAAGTGACATTTCATGTACTACACGTTACGATGCAATTTAGAACCCAGTATAGCATTTTCATATAGGAGATAATATGAGAATTGCCCTATATTAAACTCTTTGTAGAAGTCTGAGCACATTAATAGATCGTTGTAAGCTAACTTATTAAAATTGTATCTAGTTATATCTATGTAGTTGTTTGATTGTATCATAGAATAGTACCTAGCGTTCCTGCTCTAATTTCACGGTCTTCGGTTCAAGTACGCTCAAGATGTGTCAGCATCGAACAAGCGGATGTAGACATCTTTCACTGTTGCTGTCATTGTCACGTCAATAACTGAGTCACCAGTCTGACAGCTTGTTTGACAGCCGGCTTGACAGTTTCGAGCCCACACGATGAGAAGATAGGAGTCGAAAGCTTAGCAGCAACCAGTTGCATGTCAAGATGTTTCTCGTGACAGATTCTTGTGTTGGTATATTTATTTATTTATTCTCGGTTGCGCAAAAAATACTTCAAAAAGGCGGACTTAATGCTGCTGGCGACCTTGACGCTGAAAACAATATGATTAACACTTCAATACCACTACAACTTTGGCTTTACCTTTCGCATATTGTAATTCATCAAGTAGATTGGCAACGTAGTAAGTTTATGTATTTGTTTGACAGTGTACTTTATCAGTAGCAAAATGACTACACTCATCAACAACTATTCTTTGTATTCCTAATTTTGGGCTCCAAAACGCTCGATGTGACCAAAATTTTAGACCAAACTACGGGTTTCGATTTTGATATTATCATCCGATAATCCGCTAAGCATTATTCACTCTTTTTTTCATTTTCTATTCCGCGTTAAGGCGACTCCTAATCCCAACGTCCTTGAGGATCTGGGCGGAGCCTAACGTTATTCCCCCCGCTGACCGTGCGCCCCCGGAACATTACTTCGTCATAATCTCGTTGAGTGGCGTCCAAGCAGCTTCATACACTCGCATAGTCCGAGCGGGAGTTGAAGATCAACAAACCTTATAATATACTTAGGCATTGAAAAATCTCGAAGTAAAATAAATCATTTAAACAATGATATAATTATTGCGGATTACTAAATATCTATTTACCCACTACAGTAGAATATTAAAAATAAAATGCGTTAAAGCTATTTATAAAAAAATAAGTGAAATTGGCTATTTGGAAGTCTCGCATCGAAAAATACTTTTTAGTTTCTTTTGTATGTGTACCTACCAAAAATGGTTAAAATGCCGACAAGATTCTTGATTATACGTGTAAAATCATGCAGAAATAAAAAAATATCGTTTTTTAATAAATAAATCATATCGTGACCCAGCGGATGAACCGATATTTTATCATAGTAGTGGAGGCACAGCTTTATCCCCCGGGTCATGCTGCTCTAATGAAAAGATAAACTATAAATAATAGAGCGACAAACTTAACTTTACCGTTGGAAAACGGATTTACGTCCTTCACCTACTTATAAACAGTGATAGTTTTTTATGACTACATTAGTACCACTTTACCCCGTTTATTTGTCAAATCTCATGCAAATTATTTCAAATCACGTTCCGATGTCTTTTCTGGAAATCATAGAGCACAGTACAGGAGCCTCCTGTACCAGCCACGTTGTCGTGCTGATATCTATAAACGAAATGCCTACAATACCTGTATTTTAGTATATAATTCCCTACCTGACAATTTAAAGTTGTTGAAAAATTCAGAATTTAAGACAAAATTGACAAAATGGCTACATGAACATTGTTTTTACTCAGTTAAGGAATATTTAGACATAAAGAATATGCAGTAGAATTTAAATTATCATTATGTTCAGATTATTGTTATTGGCCTCAATAATTTTACAATGACAAACACACAATTTGCATGCCCGTTTCGGCTGAATACTGTTAACCTGCTATATGCGAAAATATTTAACACCTTCTATGTACGTATTCTAGCAAATAAACATTTCTTTCTTTCTTTCCCCATTAGGGGTTGAACGTTCAAAAATGCGCTGAAATCAATATTCACAGGTTTTAATGAAGGGTATACAATACACGCAAAAAGTGCACCCCTTACTCAAAAAAGCCCCGTTTGCCAAGAAAGTTCCACTGTTCATTTAACCCCTTTCGGAGATGAATTTCCAAAAATGCTGAAACTTGTTTTCATACTTTGCAAATAAGAACCTGTCCACGAAATATAATTAACTCCTACTCAAAGAATCCCAAGCTCGTCATAGAAACTTTCACCTCCCTCTTTACCCCATTAGGGTTTGATTTTTCGAACACGCTGAAATACATGTTTTCAGTTTTTGATGATCAGTCTACACGTAAAAGAATGCACCCCTTACTCAAATAGACCACGTTTTGACGTGACAACGTCTTAAATTAGGTTGCGCTGGGAGTCACTCATGAAAAAGTGTAACGCCCGCTCGCGTCTGTTAGGAGGGCCGGTTGTCCCGCTAAAACTCGAGAACGGCTGAACCGATTTGACTAATTTTAGTATTGAAATATTCGTGGAAGTCAAGGGAAGGTTTAAACGGTGAGAAAATATAGAATAAATGAGTGGAAAATAATAAAAACGATAATTTTATATTCCCATACAAATACAAACTGTTCGTACTTACCTGTCAAACATATGATGTTTGTTCCGTCGGTTCGGTATTTTTAGAATAATTACATGTAGATCTAGACTAAATAAGGGTTTGGAATCGACAACATACATGCATAATAGTCTGATTATCGCATATTTAGATTTAAAACATGTAAAATAAAGACATTAATGACACATGTGATGCGTGCGTTCAGAAAGTAACACTTAAAATGTTGTTAGGGAAATTGTGAATGGATATGATACAAATAAATATTCTACCGAGAAAAAGACGTTGTCACGTTAAATCTTCCTTCGCCCGTAAAACCGACTTTACAGGCAACCATTTATTTCTTACAAAGTTTCACTGTGCATTTAACCCCTTTCGGGGATGAATTTCCAAAAATGCTGA
This sequence comes from Apotomis capreana, assembly GCA_947623375.1. Classification (NCBI taxonomy): domain Eukaryota; kingdom Metazoa; phylum Arthropoda; class Insecta; order Lepidoptera; family Tortricidae; genus Apotomis; species Apotomis capreana. The sequence continues at coordinate 9,848,055 of OX392514.1, forward strand.
AACTTATTTTCTTACTTTGTATAGAAAGAGCTGGACACGAAATATTGCCACTTACTCAAATAAATCCAAGTTCCTCATATAAACTTTCAGCCCCTATTTAACCCCTTTGAAGAATGAGTTTTCAAAAATCCTGAAATAAGTTTTCTTGTTTTTAGATCGACAATCTATACACAAAGTTTTATTACTCAAACTCAAAAATTACGTACGTTCCATACAAACTTTCAACCCCGATTTGACACCCTTAACGGATGAGTTACGAAAAATCCCTTCTTAGTGCTTGCTTGCATCGTATACTTGATCTATTCTAAAAATTTGAAGTTCCTAGGTTCAGTAGTTTCGGCTCTACGTTGATGAGTGAGTCAGTCAGTCAGGACTTGTCCGTTTATATGTATAGATGAGCATCGTATGCACATAGATATTGTTTACTGTGTTGATTGTTGTGTAAAATGTAGATTATACTATTTTACCTGACTAATATCTCGGGAAACGTGTCGCTTAGATAATTTTACCTAATTCTATTTTGACAGCCATTTTGCGTAAGCGATGCTAAATTTTAAATTATTCCATTAATAGACAAAATAACAAAAGCGACATGTAGAGAACATGATGTTGTTTATAATTATAAAATGCTTCATTTAAAAAGTAGGTCCACAGAATATTTAATAACTTTTTATTTTTTTGAAAAAGTTCGTAGTTTCTTAGATCTCCTGTAAAGTTAGCTCCGTGTCTCTTGGATAATTTTCCTTTCCAGCGTAGATACGTTTTTTTGCGGGATAAAGAGCCGTATCTTTTTTTTATGTTAACTTAGAAGTTCGATTTTTTACAGCTTCAAGGGACTGTAGACCAAAGTACGACGTGTAGACGGTTTTAATTTCAACTCAACACCTACACGCGTTACCGAGATAAAGGGTCGTGACAGAAAGACGGACGGTCAGCAAAATGATCCTATGGGTTCCGATTTTTCCGGTAAAAATACCTAAATCTATAAATAATGAGGTTTAATCAGTATGAAATTTAGCCGATAAAAATGGTCATTCGCATAAAATTTCAAGATGTAAAATATTATTCATAACCAGGCTAGTTTTAAATGTTTACCATTTTATAGTGCAAAGGTAGGTTTTGAAGTTTAAGAAGGTAATAACATATTTTGACGGTGTAATGTGATATATGAATACAAAATAGTACTTCATGTGACTGTACATAATGAAGGGTATCAAACACAAGTGTGGGTTTATGAAACGAGCCGAAGGCAAGTTTCATAATAACATCACACGAGTGTTTTAATGCCTAATTATGTACAGTTACATATACTACTTTATCTAGCCACATATCATAAGCCTCCATGATGCATTCAGAAGTCGCACATTATAACAAATATTACCCGGTAATGGCGGTAATGAAGTTTTCTGGCAGCTGTCTTTGTTTTTATTTTAATTCAGAGACAAACTAGAGTCGGCCCTAACTATCAGATCGTTCGATATCTTACTTACGTGTGACATTAGTCAAATTTGATTGAAAATTGACAATTCATTTCGAACTAAACGGCATCTCGATTGATATTAGAATAGAGGTCAAATCAAATTTCTTTGTTTTTCAGAGATGTTCGAAATTTGAATAAATAATACTATCGGAATAAGAAATTTGTGCTAAAAAAACTGTTTATTTTTATTGTGGTCATAATGTGCCGTTCTTGAACGCAGCATGGAGGGTTTATAATATTTGGATAGATAAAAGATTTAATAAAATAACAAGCTTTCGATAATATTTTTTTTCTTCAGATTATTATGCATATAAGCCTGTGCCGTCCCTTTGTCGGGTAAAGGCCTCTTTCTTTTTTCCACTCATCCTTATTTAGATCAGCAATGTCCAACCCTTTTGTAATACATCCAGGTAGTCCCACCATCTCCATTCGTGATCTACCGTGACGCCGAATTTTATTGGGTGGGTGTAGATGTCTTGATCTGCAGATCGGTTGACATGCGGCTAACGTGTCAGCCCTACTTTAGTTTAGCGGTTGTCTGAGTTACGTAAGCTATTTGGGTTTTGGCGTTCCTTCCGCGATCGATTAATTTGATCCAAGATCGTTTCATTGCCCTCTGGCAAACTTAGAGAGAAAAAATCTGAGCATTAGTCAAAAATCAAGTCCGTGCATTACGATGAGTCTAAATAAAGTTATATATTTTTTCATTAACTCAACTGTAATCCGATCATTAATATATGGCTTTTAAACGATATGTAATAAAAATCAGGCTTTTATTTTATAAACGGTAAACAATTGGAACAGAACTTATGGCCAGCCTAGGTATGTCTAGCTAGGCCCGGCGGATATATCAATAATTACTAACGCTCATTTAGATTTAAATATGAAGTGGGAAATTTATTGATGCAAATATGTATTCTGACTATATTTACATAAATAAGCCCTCATGCCAAAATTGTGACTTGCCTTCTTGGACTAGAAAATTATTGTAATTTTTGATAATGTATTTTTATATCATATGTCATGTACTGTACTAGTGACGCAACGAATGTGAATATTACAATAAATATTCGTATTCGTAAATTAGCGTTTTACCGAATATTACAATGGTATTCAAACGAACTATACTTGTTCTGCATTACGATATTCATATCTCTTAGGGTTGAATTCATAAAGATCATTAGACGTTATCATACTTAAATATCTGTATTATCAGATTTTTTTTACTAATCGAAATACCTAAGGTACTATAATATTACACAGAGAAGGGCCCTAAAAGCCACACCAAGTGTATCCAAATGTGTCCGGGAATGCTAAGCAATGTCAATTTTTTTTATAAGTACTTAAAATTAATAGATACCTAAATACGAAAAAAAAACTGTTGTATTTAATTCTATATGAAAATGAGTGCTTTTTGTTATGTGCGTAGTCGTGTCAAAAAACGAACTACACTCTCTTAAAATACACTTCAAACGCACGAAGACAGATCGAACCTCTGCGGGATCCGGTACTATAACAATTTTCCGTAACTAGATGGATCGCGAGAGCAAGTGACACAGCCTTCCCCTTCGACGGTTAGATTTACACTGAGCTCGCAGCCCGGGCACGGCCGCGCTCGCGGAAATTCATTTTTTTTGATGCTTTATTAGACCGAATTTCCATTTTACTAACTTTTAAACAATACGATTAAAGATCAATGAATTGTCAATGTTCTTGCGAAAGAGCCGTGTAAATATCACTTGTAGTTTAGAAGCCTTAAGGAATTGAAAATTGAAAACGACCCTATTTCAACATTATTTTTTCCATAGTAATTATTGCTTTAAAAAAAATCCAACTATATTTTTTTAGAAGAAATAGTCAAAAATAACATATATTTTTTTCAGATTTTTCCGTTGGCTAGATTACGAGCCTTAGGACTTTAAAAATCACCATTCCACGTACGGAGTCGCCTTAATCTTGAAACAAAAAACCAGGGATCGACACCGTTATTTTGCTCCATACAAAATAACACAAAATAACGTTATTATATTTCGGTTTTTCGCTCATTATCACACATGTTTATATTATAGTGGGCTAATTTCAAGGATCTATAACGAAATTCTATATAATAACATTCGAAAAAAAACGCGAAATTAGAGCGTTTTCATGAATACCGGTATCGATCCCTGCAAAAAACTATATCGAGTCATAAAGTTAGGACTTTTTTTGAGCAGAGTCAGAACCTGACTTTTTGAGAGCCTGATTTTCTTCCTTCCTAGTTACCGGAGACAGTGGTAGAAACGTATACCTATGAAAATGTTTTCTGTGAGCACTTAGAGGAATTCTGTAATAGCAGAAACATGCTCAAGAGCCAATCCAAATTCACATTTACCATCAATCCGCGAGTTATTTAGGGCAAATTAAAAGACAATATAAATCCATCTAATGTGGTCTGTTTCGACATGAAAATTGCTTGTCATTAGCAAGGCTAAAATGTCACAGAACAATACGTTCCTTGTCGCACCGAAGGCCGCACGTGAGCGCTTTTCCCCGGTATTATGCGCCACGCAAAGGAAATAATGCACTCAAAATGTCCCGGTGCCATTAATGTATTGGCACAACGGAAATATTATTCAGTAAATTGACTCAGCTTCGTTCCAAATGTTTCCGTTCCATCGTGGAGGTGCAACACATCTAACTTTTTCGTGTAATCTTTATATTTATTTAATCTTTATTGTGCAAAAGAAAACTTATCGTACAAAAGGCGGACTTAATGCCATGAGGCATTCTCTACCAGTCAACCTTAGGGCAAAGCGGACACATGGAGTTGGTTCTTTTTCTACATTAGTTCATTTTTATTTTCTACATGTGACATCACAAAATTCAGAAGCCAAAACTCTTGCCTCATAGTTTTTCTCAAATTAAAAAATACTTTAGCTTTCCTCTTCTAGTAAGTAGGTTCTTTAATTTCATATTCGTAGGTACCTAATTTCAATAGTATGATTTTTAGAATACCATCTTGTATTATTGTTCAAATGTTCACATCTTTAACGTATAGCTAAAACTACTACATAGTTCATGAATGGCTTGTCATATTATTGGTGTTTTGGGTCACGAATTAGACGAGTCACTATATTCTAAGGACCATCATCGGGTCTTAAACATTATTGTTCACTGGCCTTGTTTGGAAAGTAAAGCTCAGTTTACCATTGTAAATAAATCAGAGCCAAATAAATATTTCGTAAATACCCATATTATGGGCTTCACAAAGACGCATCAGGATTGGTGAATTTTGTCTGATCCGATTCTGTGGACAGGCAGCTTATATATTTTTACATGATAATATATAATAATATATAAGTATGTTCAACAGACCGATTAAGTGATTGATTATGCAGCAAATGTATGTATATCTAAATAAATAAATCTAAACCTGTCAATTCTGGCTACAATAAACGAGTCAACCCCTTCGTGAAAGGTCAATCGTAATTATTGGCAGTCGTGAATAGTACGATATCAGTGAGTAGGTCGATCTACCCTTGCACACATTCATGCCAAGCCCGTGAAACTTCAACAATTGTTCATTTGCAGTAAAATTCAATGATGGATTGTTTGAGGGTTTTACCAGCTTTTACAATTCCTTTCAAATCCCTTGGAGGGAATCTGTTTCCTCCAATGCCATTTAAACTACGTAAGCTTTGGAATGGATATCATAGCTTTACCCATGCATTTGAAAAAACTAACATACCTAATCACCACGCGTTAATTAGTAATCGCAGCGTATTATGATTGCATTTATCATACGATAGATAAATGATGCTTTAGCATCCGTCACTTTTATGTTCAGATACTACATACGGGGAGACGTCAGCATAACATCTAGGTACCTATGACAAGACGAAACCCCTCACACACGATCGAAAGTCATAGATTTTTTCACTTTCAATACCCGAATATAAAAGATATCTAATCCACATTCTCAATATAGCCACACCCGAAGCGAGAGGCATTTCGTCAGCCGGCAAACAATGGCGTCGCACGCGCGGGCAGCGCCGGCGCACCTCTGACCCGCGCCACGTGCTGCCCGCGCGCTGATTGGCCGGCGAAAGTGAACTCATCGTTTTGTAATAGGCTACTCTATGAGTGCTAACTGTGCATGAACGTGCGTTCATAAAGGCTGTTGTGAAGAATGCGGCACGCTACGGTTATTTTATAGGCTTAGACACAACTGCTCACTTACATTATGAGTAAGCCCACATATAGGACATATTATATGGCAATATATATCTTTAAAAATTGGCTAGCTTTTGATCATGCTGTAAAATAAAAGCTAAGTACGTAGGGCTATACCAATAACACAGCAAATAGAAAATTTTACTATGAACTGTACAAATTCCTTTTATTTCATTTATAAGTTATTGCTGTGAATGCTTTCTCTGTTTATTGAGTTCCTCCAAAATCTTTTAACTGAGTGGTTTTTGTGCGAATAATGGTCTCAATACGAATTCTTTTTTTTGTGGAAGAATATGAGTTTTGCAATTACATTGAAGCTAGATTCAGAATAAAATATGTTAAGACTCAAAAACCGAACTACAGATTCCCTGTATTCATAAAATATGCGTCTAGTAAATCAGTGTTGCCATGTAATCTATCTTTTATTTTTTGTCCCTGTATTCTTTGTCTTATTCCGCAACCCTTATCTAAACAAGTTGAAACTTTATCTCCATAGCTCAGCGTCCCTCGTATCTGACTAACTCGAACAGGCTTTATTTCAATCAGGCGAGGTTCAACAGACACCTTGTATCTGGCTTGTCACTGGGATTGACTTATTTATTTATTGTCGTCGAACATTAACACTAGCGGAGATAATATTTTAGAAGCATCTAGGTACTATTATTTTATCAGCCTTAACATCAAATTACACTTTCAATTATGCAGCCTGGAAGATTGATTTGCGGCATTTATTTCTCTTCAGTAAGCCTTATCTTGAAATGCTTGTACTTTATTTTGCTAAGAACTATGTAAGTGTCTTTAAACATCGGGCCTATTGGTATACTATACATAATTTGTTTCTTCGGTATATCCCGGCGAAATAGAAGCTATAAAACTTCAGCGGCAAATTAATATAATATATATACGCAAAATAATCGACTTAAATGGTGTTATTAAAATTAATGAAATGTTTTCAAATTGTTTAATCAGTTGGGTAGTTAGTACATTTTATTGGCAGTCAGCAGGCTAGGTACCTACGTACGTTCTTTACTGATACATAGCTGACAAACTTATAACTATAAAGCAATAAACTAATAAGTGGACCGTCTATTCAAATATAGCTAAGAAGCCAATTATTTTATCTGTACTGCAGTACTCGTTTGTGATTGGTCATACAACAGAAATGTTGATATCAAAAGCGTTAACTCATAGACTTCACACTGTCAATCGGTCATCAAAATGTCACGAATTCTCTATCGGCTATACAAATAAATAAACCGTCAGTTAATTTTAAAGCCTATTAAGTGTATTATTATCTTTGATTCCGACAAGCTTGTCACGAGAGGGGCGCGTCGGACGATAAATCGGCGCAGGCGCAAGCCGCTGGTAAAGATGAAGTGCCCGCTTAACATACAATGAGAGCTGTTGCAATACTAAGGCTACAGAGAGTGCGAGCGTTTAGCGTGGTGTCAGTACTGGTGGTAAGTCGCTAAATATTTTTAATGATACGATTATCCCTTTTAAGTATAACTATCTTTCTAGCAACTAAAGAAAAAGCGATCACAATGTATATCATGCGTTAAAGAGACGGGCAGGTAATGAAGCACCGTTCTAAATTAAGGTTTAGAATCTAACTATCGTGTGCGGTAGAGGTAATTAAATATTAAACATAGGCGATAGAAATTCATTAACATTGTTATGAAATTGTAGTAAAATCGTGCATAACCAAAAAACACATTTCTTATTTTTATAATGATCTATTTCTCCAATTACCTTATGTTATGATCTATTGTTGCAAGTTAACAACTCAAACTAAATACGGCACAAAAGAAACGTAAGTTACAGAACGTCATTTAACGTCTTTTTTTTGTAACCATCTCAAAATCTTTGCAACTAAAATATGCAGATGAAGTACCTAATTTTCTATCCAGTCTGAACAAGGCATAAAATTAGTCACTAACGAGTCTAGGTGTGTCCCATATACCAAATAACGCCATAACAATAATTGTAAGTTAGGTGCCATAGCGCGGTGTCGGACGATGCATTTTAGCCGGGTGCTCGACGTCTGATTAACGTGTCGTGACCTAATGTAACGTTTCGTATAATATAACGTGATTTTTTTCCCTTTCAACTCTATCAACTTGTAAATTGTTAGGCGAGTTAGCTTAGGTTACATTGGGTTAAGTAAAGTTGGAAACTTTTGTTCAAAGAGTTTTTTTTTTACCTTAGCAAGGCTTAAATTATCGATCTTCGTTTATTTTTGTCAAATTGAGGCTCAAACGATTCTACCAAATAATAAACTTAAGTACTTACATAAGTGGAACACATTAACTGCGCGGGTTGATTATGTACATGCATTTATGTATGCTTAATATTATTAAAACTATCGTGAGACATCTTTATTCATTATAAAAACGGTTTAAACTCACGTCAAATTGTCAGGAATGGCCCGACATGTTTCGAACTCATATGAAGCTCTTCATCAGGGACAGCTATCCGTTATACTACGCGTAGTTGGCCGTGAGTCGCGTAGCAGCACGTATAGCTTTTGAACCATTTTTACGTGAGTTTAAACCGTTTTAATTAATAATTATCATATACTTATGCTTATTTTCATTTATCACATACCTACTATATAAAACGGGTAAAGTGGCGAGCTCTTGTGTCAGAGGCCAAGACTCATTTTAGGGTCGCTAAGCCAACACAGTTAGTTAGTAAGTTAATATATAAAAACAAAATGCTATGAAGAGTAGTGTGATACCAATTACGCTTGTCAAAACATCACCTTGAATCTAAAGAAAACAACAGCGCTTCGGCTTAATGGCTCTATTGTTGCGCCCGAGATCCACCGCGAGATAGTCTAGTCATGCGAAAAACTAAAATATCTTTGTATTAATTACTCATTGCCTAACGTTGTCCTCGGAGTTTCAACACGTTGATGGGTATAATTTGTCAAAGTATACTCACATTAGTTTGATGAGCAATTCGCCAAAGGAATGCGTTGCGCACGTCTGTTATGTAAAAGTTATCTGAACATTGCCGGCAGCTGACAGTGCGGAAAACAAAACCAAGAATATGATCACTAGTTGGCTTTATTACAAATTAGATTTTACTATAGGAAACACTCATTTTACGATTTTATTTGAGTTATTTCCTTTCGTATATTGAAATTTCCTATGACGGCGATTTTACAACTTGATTACTATTGTTCCACAAATCCAGAAATGTTCGCGAATACATTCAACTGATCTATAACCGTATCAAAATTCACGAATGGCATTCGAACAAAACTCCAAGATGAATAACCAATTGCCGACAAAACTAAATTTGCAGTCCAAATAAATAGATTACAAAGCGAATTTCTGCCAAGCCTTCGAAATATCTGCCAATTGCATATCGTGCTGAATAGGGCACGTTGACCGACCAGCCTGGAACCCGAACCAAAACACAGTTTGTAAAATCAGCATTACTCTGTTCAAAATGAGGCTTATATTTGATAATTACAGAGATTGGAGGTTTGAAAAGGAAACAGATGTAATGCTAAATAGAACTGTTATGAGTTTAGCACAATTTATAGCCGCGCCGGCTTGTACGTCGCTGGGAATGGCGCTTTTGTCAATTCTGTCGTGGAGATGAGATTTCTTGACCGTTTTAGTAACGGTCCATGTTTAACCTAACATTATTCCAACCAAAGGAACCTTTTACTCACAAACGCAGTATAATGTCTTGAAGACTTTTATCAAGAACTGGGAGGTTCCCGCAACTTCGCCCGCGTATTTTTTTCTTTGCCGTAAGCGGATAAAAAGTATCCTATAACCATCTTTGAATGTCCAGCTATCCCTGTACAAAAATTGGTCAAAATCTTTCCAGCCGTTTCGGCGTGATGCGAGGACAATGGAAATTATGAAAATAGATGGCGCCAGGTTGAGATGGCGCCGTGCGCCCATACAAAACAAAGGATGATCCTGCATCACGTCATCAAATAAAAATGATTTTCAATACAAATCTAGAATTTTATAATAATATAAATCATGTACTTAATAACAAAGATAACATTAGACACCGTAAAGTTACATCGACCATATTCATAGGTATAGTATCTACGAATTTTCTTAACCATACATCGACAAACCTTCAACGTAAGTATGAAAGCGAAATCAACCACGACGTAATACACGCAAGATCAAAATAACCGATAAGAATACCAAAGTAGCCAAAATAATGAGTATCTACGGGCGTTCGCGATGCGATGGCATCGGATAAGTGGTTTTCTTAACGCCCCCCGTGCCGCGATAGCATCGTCACAGTGCTAATACAGGCAGTTAATTAACTTCATTTAATATTCATTCATTTGTATTATATGTATATTCAGTCGATCATTTAATGATTATTTACATGTACGTGGCTTTGGAACTTCTCGAGTTTTCAGGAGTTTCCAGTCATTTACTCACTATTTTTCTTTATTTACATGTAAAAATTGTATTCGCGTAGTCGCTTAGTTTTATTACACTAAAATTCTGAACAATGGGGTCACAATTTTACTGTAAAAATACTAACGCAACTTTTGAACCGGGAATTGTTACATATTACGAGTATACTCGTAACACTTCCAATTGAGCGTTCAACTGAAATAGAAAAACTTTAAATGACGTGTTCCAATCCAAACTCACAAGATTTATATGTAGGTCGTCGCTGTTGCTCTAGTTTTCTCCAGCGGTTATTTGAAGTCATACTATTGCAATATGACAGTACTGTGGCATTGTAGGCTGTGTGCGCGTGCGCATCAGCCAGTTACTTTTTATCTTACGAACAAATACTTGTAACCATCTGGATGATCGCCGGTGAGATTACAAGCCAGTTTTGTTTATCTATTCTTCTCGCTTGCGACACAGACAAATTGCGCAGCACATATTATACTTGTATTGATGGAGTTATTACGTTCTGTGGCCTACGACTGGCCGTAATAATACTATCTTACCAGATGTTTAAGAGGCTTCTTCAGTTCCAAATCTACTTTACAGGTTAAAAAAGCAACCACATGTCTTTGTGACTCGATAGGAAAACCAATTGTCCATATAAAAAAAAAACATTGACCTTTTCTAGAATTCACCTCTTGGCGCATTGTAAGATTATATTCAGTTTTAGCTGTCAACTTAATGAAACCTCGACAAACTTTGTATTGCACCTTTGCACTTCAAACTAACATACGATTATTAACCTTGAATGCTTGAAGTCACCTAAAACTACTAATTATAATAGACATGATCATATCATGTGCATATCACGAAGACAGCCATTAGCCTCAATCCCTGCAGGACACGGCCGACCTTCAATATGTGATAGCATCGCCACTTATGAGCGTTCGATCCGATACCGTACGATCGTCCGATTGAGTCCAGTTTGATGTTTTTTTTTCATAGTATTTAGTGCAGCTAACGAGCACATGTTACACATGAATAAGCAGGCTAAAAGCGAGGATACGGATTATATCTCGCGGGCCTCGCGGCAGTCACACTCTCCGTTTAAAAATCAACAATAAAGGCCCATTTAGGCGTTAAGATTTCATTATATTCCGGGGTTTGGTCAAGCGATTGAACTCATCGTATGTTGGTAACCCGCAATGTAATGAAACGCTTGCAAGTTTACGCTCTATCTAAATGAGCTTCAAAGTAGGCACTGTTCCGCCATAACAGGCACTTCATGGAGATAAGATTAGCGGCAGGCAGCAGTAACGATCCAGACGGATCATAGACAAGGTCGTACCTGATCAAAATATCAAGGCTTTGAGTGCATTATTAATTTGAACAATGAAGTAAAGCCTTTTCCATCTAGTAACATTGAATAAAGAGTGTATGCGTCATAGGAAGTCGGGGCGGACAGTTCATCGTGTTTAATTTAAATCGTGTTCAATGGCATCGATTCTTCGTTATCTTATGATCGGACACGTCGAAAGCAAGGTCGTCGGTCAAGGGATAGCTATGGTTTCGCCTTGATGAGTCACTAAAATCGATCAGTCGCATTGTATCGATATTGATCCCGGCGACACGACTTGCAACAGCGAGTAATTATAACGTTATTGTTGCTTAACGTAACGTTATCTGATACCGTGGCGCAAGTCTATAACGCACGCATCACAGATTCGAAGCCGATGTCCTTGCTTTATATTGATACGTAATTAGTACGCAATTTCCGAATGCTGTAATTAATTTGGCTGAATTCAACTCTTACACAAAGCCATAACTTATATTTTGATATTTTTGATGTCGTTCAGGGTTACCTTTGCGCCGTAGGTAATCTTGCTTGCAAATTGTCCAATAGCTATAATAAGAGGATTTTTCAAATGCACATTTTATACATGTTTTTTTATTCTAAAAAGACATATGTCTTAATATATCGTGCTCTTCGAGCTTCACAAATATTTCTTACCTCCTTTTTTACCTGATGGATCCAAAATTATCCAGGTAAATAAATATTCATGAAGTAACCGCAAACTTTCCCGTCTAACATTGAAGCGCTCTCTGAAATGTAGCACTAGATTTTTAAGATTTTCTATACTCTTTTGAGAAAGATTTCCCGCCGCTGCAACATTGCTATTGGTTTATTACAGCTTTATAAGGCATGTTAGTGAAAAGTGGATACGCGTACATGGGTGTTTTTGTAATAGGCAATAATATTATAGATAGGATGCCATAGCCGGAGGATGCCGAGCGGGTTTGAAGAGCGATGTTAGGCTGTGGCCACAATCGATTATGTGTATTGAGAAATCAGTGCTTCAACATCGGCTACACCCATCGAGTAAATGATGGAAAACGAGCTCTGGTTTGTGCAGCCTGAAACTCAGTTTTTTACGTGTAGCCATCTTGTGGAACATTGTGAGAATTATATATATGTATATATTGTAGATAAGTTTTAATCGCTAGTCTTTTCTATGCTCATGTAGAAAAGGATTTTAATAGCCTCCATTTGCAAACCTTGCCGTCAATCTAATCTAGGACTATGTATTTAATCAAATACGAATAAAACATCATTTGTAATCAATATGTCTCCTTGTTCTTTGGTCAAATCATATCAATCAAGAACTTAGCTTAGATACATGAAATACAATTGATTTTAGCCTACCCCTAATCATGTCTGACCACTAAATTTCTAGTTCAGTTTCACAGAGACCAGTTGTAGTTCAAGATTTTACTGTTATACATATACATAATAGATTCCATACCAAAGGTATATGTATACTTACCTTTAACTTAATTACTTTTTGAATACAAATTAAATAACGATTATTCACTTTCAATTAATCGTTTTTAATTCATTAAGTCTGTTTCTATGAAAACTATCAATTGTTAACTACATGATTTCTAATTCAATTAATTTATATTGTAATTGAATAGCTCAGTAATCAACGTAAGTCAGTAAACTGGCAACCATGGATATTGTTTGATACTTAAATGAAATAAATTCTTAATTAAAACTCAATAGGGTTTCATACAGCTATAGCTACCTATACATCTCGCTTCGTTTCTCTCTCCTCTCGTGTGATGTGATCTTCTCGTGTCAATTTTTACATGAATATCAATGATTTTTTTGGCGTTTAGATACTTTGCATTGGTTTTTATTATCTTAATCATAAGTTACCGTATTTTGTAGTACAAGTTTTTGCGTAGATTCGTTTTTAATATGTGGAAGTACTTACCAAGTGTATACATACACATATTGTTCGCGATAAAATATTGCAACCAAGGTATGAAATAAGCACTTAACGCTATCATTCGGCTGTCAATTATACTTACATGCTTCCTGAACTTTAAATAGTTGACACATTTTTAACGTTTATTTCCGTTCTTTTACAGGTAATTGTTGATGTGACAAACTTGGAGCCTGGATTTGTAGGTAAATGAGTCGTATAGGAGAACCACAGAACAAGATGAAAGGATCGAGCAATGTTAAACCTTATATCAAAGCATCAAGAAGTTGACGTGTGCTTTTTCGTGGTGTATTCGTTCGTTAATTACGGGAAGAGCAAAAACAGCGACCACCCACCGTCGCGGCCATTTCTTGCGGCCTCCAGTGTATCAGGTTGCATTCGAGCCTTCTTTATACTGAGGTACCTGCCTATGTTTACAGTTCGTTTAAATCTACATGTGGATTCTACTATAAAGTACCTAGTAATATTGGTGACTCAGTAATAAACTATGGTAACGAGTGAATAGAGCATATCGCTAAAATACCTAGCGACGAGATCTTGGAAAAGTGTCAAAGTTAGATTTTTTATAGAATATTTTTATCGATAATATTTTTTATGTCGATAACACCAAATCTTTGATTCTATAAATTCTACGCGCCCTCTGCGATGTGATTTCGAACCTGCAACCGTACGTTTCCGGCATAGTGCTCTGAGCGCTCTAGCGCAGAGGGCGCGTAGAATTTATAGAATCAAAGATTTGGTGTGATTGACATAACGATCTAATAGCTCAGTTGGGAGAGCTTACATTTTAGTAGATCACATTACATTTTAATTTCATAATATACCTTTGTGTCAATATTATTTATCAAATTTAGATTAAGGCCCTGTTATTGATAGTTTTCGAACCAGATACGTAAGTATAGCAGCTGTATCCTCTGATGACTTTAATGCGTATATTTTTAACTCGTTCACGGACGAACAGTGGCACAGACAAAACAAAAAGGTACTAGCCAAAAATGGCTCGAGGCATTTGCCTTATAAAAAACCAGCCAAGAGCATGTCGGGCCACGCTCAGTGTAGGGTTCCGTAGTTGCTCATCCTTCACAATAAACTGCTGTTTTAAGCCCGAGGTTTACGTTAAGAAAGATTTTAAGCTCTATAAAAAAGTCGTAAACGCCCTAGAAACTGTAATCACTTAATACCTTCTGGAAGTCAACTTACGACCTTAGAAAAAATATCAAATTTGGCGATAACTCAAAAACGGCTCGACCGATTTTGTTCAATATAGTTTTCATCGAAAGTACTTATAAGGCCTCATTAACATGAATTTTTCCGATTTTTTTTGACCCGTGGTTGAAAAGTTAGAGGGGGGGGGACACTATTTTTTTTTTGTTATTGGAGCGAATATTTCCAAAACTGCTGACTTTATCAAAAAATAATGTTAGAAGACCCCTATTATTTTTACAAAACCTATTAAATGACATCCCACACACCAGTGTTGAAAAGAAAAAAAAAATTCACCCCCACTTTAGGTGTTCGAGAGGTACCCGAAAAAAATTTTTTTTCGTTAATTTTATTTTATTGTTCTGTCGGTGTTATACATACACATACTCATACCAAATTTCAGCTTTCTAGTACTAATGATCACGGAGCTAAGCCGCGGACCGACGGACGGACGGACGGACAGACGGACATGGCGAAACTATAAGGGTTCCTAGTTGACTACGGATCCCTAAAAAAACTATGAGAAATATTCGGCTGTAGACTAGACGAAGTGGCAATTCTGCGAAGATAAAAGTCGCTATCCACAGACGTGACGTCAATGCACTGTCCGATTAAGTGTTAACATAATTACAAATCAGATATAGTAAAAAAAATGTTCACTACCTTTCCAGGCGGCATTTTAGGATAAAAATTGAATGAGACCCAGAAGAAGCTGCCTGAAAAGTAAAGTAAAAAAAGATACATTTTAAATGCACCATCTCATTCCACAATGAATTAAATAAGTATGTACCTACTAAAAAGCCTGTAATCTACGCATCCCGTTATCACAACAACAGATGCGTTTGCGCGGAATGTAATGCGACCTAATTGAATGTAACCCCACGTGTAGGTAACGGTACGGACATGCCGCGCTCTAACTGTCGCAGGGTAACCACAATGGACGTAGTTCCCGGGAATGTTTGAGAACACTGATTGTGGATAGCCCTAGAATGGGTACTACAAATGCAATGCAGTAATGCAAAAAATATCCCGATCAGAATTTTATCACATTTTACATTTTTATCAATTAAGTAACAGGTTTCATTGATGAAACTCCGACTATCATACCACGAAATTCAATTACCTAGTCGAAATTTTAGAATTATAAATTCTTTCAGTAATATCCTCTTTATATTTTCCAAATGTATCCTGACATATAATTAGTTATTCATTATTAACACTTTTAAACGTTACTAATGAAATGACGGACAAAAACACTTTTCCTTCCGAATAGATCCAATTCCACTTACCAAAAAACTCATCAACTCGAACATAGTGACAAAAACCGTATCCAATAAACACTATCAAAAAGAGCCAATTTTTCTCACAGCGATGTCACAAATTAGAGGCAACATCAAGGTCATACAACATTTTAAAATTAATTCTCACGGATCACGCGTTTAAGATGCTCTAATCCGTCCGGAGTAAGACGTTATTCGACAACATTACTTACTGCCTCCGGAAATAATAACTGCCACCTTATCTGGACATCTTAAGGTTTCATGTCGGATGGGAGAGTATATACGAAGTGTAAAAGTAACGGAGTTTTGATATAATGTATCTCGGACGCGTCGAATCAGCTGTCACTTCACACGGGGATTTGCTCGTCCGCTCCTCCGCAAATCAATGTCGCCTGTCACTGATTATTCCAAGGGAGATAAAGGCGAATCTTCTTAAGATTGTTTTAAACGACAACGGATTGATTTTAAAGACTTATATGCGCTGAAACGCTGGGTAAGATCGTACAGCGATGTTACTAAGACATGCATAGAATTTTATTTAATAATTTTAATGTATATAATATACCTAAAACAATGTGCTATATTTTTACAAATAACGTTTCAATCAGAAAAGAAAACTATTTTACTTATTTACCTACAGGGTTGACATATCTAGCTGCGACTTCGCTATAGTCGTGCGACTCAGCATCACCTGTCTTGCTCGCACGTTATTGAAAAGAAAGTGACGAGTAGCATTTATCGCGCGATTAAGAGTTGCGTGTCATAGGTGTACATTGTGTACCTACACATACTGTTTAAATGTGACTGATAAAAAACACGCATAAAATTTAATCAAAGTACTTTGAATTTACATAAAAAAAATGATAATAAATTCTATGACTAATTAAATCATAAATCGTTACAACGTTTATTACTCAAGTAGGCCTATTGAATAGAATGCAATTCGAATATCAAATAACCACAGGATATTGATTCCAATACTCGATTCGCAAATAAGAGTGATGTTTCCGTTCTTAATGAATCTAGTTCCGAAAGTGGGACTACCTGTAATAATATGTTGTCTTGTCGGTTGGCAATTAATTTCAATTGATTGGGTGATGGAAACCAATTACACAGTTATTATGTTCTATAATAGTTTCATTCATGTATAAATTGTTTGAAAATTATAGTTAAACTCTGACCATTTTTAATACTTAGGAAAGGTTTTACAAAAAGTCCAATACATATTATATGTACATTATATGTTGAGGGCATGATAGTAATAGTGATAATTATTATATTTTTTCTTGTAGGCATAAGGTGGACTAACGACCTTAACTGCATTTAAATAATTTGTATTTCACGCCCCACGCCCATCACGATAAGTGAGCGTATTTTTCCTAATGTTGTTTTATGGAAAATTTATCACTTAGCCCATAACATATCAGGCAATACTCAAAATAAACCTTTCGGAAAAAACATAAAAGCCGCAGGATTGTATTAAATATTTTGTTTCTTAAAATTTTAAACAGTGTTCTCACTTGCTTCCAAATTTATTCCGACAATAAAAGTCAAATAAAACTAAGATGACTTCACCGGAACCTTGGAATGTCCGCATATAATTGTAACAATAACTTTCGATTAAATGGAAACATTTATAGTTTTAAACTTTTCCACCTTATTTAAGGCGCCCCCGCGGCGTTTTGTTTATTCGCCCTTCGGTAAATACTCGTTTGTTGATGCGCTTGCGTGGGTTTTATGGCATGTGCATTGAATTGAATGCATAATATCATAATCTAGTCAAGGTTAACATAGATCAATATTGTAATAACATCACTAAACACACAATTACAATAGTATCCCCAAGACGATACCTCACCCAATATATTCGCCAAATTCACACCGTGTTAGTTATCAACGGATGTGTATGACCTCTGCTTAAGAAAGTAATTCCGATAATTGCAAAGCGTAATGAAACAGGGATTTAAGGCTGCGTTTCCACCAGTGCGAGGATGCGTAGCGAGAACGAGGGATGTGCGTTTCTTAACAATAGAATCAGTTGCGCTGAGCGAGGGTAAGTAAATGTAGTTATTCCATTGGTTAACAAAAACATCCCTCGCTACGCATCATCGCACATCTCTGGTAGAAACGCAGCCTAAATAGCGTATAATGTTAATGATTGGAAAGAAATCCCCATATCCCATATACTGTTAACTAACTATAAAAAGATCATGTCTTCATAATTTACTAATATGTCTATTACTGTTCTATAAGGTCAATGCAAACAAATCGCCTTAAGCATACAAAGATGTATTAACGACCATATTAACATGTCGTTATATTGAAACAGGTGGGCGCACTTCATTTGTTTCCACTTCCTCGACTATAAAAACGCTATGCGTCAGTGACCCACGCATTACACCGACCTATAAGGTTATAATCACCGCAAGCACAGAGCAAACTTCAACTGGCTTAAGGGACACGACGTTCCGTTCTATAATGTCTTAAACACCGTGTTGTTTCTCGACTCTTACGCCATTTTGATTTTGTGATGTGATGTCATTTACGACAACTGACATATCTGCGGTATCGTTCACGCAAAAAAGGCTCATCGAAAGTGGACAATTTTGATGAACCTTAACTAACTTCGCTTTTTGGACTGCGCGATATTTTTCACTCTTAATTGGTCGTCCACTTGGTATGAATCGAGTGCCTTTTCTTCTTTGCGGCTACTTCAAAGAGCGTCGATGTTTTAAACTTTAAAAGATTAGCGATGGCCTCTTAACTGAGATTATTATAATGGACATACATTCGAATGATTTGCTGAGAAGATTTATAAATAAACTTTCGCCTTGCATTGAAAACATGGAAACCGAATCCATCAACGCTCTGTTGGTCTTAAGGCTTTAAATTTTTGAATACCGCCTTTTAAGAACATTTTAAAATAAGCTCAAAATATTTATATAAATTTTAAGTATTTATAATTTAAGCTTATTTTTAACCTGTTTTTGCAAAATTAGCAAAATCTTCATGTCTTTGTTAACTTCAATATTATGTGTGATTAGAGAGAGAGTAAGATAAAATTGGACGAACTACTAATGTGTTAACGTATTATTAATCAAAACTACGAAACTGGCAGTCCTGAGATAGAATCCCGAGTAGTATTTAGTATGAGGAAAATAAATGTTTATCTCTGGATCATACGTGTCTTTCATATAATTTATATTTACCTGTGAAGAATATCACTGTCTGTTAAATCGCTTGAAACTGTATGTCCCTATCGCCCCTGTGCTTACTCTAATTATTTTTTTTACTTATTTATTATATTTTTAATGCAGGTAAAATCTAAATTAGGTGATAGTTTTTATAACGTTACGTAGATAGTAAAGACATTTCATTAATGGAGATCTTCGAAGCACATTAAATTTAAGTTCTCCACTACCCAAAGGTTGTCTGGAAAAGAACGCTCTTTAGCGATAAGACCGCCTGTTGTTTACCTCTATTTGTAATTTCTTGCGTTGTATTTCACCTGTATGTTTTTTGAGGTGTGCAATAAAGAGTACCTATACTTAATTGTATTGTATTCTATTAAATTTCTGTTATTTCGATGTATCTGCTAAGAATTCACTTCTCATTTAATTGCAGTCATGCAGATGCTTTGAGACCATAGAGCAAGGTCTAAAGAATCCATTGTTTTATATTACACATGAGACTCGGTAACACGTTACCAAGCTTAAACAATGGTATTAAATTAGTCCCCGTTTCATTTTATATGTCATACAACATTTATGGCATTGTAAAGTAAAACATGCGAATCTCTTAATTGTAGGTAATCCAGTTTTGACTCAACTTGACCTGAATTATGCTTTTGTAAGTTTTGTAACTAATTATGTAAACAAATGATGGTAGCTTTGATGGTTTTACACATGTACTATTGTGCTATTGTGCTTTGAACAATTTCTTTGTATTTGGGCACTAGTGTTCCGTGAGATGCCATTTCAAAAAAACGTTCGTTAGGTCTACAGATTTTTTTTTTTTAAGTGACTGAAAGCAGTTTTTTTTACGTTTTCAACTCATATCTTCGCCAAAAAAGTCAAATAACTGAGAGGACAAAAAATTATACACATAATTATCGAAGCTGGTCACAAAACGTCACGAAAATCGGTTAATAAATACGCCTTCTAGGCGAGAACAGTCGAACATCCTTATTTTGAAATTTGGACATACAAAACAATTTTTGGCCAAGCTGAACTGGAGACGCTTTGCTCCCTCGGCAACTAGAACACTACAGAGTAACGATTACAATAGCTGATTTCACTAAATTGACATAAGTCCACTTCACTAAATTATATAGGCCATCATTGAGCCTAAAGGTAAAGCCACACGAAGCAAAAAAAATTTAATCATGAGTTGCGTAATTTACGTCGCGTCGCATACAAAAGAGACATCTTCTTTTGCTTTTATGAGTAGGTGGAAAACTAAATGCAGTAACTCACTTTATGCAGTTCACTACCTATTCAAAAACTTGTGCCTTTGGCCTAACCAAGTAGGTAATGCGTGAGGGTGCTTCTCACCACGAGCCTGTAATGTAAAATCCCATGATTCTCATTTGTTTTTTCATAAATTGGCGAATGCCCGCGGTGAGCAAGCAACCTAAGGAAGCAAAATAAGCAATATCATCCATTTTATTCACTTTGTAACAAATGATTCACTCCGTCACTTGTTAACATAACTTTTATTAGTAACAGTTCGTTTTACAAATCAGAAACATAGAAAAAACAATTAAAAACACCGAGAGGCGCGGAGCGCGTGCTGCCTGTTTTTTGTTCTCATAGTTCTTTTTTTTGCCACGCCGCTGCGTGGCGCGACCGAGCGAGCTGTTGGCCGTGCGGTGGGGCGCGAGTTGCCATAGTAACGAGCGCGCGCGCAAATATGGTTCTTACACTCCCCCTCTAGTTCGCAAAAGCGCCCTCGCTAAGCGGACTAGGACAAAAATAAAAAATACGGAGACGTCGTTAAGGAGTGACTGTGTCTAACCTACATACATACAATAAAAGATGTGACACTGCAGCGCGTCTAAACCTGAACAACGCATCATCTAACCTAACCTAATCTAAGTATCGACGGGGTCGCCCTCGCTTTCTTTTTTCTCTTATAGCTGGTGGGCATGTATCACTATCACCCACGAAGGGAGTGAGCTGGGAGACGTGGTACTTACCTAACACTGTCTCGTCGCTCACTCGCCCTAAGGTGTACGTAGTGGGGCTAACCACGTCATGAATCCGGTAGGGCCCGTCCCTACGGGGTATAAACTTGGGAGTCTGTCCCGCTGCTGTGTCGTTGGAGCCCTGTGTCTTTAATAGCACGAGGTCTCCCGGCGCGTAGTCGGGCGCTGGGCGACGGTGCTGATCGGCGTACTGCTTCTGCCGCGTTTGTTCACGTTCGTGTACGTCACGGGCGTGCAGTAGGGAGTCGGCTAACCGTTTCAAATATGCCGTCACAGCTGCCACCGGCGTGTCGCGCTCCACTATCGCGCGCATGTCTGATGCGGCGTCAGCTGGTGCGCGGAGCTCCCTACCAAAAGTCAAGTATCCAGGTGAGTACCCAGTACTAGTAGTCGTCGCGGAGTTCATTGCAAACCTGATAGCCGGTAGATGGGCGTCCCAGGCGTCGTGATCCTGACCGACGAGAATAGCCAGTTGCGGTTTCAGGTCACGATTCTTCCTCTCTATGGGGTTCGCTTCAGGATGATAGTATGGGGTCAGCGCTTGCTCGATCCCCATTACGTGGCATACCTGTTGCATGACCTCGCTGACGAACTGGACTCCGTTGTCGCTGATCATCCGGCGAGCGACACCATAACGTAAGAGTATCTCAGACGTTAGTACCTTGGCGCATTCCAGGCTGGTGGCTTGTCTTAAGGCAAATAATTCGACCCATCGTGTGCACACATCTTCCACGATGAGGATCCACCGGTTGCCCTCTGAGGTTTCTGGAAGCGGTCCAAATAAGTCGATCGAGAGCACCTCAAATCGACGAGCAACGGCAGGAGTCTGCACCAGTCCTGCCGGCTTTCGTGTGTCAGCTTTATAGCGCTGGCAAGCGACACATCGTTTGACATAGTCTACGACATATGTGCGCATGCCAGGCCAGTAGTACCTCTGTGCGATGCGATGCAGGGTGCGCTCAGCTCCAAAATGGCCAGCGGTCGGTGCGTCGTGATAGTCCACCAGTACCTGCGAGCGCTCGTGTTCGGGAACCACGAGGCATGCGTCGTCTTCTTCACAATCAGGTGCGTATCTGTACAGTATGCCATCAGAGAGTACGTAGCCTCGATCTGCCCACTGTCTCCCCCTAAAAGGAGCGTCATCTGCTTCAAGGTCAGCGATGATCTTACGTACCTCTGGATCTTTCAGTTGATTGTCGCGTACATCTTTGGGGTTACGCGCAGGAAAATCGACGACGGCGTAGCATAGATCACACTCGTTCGCGCCGTTCTCCGGTTCCGTCGAGCATGGAGGCCGTGAGAGTGTATCTGCGATAACGTTGGACTTACCAGGTGTGTACTCTATGCGTAGATCGAATTCCTGGAGGATGAGTGCCCATCTTGCTAGGCGGCCGCTCGGAGAACGCAGACTCATCAACCAACGTAGAGGCTGGTGATCAGACCTGACGATGACTTGCGCCCCTTCAATATAGCCACGGAACTTACCTACCGCCCAGACAACAGCGAGGGCCTCTCGCTCCGTCGTAGAATAATTCTTCTCAGCAGCGTTCAGCTGCCGGCTTGCGTATTCAATAGGCCGTTCATCAGGACCCTCCCCCTGCATCACAGCGCCAAGGCAGTAGCCACTGCTGTCCGTGCGCAGCACGAATGGCAGGGACTCGTCGGCTTGCCTCAGGATCGGAGCCGATGTCAGCAGCCCTTTGATGCTGTCAAACGCCTGTTGTTGCTCCTCACCCCAGCGCCAGGTGCTGGTCTTCCTCAACAGGTCAGTGAGAGGTCGGGCGACTTCGGCGTAGCCGGGGATAAATCGCCGAAACCAACTGGAGGTCTGTAGGAAGCACTTAAGGTGTTTAACATTTTGAGGCGGAGCCATGGCCGAAATTGAAGCGGTCTTGTCCGGGTCCGTGTGGATCCCGCCGGGTAGGAGGACATGACCGAGGAACTTAACTGAATCACGAGCGAAATGGCTCTTCCCTCGGTTGACTCGCAGTCCAAACATGGCGAGTCGGTCAAATACAGCTTCCAGGTCTTCCAGGTGTTTCTGAAATGGACCTGGAGATAAAACAATGAGGTCGTCTAGGTATGCCAAGAGAGCCACGTCCTTCAGATTCGAACTGAACCGATCAATAAGGCGCTGGAAAGTGGCTCCAGAATTACGAAGACCCATGGGCATACGCTTAAAGCGGTACGTACCAAGCGGCGTGGTGAATGCAGTCTTGTCACGGTCATCAGGGTGCACGTTGACCTGATAATAACTGGACCTGAGATCGAGCGTGGTCATATACTCACTGGACCTCGCTGCGTGTAAGATATCCTCGATCCTTGGGAGAGGATACCTGTCAGGCTCGGTCACCGCGTTAAGTTTACGGTAATCGATACACAGCCTGAGACCACCGTCCTTTTTGGAGACCAGGACGACGTTCGAAGCCCATGGAGACTCGCATTCTTCAATTACGTCGTCCAGCAGCAGCTTCTCCAGTTCGACCTTGAGACATTCCTTACGTTTCTGGGACATCCTGTAAGGAGGCGAGGCTATAGGCTCTTGGTTTTCACCTACCTTGATCCTATGAGTCGCAAAATCAGTAGCCGGACCGTTGAGCGCGAATTGAGGTGTTCTGCTGGTAATAAATTTATCAAGCTTACGTCGCTGGTCCTGGGATAGGTTAGGACCCTCGTCGCTGCGGAGCGACAGATCCGTGGTCTCCGCTCGCATTAACTCTGCATCCTCGCCGTTTAAATGGTACTTATGTACGAAGCTAAAGCGGCGGTCAGGGTCATCAGAAAAGCACCATGACTCCCTGGATCCATCCAGCACCATGCCCGCTTTTGACAAAAATTCAAAGCCTAGAAGAGTTTTAGTCTTACCACCAGGAATTATCATGAAGTTGGCTATGTATTCGCGACCTTCAATGACGACTGGCACATCAGCAGTGAGCACCTCGCGCGACTGCTGGGAGCCGTCGGCCAGACGTAAAGTCCGTCGCGTGCTCTGAATTTTCACCTTCTCTGCAACTAAAATGTTGTAAAGCATAGGACTAGCGATACAGTGTGTAGCGCCGGTATCCGCAATCGCCACTCCTTCGCGACCTAAAATACCTATTGTCACCATAGGGTGAGACGTAACTTCGTTAAAATATAGATCGCTACTATAATTAAAATCGGCGGGCTTAGACGCGTTGCAGTTGTCACATTTAGATTTTACAACCCCTTGTTTACCACAACCATAGCACCGAATAGGTTCGTTTACCCTATTCGTACTCGTACCTACGTTGTCGGCTTTCTGACGTACTAAATTACGACACTCCTCAACAACGTGGCCGTAAATTTTGCAATACGTACACTTAACCCGTTTATTTTTTAATAATTTCGACTTATCGATCGCGCACGGAATAGACCCCTCGCTATTATTCGCGCTAACAGTCGATCGATTCTGAGAAATGCCCGCTCGGCCGCGGTCACGCGCAGCAACGGGCGAAACAGTAGGTATAGGCTTACATACTTGCAAAATAGCATCCTCCGCGGCTCTCGCTTTGTTTAATAAACAATCTACACTAGCGATATCGTCTCGCAGAAGACGTTTTCGTATGCGACGATGTAATAACCCGTATATAATGTCCACCTTCATCGCTTCCGGTACTATATACGGTAACCGCGCTATTAACGCACGTATACGACACACGAATGCTTCAGCGCGTTCTTCCTGCTGTTCCGTTGCAAATATTTCCCGCAATAGTTCATGACCTGGGCGTGGCGCGCCGTACATCGCGCGCAGTCGCTGCGCAGCATCACACCATGTCGACACCGATGCTTTGATGCCCCGCCACCACACGGCGGCTTCTCCTTCTAACAGCATTGCGAGGCCGCGAATAGCGTGGTCGTCGCTAACGGCGGTGCACTCCTTATAAGTTTCTACGGCGTCTAGGAAGGCTTCCAGCTGTTCTGGGTCGCGCGTTCGTCCGTCGAATCGCGCGGTGCAGCGGCTGAAGTTCCCAGGGGGCGCCGCGGCAGTCGGCGTCGGCCCACTCAGGCTCGACGTGGGTGTAGGTGTTGTCGATGACCTGGAGTCCACCAAGGTCGATGTTCGTAATGATTCGACAAGCTGTCTGTTGATTTCAGTTTGTTGTTGCGTGAACGCTTGCATAAATGATGTAACAAACTGTTCCGCGTTGAAACCGTGTGCTGTAGTCAAAGATGCGCTTGCGGGTCTCGCGAAGTCGTCTTGCACGGCGTGGTCGACGTCAGCGTGCTCGCCCGTGGCGGCGCCCTCGTCGGCGGCGTGCTCGTCGGCGGCATCCTCGTCTCCGGAGGCGCTCGCGTAATGCTCGTCGGGCGGAGGCACCTGTTGCCTTCCGCGCTTAGCGGGAGTCTTCCGAGGCATCTTTTATGTCGTCGGGATACGACAGTAGCACGTAGAGACGCGGTTTTTCTAACCGACTCGACTTGTCGCACAACTACAGTCACAGAGTAGGTATCACTTCACTAGGCACGGTGAGTTCGGCCTCTAGTTGGACGCCATTGTAACAAATGATTCACTCCGTCACTTGTTAACATAACTTTTATTAGTAACAGTTCGTTTTACAAATCAGAAACATAGAAAAAACAATTAAAAACACCGAGAGGCGCGGAGCGCGTGCTGCCTGTTTTTTGTTCTCATAGTTCTTTTTTTTGCCACGCCGCTGCGTGGCGCGACCGAGCGAGCTGTTGGCCGTGCGGTGGGGCGCGAGTTGCCATAGTAACGAGCGCGCGCGCAAATATGGTTCTTACAACTTTTGTTTGTCACTACAAATCCGAATCGTAGTTTTTTCTCAAAAATGATCGGGAAGTTGACTTTATTGATAAAAATTCAGGACGCAAAGTGCAAAGTTTAATAGGGTCAGTCAAAAAAAAACCTTGCTGACTCGGTTTGCTCGACAATACTATTGTATGAAATTCCTTTATTTGATTAGCTATAAACTTTTAAAAACGTAACAAAAACTTTACTGTACACTTCTTTGTTTCTTGTTTGAGAAATGACAATGACCTAATTATAGTTGTCGTTACGTCTCTAGCCTTACTCATTTCATCACTATAGTAGTCGGCATTAATAACTTATTCACGCATGCGTCACTCGTTACAATCTTAAATATCAGTTTTCGATCACGTTTGATCTCTGTGACCCTAGATTTCGGGCTACCGTAGGCACGATTTTATCTTTGACCAAACGAACTAAATCCAACCGAGACGATATAACATTAAAGACTAGGATTGAATAAACGGCGGTGAACGGCGGTACGTTTGAATCATCTCATGTTAACAATCAGAGATTAGCATGTTAAATACTTGCGTCCGTTTGATGGAATTATTATTTGTATATTAAGTAATGATTTTAGGTTTGGTTTGTTTAGAATTCAGCCTCAAATTGAACTCAACATAACAAAATAGAACTTAGTGGTGTAATATAATTACCTCGTTACGTATATATTTAGTTTCGAAGCTACCGAATAGACGGATATCAACATATATTTAGTTTGCACGATGGTCACAAGACCTTACATAATATTGGTGATTTATCGAATATTAATTGAATGTATTATAAAAATAAATACAAATATTAAGGGACAATTATACACAAATCGACCTAGTCCCAAACTAAGCAAAGCTTGTACTATGGGTACTAGACGACGATATATATAATATATAAAATACATATATAGATAACATCCATGACCCAAGCACAAATATTTTGCACAAATATTTGCCCCGGCCGGGATTCGAACCCGGGACCGCTGACTCAGTAGGCAGGTGTCTACAAACCGAGCCAAACGCGTCGTCAAAATGTGTGTATATCATGAACACATAAACTATTAAATCCATATGTAATCGTGTTGTGAATTGTGAACTGTTCTCCTGTTATGGTTGTATAACAGTATAAAATAGTTCTTCAAGCCTAGAACCTACGCAATCTCGGCTACATACATTACCGGTACTAATCTCAACCGGATGGTAGGTTTAAGCAAGACCGTCAGTAATTTTAATATTAATAAAATATGCGTTTTGCAGAAAAATCTCTTCAACTTTACTTAGAAGCAATTGAGATCAGAGTCGAACAACTGAATCAGCTCATCGTTTTTATATTGGGATCGATATTTCGCAATAATAATCGTCAGGCTAAAGCCATTAAGGTAATGAATGGCGAATGTGGGGCAATATCCTGAGCTGGGCCGTAGGATGCCGGACCAGTTTGTGAGTAACGGCGGAGATGAGTCCGATGCGCAGTGTGAAATGATGGGCCGTAAAGTGCAAGGCCGACTTTAATGCACCGGTGATGGTGGTACACAGAGTAACCAGCTGTAGAAGGTACACTTTGTATTGATCTCCAGTCATCGTTTCATTTAGTGTCATGTGTGATGTGTGGCTACTAATTAAAAATATAATATAAGTGGAGTTCTTCTTGTGAATGTAACCTGTAATCGAACTTTTCCTCACCTTCCTTTGCCTATTTGGTGATAACCTAAACACCAGATTGTTTCAAATATTTATTTCTTGCCCCACCTGTTCAAAATGGTACCTTAGACATATTTGGTACGCAAAGATCGCATTTTAGCAGAGTTGACCCCCTTACCCCCTAATATGTTATTTTACCTCATTGTTCTTGTCATTATCTACAGGTGAATTCCTTTCTCATGTACTTAATACTTGTAGACTGGGCAGAAAATGTATGAAAACTACCTTCTGTGTTTATTTAATCTGTGACCTTGAACAAAGTTAAGGTCAATTCCAGTATAAATACTTATAATTTCACTTATAATTATATGTAGATCTTGAGATAGAAAACTGACTTTTTAAGAACATATATTATTATTTTTATATTAAAGCGGTTTTGTATAAAATGTCAGCATCTTTAAGTTTCATTTAATTACACACTTAAAAGGCTTCGAGCATATTTAAAGTGGCGTTAAGTATACAGTATAATTCTTTTGTTATGGAGTTCTGTTTTCAACGCTATTAAAAAAATGAATCTTATTGTTTTTTAATAAATATACATTTCGAACTCTATAGAAAATAATCAAAGAAAAATAATAAGAAAATAATCATAATTTAACAAAAAACACCGACTTCAATAAGCAATAGGTGTATATTTTGCTTTGTTTTCCCAAGAAGCTCTAAATCAATTTCGATAAAACATCAAAATCGATTCCCAATTAGCGGAATGATCGCGTAACATACATAAAAAAAGAAGTCAAATTGAGAACCTCTTTATTGAAGCCGGTTGAAAATAGTTCTACATAGAATTACCATTATTATCACTTCAACATGTATTCAAGAATTATTGCTTTTAGTTAAGCAACACATTTGTAATTTTAGTGTCTATTGATTATATTTCAGGTATTTAATGTTATCATAATCATAACTATTAGTGTATTATATTTAAATGAATAATGAGGGCCACTTGAATGTTATAGTAATTTTAAATCCCAAAGTCATCGTTTTAAATTTTTATCATGGTGTATTTATGCAGCTTAAAATCTGCATCTAAAGGTACTATAATTGGCTATTATAATTAATACGAGCAGTAAATTTAAATACTTTCCTCTAAATAAGAATGTCGTTGCAAATATATATTCATTTTTACCTTGCATGACAATATTGTCAACATATATTAAGCCCCATAGTTTATGATATCGTGCCACATGGCTTCATATATAAATCAGTAATGGAACCGATTATTCATGCGCATAATAAAGAAAGATCGTGAGCAGAACCCTTGCATTTCTTCAGCAGTTCCTATTTGTGACATCGTCCCGGTATCGTTATGAAATATGAATTTATTAATCTATAGACATAAATAAGAAACTCAATCGAAATGAACCAGCGATAGTAGACCTTACTACAGACAACTGTGGTTTAAATCTTCTATGAAACGAATTTTATAAAATACTGGCATAAAATTTATGAAACAAAATGCACGGCAAAAAACAAATGAAAACAGTTTGTGTTACGCGGTAGTAGCAAAAAATCTCGTTTACTCGCTTAAACTAGTTTTTAGATATCATAACTGTTATTTTTAATGTTTCCGAGGTGTTTATTTAATTTATAACGGCTATTTATGTATTAAACCTAGTGAACTAGACTACTAACGATTGCCGAAATGGCCGTGTCAACTTTATTGTTCTTCCTTATTGCGGGCTTGCGGAAAATGTACTAAATTATTTCTCTTTTCCACGAAATGATGACTCCATGTTCATTTTGCTTTTATCGTGTCATTAAATCAAGGCGCCTTTCAACACTTTTAAGATAACGCCGAATTTAACTTTCTGTTTAAATAATTGTAAATATCAATCAACCATACAAGGTCACAATTAAGTCAATGTAAGTGAAATTCTATGTTTAATTAAGAATATGGTAATTCATACTTCATATCGGTATATTTCCGAAATAATTGGGGTCACATTACACAACCCAAGAAAACTGAACGCATTAAGATTCAAGTTGTCATTAAAACATCCTCATAAACTTCTTACTTGGGCAGTAATCACTAAAAGTAAAATCACTTTCGAAATCATGAACCAAAAAGGACACCAGGTCATAAACACGGGCAGTTTTCTGCAATAACTCCGATGATATATAATTCCTTAAGATTTAATTGTCAATCGAATCGTAGCCTCAACTTGCCTTGTGTAACCCATCTCGGCGTTCCAAATTTTCGATTCAAATGTAGCCCTTATAGTGACATACATAAGACTCGCAAGGTTACTTTGAGTAAATGGATTCGCGTATTGTCAAAACTGTGTAATTGAAACAATAACTACGACTGTTACACGTAATCATTATACAGGGTGGCTATAAGAAAGGGTTTAAAATGTAAGGTTCGATTTTACTCGCTTAACTAAACTTTTGTTTGGAAATATTCAAATAACATAAATTAACATGGTTAATAATTCCTCAAATCAAAGTCAGTGTAATCACACTACGATATTATCGCTATCTCATGGTACCTACGAAGCAACATACCCTTGGTACTGACGCATGTAAAAGCTCCCAATTAACCCTAGAATCATTCAATTATTATTGAAAATTTCATTCAGTTGGAAAAAATAACAAAAAGATTTTTATGCAAATAAAAAGTATTTCAGATTGAGGAGCAGAAACGAGTCTTGGTCAAAAGCCCCTTTTTTATAGGCATCCTGTATACTTATAAGAGCAATTGTAAGAGAAATAAAACTCATCGGAATGGCCCAGCTGACTCGATGACTTAATTATTGTTATTTCTACGCTCAGAACCGTAATTACGACTTGTATCATCTATAATGTAGGAGTAATATTTTTGTTAAAAATGAGCCACTCCGCTTTCGGAGCGGCCTTGCTCACTGTTACTTAACTTTGATGTCTTAAACAAGTTCACGTTAAATTATAATGTGATTCGAATAACGTTCACGATAAGGATAACGCGATTTAAAAAAAAGAATTCTTGTATTTGAATGCGTTGTGATTTTTAATAACTGAATTAAGGATTGCATTGTAAGTGTTAAAATCCGGCTACACGCTTTTCCAAATTCGCTCTACTTCAGCTTATGTACCTACGTATGTATTTTAATGCAAAACCGCAAGCGTCCGTCTTTGCAGGATTGAATCGAAAAATATTTAGTATTTTGCTGTCCCAGAATTCGAATTCCTGTAGGAAGAGCAAATATTTGTGTGAATTCAAATATTGTTCTGGGGTCTTTGGCTTTTATATATGTGTTATTTAAACGAATATCGTCAAATCGAATTTTAATACCCATTGTATGCCCAATTGCCCATCACTTAGTTTGGGACTAGATCGATTTGTGTAAGATTATACCCTAATATTTATTTAATTAAACTTGACAATGCGGCTGGCGCAGTGGTAATGCAGCTATTGAGCCGTTCTGGGTTCGAATTCCGATAAGGGCAAATATTTGTGCGATGAACTTGAATATTTGTTCCTGGGTCATGGATATTTCCTAATATTTAAGTATGTATTTCTATGTACCTAGCAGACATAACAGAAGACTACCAGAGCATACTGCCGGACTAGATCGATTCTTGTGAGGTTGTCCGATATTTATATATTTACTAGCTGTGCCCGCGGCTCCGCCCGCGTGGAATTCGGTATGTGTCAGTAAGCTGCTAATACCTCACCGTGTAAACCGTCCCTGGACTACGACAAATATTTCAAAACCAAAATTAGCTAAGACTGCCCAGCAGTTCTCGAGTTTTAACGAGACAAACGAACAGCAATTTATTTTTATATAAATAGATTATCGAGCGGCGTCAAGTTATTCTGACCTACCCGACGCGCGACCGTAGTAATATTAATTCCATCTAAGTTTCAAAAGACGTCATAAACAATGAATGCGTATGCGAAGCAGTAAAATTCTTAATTAGCTCCTCTATTAGTTAACCCATTGTATTAGAAGAAGATTGAAACCATAGCTTGCTTCATAGCCTTCACCTAGATCAAAACGGCGCAGGCGCATTGCAGTGTCGCATTAATCTTCGGTGACGATTAATAATAGGCTCCCATCGCTTTGTACGTCGGAATCATCGCCTATTGTATGCGATATGTAAAAATTGTGAGACACACGGTCTGCTTGTTTGAATAGTATAATATAATTATTAAAATTTACGAGTAAAATAACAATATTATTATAAATATATAAGTACTTATAAACTTTAAAACTTACTTGATTCTTTCATTTGTTTGTTAGAACAAAGTTTGTCTGTAACCTTCGATCCTGCACCGACTACATATTTCTGCTGAACCCAGTGGTTGACTGGTAGAGAATGCCTAAAGGCATTAAGTCCACCATTTGTACTTTTTAAATAAATAAATAAACAAAGCGAAATGAATTCGGACTCAAAAAGGATTCCTACTATACTCTCACACAAGTGTCTACTCACTGCCTTAAAAAAACTTAGTGTGTCAAACTTGTTAATCGTGTCAAAACCCCACTCAAACATTATTATTAGCGAGTTTGTGTTCTCATACAAAAGGCTACTCACTGCTAAAAAATATTAGTGTGTCAAACTTGTGACCAGTGTGTATTCCAACGATCAATGGCGCGGCGAGTGTTCCACTTCAAGCCAACCTCTAACGCAGCCCGCAAATTGTTTGTTCCCTTTGTTTCGGCAAATTCATTCATGCACCTCAGTCCCACTCTCCTTGCTCCTCCCGCCCTAAGTCAGGCTGGCCTGGGTCCTTCTATTCAAGACGTAGTCCATGCCCACTCACCCCCGTATCGAGGAGACATTATTATAGCGTGTCTGTACTCTCACACAAGTGTCTACTCACTGCCTTAAAAAAACTTAGCGTGTCAAACTTGTTAATCGTGTCAAAACCACACTCAGACATTATTATTAGCGAGTTTGTGCTCTCATACAAAAGTCTACTCACTGCTAAAAAATCTTAGTGTGTCAAACTTGTGACCCGTGTGTATTACAGCGATCAATGGCGCGGCGCGTGTTTTACTTCAAGCCAACCTCTAACGGAGCCCGCAAATTGTTTTTACCCTTTGTTTCGGCAAATTCATGCATGCACTTGAGTCCCACTCACCCTGCTCCCCCCGCCCTAAGTCAGGCTGACCTGGGTCCTTCTATTCAAGTCGAAGTCCATGCGCCTAGCGCACTCGCGTCAAAACGCACTCACCCCCGTGTCGAGGAGATTATTATAGCGAGTTTGTACTCTCACACAAGTTTCTACTCACTGCCTTAAAAAAACTTAGTGTGTCAAACTTGTTAATCGTGTCAAAACCCCACTCAGACATTATTATTAGCGAGTTTGCGCTCTCATACAAAAGTCTACTCACTGCCGAATCAACCTTAGTGCGTCAAACTTGTGAGCCGTGTGTATTACAGCGATCAATGGCGCGGCGCGTGTTCTACTTCAAGCCAACCTCTAATGGAGCCCGCAAATTGTTTGTACCCTTTGTTTCGAGAAATTCATTCATGCACATGCTACGATACCAAAATCTATCTTGTTAGGCAACGCATCATCATTTTTGTTATGAAACATCGATTTGGTATACGCTGAGATTGGAGATGAAACAAATTACGGTGTTGGTTTGCGCAGGTGCACAATATAATCGGTTTTAGCAATCTTTCACTGTCTGTGGTTAGCTCGATATATGGGTTTCTAGAACTGCATTATTTGTTACACGGATTTTTTGTACATTTAATTTTTTTTACATAGACAACTCCCATGCGTCTCAGATATATTAAATCACATATGAAACGGGTTAACTCTTTTCTTATAAGTCGAACCAGGTCACCAGGTAACTTATTAAATTACTCTTTGAGCTTTGATCTTTATATCAATGGTTTAATATGAAATGAGACAATACATGTTTCATAAATTTATCGCTGGACATGCTTCGAATCGGTTCGCGATTCATCATCAAGAGCGCCGACCAGTCGCGACGCCGGCCAATCAAACACTTCTAACCATAACGTGGTAATTCAGATGTTTGTAGTAAACCCGTTTAAATTTAAAGAATTAGTTATTAAGATGTATTCCAATCGCATTTGACATAATTTTCTCTAGGCAAAGGTTGTCTGGAAGAGATCACTCTTTAGCGATAAGACCGCCTCTTTGCTATTGTAATTTTTATTTGTTTGTGTGTGTGTGTGTGTGTGTGTGTGTGTGTGTGTGTGTATGTGTGTGTGTGTGTGTGTGTGTGTGTGTGTGTGTGTGTGTGTGTGTGTGTGTGTGTGTGTGTGTGTGTGTGCAACGAATACTCTGCAACGAAACACATGTGTATTGTATTTATAGCGTACTGACAAACGTACTTCTTTGTGACGCAGAGAGCAATTTTTTAATTTTTATTTTGCGTTTGTATTGCTTAACGAGCCATATTTATTGTGGTTACTATAAAATAAACCAAACTTGAATAACACTTTGCTGTATTCATGATTTAACAAATATTTTTATTGAAACACAAGTTTTGTGTTTATGATACGCAATAAAAGCCTAACAATATTAAAACAACAATGGTGTCAATTTCGCAACGCATGTACGTATAAGTATGCTTATAATTTACGATGAAATAAACCGAATCGTTAACTGAAAAGTTATGGGACCATAATATTTCCTTTAAATTATAACAGCCCCGTTGTCTTTAGGTAGCTTAGTATCCTTAGTATCATCTTATTTACATGTGCGGTCAATACGCATATTTTACAAGAAAAAACTACATAAATTGGTTATAGTATTTTATCTATCCAAATGTCATAAACCCTCTAAGATGCGTTCAAGAACTGCACATTATGAGCACCATAAAAATACTATTTTGTTAGAACAAATTTCTTATCTGTAAAAATATTATTATTGCTAAATAATAAAATCGATTTCGATAATATTATTTCATTCAAATTTCGAACATGTCTGAAAAACAAAGAAATTTGATTTGCCCTCTATTCTAATATCAGTCGAGATGACGTTCGAAATGAATTGTCAATGTGCAATCAAATTTTACAAATGTCGCACGTAAGTAAGATATCGAACGATATGATAGTTGGGGCTGACTCTTAGTTTGTCTCTGAATTAAAAATAAACTATGACAGCTGCCAGAAAACTTCATTACCGCCATTATTAGTGCGACTCCTGAATGCATCATGGAGGCTTATGATACATGGCTAGGCATTTAAACACTCATGTGATGTTATTATGAAACTCGCCTTCGGCTCGTTTCATATACCCACACTCGTGTTTAATACCCTTCATTATGTACAGTCACATAAACTACTATAATAGTCATGGGGAGCTTTAGAACATATACCTACAGGACTTATATGATTATCATACCCCGGGGTTTGACGCCTACTGTCGCCCTGGTGTTAAATCATTCTTGCACCCAAAACCCCGAGGTACGATGATTATACATTCAAAAGTTGCTTAACAATATCCTTTAACCAATATTTATTATTAAAAGACATTCGGCAAGAGTTCAAAGATCACTCAATTAATTTCCAATGACCAATAGCCAGATGGCAATCTATCACGATGCAACTAATTCTCTGGTAATTTCACAATGAAAATTACTATAGAAACCATGGAGAAAATATTTGGGGACTCCGAGACTCGTTGTGCAATCGGATCGGTTGGCGATGAAATTAACGTCTCGCAATATTACCTTATTATTTCTTAACGACTGTTATTAGAGTATCTTGAGCAGTGTCATTACGTGTCCAAACAAGCTTCTATTTTATTTATGTTGTTTTCTGATGATGGTGCATTTGTTTCAGTTTTGAAACAAGCTTGTTTTACTACTCCAATTTTATTTATTTATGATAATTATTATTTTCTAAAGATGTCCTTTTGTTTATTCGAATAACACCATTTGTTTCAAGCGCGAAAGAATGGTTTTGCTCGTACCACTCTCGCATCTATCGCTATTATAAGATTAGAATTTTACATGTTAGTTATTCTATACAGTGTGTTGCCGCCAAGTAGGCTTTTCTTAAAGTAGAGTAAAGTAACATAGATCTTTAACGTATCCATGACCTTAATTTAATTAATTAACTTAAATTCAGGCTTTATTAAATTTCTAACAAAATTTTAATTGCTAGTAATGTACAGTAAAGTAAATTGACAAGTGAGTGTTAAATGACAGCGTAATATGAGTAACGACAATTACGTTGTACACCCACTACACTGAATGTGCGGATTTAAGAAATTTAATTGTGCAGTTAATTTACATAATTATGATTAGCTAATACATGCAAACAATTACTAATGGATCATATTAATATCAGTTTTAATAAATGCCCGCATGCCAGTAACAGGCTGTATACATACGTCGAAGTTTATATCGCTTCATACTCATCGCGCTTTGATAATATGAACATTCAGCCAATTTACACGTGTACCTACACATTATTGAAATCATATCTAACAGCAGGCAGACTATGGGCCAGGCTCCCTAAGCTACAAATCGAGTTTTTTTTTGGGAGGTCTTTGCAGCAGCGAACGTCATTTGGCCAAGATGAATGACTAATCGTCCCTTTTTTTATTACAATAATCTTCGTTGAGATACAAATAGCCAACAGTGGTGTCTTGTCAATAAAATACCTAAGCAACGCGATGCAAAACGGAATCACTGAGACTAGAAAAGGAAGTTCAAATAGAGGGGATTAGATTCTTTGAACGCTACGCAGTAGCATCATTCATGTCATTGGGTATCAGTAGATAGCCAATGAAATGAGTGGAATTTTAATGATTATATTATTAATTTAATTTGTTTTTGTTTCAGTTTTGAATCACCGCCGCCAAGCTGTCTACCGCAAATGAGATTAAAACCATTTACCACGTGGAAGCGCTAATAGGTAAGTCGTAGTCGGTATAAAACCTCCTACCTAAGTATAATCAATAATTCTGGTATGTTATTATGTTTGCGGATTTTCTTATGTATTAATCACACTCATATTATAAAGGCGGAAGTTTGTGAGTTTCATTTCTCTGTATGTTTGTTACTTCTTGTCCCCTGTATTAACATATAGGCTACTTTTTATCCCATAAAAAAAATAGTGTTCCCGTGGGTTGAGCGGGTAACTCCGCGCGGGGCAGCTAGTTAATTATATTAGTGTTAGGATATATGGATCAATACATACTTAATTAATCGGGCAAATATTATTTATGTATAAAAAATACGAATACGTTGTATTTATAGGTGGTTTATGAGTGATCGAGTTTTCTAAATGTACCTAAGTACAATACTCAAGACTAGAATTCAATTCAGGGGTTATAATTCGATTTATTTTCAAAATCTTCCGTGTCATCTGTGATATGGCCAAAATAGATTGAATTTTGCTATTAATATACCTACCTATATTAAACATAGGTATATGAAGCAACATTGAAAAGTGGGATTCAAACGTAAATAGGGCACTAAAGTAAGTGATAAAGTGTAGTGATATTTCGGAAATATATAATTAAAAACGTCTAACTAGTTCCTGATTTCCATCTTAAAAGTGTTAGACGATGTAAACCGATCTTCGTGGAACAACACTAGTTGTCGGGCCCTAGTGGCACATCACTACTGCGTTTGACAGTTCGCTTCGAGAAATTTCGAACTTTAAGTTATAAAACCTAGCTAAACTCTATCTTCCTCACTTAATAAATATAAAAAGAAATAGTTTGTGCTGTTTATGTTTAATAAAATTAAGGTAGTTTGCTCGTAATGTTCTATTAACAGAACAACTATAAGCGTTTCATTATCCATCAACAGCTAAGCATCGCCTTTCTCCGGCAAAATAACTAAATCACGTTCTACTGTCATAATACAACAGAAAATTAATGTGAAAATAATTCCATTATAATCCAGTAACATGAGGCAACGTAAAGGGACAATCTAAAAGGTCTTATGGGTAGTTTTATACAGTTTATAATATGTCTTATGGTTGGCTTATTATAATAAACGTGGTGGCCTGAGAGGCTTCTACACGGTCTGACCCCAGGGCGCCGATTAGTGCTACTAGCGGCAGTTGTAATACCTAGTAACATGCTCTGCTACTAGATGGGGCGCTGGATGTGACTCCATGTTGGTAAACATTTAGAAAGTAAGGAAGTCAGATTCTAATATTTTCTAGAAATGGTATCAATACCTACTGGTATTTTGATTAATGATATGAGAAATCTAGGTATAGGTGGGATGGTTCGAAGCTTCACAGTGTCATCTATTCTAGATCTTTACTTATATTTTTCATTGATATGAAAACACTCTTTTTTGATAGGCGAAAAATTAACAATGGTGAACCATAATCGCTAAAGTACAGGGGCAAAATGAACAATCTTACTACATCTTTAAAAATTTAAAATGTCATCAGTTTACCATTTATTCGCACGAAGCGATGTGCTTCATCATTTCTAATGCGAACTGCTAAGGAATGTAACTCACTCTCATCGTTGTATTTCCTGAAAATTGCCCTTTAGGTCTTTTTACGGCAAGATTGAAAAGACTGTTGCTGAACCAGAATGCTACATTCGACCATCATAATTTCAGTATCACCAGTAGTCATCATGACCATCTGGTAATACTGAAATCAATCGCCAGTCAGTTTGTGTAAAAAAAAAGCATTCCGCTTTTTGTATCCCACTAGGTGGTAACGTAACGCGACACTACATCGGCCGCGGATACAAAGAAAACCGCGCACGCATTACACGCCTGTCTCGCAAATGACCGCGCGCAGACTCAACATAAGAAATCCGAGCGTTCTAAGTAATTCTAACACCAGTTAATATCATTTATTACAACTCGAACAGCAATTCATACAATTCTGTGATAAAGTCAAGGCATAGCTAAATTGACGATATCGCAACCGTTGGATTAGTTCATATTATCTGAAACTTGGAAAATACTGCTCCCAATTGCCGCTTCTTGTATCTGATTGGAATTTGGCGTAACGCGACACTACCTCGGCCGCGGATACATGGAAACGCGCACGCATTACACGCCTATATCGCAAATGACCGTGCGCAGACTTACCATAAGAATTCCGAGCGTTCTAAGTAGCTCTAACACTATCTAATGTAGAGTAGCTTACACCAACTGGAAAAACCTAAATGGCTTTAAGTTACTGATATGACTAGTTTTAGCAAAGAACTAGACTTGGGAGCAATGTAATAGGTATATGCAAAACATTTTTGATCAAGTAATAAAATGGCTTTTTCACAGTTAAGTTTCAGCTCATGTATGATTTCAGAGAAGATCAATAACTTGACTGAGCATAAGTAACTTTATGTTTGACGAAATTAATATTGTAATTTCATTCTTAAACAGTTTTCTCTAGTACAAATTTTGCTACTGTACTTGTACTAAAATAACAGGAACGTACGAATAAGTTAAATATATGGCGCCATTCGAATAAAATGTATTCAATTTTATTAGACGTTGCAATAATGATTTAACAAAAACATTTTTGGCAATCGTAAATTGAAGGCTTCTCGATGCGTTCTCGAACAAAACCTAACAATAGCTTTTGAAAACACCAACAAAACATACACACATATATGCATGTATATACATAGAACCCTATTTTTGAAATCACAAAAAGTGCTCTGTTGAGAGTTCACCAATTAACGCTTTCTTACTTCCAAAATAATGTTAATTATACTTGAAAAATGTATTACAATACAATACAAAAATGCTTTATTGCTCACCAAAAAAAGTTTACAAATTCAATACAGAATAATAATTTTAATAACGGTAGACAACAGGCGTAATATATTATGTAATATATTGATTTAAAATTTAAACCCACACGATTTTCAGACATAGGTAATTATAAGAAAACTAAACTTTTTGAACGGGATTAAGTCCCGTTTCGTTATAGTATATATAAGTATAAGTCAAGTCAAAAAGCAGTTAAAAGGCTCCCCATGTATGTAAGTAAATTTGATGAGACTGCGTATTGTTAATAATCGGTTATTAAATAATTGCATTACAATCAATTTCTTGTAAGTAAATACACGCAAAAACATGATTTCTTGAAACTGATTTGCAAATGATGAGTCTTTTTAATTGTTTTGTCAGAAGTTTTTACGGGCCCGTTATTATGAAGTAGGCAATCAATTTTAATTTATATTATGACGGCGTGGGGTCGACTAATTTTTGACGGCGATCTCATAATGATATGCAGTCACGCGATCATAATAAACCTACGTTATATAAGTAGCTAATAAACCATAGGTAACAAACAAACTTATCAATTTGTGAAACATGTAGGTAATATTTTTAGGGTTCCGTAGCCAAATGGCAAAAAACGGAACCCTTATAGATTCGTCATGTCTGTCTGTCCGTCTGTCCGTCTGTCCGTCTGTCCGTCTGTCTGTCCGTCCGTATGTCACAGCCATTTTTTTCCGAAACTATAAGAGCTATACTGTTGAAACTTGGTAGGTAGATGTATTCTGTGAACCGCATTAAGATTTTGATGCAAAAATAAAAAAAATATAATAAATATTGGGGGCTCCCCATACTTAGAACTGAAACTCAAAAATTTTTTTTTCATCAAACACATACGTGTGGGGTATCTATGGATAGGTCTTCAAAAATGATATCGAGGTTTCTAAAATATTTTTTTTCTAAACCGAATAGTTTGCGTGACAGACGCTTCCAAAGTGGAAAAAAGTTGGTCCCCCCCCCTCTAACTTCTAAAATAAGAAAATGAAAAATCTAAAAAAAACATATGATGTACATTACTATAAAAACTACCAACGAAAATTGTTTTGAACGAGATCTAGTAAGTAGTTTTTTTAATACCTAACTTTGCACCTAATTTATATGGGGCGCTATACATACCAGGTGCAAACTTAACTTAACCACTTAGGGATGGAAAGTGTTTGTACGGAACCCTTGGTGCGCGAGTCCGACTCGCACTTGGCCGGTTTTTTTTATTTAATATGTGGAAACATTAAATTTTAATTATAACAAAACGCTTCGAGTTGGTATTGTTACAAATATGATTGAAGTAGGTACAAACAATATTTAATGCGAAACTTGCCTAAAGAGACAGGGAATCGAACCCAGAACCTGTGGAATGGCCGGTCCAACGTGTTAACCATTATTTAAAAAAATATAATTTGGCGGTCTTTTCCAGCGGACCTATGATGATTGCTTTT
Organism: Apotomis capreana; assembly: GCA_947623375.1. Classification (NCBI taxonomy): domain Eukaryota; kingdom Metazoa; phylum Arthropoda; class Insecta; order Lepidoptera; family Tortricidae; genus Apotomis; species Apotomis capreana. The sequence continues at coordinate 9,888,732 of OX392514.1, forward strand.
ATCGCGCGATAAATAAGTGACAAAGCATCCGTCGTGTTTTATTAAAAATGCGAATGTGGGTAGATGCTTTATCATTTATTTATCACGTGATATACGCAACCATAATAGGCCCGCAGTAAGTTATACATTTCAATTTCTCTTTGATGTTTGATCTTTTTATCAATGGTTCAAAAACAATTTATTGTCATGTAGTAAAATTTACTTACTTACTATTAATTAAAGCTTTAATTTTGTTACAATAAATAATACGAACATGATTAATTATGTATCGATCCATATGATACTAATATAATTAATTGTAAAACGACCCACTTAAGAACATCGATTAATTATTATCGTGCCAAATTAAAGTTCACTTATTCATAGATTACAGATTCAGAGAGCGCAGGAAGTAGCTTATTTTGTTTGCAATTTTCTTTGATCGACTTTAGATTATATTAACAACTAGTTGTACGCGATGACCTAAACTGCAAAAGTAGTAAAGTAGACCCGGTACATACCTACAAATAATTATATCTGAGCGTAACGTATCTCTACACTACTCCCGAAGTTGGGCGAATATGATAGTGTGGAGAAGCACTTCGCTGCGGAAACTCGTACTTCGGCCAACTTCGCCTCGGCAAACTTCGCGAGCCGGGGTTAAGTTTCTATCAGCATTTCTTCTCAACAGTGGTCTCCTCTTGTGAAATTCTGGTAGATTCAGATATGTAAAAGTGACCTGGGGGGGTATTCGACCAATTTTAGAGATATAATGGAGATCTCTCATTTTCATCGCCATCCGTCACTTTTGACGTGTGCCTACTTGACAAGTGGCGATATCGCAACTTCGTCAATTCGGACGCGCAAAATTTTCGTTTCCCTTGTATGTGACGGCATAAATAACAGGCGCATACTTTAAATTTACCGCGTAGTACGTGAAATTAGTCCGTTACGTTTCGTTCAAAACAGAAATTTATATACATGAATAACATTTTTGACAATCATTATCGCCTTCGTATTTCCAAAATTGAGATGAGATATGTCACTTTCAAGCTCATCGCATTTAAATGACAGTTCAATGGCGATATAACTGTTATCTAATGGAGATTTGACGTTTGGCGATATCTCCAACGGCATTCTCGAATTGGGCCCCTGCTTACAGAATAAATTAAATTAAATTTTATTATTTTATTATTTAGTTATTACCTATATCATTATGTTTTAAATATCTCGTAACATATGATTTGGTTTCAAGTTTAGACATAATTAATTAAAACACTCATAAACGTAATCTTATTAAAGCTTTCATGAGACATATTTAATTATTGTATAAACCGATTGACTCTCACTAATTAGTTCTTATTAGTTACCGCGCCGCTGTACGGGAAGCAGTCCCTGATGAAGAACTCCATACGAATTCGAAACATGTCGGGCCGTTCCTGACAATTTCACATGAGTTTAAACCGCTAAATACAATAATTATCTTCGACAACTACATATTAACTATAGCTTTTTCACGCAGATGTACTTATTTAAAAAGCTCGTCTTCTCTTCTTCAAAGAATATTTTTAAAATTTCAAATTCAACGTGTAAACGTTTGGGTTAGACGTTTATATGTATAACCAGTCAGATACACGTCCTTAGAAATAAAACAATGCATGAAAAACTACCTCTCATAAAACACAAAACTGACAATTGCATATCAATTTTCATTTTACAGTAGTCTATTAAAAAAACATTGTTCAACCCACAGGCCGTTTAAAGACGCGCCTTATTATGTGTCAATATAAACCACGACAACTTGACCACTATAGTGTAACCTTAATTATTTAACTAACCGCCATACCTATACAAAAGAAAGATACCTCAAGGCAAACCAGGGAGCATAAATTATAGACTCCAAAGGCAGGTATTTTATTACGGATGGTAAGTGAAATCTCTAGAGTTTCACTGTTAAGCTTTGAATGCAATCGGTAACATATTATCTTAGTTTATCCAAGCAATATAATGTTTTGTGGTAAGCTTGTACGAGTTATAAAGTAGGTATTAATTTTAGTTTAGTAGCATTGATACTACATAATATCGAAATATAATATATTTTATTTAGACCGCACTGCGTTTTTAGATACCAAAATACATTTTAGTGAAAGGGGCTGAGTTAGATCTTATTATCTTTATGGGTGACTTTTGCTATGGAAAGTTTTATTTTGAGAGATAGCTCCTATGTGCCTAACTAAAGAGACAGCGAACGTTTTAATGTAGCTTAAATACAATGCATCATAAATCAAAAGTCTGCATTTGGCTAGCGTATTTTACTTTAACTATTCAATTCACCCGTTGCCGATAACATGAATAATAGAAGAGAATATCAATTTCCAAGCAAAAGCTGTATAAAGTGATAAAATGAGGCACGCGACTCGGACCTATCAGGGCCCGGCCACGATATCGGCGGCAGCCGCGAGCAGCGGGCGGGCTGGTCACCGCGCTCGGACGCTCTGCTCCTGTCTATGCCGACCACTCACCGCTTTCGCTTACCGCTGATTTCGTAGCCAAGCTATCAGACAGCATTGTGAATCACTAGCCCACTTTCTTGGCTAGCGGAGCGCCCGATACATCGCGAAAGCAACGGATCTAAGGTATTTGCGGTTTCCTACAATTGAATATTATGCGGTTGCTACATTAGAATGGGTGGCAGTAGCGTTGATCTAGCGGTGAGGTGGGTATTCGCTATATTTGTGGAATTTTAATCAATAATTTCGATATATAAAAAGATGACATTGGTCAAAGTTAGTAAAAAATGCAAATAGGTACCTAAGTAATTTAAATATTATTTCTTAGAAATAAAATTAACAAAATCTTCTTATCTCGACTCATTGATCGAAGCAAGTCACAGTTGGTAAAATAACTACTCTATATTTATTGTATATCATACGTAGACGTAGTTTAAAAATGTCCGTATTTAGGCGCATAAAATACTTGCATTTAAACAACCCGTATTTCCAGAAACCTTGTTATCGCTTACGAAGCCTTAATTTATATAGCCTCAATATAAATAAAAGTGTTGAAATAACATTTGCATAATACGGTTACGATTCAATTATTCGTCATGCAACGGCCATCAATATCCACAAAAACATCAACATCGATTAAATAGTGGTGCTACCAATTTTCACAAATTAATATCAAAGTTGAATATTTTATATTCTTTATAAAGCCATTTGGAGTGTCAAAGATCTGGTTGTTTCAATAAAATATGTTGATATGCAAATTCGTTAGATAAAGCTGGGTTATAACATGGGTACGTAACGAGGCGGAGCGGCGCGCGCGCCGCTGTCATCCCATAAACTCGTTTGTTAATGCAGTAGCCACACTTTTCTGTTTTGCTGGCAATAAATGACAGTCTTACAGATTACCTGAACCGATACCACTTGACGATGGCACTATAATCGATACGGAGCCAGGATTATGATCTCGTTTTCTATTTTATGTCGTCTACTCGTAAATATACCGTTCGTATCTTAATTATCTACATGTAGGTGCTACTAGCTTCTATAGGCTTTTTCTGCGCATATCCATGGATTTACGAAAAATTAGTGGTAAACATTTAAATTTATAGTATTTACATCTAATTCTTAAATCACAAGTGAATCGCACTTCCATAGTACGCTCAACCCCTCATTACATCCCCTTATGGGATTTTTTCTGTGATAAAAAATAACCTAACATGCGTGTATGCATTCAACCCTATTAATGGCATATCAAGAGTTGAGGTGAAAATTTTCAGCATAGAATGATAATTAATTACTAAAATCCATACAATGGTGACAATTGGTACTCGTAAGCCAATTCAACGCATCCACGTGGCAAAAAGATAAAATAACCTAGGAAAAGATAAAGCTAGAAACATTACCTAACAAACATTTGGAGTCCAAAGACGGAAAAGGGCAACCTCTGTACATAATGTTTATTATTGACCAGCTGATAGAGATATCGCATGCAACGAATACACTTACGCGGAATTACCTATCGTAACTGAGGAGTATGATAGAAATCGAGTAAATGACACTGCGGTAACAGCGATGACTTTGTATGGCGCTCAATACGGCTAGATCGGCTGTACTAATGTGCTTAGAGGATGTTAAAACGAGTTTGGTCATGACTATTTGTCAGTAACCGATCCCTAGTCCCTACTAATGCGAAAGTGCGTTTGTCACTCTCATTTGATGCCCGATGACGCCAATCACTGAGGTGTTCATTTGATGATTTTGTTTATAAATTAGGAATTATATTTACACTATTGTGTATTTAATAGAGAAACTAAAACCAATTTCAAACTGCAATTCATCAAACTACCATATAGCACTAATTGGCAAAACACATCATAAGATAGGTACCTACTTGAGAAATTGGGATGCTTTTTTTATTTGCATTATTAGATTTGAAACGGATAACTATAAGACCACACCTGAAATTTCTATTTTTTTTTAACACATGACTATGTCTCTAACGCTGAGAAAAATAAACATCGCATATAGACAAAACTGCGAGCAAAGGCTAGTGCACGATATCTGCAGTTTTAACGCAGTTTACAATTTTATGTATGCAAATACCTGTGTACCTATTTGCCGTAACATTTGCGTAAAGTACGCTTAAACTAGGCTTAGCCATCCTTTCTGCCAAAGTGTGTTACATTTCTGCGTACAACTCGTATAACTTTATATCGATCTAGTAGTGAACACTTAACTCGGAGAAAATGCTCATAACGGATGCGTTTTCAATTATGGAACGGAAGTATATCTGAGAAAACTCCGATGACTCGAGACAGTTTTATAATCCAATCATTTCTAGATGCCATACTAGACACTCTATCGTCTTCCTACATTGCTGTGTTAGTAACATAACTTCAAAACTTCAAGCTTTGCTTAATTTGGGACTAGGTCGATTTGTGTATGATTGTCCCTTAATATTTATTTATTATTTTATTTATTTATTTATAACTTATATATACCTATCTAGAAAAGCACAGGGATTAAAATGAATAGTGCGTGTTAAAAAAAATTCAAATTAGCTCTATAGCTTTCAAATTGACAAATCGATGCGAAAAGTTCAAAAAAGAAATACGACCCTAATGGTGGCCATTAAGCATTTCTATTAAAATTGTATCATGGTATTTCTATAGAAAATTTCTGGTTGGTCACGTAAAACAAACAATCGAAAATGATCGTTACGTGAACGCGGCGCAGCAGAAGCCTCACGAACCCAAGACACTATCGAGATGCCTTAAATCACGAACCACTCACGCGTAAAGTGATTGGAAAAAAACCTTTATCAATTTTCGTTTTTATCGATTTGTTTAATACAATTTACCGAAATCGCGTAAGACTTTTACCTCCATTTGCGCGAAAGCCGATATAAACGTGGCCGATTGATTCCTCCGATATGCCACTTACACGACGCTTTTAAAATGATTGGTCGCTCCCGAAAACGCGCTCACTTTCGTCCATTTAAATATTAACACGGCAAGCCGTAAAAAGCTTTTTGCTTTTATGTTGCTCTCTCTATTGGACATACTCGGTCATTAAGAGAAAATCGTAATGAGCACGATAGATAATTTAAATTCGTGCCAGGCAGGTAGGAAATATAATATAAACTTTACGGTGTCCTTACGTATAAATATAAAATAATTTTGCCTCAACCACAGTTCAGAGAATCTGGTCAAATATGGGTAAGCTTCGTAGGATGCACTTTTGTGGGTTTTAAGCCTCGTATGTATGGGCAGAGGAAGCGTATTCACCCGGTAGGAGTAATCCCTTAACTAGGATGCCATAAATTAAAGGATTTTACGGTACAATGAATCTTATATTGCACTAGAGAGGTAAGGCCGCGTTTCCGCGGCACGTGCGGCTAATGGCTCGTATACATCACATTACCTATGTGGAGTACTGACACGAAGATAAGGGGTCTGAACCCGAGACCTTTTCGATCTAGCATTTTACAATTGCGCCACAGCGCCGTGGCGGCCAGATTAAAGATACATATAGACGGGCCGAAAACTGCAACACTGTTATATTACTAAATATTGCTCGTTTGCCTACGTTGAGTATCTACGGGTACGGGGTACAATTGTAGTTTCAAATTATCTGTTACATTAAAACGTGAAAGCACAAAGAAATATTTTCGAGAAAATCTTCATGCCTAGAATTTGAAGATATTCGAATTAGAGCTTGTGTGTCTTTTTAACTTAGATTTAAAAAAATCTTGCGTTCAAGGGTTCAAGCCCCATTTGAGCTGCAATGAGTAACAAAACATATCCCTAAAAATACGAAAAGACGGCCTTAATATGTGGTCAGGATCCTATATAAACACAGCCGAAGGGTTAATAGTTTTAATGAACTAGCAAATCTGTTTTTGCGCAGCAAATGCGTGGGCCGCGTTTACTTGTCTCTTCTTTAACAACCGTGCTATAAAACGTGGGTAAGGAATACCTACAAAACTATAAGAAGCCTTTACACTTGAAACAAGAATCGCGTCTACTTTCCTTTAGTCTTACGCTGGCGTGTGCTGGGCAGTTTTATTTATATTGGTTGTAGCGCGGGAGCGCGCACGACGCCATAATTGATGCGCTCGCGCGTGCGCGGGCGCCGCGGGCCCGTTAGGCTTTGACGACTGATACTGGTAACGTGCTGATCGTAAATTGGGTGTCGGTGAAACTAGGGTGTTGGTTTTCTTTGAGTTAATTATATACGGCTATGCAAAGGCAATGTTATTGTGAAATATTAGCTAACTTACTTCGGATTCAGTTTCATTTTGATACTAGGTTAACGCGGCTTTTGAGGTATGTCTCGAGAAATACGATGTTTTTCGCGAGATAAAAGTAGCTATATCTTTACCCACTTTAACCACCGTTTAGCCACTTTTCACTTATTTTTTGTATACCTCGGTTGTAAGTTGCCAGACCTAGGGTTTCGTCCTTAACAAAAAAAACAGTGTTTGCTTAGATAAAGACAGTAGGTATAGATTTGTTTTAAACATAGTGGCTCGGTAAACGTAGTGGGGCGCCCTTTAACAAGGTGGAGCGACGACATTCGTAGTACAGCGGGTGGTAGCAAGAGGCCTATGTCCAGCGTGGAATAATACGGACTGATGATGATGATAGATGCTCTTGTTAAGCCTAGCCTAGCACTGATCGTCTATGCCAAGTCAGTGAGTGACAAAGAACCTCTCAATCTGACGGATCTCATCCGTCAATATACTGATTATCTGGTATATATTTTATTCACTGATCATTTATAAATACATAAATATTACCTGATGAACTACGTTTTCTTATTAAATGTTTGCCATACAACCTATTAATTCAGAGCCATTTCAATACAACATAAATATACACATTAGTCTGTAACCAGACCAATGATTGTGTAGTCTAAAAATATTCTCTTTTTTCCCTTCTATGATTTTTGTAGTTGATAGTGGTGTATTCTTTAAAAACTTTATTTATGTCTCAATTCTTCAGTATCCCGTTAAAAGTCTTTTCTGCCTAGAAAAGGCAGAAATGTTTCCCGAACCACTGCTCAAACGGTCACGTGCTCGATTCAACGTAAGCCAATTACACAGTAAAAGCAAATTAGTCGATGCTTTTAAATAAATTTATACAATTCGATGACCACGTTTACCGTAGTGCAGTCGTGACCAAGTGACGGCTACCGAGTCACCGCTTCAAAAAAACTTAACTGGCTGTATCTAGGTGAATTCTCGTAGGTAGAATAGGTTAGAATCCAATTTTCGTAGAACGTCAAAATCAGGACATACCTAGTTGAAAAAAATTGGGCAAGTGCGAGTCCGACTCGCGCATGAAGGGTTCCGTACCATAATCTATAACAAGTTTTTTGTATGGGAGCCCCCCTTAAATATTTATTTTATTTTATTTTTAGTATTTGTTGTTACAGCGGCAATAGAAATACATCATCTGTGAAAATTTCAACTGTCTAGCTATCACCGTTCTTGAGACACAGCCTGGTGACGAACGGACGGACGGACCGACGGACGGACAGCGAAGTCTCAGTAAAAGGGTCCCGTTTTTATTACCCTTTGGGTACGGAACCCTAAAAACCAACGCCATGTAAAAAATAAATCGCTCGCATTTTCAGTCAGCTAAAGATTGCGTTGTAAATTGAATCAAGCAAAGCGTTAAACTGTGTGTATTTTAATAAAATCATTATGTTATTCCCACATGGAGTATGATCTGAGTATGTATAGGTATAGGAAATAAAGAAAAACCGGCCAAGAGCATGTCGGGCCACGCTCAGTGTAGGGTTCCGTAGTTGCCCATCCTTCACAATAGACAATAAGAATTACGAGAAAGATTTAAATTAAGAGAAAGATTTCAAGCTTTATAAAAAGGTCGTAAACGCCAAAGCAACAGTAATTACTTATTACCTTATGGAAGGTATCGATTATACGCGCCAGATTGAGCGAAATATTGGAATATAGTATGGCACTTAACCAATATATTCGAAGTGTAGGGACACGGAGCGGCACTTACGTAATTTTAAAGAAAATTATGAATTTTTGCGATAACTCAAAAACGGCTCGACTAATTTTATTCATTATATGTAGTTTTCATTGGAAGTACTTATTAGGCCTCATTTTGAATGAATTTTGCCATAATTTTTTGACCCGTGGTTGAAAAGTTAGAGCCCCCCCCGGGGTATGCGTAGGTCACCTCCCCGAGTGCGAGTGGGATGAGCAGTCCATGAGGATCCGTCCAAACGGAACGCTAATCCCTGAATCGCCGGTATACCCTGGGCAACAGTCAGTAACTCCCTGCAAGGGGTCTCACTGGCTGTTGGCGAAGAGCCACCAACAACCACCGGAGTTTTATCCGAAGAGGCTTCACCAGCGACCTTGCAGCAATCGCAGCAAAAAGGACTGGTAGGTCATGACCTGTGGGCGTGTCAGACCGGCCTCCCCCCAAGTGAGGAGTGCAGAGCCCACCTACGCTTTGTGCCGTGCGTAGTCGAGCGTCGTAGGGGGGATGATGGAGTCCTGGGGGGTTGAGCTTACCACAGGTCGGGTTGTTGTTACCTGTGGGGGCAACACGCCCTCTTTGGTCCGGATTTCCAGCCGAAACGACAGCCTCAGGGACTAGCCACCCTGAGGTAACCGGCAAAGGCACCTCTTAAAGGTAGCTGGCGAGGGTTACAGGATCATGAGGTGCGCAGCCGGCGGAGCGCGGATGCTACGGCGAGTACGGGTCAAAAACTCGGCCCGACAACTGTAGTATTCTTCGCATCGTTTAGGCTCGCTGCATCGCGGATCCTGGGCCCTATACTCTCCGTGGTAGGTCCTGGTGCTCGAATGAGCATCCCCATCTGCGGGCTCCCAGGAGGGTGGGACGCCATGGAGAATGAAACCAAACCGTGCACAACAATGGACAACCAGAGTAACGGTAAAACACAACCAAAACCTGAACAACGACAGGCCGCAGCTCCCAAGGGAGCGCCCAGTCGCATTAACGCAACACCAACCGTCAGCGCCTCCGGTCCGTCAGTACCGGGCGAGCAGCAGTGGGAGGTGGTCCAACGCAAGCGCACGTCCTCAGACCTGCGTAACAAAAAACGCACAGCCAAGCGTGCAGCTCAACGTGCCCAGGCTAGAATGGGTAGGAGGCAGCCACCGGCCGCAAGGCAGGAGGCAGCCGAAGGACTGGCAACAGTCCCCGATACCAGAATAAGCGCGAAGCCCAAGAGCCGCCCCAGCGAAAGCAAAGGTGGCCCTAAGCAGCGCGCTGAAACGGTAACCCAGCCCAGCCAGGCGGGTGCGAAGGAGAAATCCGACGCGCCCCATAAAAAGAAACGCGGAGGTAGAGGCAGGAAGGCGAATCCTGCGCCTAAAGAACCAGTAGGCCAGGGTAACGCCCCAACTTCCAAACGTCCTCGGCCTGACGATACACAATCGCCCATTATTGGCGCCAACAAAAAAGCCAAGGCTTCCACAAGTCTAGTGAGCACTGCCGTCACTTTCGCTGACAAAGTCGTGCTAAACGACCTCTTTGTCGCGGTGATGGCGGAGCCTTTTACTAACTTGACTGCTGACCAAGTGGAGAGCATCAAGAAAACCCTGGAGACCTGCATTGAAGGCATTGCGGATGATCCGGGTTGTCACAACGCTGTCCCATACTGGCCCTCCTTCCGCGGAAAACCTTTTTTCAGCGAGGGAGTACTTAAGCTCCAGTGTGAGGACGTTAAGGACGTGGAATGGCTCAAAGACACCGTAGCCACTCTTGTGTCACCAATTCCCGACACTGTGTTGGTGGTGAGGCGCCAGACGGACATTCCCAAACGGGTAAAGTCCGCTGTCCTGTTACCGAACTGTTCTGATGACGTCAAGATGATCCATCGCATCTTGACAGGACAGAACAAGCTGTACCAGGTCAGCCAATGGTCGCTCTACCATGTCGAGCGCCATGAAGGGAATCCTCCGGGTACCTTTTTGGTGCTTGGCATTCCGGCCGACCAGATCCCAGGGATCTTAGCGAGGGGGCGACGCCTATGCTACAAGCTAGGGAACGCCTATATCCGTTTCTTCGGCAGTACGGGGAAGCTGCAAGATGTGCCGCCAGACCCTGCTGAGACTGCGACAGCACCCACAGTCACCAGTGACTCCTCTGCTGCAAAGCAGAGTGTTAGCGCTGGACACGACCAGGGAGCAGACGCAGCTATGTCCACAGCTAGCCACGCTGTCTCTGTCGAAAGACAGAGTCACGCCGGTGGGCTAATGGTCAGCCAACACTACTCTGCCGAAATGCAGAGGCAGGATGGCACCTCAGCTTGCTCGCTGACTAACTCCGCAGTGGATGTCGTTTCCGATGACCTAGCGGAGGATGTCGCGCAGCTGATGGACCAGGACATTCCGTTAGAAACGGATGAGGAAGTGAGCAGTCCTCTTCGCTCCTCCTCACCTCATTAACGTCATCCAAACTAACCTCCAGCACAAACAAGCCGCGGCGGCCACCTTGCGAAGAGTGTTGGAGGTCAACAACAAGACCGTCGCCCTTATCCAGGAGCCGTGGATAAGGAAGGACAGGATCTGCGGTCTTAACAACATCGGAGGTAAGATATTACTTGACACCACCGTAACTAACCCACGCACCTGCATTTATGTACCAACATCTATCAATGCAATTTTGATGAATGAGTTCTGTTCCAGAGACCTGACCACGGTCAGACTCCAAAACAACTGCCCTAGCATCCCGGAGGTCATTATTGCGTCGGCCTACCTGCCGGGGGACGCAGACGTACCGACGGTTGAGCTGGCAAAACTCATCAGACACTGCGAAGAAAAAAGGCTCGAGCTGATCATCTCGGCGGATGCCAACGCGCACCACACACTGTGGGGCAGCGAATCTATTAACAAACGAGGTGAGGATTTTGTAACCTTTCTATTCTCAACCAATCTCAAGCTTATAAACAGGGGGTCAGAGCCTACTTTTGTTACCTCCAGATTTCAAACTATTATAGACATCACACTCACTACGGAACGGGTATCGGAGATAATCTCCGACTGGCACGTGTCAAAGGACTTGTCGTGCTCCGACCATAGATGGGTAAGATACAAACTAAACGTGGACTCTAAAAAACAGGAATTATGGCGCAACCCCCGACGGACAGACCGCGCCAGATTCAGTCAATTGATGTCCGCTAATCTAGCTCCACAAGCGACATTCAAAGAGTATGAAGGACCTCTTGACATAGAGAGACACGTTAATGAACTGACGCAAACTTTAATCAACTCATTTACAAGAACCTGTCCAGAAATTACGCCCCCGACAAAGGTCTCTAACCGCAATAGCTGGTGGGGGCCGGACCTCGAGAAAATGAGGCGCAAACTACGCAAGCTGTTTAACAGAGCAAGTAACACAAGGAAGGTCTCGGATTGGAATGCCTACAAGCAAACCCAATCTCTGTACAAAAAGCGAATTCGTGAAAGGAAACGCGAGTGCTGGAGAACCTTCTGCACTAACATAGAATCAAACGCTCAGGCAGCCAGGGTTAAAAACATCTTGTCCGGCGAACCAAACCGTCACCTAGGCTCCCTGAAAAAACCAGACAACACTTATACTAACACTGATAGTGAAATGTCAGAGTTGTTACTTGATACACACTTCCCAGGCTGCTCCATTACGGAGAACTGTGCATGGGACCAGGCAGGTCAACAGGAATTTGATCAACCACCTGTTGAAGCCGCACACACTGCCCAAAGAATTGTAACACTGGAAAGGGTGTTATGGGCAATAAACAGCTTCTCTGCGTTCAAAGCGGCAGGTTTAGATGGTATATTTCCGGGACTCATGCAGTGGTGCAAAAACACCATCGCGCCACACTTAGTCCAAATATACCAGGCCTGCCTAAGACACCGATATATTCCCAAGAAATGGAGAGAAGTTAAGGTGGTATTTATACCCAAACCAGGTAAGAGTGATTATACGCAGCCAAAGTCATACAGGCCTATAAGCCTCACATCGTTCCTATTAAAAACTCTGGAACGCCTCTGTGATCGCGACCTCAGAGATGGGACCTTAGCGCTATATCCTCTTCACCCCCAACAACACGCCTACAGTTCAGGCAAATCAACCGAATCAGCACTACACAGCGTTGTTTCACCCATAGAACACGCATTATCAACACAATCCTCAGCGCTTGTGGCCTTCATCGACATCGAAGGAGCCTTTGACAAGACGCAATTCAACAGCATTAGCCAAGCCCTGCTCAGACATGGAGCCGATCAGACCGTAGCAGGTTGGATTGATAACATGCTGAGACAAAGGGCTGTACAGGTAACAGTGAACGGCACAACTCGAGCTATCGTGTCAAGAGGCTGCCCACAGGGTGGAGTTATATCACCACTCCTGTGGAACCTCGTAGTGGACGGATTAATCCGGAAGCTCAACGAGGCGGGCTTCTATACTGTAGGCTATGCAGACGATGTAGCAATCCTCGTGAGAGGAAAGTTTGAGGCAACCCTCTGTGACCTTATGCAAGAGGCACTCAAAATCGTCGAACTATGGTGTTCTGACCAAGGCTTGTCAGTCAACCCAGCCAAAACAGAACTAGTCTTGTTCACTAAGAAGCGAAACATAAAAATCAGTCGCTTGCCAAAACTCCAAAACACGACTCTGACTCTCAGCAAAGAGGTAAAGTATCTGGGCGTCATCCTGGATGACAAATTACTATGGAACAAACACTTAGAAAACAAATTGAACAAAGCCTGCGTCGTATTCTGGCAGTGTAAAAGACTAATTGGTAGAACCTGGGGCTTACACCCCAGGATCACAATGTGGCTTTACACTGCGGTGATAAGACCTATTATCACCTACGGCGCTGTGGTTTGGTGGCCCAGAACCAAACTGACAACAGCCAAACATAAACTGCAGCAATTTCAAAGACTTGCTTGTGTAGCAACGACGGGCTGCATGAGAACAACACCCACAGCGGCAATGGAGATACTGCTAGGACTGCCGCCCCTTGAACTGTTCATTCAGCAAGAGGCGGCGTCAGCAGCTCTCAGACTGAAGTCACTTAACCTCTGGGGTGTAACACACGGGGGTCATGCCGAAATACTTGAGGAGGCTATCAGACACGAGCCAATGATAGCTGCTCCCAACGACAAGATACCCAAACAGCATTACTTCAATAAGAGCTACGAAATCGAGCTAATTGAAGAACCTTACGATCGATCCGATATAAATGAAATACGCATATATACGGATGGGTCAAAGACACAAACAGGTACAGGAGCTGGAATATACTCACCTGAAATAAACGTAAACATATCAATAGCCTTAGGAAAATATAGCTCCATCTTCCAATGTGAATGTCTTGCCATCACACAGGCTGCCAAGGCAGTTGCTACGCGAGGTATCAAAGACCAAAAGATACGTATTGTTTCCGACAGCGCTGCAGTTTTACGAGCTCTGGAGAATAAAACAATCAAATCCGGGCTCATACTAGAGTGTCACTCAGCATTGCAAACGATCGGCATGAATAATCGGATCACGTTGCAATGGATTAAAGGGCACAGTGGCTCTCTAGGTAACGATGCAGCCGACCAGCTGGCTAGGAGAGGATCCGATGATTTGGCAATTGGCCCAGATCCTATGCTCCCCTTGGCGTTTAATCAGCTGCGTACATGGCTTCGTCACAGAACACGATCACAACACGCCGATCAATGGGCAGAAACCAGTACATGCAGGCAGTCCCGGGAAACAGTCCCATACCCAGACACACGCCTGACAAAGCGCCTGTTATCGCTAAGCAGGCCCGCTCTGCGAGTAGTAGTAGGCACTATCACTGGACACTGCACACTTAACAAGCATTTATATGTTCTAGGAATGACCGATAGCCCCCTTTGTAGGGGATGCCTGTCGGCCGAAGAAACAGCTACCCACGTGATCCTGGAATGCACTGCCGTAGCTAAGCAACGGGCTGAAATCCTCAAAGCACCGAGGTCACTTCGTGAAGCCTGCGGAGACACCAGGAGAATCCTGCGCTTCTGGACGGAGTTAGGCTGGCTAGACTATTAGCCGGCAAATCTGTACGCACAATGGCCCGAACATACACGGGCTAAGTGCGGAAAGCGGAGCCCATAACCATAACCATAACCATAACCAGCCCCCCCCGGGCACAATTTTTTTATTTTCGGAGCGAATATTTACAAAACTGCTGACTTTACCAAAAAATTATGTTCGGAGACCCCTATTATTTTTAAAAGAACTATTCAACAACACCCCACAGAGTTGGAACAAAAAAAAATCACCCGCTCTTCAGGTGTACCCGAAAAAAAAATTTTTTTTGTTTTTATTTTACCGTTTTGTCGGTGTCATACATACACATACTCATACCAAATTTCAGCTTTCTAGTACTAAATGATCACGGAGCTAAGCCGCGGACGGACAGACAGACGGACATGGCGAAACTATAAGGGTTCCAAGTTGACTACGGAACCCTAAAAAAGGCGATTCTCAAAACTTACGTCCACTATTCATAGTTGATGATGTCTGTCGAACAAATTGAGATCAATTACGTGCAAATAAAACAAGAAATCGGCAAACAGTAAAGCGAGACAAGATTTCCTTTCGGGGCCATTCGGCCACATCCTAAAAAAGCCAATGAAGCGCAGCGCCTATTCTACAATTTTTCGTGTCGGGTCTGTCCTATTTTCCCTTTCCAAAGAATGGCCTCGGTCACGCACTGTGTCGATAAAGCGATGCGATTGATTCGCTTTCGCTTCCTCGCTGGTAGCTCGCTATGACGACACGTCGGCCCTTGTGGTTGCGGTGTGAAATCAGCCTTAAAATGCTGTGTTTGGAACGGCAAACAATAGAAAGCGATGGTGGCTGATGGCGTTGCCGATTACGCCAAGCCCTGGAAGTTAGGTTTCAGATTCATTAAGAAACACTACTATCGGACGTTATCAATATTCATGAAGGATCGACCACACCGAAGCTCGACGCTGCTTAAACGCTGTAACGCGTAATAGCGTCACATTTTTAGAGTTCCGTACCTCAAAAGGGAAAAACTATACAGCCGTTTATGCCGCAAAAAACGTATAAATCGACTCTCTCAAGAAAATCAAAATTATAGGGTATTTTCCGTTAATCTAGAACTATGAAATTTGGCAAGCAGTACCGTCTTATACTACACGTATAGGGAAAAATCTCAATACTACACATTTGTAATTAAATCATAAAACATATAGTCTTAATTTAAAGTAGGTACGTGAAGCCGCTTTCCAACGGTAAAATACGGTAAAGTTTGTCGTTCAGTTTATCTTTTCGTTAGAGCAATATGCAGTGCTTTCATAGTGCGTACGCAACCCTCATTACGTGAGCCCCACTCGCACTTGACCGGCTTTTTTTTCATACATTTGACTGCGATTACTGTGGGTCAGGGTATTCTAAGCGACGGTGTCAACTAGTATTCTTATGGTCTGTGGTGTCAACGCTCTTTCATTTATTTGCTTTTATCCTTTACTGAGCATATCTTTCTTTCCAATACCTCTGTGTGAAATAACATTGTCTTCAATATCTTAATATACCTTATATTGAATCAAAAAACCAAATTATAATGTCGTTTTAAATAGCAGTGTAATATCCTCACAATATACTTTTCTTTTATGCCACTTTATGAAGCATATCAGAGCCATTTCTGTGACATTTTGTCAAAGTAATGAAACGAGATAACGATTGTGTGAACTGCCATCAAAATGTCCCATTCATATAACAAAGGGGTTTTATTTTACTTTCGTTCTTTACAAATTGGTAATTTAAGTTTACCAAATTGGTAGTAATGTTATGGGTAGAATAAAAAATTCGAATGTATAAAACGAAGAGTGGATAAGTTATTAAATTCGGTTATATCTACAGCTTCTGATTTCAATGCAACTCCTGACAGCTAAAGATATGGCATATTAAAATTGTTAAAAGGCGGCAAAGCGTCAAAAACAATTTGTTAATATGTTCCTCGGACATAACTCACATCTCACATATAACATAACATATAACGGTGCATAAACGCAAGTCGCGTAAAAATCGCAAGAGACGGGGATGGCATCCATACCGTCCTTAATGAGGCTCTGAAATCTCATTATTTCAACTTTGATTAAGTAAAGTCACTAAAAACACCAAATATTAAAGACCATTTAAAGGTAATAATAATGTTAAAAATGCGCGTGCTGCAATGATCTTCGTTAACATTTTTGAACCCTTGAAATGCTTACCATCATCTTTTTTGGTCATAAGCTGTTATTAATAATGTTAACTTGTTCCTAGATTTCTCAAAAAAGAATCTTACGCGTATAATGATGACGCGGTTGGCGCAGTGTTAGTGCACCGGCAAAGCCAAGTATTTGTGTGATGTAATATATAATATCTATATACATATATATTTACTTAGGTACAGATTTATCGATATAAGTATGTAGGTATATCGTCGTCTAGTACCTACTCATAATACAAGCCAACTAGAGCTCATTTTGGGACTCTTTCGATTTGTATGAGGTTGTCCAATATTTATTATTTAATTAGGTTAAAACGATGCTTGAGTGTTATTCAAAATAGAAATGAATATAGAAGATTGATAAGAAAATGTCGATGACGAACCTAGTGACTAGCTAATAGGTTCCGAGATATCTTCACCTTTCGACAGCACAAAGAGTCTAATCACCGTACCATCCATCTAACCTTCAACGGCGATTAGTTCGGCGCAGGCGCACCTCTTGCGTTATCGACGGAACAAACAAATTCAATTAGGATTAAGAAATTAAACTGCCCCTCAAAGGAACCGCCGAACGCTTCCGAACCCACCCGAACGAGGTCGTCGACGTGTTTATCGTATTTCGCATAAAACTGCTTTCATTACGCTACCGCTTCTTCGATAACATTTTTCACGTCCAATTCCAATAGATTATCGTTCCGATGCTTTTATGAACGGTATTTTATATTTTTCGTTACTGTTACACACAACGGAATGTTTATTTAGGCACGTATGAAACACAGTTTTTTATTATGTGAAATGCCGGTGGACCGTTAGTTTCATCCGCATTTCAGAGCTTCTGTGCGTTGAGAATGCGTGAAATAGCGTCCGGGAAATGTGAGAGTCATTTGTGGACCTTTGACTCGGTCACGTGGAATGACCACGTTAATTCGTGATATGGCTAATTAATGTGACAATTTACAGGAATACGGTCATCGCGCCGCGTTATGTTATAAGTTCACACAGTTATACGAGTGTTGGGTCGAGTGGCGGCTCGTTTACGTCTAGCGTGTGGTTTTATAGCTGTGACTGTGACTCATCTCAGTCGACGGCAGATGCGCGTACCGTGTGAATTTACGCGCTTTATGTCACCGCGTGTCACATTAAGTTAATTCTAGCATAAGTTATAGTGGCGTCATTGACACCACGATTGACACTAGAGTCTTGTGTTACGGTTAACATCAAAAGTAGCTGATAATTGGACCCTTTGGCCTTATGACAAATTAAGTACTAAAATTGTCAGCTACGTTTGATGCTGACGTGCTTAGTCTGCAGCTTACTTATACATAGTTTTCTGATGACAACCATTTTGTGTCTAAATACGAAACATTGTTATTTAGCACTAGACTATAAAAAATAAATATTCTGTTACTATAATATAATAAATAAAAGTAAAAGTAGTTAAGTCCAAATTGGCCATAATATTATGTCTCTTGTGCATGTCAACGTACACATAATTAGTTATAAGAACAGAATGCATAAAAACTATTTTAATAGAGAATAGATTTCACAGAATAAAAGCGGCACTTATCTAAGTACATTTAAATTGTATCGCAACTGCTAGTTATCCACATTCCAGCCGGATACCGGGCCTATCAACACGACGCATGGTCATCCATCCATTTACAACATGCAGATCGTTTTACCAGCACCAAATATAGACGCCAGTAGACAAGCGTCTTTACCGATCAATGTCTATTACATGTGCTTTCCAGCTATTCGCGTTTCATAGCGACTGGTCGATATAAATACTAATTAGAAGGTATTCTATAAGGGGTAGGTTTTCCTCTCTCTCGCCGGACCGGTCGGCTTGGCGGAAACTGTCGCTTTCAATCGAGAACCGGAGCGATGATTCTTCTTATCAAATTATGAGTTTAGTCTAGGGTTGCCATCATTAGGAACTAGTTTAAGATAAGTATAGCTTTGTTTTCTGATGGATGGTTACGGCGATTATTGAAAGCTGATATATACCTATTTGCTGCAATTTGTTTGTTAGAAAAATACTAGGGTCGACTAAATATTTGACATATCGAATTTCAAGTATCAATACCTACATATTATAACCAAATGCACGAGATATCACATGTTGTTCTGTAAATGAAGTTACCTATTTGTAGATAACTTGTGGGTACATGGTTGGTTGGTTGGATGATTAGCCATGGCCCATGTTATGAACCTTAGAATGTCGAATTGGTAAACCAACATCCTCGGGTGGGCTCTAGACCATATGCTATTATTGGGTTCGGGCACGGTCCACCCTATATAGACCTATGCTCAAGATGGCATTCAAAAGAATAGGAGCACGAAAAACAATATCACCTTAATAATATGTATTAACCCGTAATACACGAAATAAATGCCCAGAGCCTCAAGTGTACATTTCCAATTCCACAAAACAGCTCGATCGCGTTCACGTTTCCCAATATAAATAACACTATTACAAACATATTCGAGACATTATTGAAGACTTCGTTACTTAAACCACAGATCATGGTTTTTTTATGGGAAAA
Organism: Apotomis capreana; assembly: GCA_947623375.1. Taxonomy (NCBI): domain Eukaryota; kingdom Metazoa; phylum Arthropoda; class Insecta; order Lepidoptera; family Tortricidae; genus Apotomis; species Apotomis capreana. The sequence goes on from OX392514.1 coordinate 9,908,032, forward strand.
CCGAGAGACAACCCTACGGGTCGGATAGTGAAAATGTTCCCACATTTTCTCGCAGGCCGAATGATATAAATCAGGGTGATTGCAGGCTGCGCGGACGCCGGCGGCCGCTAATGCGCCGTTTCACTGACGTTACGCGCTGGACGGACCCCCGGGATATGATCGGAGATGAATTTGATGGCCGGATGATAAGTTGTGAAACTTTTCCCTTCGATAGATGTAAAAGTTCAACAGCTTTGTAACAGAAACTCCAAAATTTTCTCGTCGGTTTCCGTTTATTAAACGAACTTCAGTGATAAAATATGACAACTTGTATGAGCACTATATATACTACCGCTTGCTTAAACCATTAAAGTGCCATAAAGTATTTGCATGTAGGTATGCTTTTTTCAACGATATGACCAGGATTTGAACTTTTCATAGCACAGTGGGATATTAGAGAGCTAGGGGCCGACATTAACATTAAAATATAAAATTCATACTCATACTTATTGATTTATTTCATTCCAAATTGCATTTATGCCTATTGTGCTTAAAATTCCCTAGCAATTAATGACAGACGTGGCCAACACAACCGCTAATAAATGCTAATAAAATGATAAGAATAGAATTAGCTTAATGATATTTTCAACAGTTACAGCTACTAAGGCTCTGAAATTACTTGTAGTCGCAATTATAGTAACAACTTCTGCTACTGACTGTACTTACCTATCTACCTAAAAATTACCCATATAAGAATCTGTTCTTATATGGGTAATTTTAGACTAACCACTAAAGAAAATATACATATACATATAGTATATATATAATCATTACTATCTCTATCTCAGAGATAGTTATGATTATACTACTAGAGTCATAAACTAATATTATACTTCATCGTGTTAATTTTGTGGCTCAGTAACCTCATTACTTAATAGCATAACGTGGTAATTTTATAGCAATAACAGCCGCAATAAAACATCTCTAAGTATCTATTAATAACCCAAATGTGAGCTTTTTCTCACATAATTAGAATCTCTGTTAATTAATTAAAATCGATAGTGATCGGAATTCGATTCATCGAAGCATCCCGCTGAGTCGGCATGACGATTGCTTGCAATAAAATTCTTCAAACGCTGATCTCTAGTTATTTGAATCTTATGTTGTTATGTGAAAATAGGTTTTATAATTACACAATAAGATGAGATACGAGAGAAGAAAGTATAAGTCAATTTGCGCTAGTAAAATCAATTAGATTGAAAAAGTGGAACGCGTATTTAGTGATAATATATTATGTAAGAAAAGTATTTCAATTAGGTAAAAAATATAGTTACGTAATTATCCTCCTCTTATCTAATATGTTTAAAATGTGTTACCTACAGATACCCAATATATTCAATATATTCTTTGAGGTATAACCTTTATGCACCCGACTTTGACGAAAACGGAAATATGATTTATTTTCGTTAAAGTCGGTTTTTTTTTACATGTGCATGTTTATAAAGGTGGCATCCTCCGTATATGACCAGCAAATAAATGATATCGGTGAATAAATAAAATTATCCACAAATTGTCCCCGGGCGAGCCATCCACTCGCCCTATGGCTCGGGCCACAAAGGCTATTCCAATCAGTTACAGTGTCCGTAATGACAGCGCCAGGCCCTGAACCCATTACGCGGCCACGACCGCCCCCGGCCGTCGGAGACCCGCGACTGAGTGTTGCCAGCACTGTGCGAAAACTGTACTTTTGATCTAGATTTAATAACTGCTTCGTATATTTTGATGTGATCGTGATTTTGTACTATATCCATAGAAGCCGATTCCCTCCAGCTTGCTCATTTTTAGGCTTAAGGAACCTATTATTTACTCTTAATGAACTTTATTTTCTCAAATTATTATTATTAGATTTACGAACTTTTGTTTTCTTATTGGTGTGTTGTTTGACGAAGCCTGTCGCTGGTTAGATTTTATCTAGCCTGCGTTGCGGATTTAACCTTACATGATGCTATTTGACATTATTAAGTTATACTTATTAATATATCTTTTTTATCTTTTTCTCAAAAGCAATACTTTCCACATAATGAAAAATAAAACAGTATCTTATTATTACAGTAAGCATCAAGAACAGTCGAAAGAAAACAAATTACACCATATGCCACTTACGTTGAAATTAACCACTTAAATAATGCTATTAATACTACTATCTAGGTGACTTATGATTAACACATATAAATATTGAATACAAAAACATACCGAAACTTATATGCCTAAATTTACAAGTTTTCATGAGTACTTAAGTTAAATTGGTCCCGGCTTGCACAGAGATTTTTTTCACGCCACACCAGCGCCAGTGGCACATGATGAATGATTTGATCAACGAGATTGGATCAGTTTAATTAAACAATGGACTAAACTCACAATATATATTTCAAGAAAATAATGGTTCTAAGAACCTTATTTATTAATAATTATATGACCCTTTTTTTATTTACTCTTACACATCGATGAAACCCGTTGAAGTCTTTTTAAGAGACACTTAACAGTCACAAAATAAAAATACAAATAACGTGAATGTCTTAACTATTGCGACTGTAATTTCGAAGGTGGGTAATTTAATACAGTATATAAAGTCTTAAAAAATGCGTTTTTCAGCAAATGTCAAACATATCAAAAGTCATATTGAACGCAATTGCAATAAACATAGCTTAAACTTGAAACTGATAATTCGCTTGACTCATTTATTGTACAGCTGATCAGGCCCGTCAGTACGAGAAATTAATATCATTAATAAGCTTCCCAATCAAAACTTACGATGTCGTTCTTGACATTTTGTAAATTTGATTTTAATTGTATAATCCTGTAATGCTTGATCAATACGGACGAAATTTTGGTCAAGCAGGTCGAGGGTAAGCCGCGTCTGTCATTAAGAGGAAATTTTGTAAGCCATGTTTCGCATTAATACAGTAATCTTACTCTACTATACTTTGATTGAATAGTTTCTTTTTTTAATAGGACGTTGGCTCATGACTTCAATTAAGATTTTATTCTATTTTAGTGACTTTACAAATAAATTGATTTAAAGACAGTGAATAAGTTTGCTTTGACGAATGAAAATGTATGTATAGAGCAGTTTTTAGTGTAATGTATGTAGGTACTAGAGCTACCAAACCCGGGATTTTTGTAACACCGGGATATGCGTGTATGTGTGTAAGTGCGCGTGTGCGTGTGTGCGTGTGTGTGTGTATGTATTTGAGACTAGCCTATATTGCCCTAGCAGTTAAGTACTCTATCAAGATACAGCTCCGTTTGTTGTTACTGAAGAAAACGTAAGCAAAGTCTACCTCGGCTTGCCCTGAGTTTTTGTTTGACGTCGCGCGACTGGAAGACAGGCAAATATCATTATGAATGCATAGCAGTAATTTATATTGTAGATACTACCTCTGTTTTGTATAATCTGTAGCTAGGCCTACAGCTGACAAAAGGTTAATTTTCCGATTAGTTTCACACGAGATCTGTGGCAACTTTACGGATGATCCACGCAGCGAATCGCCCATGGGCGCGCGCACGAATCCAGTATTTGCTCAGGCCCCCGGCGACCATGCTATTCCGCGAGTCGACATTAGTTTCGCATCATGACGAAACTAATTTCGTCAAATTTGAACAATCCTAACCCTCATACAATCGCCAGAGAAAATCTTCTTTGTCGGTTTCACTCTTGGCAGAGTGGTCGTGGTCATCATTTCAGATGTTGGTGGTAAGCTTCATAACACGCCGCTATTCTTCCCTGATAGCCGCCTCCCTCGTGCCTGTAGTGACGATGACACATTTATTGCAGCTTTTTTTAAGATAAAAATCTGCTAATTGTTTAACTGTTTTATTGGTGTTTTCCTGCTATGACGATGCAACAGAGATCGACATGATTATATCACCACGAAAAAAAATAGCTGGGTAGACATATAGACGAAAAATATATCATTATCAACATCACATCAGCGGAAAAACATCCACTGCTGATTAAAGGTCTCTCCGAAGGCTTTCTGGGATCCCGACCAGAACGTCGGTCCTCCTTGTTTGACAATTGAATACTTGACATTTCTTTCTCGCAAAATATACTCTTCCTCGTAAACTCTGTAAATAATATTTAAGTATTATTAAACAATATTCGGGAGTATGAGTATGGTTATAGCGATTACCTCAGGACCCTTAAATAAAAATTTGATTACGTACATAAAAGTTTTATGATTGTTAACTAACTTCCATAAAAAGCGAAAGCTTTAATTTATGCGATCGTAAACGCTTATCTAAAAGGGTCACGGACTTGCAATTATTTGTCAATGAAATATTATACTATTTAATTTTTAATACAGTGTAAAAATATCAACATGCATATTTATAAATACTAGTGCATATTTAAGTTTGAAATATTTGATCAACAGAAGCTTTACTTCATCACTATTCAATTTGAATAAATACATACACATTTCACAATGACAATGTCGACGGAAATCACAGGAATTTTCGTCATCCAAGTCGCAATCAATAAAGTATACTCGGGCAACCTCAAATTGCTAGCAAAGTTAACAATCTAGAATCTCGATCGGATCTCAATATAACGATCTTGGCTTCGAAATCCAGTATTCAATTTATGCAGCAAATAACTTGTTAGCAAATATTTCGCTTCATGGTTAGTTTTGACGACGCGGTTGGCGTTTGTAGTGCAGCTGCCTACTGAGCCGGCGGTCCTGGGTTCGATCCCAGCAAAGATAAATATTTGTGTGGTGAACTCGAATATTTATTACTGGGTCATATATATGTATATCGTGGTCTTGTACCCATAGTACAAGCATTGGTTAGTTTGGGACTCGATTTGTGTCCCTTAATATATATATATTTATTAATTCATTTATTACTCTTTTCAATATTTTTTATAAGAATAACTTGTTAAAGAAAACTGATTCAACAATTTGCATTTGTTTACATTTTAAAGCAAAATCGCCCCGATGCCGTATTATGTCGCAATCTGATATTGATAATCGTAAATTTTCCAGTCTGTTCAAGCGACGTTTATCACTTCTCAGACGCCTCAAAGTGCCCAGACACCATGAATATGAAATGAACACCATTCAAAGTGTGGACGCCGAAACGTTCGACACTAAATATCTACGATTGAGAGCCTTGTTCGCAAATACCACAGTGACGCGAAACTGAGTTAAGGATATTGAAGGTGTTTTACAACAGTTGTCCGACACAATTTCAATACCTTATCTAAAAGTAGTAAATGTTAAATAAGAAGGCTGTTCTAAAGAACGTACAACATTAATGCAATAAATAACTTATCTGAAATATAAAGAAGCATATGGATTATGGGTGCTTGTGCTAGCTTGAAAGTTTCTTTCTTCAGACGTATAAAATAATGCGTTTATAGTAAATCAAATCTCTAGTAATATATATGACGTCACAGGCTGGTGTTTTTTTGGACATGCCACGACTTTCGGCGGCAAGTGGCGTGATGAGCGGTTGAGCGAGAGATCCGAGCGCGGTGGCCATACGAATGAGCGAGACACACGTACCTACCGCGCACCTCTGCTGTTTGCTGCTAAGACTAAGACTGAAGTCATAGCCGGGCCGTTAATCCGAATTTAATTGGAGTCCTAATCCAATGGTGATCCAGCAAAAGCGCATGCGTTCTGATACTTACCGACCCAAAATTTCGGATCGTCTGCGGTGCGCAAGCGACCTAAAGGTGTTAAAGGTGAATGTAAAATAGATATCCACAATTTACACCCGCCTGCGTTACGCCGGCTGGGTGCGCAATATCGCATTAAACGCGCCGCATTAAAATGTGCGCGTGGGCCGATCCGTCCACATTTCTATGATGAATCGGTCGGCGGCGCCGGCGAGTTACGAAAATTCGCGTCCATTTGCATAATGTACAGCGCTCTGAACAGATATGATCCTGGTACACACATTCGAGCTGTCGATGGCTCAGTATTGCATTGTTGTCTAGCTTATTTATTGGCTACTTTGCCAACAACTGATACAGTAAGTATTATGGGACGCGGTCCGTGGGCACAAATGGTGATTGCTCAAATTTGGCTAGATCCGTTTGCGTACACTTAGTTTATGATTTAGTTATAAATTATCAGAATAGAGCCAATATGAATTGCAGCGTAATTCACGGCTTTAAATGAGGTAAACTGTAAATCAATAATCTGTAAAAGCCAAAATGATAGTTAAATTTGTATACTTACGTAAAATATCTCCATTGAGTTTTGAATGTACATCATTATTTTAATATCTATTTTACTGACGTACATACACTTAAAACTTAGACTCTAAAAAAGAAACGTCTATTTCAATTGTAATTCTTTTATAATAATCTTTAGGTACGTCTGAAATGCATGGACCCAAATTTAATGCAATTTTTTGAAGTTGAGTTTTTTATTTTTATTTAAATTCGGTACGTAGCTAGTTACTTCATTTGTAGTAAGCTGCTTTATTTATATTAAATTAAACTGTTTAAAAATATTCAATGTTTTTTAAATTCATGGAAGCTTGTTAACCGCCTAACCTAGGTCAATTTTGAGTGGACCTACACCGCCACCATTTGAAAGCCGATGAAACCTAATCATAGTAACTAGATTGCCAGCACTTATTTAATTAAAGCATGACCTCAGACGGTCAGATGTTAGCCCTATTGAGCAAGCACATTAGACTGTCGTGATGGTAACGAACGGAATGATTGATAGCGCGCAGACGCGTGGGCGGGGCGGCGCGCGCGCTGAAAACGCTGCTAGATTACCGTAACACTCAATTCTGATTGAATAATATTAGTTTGGAATGGATTATGGGGATCGGCTATGCTCCCTCAAGGAGGTTTCCATAGAAGTCTATAATTGGAATTGACGTTTGTTGAAAAATAGTATAATATGCGGAGTATCTGGGTTGATGGACATCAAAGCCATTTTTAAAAATGGATGACTAAAAAACGCAGCAAATGTACACCATGATGAAACTAAACTAAATGATGAACCTATCTAATGATCGACTTTCGCTTGGCGATTCTGGTTATTTAAATTTTTAATGTAATTAGAACTACATATGACATAATGCGACTTGTAAAATCTTAACTTGAACAACAAATTTTTCAAAATATGATCTAAGCATTTCCTTATAGTGATTGAACTATAAAAATAGGCCTAGGTTAACAACTTCATCATTACGTTTGAAACTGTAACACCGAAAAAGCACAAACTCAATTAATTCAGCATTCGATTGAATTCGCAATTAAACCATTCATCATAAATTTACTGATGGACGTTCCAACCATTTTAAAATCTAGGTATATTTGCTTAATTGCCCATAACCGTCTCGAATTGTTTTAGTTCCGTTTCAATTGATTCGTTAACCAATTTTAAGAGACTAGTGATTGACTCAGTGGCTATATTATAACAGTTTTAATGTGGATGGAAATTGTAAGAAAATACTGAATTAATAAACTAGAAAAGTAAAAATACTAACAAAGGATCTCTCCTTGTTAGTTATTTGTAACTAACCAAATATGGATTTTCAGGTCTGAAATAAACAATTATTTTTAATTAATTTATTTTTTTGCCACTGGATTAAAAAAATAATTTTCCTCGTATTAAAAAGTAATCTACATAATGAAATGTGTAAAATTCGTAAATTTGAATTTTGCACTAATTTTAATACGGTTGTTTTAATAAAACATGGTCTCGAATACCGTCGATGGATGGAAAGGAATTGCTGAAAAATAAAAATCATCGACACCCAATTCCAGCTCTCAGCAGCTCTGAACAGCACTAAATGCGTTGTAAGATCGAAACTGGATTAGATGGCATTCTACGTACTTAATGCACTACAGTGTTAAGACATCTAGTCGTGAAGCGTAGATTTAATGGCGCATCGTCGCACGCGCGGCGCACGCGCCACTAATGATCGCCATTCTGCAATATTCCGGTTACATTGCGATATTTTATTTATTTGACGACCTACATGTACTTAAATAGTTTTTATGTAACTGCACTATTAAACTTGTTTGTATGCAATTAATTTAGGGAATGTAGCACGTTAGATATTTATGTAAGTAAAATGTAATTTATAACGGTCATTTTCAAGTCGTTCGTCGTCTTCTCATAATTACATTATTAATAATAATTGTAAGTGGTAAATTAATAAAATACCAACAACTTCAAATTTATTGTATATAAGCGGTTTACACTCTCGACAAATTGTCAGGAACGGCCCGACATGTTTCGAACTCGTATGGAGCTCTTCATCAGGGACGGCTGCCCGTACAGCGCAGCGGCGCGGCGCGATATCTTCGTCACACCAAATTCGCTTAATACAATAAGTTTGAATAAGATTATTACTTCACAATTTTATATTTTGCATCCATTGTTTCCTGAAAACCAAGTAACAATTAGTTTTAAACAAGCAAATTTTTGGTTTGGCATCGTTTATTTACATAATGCTATTTATCGGCGAGTCCTCAGGTTCAGTTAGATTCCGACAAATTATTATAGAAAAAAAAATTATAGCTTCCATATACATATGTTGCAGTATAATTACCAGTACATCTAATGACTTTTCAATGCAGCACGTGTCCATCCATTCCTCAAACGGTTTTTAATAACCATCCATTATGTTTCATCGACTCAACCGCAAAAGCGGATTGTACAGCGAAATCAATGTTTAAATAGCTATCCAGATTATCAATCAATTCTTAACGAGGATTTATTGAAAGTAAAAGTATCTGACCTTAAAATAAATTAATTGATTCGATCATTAGTACTCTAAATGATGTTAAGTGTGTAATACAAGGTTTACCTTGCTTTGTCTGTATTATTGACTATATTCTTAATTATTATAGTAATTATAATTTGTATTGATATGAGCGTCACTATGATAGATGAACTGATGCAAATTATACTTATATTCAGACTTAAACAATTGCTTTTAATGGCAGGTTCGTTCTGTTGCGATAAATATAGTTCGTGATGATTTAGACTGTTTTATTTTTAATTCACCTATACTGTAATACCATAAAAGTCCTATGAAAGAAACACATGATTCGCCAATCGATTTAAAAACTCTATAGAAGAAAGGAGTCAATGCTGTCAAGCCGAGCTAAATTGACGAACACGTAAAGTTTGAAGTATGCAAAGAATCATTCGTACGATCGCTTAAAAAAGAATATTAAATTATGTACACATTTAATTAAATTTAAGTGTCAATTCATTCGGTCCGGTGACCTTACGGTAATAAATCACAGCTCATCTTGCCGTAGGCGCCGCTTCCAACTTATTATCTAGAACTAAACACATTGCACGCTGATTTGGACCCACTGTGGTGATGACCAATACAAATGACTATCATTATGTTTTTGTAAAAGTCAGTGAATTGATCTGGTTCAGATGCCAGTTAGATAAAGCATTGATGAGATTAAAATTGTAGTTTTATTACTTCTTGTGACTGCCCTGACAGAAACATCGACTGTAAATTTTAGCTTAATATCTTCTAAATCGTGCGTCTTTTAAATTATTAGTTTTTATCAGTAACTATAGGATTCTCACTATTACTTATAATAAAACAAGTTTATACAACTTACGTAGCTTAGCTTTTAAAGACCATAACAAAATATTCAAAACTTTGAAAAAGATACCTTTGACGGTAACGAAAATTCGCTGAATATGCGCTCCTATGCCGCCCTCGTACATTTGAGAGAAAACTAGAGAATACGATAGGTTTAATAATGTGAGATTTTATTAATGATAAATATTAAGGGAGAATCTTACACAAAACTTACTAAACCTTAGATCAATGATAGGTATATACTACATATTTACATGATATTTACATACTTGCATATTATGAATATGAGTAACTTATTTAACCTAATAATTGACGATGTCAAGACAAATAGTACATCGGAGCAAACAGATGTAAAATCTACATGTATTATGACCCTCAAAAATGAGTTTATCTCCCTGAGCGCAACAAACGAGCAATTTTATTTATTGTAGAGTAATTTAAAACCGCTAACAAACTAGAATGTTGCGTGGCTCCTATCTGGCCGGGGGCAAAGTGGTCAATTATTGCGCTTCTTCAGAGCGCATACGGAATATTTTATATGTTACACTATTTGTTTTGTTCTGCAGACACTTGTTCGACGGATTTTATTACTTGTGTGGGCTTCATTATGGTACACAGCATTGTTAAGCATCATAACAAATACCGACAAGTATTTCATGATTTATTCTCTGATTTTCGGCACTAGTTGATAAATTAGTATCATTTTAGAACACTACCTACGACTAAATAGTTAGACGCTGAAACAAAAAAAAACCGAAGCGGTGACAAAATGTTTGCGTGATTTTTTTACTATTTATTGTCCATTAGCAACTCTAACTGAACCCATAAAATAGGACAGCGAGCAAACGTTGATGTAGTGCGCATCAGTTTTAGCTAAGAAACTAAGATTTATAGATTTAGTACCATATAAAGCACCTACAATCTACAAACCCGTTAAAGTTTAAATTTCAATAGACTTATGTTCTAATCTAAAGTACTAACTTTGAATACCTTTATCTGGGTCGCACAAATGCGTCTGCTATCGATACCGGTCGTAGAGCGCATTATTTTATACTTTAGACGCACCTCATAATTTCTAATCCACAGTTCATAAAGTCACATCGGCACGACCAGTTTCTAGGCTGCGCTTTGTAACCTAACACTTATTACCGGGCAGGACTGATTGGTATCGCCTCAAAATAGCCTTGTCGTGTACTGGGAGACTTAAATCTTCGCTTTGTAGACATTGTAGGCGTCTTAATCATGATAGTGCAGGCATTCCTTTGCGCATTTGGTCTTTTTATTTTTCGTAAAAATAATTATGCGTAAACACTACGACATTATATGGTTTTCACGCTAATAAAAACAACCATCTTAGCATTTTTTACTTATTAGTACAGCTTAACTTGACGATAGTGTATTTTTTTGCCTCACGGAATTAAGTCGATGCGTCAAAAAACATTTCAAAAAACCCCCGATGTTTTCTCAGATAATTTCAATAACTACACTAATATAGCAAAGCTGAGTCATGCATGCTTTTCCTCGCATATGCGTTGCTTCCTCGCCTTGACATTTAATACGAAGTCTTTAAGAAGATCTTTATGCTGTATATTTACATCGTTGCAATTTGGGCATCTACGAATACGGCTGTTTTATAAAGCGGTATTCATCCCAAATGCGTCGTTGAATAATTGTAGAGGCCGACAATGTACGAAAGTTGAATGCGGAATATTGTTTACCAGCATCAGTGAAAATGCGTGGGCCCCGCCTCGATGATGAACAACAACTCAATTTATTGGAATAGGGCTGTCACATTTTTTCATATCAGTTTTTTTCAAGCGTTTTATTCAAGAGCAGCTCAATAAAACTTTTAGGCCTTAGGTCAGCTGGGTAGATTTTACTTTGAACTCTAATTATATCGCAAGGTTATGGAAGGTAGCTCAATTTCAGTTCACTCTGACACGTAATTGACAAGGTAAAACGACAACCCTGATGAAGACATGCAAACCATATAGGCTCTTAATAAAGTACTATAATTAAGCTATCGAGACAGCCCTGGCGTGCGTTGAACTTCGAAATTTCACGAACAATATTTCAACTAGACAGAATTTTTCTTACCAATGGTTGATTTATGAATGCATTCAATGCGATGTCTTTATTGAGTAGCTCGGGGCAGGTCGTGAGTGGGAGTGTCTCAAATGACCCGAAAATATATTTAAAGAAGAGCGAAGGTGCTTCCGATGAAGCAATAAATCAAATTCTTTGTGCACAAGCGCTATAATGTGGTCCTTTGTGCGCAAGCGCATCCATCATCCCGATCAACACAGCGCCGAATGTTTTTGCCATATTTTGACTTGATTGAGAAATAAGAAAGCGTGTAAAAGAAATAAAAATCGGTAATAAATGATTCACGGGAAATAAAAAGAAGACTCGATTCCAAAGTTGCTCATCAGTGTTGAAATACTTTTAATGGGTTTTTTTATGTATTGATTTTATTGGCTTAAAATGTAGTCTAGCATAGACTACATTTTAAGCTTAGACTATTTACCTTTAAATTACTACGCAGCTCAAATAACGAAAATCAATAAGACACAAAAATGTATCGGGCATATCACACCATCGCTGAAATGCCTATATGCCAATTTTAATCGAATTAGCCCCTGAGCTTCCAGTTTTCTAATACATACAAGATGTAATTCGGCACCGCATTTGACTCCACAGTCAATAACTAACCGTGATACAGTAACGCAGCTATAGTCGTCCATTAGCACGAGACCATATATTCGAGTGCACTTGGGTGTAAACACTCATTACTATTCAAAACAACAAGGTATTAACTACACATAAAGTTCATACATATTTACTACATTATTGAACAACGCAGGCGTTCTAACATTCAGTTACTGTACACTTGAACAAGGTAGTAAGTACATATAAAGTTCATAGCTATTTTGGTACACTATTGAATGTGGCGGGTTGTGATCCGATCGAATTTCAACTAATGTTGGCCTGAAGAGAAATGTTAACTAGCCTCTGAGTATTTATTGACCGCGTTTATTAAGTTAATGCGAAGCTAAATATCCAGCTAATTTCTTAGAATTGGAAGTTAGTGGTTGTTTATTGTCAATGAGTTTATTTCACCTTTGACCAAGAAAGGTTTGTTAAGTGGGAATATTTATACCATGCCATGCGTTAAGGGAGCTAAGGGCCATTATAGACAAACTACACAGGTGCAAACTACGTCGAAACTACAGTCGGCGTGCAGTTTTACCGAATGCAGCCATTATATACAGGTCCAATGCGGTCCGTATCAGTAATTTCGATAAATTGAGAGTCAATACGTAGGGATTGCACCCCAATTTTAATGAATTAAAAATTAAAAGAATAATAAGCGGAGGCTGTATAATACGAATATCAGTTTATTTCATTTGTATAACCTTAATAGTTAATAGGTAGCATTTATATTAAAAAAGATGCTGAACGATTAATTTTCGTGCTCATTAATAGCTAGACTTCACTATTAACGCTAATAAAATCCATTAATGAAGATACAAAAAAGATGCAAGCTCCTTAATTAGCGACATAATTATCTTAACACATTCCCCTCAAATCGTTAGGAATATAATAAAGGGTGGGCCCTGTAACAGGAGCAATAAATTAAAACATAGATTCGTCCCTTGTAACTAAACAACATTTGTTAAGCAACTTCTGAAAATAACGTGTATTAAATGTCATTTTGTACAATAAAGTTTAGACAAAGAAGCAATGTATTGCGAAATGTCCGATATTAGTAAAGTGACAGCTATGTCAATGCTCAGTGAATGTCAACGTTGGACGACATACATTGAAAATACTATTTAATTTGTTTGAAATAATATTTTTTTTTAAACTGACTTTTTTTTAAAGTTGCTGAATAAATGTTGTTCAGTTTAACGAGTAAAATCTATGTTTAAATTTTTTGCTTATGTTACAGGGCCCACGTATGTATAAACCATTAACGGCCACGACGCTACCGCTAAGTAAACAGCTTATTCGGCTCTATAAAACAGTTAATTTTATGTATTTACACTCATTTATTATATCAATCAATAGCTCAATTAAGTGAAGATTGGACGATGGGGGCCCGTTGACTTTTGCACTGTGATGTCATATCTTATTAACAGGGTGTTTTTCGGCTCACGCCATTTTGAGTGGTACGAATTTATTTTAATGCCAACGACAAATTGGTAAGTGACGTTGAAGCGGAAATATTCCGCAAATTTCAAATATTTTTTGCATAATAAAGCCAAAACTGTCCACTGTGATGAAAGTCAAGTTTTTTTTTTTCAATGGGATTCAGTATTTATTTCGTAAGAAGAACGAAGAGATTGAGTAGAATTATGTTTTAATTTGGTTGATGACAAATCACTATTGACGTTTAATAATGCAAATTTATGACGTATTTTTACACATTATTGCCATGTGAAAGCTGTTTGTTTGTAGCGCCACTATCCCTAGGCAGGACTAACACTTGTTACGGGGTATATAAAAGAAGAAGTCCTGACTGACTCATCAACGCACAGCCGAAACTACTAATGTTAGAGAGTTGATTTTTGCACAGTAGGTTACTTTTATAACGTGGGCTAGAGATAAGAAGGGATTTTTGGAAATACCTCCCCTAAGAGGGTTAAATAGGGGTGCAAAGTTTGTATGGGGTAAACTTTTTTTTTGAGTTAGAGACTTGAAACTTTGTAGAATGATTACTTATTCAAAAACATAAAAAGTACTTTCAGCGTTTTAGAAAATTTCACCCCTAAGGGGGTTAAAAAGGGGTGCAATGTTTATATGGGAGAAACTTTATTTTTTGAACTAGAGACTTGAAACTTTGTAGATAGCTTACTTAATCAAATACAAAAAAAGTAATTTCAGCGTTTTGGAAAATTTCACCTCTAAGGGTGTTAAAAAGGGGTGCAAAGTTTGTATGGGGAACACCGCTAATGTTGTTTATAAAGAAGTGTTACGCTAAGGTTATCAGTTTATATATTTTTTATTTCCTGTCTACTACCCAGTGACTACGTCCTTTTTTTGAGGTGCTTACGTTCGATACTTCGCCTTAAGTGGCAGGACCGAGTATCGAACACCGAAGTATTGAGACGTACTTATCTTAGTGGTATAGAGTCCCTGCTCATAAAGGGTCAGCTTCGATGGTGCGGACACCTCGTACGCATGGATGACACCAGACTACCAAAGGCTGTCTTCTATTCGCAGTTGCGAGATGGGAAGCGCAAGCCAGGAGGTCAGTTTCTGCGGTTTAGAGACGTCATCAAGCGTCATTTTACCGCGTGCAACATCCCATGCGAGGGTTGGGAAGACCTTGCACAACAGAGAGGAGTATGGCGCAGTTCTGTTCATGAGGCCGTCACTGATTTTGAGGAGCGTCGCTTGCAAGACCTCGACGCAAAACGCCTAAACAGAAAGACCCGTCCAAAGCCTTCCTATACCTACACGTATAATGATAAAGGTGAGTTGTACTGTGCGCCTTGTAACAGAACCTTCAAAACCAAATTCGGTTTTGCAAGCCACATTCGTGCACATGACCGATGCTCGTGAAGGTCATGTCTCCAGGTTTCGCCATTGACGGATACGTCAAGGAGGACGATACGTCCTTTTTTTAAAACGAACTTGCACCCCCTTTTCTATGGTTGAATGTCAACAATATTTTCTTAGTGCTGTCTCTTATTTATTGTGTTCCAAACTTTATGTGTTAATATATTTAGTGAGTTGTCTATCAGCACATGAATAATTTATACTTTATATACCTATTCTTACTTTATTTAGCTTCTTGAGAGATATAGATATATTGAATAACTCTTCAAACAATACTACTAGCCTGTAGACCAAAATAGTAATCGCATCATTAAATTCGCTTATGTGCATTTAGTTTTTAATGGTCACATTTCAGCATTATCTTTAAACACTAGCCTTTTTAATAACTGGGGTACCTGCTAGACCATTAAGAAACATTTTGGCCCCCCTCGGGAACTCCGCCACACCACTCTTTTCGTTTAATTGCCAGGCCGGCGTGTACAAATACCAGTGCTGCCTTCTTATGAACAGAGGTCATTATTTATTATTGTTTTGAAATAAAGTTTATTATTTATTATTATTAAAAGAGATACTCTTCATTAAACTGCCTCCATCTCTCGATTTCCAGTGCTGAGTTTAAGATTGTTTTAACAGCCTTATGATATTTAACATTTTTTTTAAATCTCACTCATAATAGCTAGATCCCCATTCTCTAACTCCAAATCCATGCGTCGCTCTATATCTTGCAGTCATTTATGCCAAAGATTAAAAGCATCAGGTAACTGACGGAATAAATATTAAGCATCCTGCAAACAATTCCCGTAATCTAATTGGAAAATCTTCAAAAATTCTTTAACAATTGCATTGTCTAGACCATTATAACTAAGAATAAAATTCATTTACCTATTTTAATATCTTTGCCATCATCAAAAATCTACGCGGACGAAGTCGCGGGCGGCCGCTAGTATATTATGTATATCGTCGTCTAGTACCCATAGTACAAGCTTTGCTTAGTTTGGGACTAGGTCGATTTGTGTATGATTGTCCCTTAATATTTATTTATTTATTTATTTATTTATTTATTTATACTAACATCATATTCGGTTAATAAAAAAATATTTTCAGTTTATCTAGTTTCGTTAGATTGACTATATTTTAGATATTCAAACATACAGTCTAAAACAATGTACGTCGCGTCGCGACATTAGTTAACAATCTGTACCCATCCTTACCACGCATCCACGACACCGACACGGACTAAATCCAAAGAAACATTAGACCTCATTATTGCCAACAATAGTCATAATTTACAACAAGGAACTCCACACGGGTACACAACAGAAGACCGACCAGCATCCTATATCTTTACTACACCACTATACGTTACAATTTCCTTTGTAGTCAAGTTCCTTGGCTCAGATAGCATACTGGACAGAGGGCACTGTCGCGCTTGTCCAATGCAAACTTTCCCCCGATGCTTCGACAGGGCCTGTTTAAAACGGGCAGTGGGTGAGGCGAGTAGCTAAACCGTAATAATAGATAAGCCAGCTGGATTTTCCATCATTATCGAAGGTAAACAAAATAGCTATTTGAAACTCCTTTCGATGTGGAAGACGGGATATACGTATTATTAAATTTTATTACAGATTTGTCTTAATTATGATCTTTATTTCTTTCAGTATAATAAAGATATATAGCTTCGATTTAGAGCGTTCAGCAGCATGCAAGACTCGCAAGCCTTCCCTGGTCAACAGTGTAGAATTGGATCATTACTCGGGCGTTTCAACCGTCTCACTATCATAGACACATTTTTGTTGAAATATATGCATATTTTTGTAGTTAGTTCCACTAAAGCTGCATCTGATAATCAGCAAGCTCGGTGATATCCCGAACTTCATCATATAAATAGTTTGTTCCATTATAATCTATAGCAATTTAGGCAAATTGTATCCACAAAAGTAGCTCGGCCAAGTCGCTGACCCAATGTTACAGGGTTCTATGTTACATTTTTTAGGGAAATTAAAAATTGATTTAATGTCATTATGACAATGTTCAAATTTGAAATCGTCGGGAGTCACACATAGAACCCTGTAAAATTGAGACAACGAAGTACTCGTACCGTATGAACCTCAAGTCACATTATAACATAACATAGTTAACTTTTTCATTGTAATTCAATACTTACAAAAATCATCTATTACGAGTAAGTTACTAATTTATGTATACCTACTCGTAGTTATGTAGGTATGATGTCTTTGGAATGTGAAAAAAACTTGATTTACAATCAAATTAAGAATCTCCTGTTATACGAGTAAACATGCTGTCGAAGTAAGTTGTTGGTACAGTTTCACTGTATCATCGCATTTCCCGTGTTCCCCGTTAGTTATGCGGCGTCGAGAACAAATGCCCAATGGCGCTTTATTTACAGCGCCTATTATCCCGCGGGACAAGACCGGATCGGGATCTGCCATGCTACGGTAAAAACCCGTATCTTACTACGAACCCCATAGAAAGATACGACCTTTTACTGCAGGAGGGCAGAGATGTCCTCGGGATAAAGGTAATAATGTAATTTGCACCCGTCATGTGGGTACATCGCTGAGGGCTTTCTATGGACAAGGATTGTATAAGGCTCGCAATAGCTGTTACATCTTTGCTAAAGCAAAGATTGGAAAATTTTATACGTTCCGGGTTCAACAGATTTACTATAATAAGTAAAACCTACTTAGACAATAAAATTAAAATTTGTTACAAATTACATGTGATTGGATTAATAAAATAAAAAAGATATACATTCATATGCCGCATAGATACTTACATGGTTTATTTATTGTAACTTCTATACCTGATAATTTTTTATAATAAGTAGCTTAAACTCACGTAAAAATTGTCAGGAATGGCTCGAAATGTTTAGAACCCATATGGACCTCTTTATCAGGGACACGAGTAGCTATCCGTGCGGTTGTGCGACAAACCATTTTAAGGCGACTCCTAATCCCAACGTCCTTGAGGATCTGGGCGGAGCCTAACGTTATTCCCCCCACCGACCGTGCGCCCCTGGAACAAAACTTCGTTCATAATCTCGTTGAGTGGCGTCCAAGCAGCTTCATACACTCGCATAGTCCGAGCGTGAGTTGAAGATCAACAAACCTTATTTAAAGGCATTGAAAAATCTTGAAGTAAAATAAATCATTTAAACAATGATATAATTATTTCGGATTACTAAATATCTAATTACCCACTACATAGAATATTAAAAATAAAATGCGTTAAAGCTATTTTCCAAAAAAATAAGTGAAATTAGCCATTTGCAAGTCTCGAATCGAAAAATACTTTTTAGTTTCTTTTGTATGGGTACCTACCAAAAATAGTTAAAATGCCGACTAGATTCTTGATTATACGTGTAAAATCATGCAGAAATAAAAAATACCGTTTTTTAATAAATAAATCATATCGTGACCCAGCGGATGAACCGATATTTTAACATATATAGTAGTGGGGGCACAGCTTTATCCCTCGGGTCATGTTGCTCTAATGAAAAGATAAACTATAAATAATAGAGCGACAAACTCAACTTTACCGATGGAAAACGGATTTACGTCCTTTACTTATGAACAGTGATAGTTTTTATGACTACATTAGTAATTTTCTCAGATTTTTCCCTGTACTTGTGGATATTGACGATATTTTACTAGACAATATTTTTTACCAAATTTCAATGTTCAAGGTAAATGGACCCTATAAATGTTAATTTACTTGGGTGTCAAAATATACCGATGCTGGAAAGGAGAACTTATCTAAGCGACATTTTTGGGGATATTGAGTTATATGATGATGATGATGTCCTCCTTGACGTATCCGTCAACGGCGACACCCTGTCAGTTATTTCTGGCGTGCGCGCGCACGTGGCTCGTGAAACCTAGCTTATTCACGAACACACGATCACAAGTGGGACAGTGAAGCTGTCCGTCTGCGTTGTACGTGTAGCTGTAGGAAGGTTGAGTTATACACACTGTTGGGATCGGCAGATTTTTCTGCATCGAATGGGTTGGGTCTCGTATACATCTGTCTGACGACTTTTGTGTCGCTTATCCCGTCGGTGATTTAGAGAATCTCTACTTTTTTTTTCTACTAAACGACTTGATTTTTGAGGTTTTTTTAGCAAAATGGAGATTACATAAAAAGTTTTTTGCATAATAATGAACCTTAGAGCTTTTTTACTTATTTGTCAAAACAGATCAAACAACTTGGATAATTTTTCTTTATTGCAACTAACCTTGCACTTGTTGGTTAACTGTTTTTACCTGATCGTAAAATATATTTTAATGTCGTTTGAGGCATTTTACCTGTCTTTATGATAAAATTAACATAAAGGTAAATTATGAAAGAAAAATTGAATGTGATCCACTGCAATGTAAGCAGGACTCGAACCTGCGACCCTAAGTTTCCGGCGTAGTGCTCTACCAACTGAGCTATCATATCGTTACGTCAATCACACTAAATCTTTGATTCCATAATTCTTCGCTACTGGAGCCCTCTGCCCTCTGTGTCATGTGTGTTTAAAATGCTTATGCGCATTAGCCAAAAAGTAAAAATGTGGTATTTTCACATTATTAAACAGAATCGATATAAGATTCTATAAAAAAAAAATAACAGATTAAATTACCTGATCGTCGTATCTATTGGCGTTTATCCAAATTTACCTGCTTTGATACTATGAAACCATTGTCGCTTATCCTTTTTTACCTGATATGACTGATCGACTACTGTCGCTTATCTTGAATTGCTTGAATGACAATTGAGTCGTATTTGTCGCATAGAATGTACTAAAAAACAAATATTTTCGTTAAATTGGTAGTTAGATAACTTTACCGGTTCTGTTTTATAAAATATCACACATTTAGTAGTAATTCAATATATTTATAAAGGCCGTTAGGCCCACCTGCAGTGTAAATCTGTGTCTGTGGCGCTAAGGCATTACTTTGGTTGGACTCACTTGATGGAGCCAAACGCCATCTCACTCAAACAGTGTCTTACGAGACGTCACTTATACCACACAGAGTTGTAGGTAGTTTTGTTATTCTTGTTAGGATAGGATATTATCTCATTGCAATTTGTAAAACTTGAAATTTCACGTAGTTCGTGATTTAAAATTCCTTAATGAGTACCGAGTGACTGCAGTCTTGAGAACTCTTGTGCTGTTCTCATTAGAGTCATAGCTATCGTTTGCTACCATACATTGGTCTAGAACTACTGGAAATCTTTCAGCAGATCACACATAAAAATTGATAAAATTGAAATTTCACGTGATATCTGATGAATAAATCTTTAACATTTCTAAAGCAGTTTTTTTTTGTATTTGCGTAGTTGGACCATAAGTTTTTGTCTTAGAGAACTTTAAATGTCACTTCATTAATTTAAATGTTTGAAAATAAATATTTTCCTCTAATTAAAATATTAATCGTGAGGTTTTATTGTACGATAAATAGCTTTTCATGTCTGAAATATTTCCTACAAAGGCGATTAGAAAATTTTTCTTGATTTATTTCATGCTGATATATGCACATTTATATATTTACCTGACTATAAAATGAGCATGCACATATATATTGTTAACTGTGTTGATTGGGTATTCCCTTGATTTGTCTAATTTTTTTTTGTCTAATTTCAGTTTGTCTAACAACTTTTACCATAATGAGCATTTTGTCTAAAGTCATTATGTATAATATCATTTCTCATAATTATTATTTTGTCGAAACTCGTTTTGCCTAAATGATCATTTTCATAACTCTTGTTTTGTCGAATATTATTTCATCTAAAACTCACTTTGTCGATTCTTATTTTAACTAATCATTACATAGCCGAATAACGTTTTAACTAAAAAGTTTTTGTCTAATTCTGAATTATCATAATATTAACCTTGTCGATTTTTATTTTGTCTAATCAATACATAGCTGAAAATTAAGCAAAACGAAATTAGGCAAAATGTTGTTAGGCAAAACAATGTACAGTCGCCATCAGATATATCGCAGCATATAAGGCGTTCATAAATATCTGAACATGTACTATAACGCCTACTACTAGCTTGTTTATTCAACTATTAGCGTCAGAATGCTTTCTTCCATGGAAGTATATTCAAATTTAGCAGTTAGTAGGTTAGGTTAAAGATCGAAAACTGTAGGTTAGGTTAGGTTTGTTTTATGACCATGGATAGCGGAGCGAGCGAAGCGAGCGGAGCGTCAGAATGCTTACTTGCATGAAAGTATATTAAAATTTAGCAGTTAGTAGGTTAGGCTAAACGGGTACCCCTTATCTTGCACAATCTCTATTGTCCGAAATACACTACAAAGTTAGGTTAGGTTGAAACTGTGTCCCTCACAGAAACGAAGGCAAGGCAGGTAAGTAAGGCAGGTCCGACTTGGCTTAGGTTAGGTACGACGACGAGCGAAGCGAGGAGGAGTGTTAGGTTGAACTGTGACCCTAACGAGCGAGCGAAGCGAGCGAGCCGCGCAGGTCCGACTTGGCTTACGATTCCTAACATTACCAATTTCACCTTAAGGCAGATCTGACTTGGCTTAGGTTAGGTACGACGACGAGCGAAGCGAGGAGGAGTGTTAGGTTGAACTGCGACCCTAACGAGCGAGCGAAGCGAGCGAGCCGCGCAGGTCCGACTTGGCTTACAATTCCTAACATTACCTATTTCACCTTAAGGCAGATCCAACTTGGCTTAGGTTAGGTACGACGACGAGCGAAGCGAGGAGGAGTGTTAGGTTGAACTGTGACCCTAACGAGCGAGCGAAGCGAGCGAGCCGCGCAGGTCCGACTCAGGCTTACGATTCCTAACATTACCTATTTCACCTTAAGGCAGGTCCGAAAACTGTAGTTTTGGTTAGGTTTGTTTTATGACCATGGATAGCGGAGCGAGCGAAGCGAGCGGAGCGTCAGAATGCTTGCTTGCATGGAAGTATATTGAAATTTAGCAGTTAGTAGGTTAGACTAAACACCGAAAACTGTAGGTTAGGTTAGGTTTGTTTTATGACGATGCAATAATTAAATTAGACAAAATAAGATTATGTAAAATAAGTATTATACGAAACGAATATTAGTCTAAACAAAAATTCGGCAAAACGAAATTAGGCCAAAAAATTGTTAGGCAAAATATGTTTATACGAATTAAAAATTAGGCCAAATAAAATTAGACGAAATAAGATTATGTGAAAAGAGTATTATACGAAACGACTTTCACTCAAATGAAAATTAGGCAAAGTGAATAGTTATGCTAAATAATATTAGTTTAAATGAAATTAGGCAAACCGAAATTAGGCAAAAAGTTGTTAGGCAAAACAAGGTACAACCTGTTGATTGTTGTGTAATAGATTATACTATTTTACCTGACTAATTTCTCGGGAAACGTGTCGTTTAGATAATTTTACCTAATTCTATTTTGACGGCCATTTTGCGTAAGCGACGCTAAATCCTAAAATATTCCATTAATAGACAAAATAACAAAAGCGACATGTAGAGAACATGATGTTGTTTATAATTATAAAATGCTTCATTTAAAAAGTAGGTCAACAGAATATTTAATAACTTTTTTAAGTTCGTAGTTTTTTAGATCTCCTGTAAAGTTATCCGTGTCTCTTGGATAATTTTCCTTTCCAGCGTAGATACGTTTTTTTGCGGCATAAAAGCCGTATCTTTTTTTTACGTTAACTTGGAAGTTCGATTTTTTACAGCTCAAGGGACTGTAGACCAAAGTACGACGTGTGGACGGTTTTAATTTCAACTCGACACCTACACGCGTTACCGAGATAAAGGGTCGTGACAGAAAGACGGACGGTCAGCAAAATGATCCTATGGGTACCGATTTTTCGGTAAAAATACCTAAATCTATAAATAATGAGGTTTATCACTTTTAATAAGTATATATGAAATTTAGCCGATAAAAATGGTCATTCGCATAAAATTTCAAGATGGAAAATGTTATTCATAACCAGGCTAGTTTTAAATGTTTACCATTTTATAGTGCAAAGGTAGGTTTTGAAGTTTAAGAAGGTGATAACATATTTTGACGGTGTAATGTGATATATGAATACAATAAATAGTACTTCATGTGACTGTACATAATGAAGGGTATTAAACACGAGTGTGGGTTTATGAAACGAGCCGAAGGCAAGTTTCATAATATTATCACACGAGTGTTTTAATGCCTAATTATGTACAGTTACATATACTACTTTATCTAGCCACATATCATAAGCCTCCATGATGCATTCAGAAGTCGCACATTATAACAAATATTACCCGGTAATGGCGGTAATGAAGTTTTCTGGCAGCTGTCATTGTTTTTATTTTAATTCAGAGATAAACTAAAGTCAGCCCTAACTATCATATCGTTCGATATCTTACTTACGTGTGACATTTGTCAAATTTGATTGAAAATTGACAATTCATTTCGAACTAAACGTCATCTCGATTTATATTAGAAATATTTATATTAGAATAGAGGTCAAATCAAATTTCTTTGTTTTTCAGAGATGTTCGAAATTTGAATAAATAATACTATCGAAATAAGAAATTTGTACTAAAAACAGTCTATTTGTATGGTGGTCATAATGTGCCGTTCTTGAACGCATCATGGAGGGTTTATGATATTTGGATAGATAAAAGATTTAATAAAATAACAAGCTTTCGATAACTGAATGTACTTAACCACTAGATTGCTTTTGGTAACTACGGCTACCTGTCACCGCTCTTATTTTATTATATAAATAGAGTTCAACTCAAAATTCGAAGCAATTGAGTGGTTATACATGACTCAAAAGTTTTTTTTCTTCAGATTATTATGCATATGTCTGTGCCGTCCCTTTGTCGGGTAAAGGCCTCTATCTTTTTTCCACTCGTCCTTATTTAGATCAGCAATGTCTAACCCTTTTGTAATACATCCAGGTAGTCCAACCATCTCCATCGTGATCTACCGTGACGCTGAATTTTATTGGGTGGGTGTAGATTTCTTGATCTGCAGATCGGTTGACATGCGGCAAACGTGTCAGCCCTACTTTAGTTTAGCGGTTGTCTGGGTTACGTAAGCTATTTGGGTTTTGGCGTTCCTTCCGCGATCGATTAATTTGATCCAAGATCGTTTCATTGCCCTCTGGCAAACTTAGAGAAAAATTCTGAGCATTCAAGTCAAAAATCAAGTCCGGGCATTACGATGAGTCTAAATAAAGTTATATATTTTTTCATTAATTCAACTGTAATCCGATCATTAATATATGGCTTTTAAACGATGTAATAAAAATCAGGTTTTTATTTTATAAACGGTAAACAATTGGAACAGAACTTATGGCCAGGCTAGGTATGTCTAGTTAGGCCCGGCGGATATATCAATAATTACTAACGCTCATTTAGATTTAAATATGAAGTGGCAAATTTATTGATGCAAATCTGTATTCTGACTATATTTACATAAATAAGCCCTCATGCCAAAATTGTCACTTGCCTTCTTGGACTAGAAAATTATTGTAATTTTTGATAATGTATTTTTATATCATATGCCATGTACTGTACTAGTGACGCAACGAATGTGAATACTTACAATAAATATTCGTATTCATAAATTAGCGTTTTACCGAATATTACAATGGTATTCAAACGAACAATACTTGTTCTGCATTACGATATTCATATCTCTAAGGGTTGAATTCATAAAGATCATTTGACGTTATCATACTTAAATATCTGTATTATCAGATTTTTTTTACTAACCGAAATACCTAAGGTACTCTTATATTACACAGAGAAGGGCCCTAAAACCCACACCGAAAGTGTTAGTTTCTGGGAATCCTGTCTGGTGTGGGCCCATGACCTGAGAATATCTAAGTATCCAAATGTGCTCGGGAATGCTAAGCAATGACATTTTTTTTTTATAAGTACTTAAAATTAATAGATACCTAAATACGAAAAAAACAGTTGAATTTAATTCTATATGAAAATGAGTGCTTTTTGTTATGTCGCATAGCGTAGTCGTGTGAAAAAACGAACTACACTCTCTTAAAATACATTTCAAACGCACGAAGACAGATCGAACCTCCGCGGGATCCGGTACTATAACAATTTTCCGTAACTAGATGGATCGCGAGAGCAAGTGACACAGCCTTCCCCTTCGACGGTTAGATTTACACTGAGCTCGCAGCCCGGGCACGGCCGCGCTCGCGGAAATTCAGTTTTTTTGATGCTTTATTAGACCGAATTTCCATTTTACCAACTTTTAAACAATACGATTAAACCATGAATACAAATAAAAATTGTGGTGAAACAAAACAAAAAAATTAGTCATTACATGTTTCATAAATTTATAATACGATTAAAGATCAATGAATTGTCAATGTTCTTGTGAAAGAGCCGTATAAATATCACTTGTAGTTTAGAAGCCTTAGGGAATTGAAAATTGAAAACGACCCTATTTCAACATTAATTTTTTCATAGTAATTATTGCTTTTAAAAAAAATCCATCTATATTTTTTTAGAAGAAATAGTCAAATATAACATATATTTTTTTCAGATTTTTCCGTTGGCTAGATTACGAGCCTTAGGACTTTAAAAATCACCATTCCACGTACGGAGTCGCCTTAAATCTTTATTAAAGATACCTCACGATAGTTTAAATCAAATTCGTGATTTAATACGAGTACTCAAAATTTATTAAATTTTTATCAGTTATTTTGTTGTTTAGAATCATAATACCTTGCATAAGGAGTTTATAGCTTTTATTTATTATAACTTATAGATGTTATAATAAATAATATCAGGTATAGACCTGATAATTATTTAAACGGCTTAAATTCACGATAGTTTTGATCAGATTAATGCGTATACCTAATCAAAATTTATTAAATTTTCATCAATTATAATTCATTTTAGTTATAATACCTTGCATAAGGCGTTCACTGATAACAAGGCGTCTGTAAGTACGAGTGCATATAGAACTTAAAACCAACAGAAAAAGTGACATTCACATTCATGTTATTTTTTTTCACGATTACGCGGTTTATTCGAGCAATAAAGACGATGTATCAGGACAGTTCGCGTTACGACATTGGTGGAGTGAAGAGAACATTTCAACATGACACTTAAGTTCCAAAATAATTCCCTTGGCCGTCGGTAAAACGGTCACTTAACGCGCGCTTCGCATTTTAGAGATCTCCGTATCAAAGGAGAACCGCAAGGTTGAACAAAGGTTTGTGGGCGAAGATGTGATATTTCCTCTTTAAGAAAGTTTAAGTACGTAAATTGATCCAAATGTCGTATAACTATGTATATGGGAAATACATTTATAACCTTAAGATGCACGTTTATTACAGATCCTTGCCGTTTTAAGACGATGTAAAACAATTGTCTTGATTTTGGATTTCATTCATTACCTATATTCATTTATATTAATTAGTCGAGCGTGCTTGTATCATGCGCGTGATACCTAACGTTTTTGTCATTATGTAGATCAATTAATCAAATGTAAGGGTATCAATAAGACTGGAATACAAATCTGACATATCGCTTTATGGGTTAAATTAAATGTTTCTGTTTTAGGCGAAATATAACTGAAAAGTTTTATTCAATATTGTTTAATATGAGTCTATCTTTTTTTAATGTATGACATTGAGTTACAATATAGCACATGCAGTAATCATACATATTTTCAATCATTAATTGTACTAAATATCTAGGAAATAATTGAATACAATGTTTGTCCTGTGAATTTCTGAAAATATCGAATTGTCAGATTTCGGGAAAAGCATGAAATGAATCTATGTTAAGAAATTACCACACCAATACCTACAATAGATCTTTCATTTTAATTTCACTTAAATAAAAAAATGCAGCTGGAAGAACCCTGCGAATTCTCCCCGTCCACATTGAAAACTTTTCAAACTGGTTCAAAAGCGGTCGTCTCAAGTAAATTTACTGTGCCATTAAACTGTTTGCGACTTCTGCAATGTCTGGGGCATCCGAAGAGCACGCTAATTATTCGCAGCCTAAAACTTAAACTTGATGCAGGGGTTGTGAAACCTTGGTCCAGATTATATGAGTACAAGATTTGTTTACGTATTTTGACACCTAAAAAATACATAGTAGGCCAGAAATGTTAATATTTTTCGCTCTATCTTTAGCCTTTAAAAAAGTGCAATCTTGCGGGACCCAAATCGCACTCCGACATTTAAAGGAGCCGATAAGTTTTCGACCAATCAACGAATGCTTTTAATTAAACACATACATTACCCTTTCCTTATCATGATGACGGCAACCTTTTTAAAGTAAATACTTTTTAACATCGCCAACAAATATTATCTTTTTTAAAAGATACTTATTGTTATCGAGCGTGTTTGTTTTCGATATCAATTTATATAAGTTATTGTCTCAAAAATTTAGAGGCGTAATTGTTATGTTGTATATAAATTGCTTGGCATAATAATTACGAGCGTCGAATATTAACACCGGGCGAGATTAAAATGTGAAAGAAAACTCCCACAGTGCCCCAAATTACATGCGAGTTGATTTACAGTAATCAGTCAATGTTGAGATCTTCATACGATTACGGTGCACACTTGTTTTATGACCGGGCCGGCCGTACGAACACGTTTATTTTAACTTTAAAGAATATAAAAGATGACATCAATAAAGTTAATTTTACAGTAAAGTTAATTTTTTGCAACTGAAAGCTTAATTTAATGTGGGCAATTTTTCTTTTTTTTTTTTCGTTAATAATGATTGCCTGTCAGTCATCTTTGAACTGTTAATCAAATGAGGCAAATAATCAATTTCATACCTTATCATGGATATAATAGTTATGGATATAGTAGTAGGTGTTACCGTATAAGTTTATGATTTCGTTGACTGTATTGAGGGCTCCAAGGGCGAGTTTTTCAATAAATCTGGTTATTTAACGAATAATTTATTGGTGTGATTAAATATTTAAAACATATGAATAGAAACCTTACAAAGAAAATGACGAAATGTCTTTACAGATTGAAACATCCCATAGCGTGTCGCAGTAATTAATGTCAGAAATGTTGTTCATTAATTTTATTATATTAGTTCATTAGCATGTACGAGTACATTAGTTGTGGCCAATTAACTGTGTTGGAAGTTAATTATTGATTAATTAGTAGGTAAATATTGTCTTGTCATAAAACATGGTAAATGGAAAAACATGGAAAGTAAATTAGGACCGTCTGGATACGGCACCATGTCTTTGAAGTGCGACTTTTCTCATCGCAAAACTGCCACTCCGCCTACAGCCGATTATTTCGCAGATTTTATAATAAGGCCTTGTGCCGTTTTGGCTAGGACTGTTTTTTGTCCTTTGTCTGTGCCACAGCATGTAATTTAAAAATGTTCCTATGTCCGTGAACGTGTTAAAAACATAGACATTTTGTTCAAACATTCAGACACTTCAATCTGAATAACTGTTTGATATTTATGTGGTTTGGACAAAGTGTATCTGTATATGTTTGTAAGCGATTGCTAGTCTGGCTTGATGATGGGAAAAAGAGGAAAAGAGAAAGAGGAAAGATGAATAATTGAATAGGGAGGATTATATCCGTAATAAATACAAGAATCATACTTTCAAATATCGACCTAATTGCAAGCTAATTTGTGCTAATTAACTACTAGCTACGAGCAAATGTTTCCAAATTAGTGAACCCATGTAAAACGGCCATATTTTATGTGGCCATTCAATTTTAACACGGTTTCCAATTTAATAAGCTTCCAAGTAATGCACCGTAACATAACCGACCGGACAGGCGTGCGGTACAGCCATCCCTCGGAGCCAACGTTATGCGCAAGCGCGGCGAAGGCGGGAAGTGTCTTGCGCAAATATGCACCGCGTTTGAAATATTATTAGTTTTCAATCGCAGCCGCGTCGCCGGATACATGCCCCGCCATATTGATGGGCCCACTTTACCAACGATCCCCGCATAACCAATTTCACCTCGCAACTCGACAACTTTTAATTGGTCCTTATAAATACCTCTTCAATTACCAGCAATTACATATAGCACAATGAAAAAGCAAATAAATCGCAATCAAATTTATGCGTCCAATTAAATTAGAGCTGAAAAAAAACGCGTTCATAATGAGGCGACCGATGAAAGTCTCATTTGCGGTGGCGAATTTCTTTGGAAACCTTTTTGGTTTAAACGTTTTAGCTCAAATTAAAGTTTCGTTAAAATACCGCACCCTGAATATTCACGGGCCGCGACAAAGAGCTTAATGGTACACATAAATTTGACAGTGGTCCGTTTTTCTCGCTGTGTCCGATGCCTTAACGAGACAACTGAATCAAAGACAATGGGTGGTCACTGTCAGCTAATTGATTTGTTTCAAAGTTCGCTGTCTCACGTCACACTGGGGGAATAAAATGTGCAGTGTTTATACTAATAGGCACTCAGTATCCTTCGCACGAGCGCGGCAAAAAGTAGTCGCGCGACCGCGGCCGCAGGCTTCAATGGCCACAAAAAGAATTGAAGCAAATGATATTTTAACAGGCGTCTCGGTTGGCATAAAATGATATGTTAAACACGGTAATTCATAGTGCATTAGCGGCCAATATAAATAGCTCACGGAGCGCTGCGTCGCGCGTCGTCGGACCAATTATGTTGTTATCCAGACTTACGTTTTACATCACCTACAATTTATCCTAGTTTCGACGTTTAAACGCCTTTGATTTATTTCGTCGAATTTCGTTAAATGGGATAATTAAACTGCAAACGTGTTTCTGGCACGTGAACCGATTATCCACTTGTATTTTGTGCTATAAATTTCATTTGATTAACAGAAGCCGTCACGATTTCGTTGCGATATACAGTAACTAGCTGCGCCTTGCGATGATACCAGCGGTTTGTCAGACAAAAATTAGCCTATGTGTTAATCCAAGGCGACTGATACCTCCATAGCGACATATAACTCCATAGCGACAGATACCTGCATATTTATTCAAAATTAGGAGAGCCGTTTAGAAGTGCATGAAGAAGTAACAACCATACAAACTTTCGCCTTTATAATATCAGTGTCATAACCAAGACAGATAATAAATATGTACCTACCCGGTCTGAAACACTCGCATTCCTTAATTTACGTCAATCATTCACTACCCTCCGTCAAATCATTCAGTTTGGAACTAGAATCCCTCCATTCCTCAATCTTATCCTCATATCTAGCTATCCACTTCCTCTATTATAGGCCTGGACACCACGACGTAATCAGAATACTCGACTGTATATTTAAGCTAGGATATTCTGCAACACTTCGTCCAATTATGCATCTGTACCGTTGCGTTACGTGCGCGAGTGAAAAGCGACGCAGATGTCCCTCTAACAAGAGCGAGTGTCCGCGGCGGCCGGCGGTGAAATCACCCCGCTGTCGCCAACCTTTTCGAACGATTATTATAATACATATCGTAATATTTAAAATTTTACACATTTGTAGGTATTCACAGTACCTACACGGTAAACATTTTTTTTTTAACAACAGTGTTCGGGTTAAGATAAGTAGGTATTTCGTATTACTTTCAGTATAATTATCAGTGGCTCGGCGTCCATACAATCCAATTCTCACTGCCTTGGCCACTGTAAGAAGATTGAGTACCATTCTCTAACCGCTACCCGGCTTGCCTTGAATTTTCGTTTGACACCACGCCACTGATCAATTATCATTAACATAATCGGATCGATTTGATGTACATACCTCTATCTCTTGTAAAATAAAGTAAGATTTACGTATTGTCACATCTACTAACTGTTCAGTAGATCTACCTATTTTGCCTCCGTTCTACCTTTATACCACCCTCAGCATCCAATCTACATATTTTTCAAAATTTTACTAAGATATTTTAACTTACTACTGAATTTAGCCTGTTGTCCATAGAGCCAAAGCCTATCTTGTAATTTCATCACTTTAAACGGAACGCTTTAAGTAAGGAGTGACTACACTTACTTGACAGTTGACACTGACAGTATATTTGCCAGCAATTTCTTTGGCCGGTGACACCTGACTGTATATTTCGCGGCAATTTCTTTGCCTCGTCAAAGAAATTACCGCGATTTTAAACACTTAGACACTGTTTACGCATTGTTAATCATTAAAAACGTACTAGTGGTAGATCTACCTGTTTTTCATTTTAAATTCTACCTATTTTTACTAATTTCTGCATCCTGTTCTACCATTTTGCCAAAATTGTTTGTGACAACACTGTACGTACGCTATATGCCATAAAGGTATCAAATTATTTTCATTGTTATTTATAATTATAAATTAAAACGT
Source organism: Apotomis capreana (assembly GCA_947623375.1). NCBI lineage: Eukaryota > Metazoa > Arthropoda > Insecta > Lepidoptera > Tortricidae > Apotomis > Apotomis capreana. Next base: position 9,939,493 of record OX392514.1, read on the forward strand.
AGATATTTTACTAATGACATATTTAAATTTTTCAGGTAATTACAACACAACTACCACCAGCATCATGCGCCAACCCAGGTCATTATCAAAATCAAAGTAACGTAACAATATTTACTGTAAACAAATTTATTTAAATACATGTCTGCAATTTCATAAGTATTAATTCGCGCTCCTACTTTTCCCGAGTAGTGCTATCCCAAATTAGGTAATGTTGTTGTACTAATCACATCAAATTGACGAGATAATCCTGCTACTAGTAGCGCCCTCTGTATCTTCTGTTTCAAATAGTCAGCGCATCTCGATATAGTTATTCGCTCCAAATGGTTGACGATCGCTGGTCAGTTTCTCCGCAAGAACCAGTCCGCGGCGTCGATGCATCGATCCTCTAATCGTAATTAACCGGCCCGTGAAATCGAATTATGTCCACAAATCGTTTTGCAACCATTCCTCATGTTACCTACATGCACCGCACTCTCACACATCAATATAAATATGTTATTAGATGAAGTCTATAATACTAACGTATAGGGTAGGGTATAGTACGGTTGTGATTGAAACCGACGAGGTGGACTATACTTGAAGTTCATATTCCCGGATTTTGCACCTGAAAGTCTACAAAAAAGTAACGCAATGTGCGTTTACCTATTGATCTCATTTTAACATTTCAACGGACAGTACGTCGAGAGACGTAAATTAGGACCCTAGTGATACGGCACCACGTCTGTGGACGGCGACTTTTACCTTCGCAAATCTGCCGATCGTTGTTTTTATGTAAAGGCCGTTTTGGCTAGAACTTTTTTGTATGAGGTTTGTCTGTGCCGTAGCATGCAGTTTTCAAAATGGTCCTTGGTCGCGAACGTGTTAAGTATAAACGCTTAGCAATCACAGTTATATTTTATGGAGTAACAGATTGTTACCATAAGTATTACACACATTTACCCCAACTACTCAACCAACCAACCGATCGAAAAGATAATATCGACATTCCAAATCAGTATACTCTCGCGTGTCAGGTCATCAGGGTGCCGTGCAAATGTCAGAACGAATATTAAAGCAAAACTTTTTCAACATTTCCGCCCATCGTTACATATTCCGACAAATCTTTACGCAATTCCCTTTAAAATTGGCGATACAAAACGAAATCACGTTCGAGTAATTTATGTGTGGTAGGTCCGAGTTCATCATAAAGAAAGTTCCGCTTCTTAAATTATTGAGTGCGCGATTTTTTAGTATACTGGAGCATTGTGCCCTTCTGAAATGAGATCGGAACCATTCGGCATTGAGCCGCCACGCCCTCCCGTTTATTTCTCATAATGACACACTTGGGTAATGAAGATGGCATACCCACGGGTCTTATTTCATTGGTTTGTCGTAATGATGTCCTCGCGTGTGGTCCGAATGTCAGAAACACTTCCCAGTAAGATTCCAAATTCGATTTTCAAGACATAATTACGTATAAAATTAAGAAACGGACACGTCGACATCAAATATTTTTTCTGACAATAAAATCTTAATTAGTTAAGTGTAATTGTGTGTAAGAACTTTTATGAAGCAGTGTCTATATTATAGATATCGAGCACATAACAGAAGATTGTTTTGTATTCTGCGCATGAAAGTCCAAAGAAAAATATCGAGCTTAGAACTTAAATGATACATTAAAGACTGAGTAACTGATACAAAAAAGAACATCGGTCGCGATAAAATTTTAGTTGCCCACATAAATTACCTCCGTTGACAACCTTGCACTATAAAAAAATGTTTAATATTACTTTATCGTACATCTAGTTATTCTCGGTGGCTCGTAAAACACTATATCGGTACGATACTAATAAAAAGTCGTTTTACCGTTAATGGTTACTGACATCTTCGGCACATCGTCTGCAGGCGACACTGGTTTACATAGAGATTGCCGATCTATCGATTGTCGATAATCAATCGTCGATGCCGTTACGATTTCGTTAAAGTTTCCTAGACATTTATCGCAACTATACATCAGGCTGTTTGGTAGAGAAACATACAAATAATCTTCTCAAACCTCATGCCAGGTTTGAGATATCAGACACTGTAGGTATATTTTTTTGTTCATACCTCATAAATTCATAATAAAGGCACATATTCCAAGCTTCCCCTGACATCAAAAATATATTTTATTATATACACCCTGGAGCTAAAACGTAGAGCTAGTAAATTGTATACGTTAAAGTCCTACGATTTTGACGTCTCTATTTGGTATTTATACACACAAATTATGACGTCGATGATAAACTCCCTGAAACCACCCTATGCATTTGCGGTTAAAAACAAACTATATCGATAGAATCGCCCATCCCTCTGAATTAGTGCACGCTTTCCGGATAGGCAAGATCAGTATGTAAAGCAGGTGCGCTCCGCGTAAGGCATAATGGCGTCGCTCCTGATGCTTCCTTCGGAGAAAGTCTTCCGTCGCTTCTGCTCGAGTTGCGCGTGATTAACCTCACCATTTTGGGAACGTGACGCAATCCTGTTATGCGTAGTTTGGGGCCGTGCGATCTGTTTCAATTTTAGAGATACACACACAAACACACTCACACTCTCACATACACACACTTGCACAGAACTTCTATTGTATACTTCCTCCTTTTAGATAAACTATCAATTTTATGTAAACCTAAAAGGCTGAAATTTTGAAATTGTATTTGTTTAAACCGAATCTGATCACCGCATGACAGACATAGCCTAGCGTGGGACCATTGGATAATTGTAATGTGTTATTTAAATTTTATTGTAAGTAAACACAACAAACTCTAACTGCATCTGTATCATTTTCGCATAAATTTCGATTGAGACTACCATAACGGTATTGAAAAAGTTACAAAATATATTAACATTACAGAACGGTTACTTACACGCATCGTTAAAGTCGAGTACACGTCGAATAGTATTCAACTTTAACGATGTAACTGTTCTGAAATCTAAATGTCTGTAAGTTTGGCGGTAGTTCTGTGCAGAATTTAAAATTAATTTTAGTTTAATAATTTTAATTAAAGCCGAAAATATGTTTACAATGCATGTGCTCGAAAAGAGCGTTTTGTAGGCATTCAAACTGTGCGGAAAGTACTATTTTTCCACACTAGTGCTTTTTACTTTTAAATTTTATTTTTCTAGCTGTATCTGACAGCTTGACATAAAGAGGTTTTATTATTTACAAAAAGTTTGATTAATAAGTAAAATAAGGGATTATTATTACATATAAAAGTACAATAAAACCAATATCGTATTTCATTAATTAATTCATTTAACACGTCATTAATTACATTCGTTATAAAATTTGATTAATAAACGAACCTTAAATCGTTATTAAATACATTGGCTGAATGTACACGCGCTTGTGCCATTATGACATAAGACGAATATTAAAAAAATACTTTTGCACATGCGCAGTAGTAGATATATGTCGAGCGCGGTTTACAAATAACCCCGCCATTTTTTATTGATGTCTGATTTTATTTCGACGTTGTTTTGTGCAAATCTGCTGAAATAATGTCGAGATAAAGGGACGAATCATAAATTTAGACCTGTAAAATGTTATTGAAGATGAAAAAAATGTTAACGACGGCCTCTTGTTGGATAATTCAAATCAAAACACTTTTTTCCAATGCAAACAGTCTTTATGAGTATTAAAGTATTTTCTATTTTCTCGTTCATGCATAGTAAAGTTTTGTACGAAATTCGTGTGTAAGATGATTTCCGACTCGTGTTTATTTAATCACTCGCTCGTACCGCGCTCGTGAATAAAAATCACACTCGTCTGAAATCACCTACCTTACACACTTGTATCGTAAATAACTATTTTCATTGCTTCGCTGACTTGTCATTTCCATATTATTTACCTATAGCTTAACCATAATAAACTTGTTTGATGTATCCGTATTACTCGTTTGCTACATTTCTTGTACTATCAAATAAATTACATATAGGTCCTTGAGTTTTAAGTAAGTCATAATTCTACGCAAATAATTTATAGCACAACCATGTTACCGTGATTTAAAGATTTAATTGATTTCTACTGACCATAAATCACTCGATTTTCGATACTCAGCGATAAAGATGACAAATTTAAAATTTAAACGTGCCATTATTGCACTGGTAATTTAGCTACTAAGTTTTTTCTTTGGTGAGCAGGAAGTGGGCCGGTTTCACCGCTGGCTCAGATTATTGATTAAACACATTATCGGAGATCACACACGGGATGCTTATTTTGACATCGGCGGAGCAAAAACGTTAATGCGCTCTGATACGATTATTATTATTTGAATAATAGGTATCATCTGTCATCTATGTGGAATATTGGTAAAGGTGTTACAGTTTAAAAAAACACAAGTCTCAATGTATTCAATTTCATCCCATAGATAATATTAATAATTATTATTATTTCAGAAGTTCCATTTTATAGCGTTAGTAACATTTTGTAATTAAAACTATGTTAGTAATATAATATTATTATTGTGTATATTGATAAGTACAAAGGATAAATCAGAACCCAACATTTTATGCGATGAGGGACTCGAACACACGACCTCTGTCTAACTGGAACAGTGCTCTTCCAACTGAGCTACAGGACCGCAATGCAGACCGCTTGCAATAATGCCTTCTCATTCAGCTTTTTACAGCGCCCTCTTTAAAATGCTAAGCGCATTCGCCACAAAAATAGGTTCAACATTGATAAAAAAATCGAATGTATTCCATTCCAATATTATAAATGATAGGCTTGTCACCCATATGTGTGATAAAGAAGAGGAAAATGGTGAAAACTAGCCGAGTACGTTTGAGAATACCCTGTAAATCAAACACAATAGTGAAATAAATACATAACGACTAAAATGAACACTAAGTTAAGAAACGTCTAATACAATTTCTTAATTAGCGAAACTCAGTGAAACCGTTCATAAATTCTAAGCAAGTACAAACACGAATTTATCTGATATTCTGCTGGGTCGGTAGCAAATCAATAGCAGCGCAGAAGCGTGCGCGCCGCCCCCACGCCATTGTACTATGCACATTACCGCCATCTACCGGCCCGGTCTTACCACACTTTACGGCACTTTATTCAGTAATTTATTTATTTATTTATTTATTTAAACTTTATTGCACAAAATACATAAGTAAAAGTACAAATGGCGGACTTAATGCCATGAGGCATTCTCTACCAGTCAACCACAAGGTCAAACAGAGACATTATACGTGCGGGAAGGGTGTACAACAATACGTGTATACACACGATGCAAATATCGAAACAAAAAAAAAAAAACACTAGTTACGTTGATAAATACATAATTATGGGAATATATATATATATATATATATATATATAATATTTATTTATACTATATATATATGAGTATGAATATATATGAATATGGATTATATATATAGGGTACCTGCTGTTAAATGACTACGACGAGATTTACCTAATGTTGAAGATTTTCCAAAAGGTGCTTGCGCACCAAGCGCTTGAAAGAGAGCTTGTTCTCAGCTTGACGTATACAGAGGGGAAGGGCATTCCAGAGATGAATTGCCTGCACTGTGAACGAATTGCCCATGGCGCCAGAGCGATGGGGAGGAACAGAGAGTAGTAGTTTACGGGAGGTACGGAGCTCGCCGCCTGGCCGGGCACTTACGAACTGAAACTTTGATCTGAGGTAATCTGGTGCCACAGGGTCATAAAGAATAGAGAAGAGAGTACACAAAATCCTTAGCGACCTACGCTCGCGAATCGGAAGCCACTGCAGCTGTCGACGATACGCGGAGACATGATCATATTTGCGTAGCCCAAAAATAAAACGGATACAGTTGTTCAGGAGCCGGTCTAGTCTGTCCAGTAATGCCCCATACAACAGATATTTACTGTCTTCCTATTTCTAATCGATATCTGTAAATATCAATTTAAACGATGCTTATTGCCTATTGTGTTTTGTTAATTGTGTTTGACAATGTTGCCTTTGTGTCGTTATCTTTTCTATCTTTTTCAGAATGTATGCGCTTTGCTTTGCTATTCCTTAAGCTACTAAACAGTTCGGAGTATGAATGTAAATTGAGATGAAGTTCAAAGCCAGCTTAATATGAAATATCACTAACCTAACCTAGTAGGTAACCTTCCTCATCAAGCAACATAGCTTCTACTTTACAAACCACAACCCATCATTATTTGCACCGAAAAGACCATGGGTGAGACGGCAGGGTACCTCGTAACAATGGTGTTTTCATTGAAAGCCACTTATTAATTAAAAACACATTCCTGTATCAACGCAAAAGGCAGTGATACAGTTTTTATTTCCCTCTTAATGAGGCCCATACACGGACGGCCATCCGTTCCAGAATTTGCATTGATCCTCGTAAAGTAATTGCTTGTAAAATCTCCAGTTTAACTGAGATTCCAAATTGGATCCACCCTGATACACTTGTCAACGATTGAGAAATTGATAGTCTATTCAATGTCACGGGATTTTTATGTGACGGGTGAAGATCTAAGAGAAGTTATTGCCATGGCTGTCAAATTGGAGTCGAGGCGAGCTATTAGAAACCGACAAATTACGTTTAAGTAAGATTTCAAGTTAAAATGGCGAAAATAAGCCAACTGTTTAATAGTCAATGAAATAGACTTGTCCGAATCATAACTGCGTAGAAGTAATTGTTCAATAAGACAAATTAATTCAAATCAAGTATTGTCTGTTACAAAAAGGTCATCCAGAATTTGAGGGGCTATTTATTCTCATTCGTTATCGTTAAAATAATTGACAAGCGTAATATTTCGCTTGACAGGCGGCTCGCTCCAACAATTTATTGTCCATCGATAGAAGTGTCGTCTGTAGAAGCATTAGCACTTTAACAATCGGCTGCCACTTCCATATCATCCTCAGGAATCTGCCTGACATTTGGAACTAATGCCAAGGCCCGCGAAAACCAAATGTGGGCAGCATTGTAAACATTTGTCATTGTTAATTTGCGTTTAGAAATATTATGTGTCGCAATACGCTTTCGATGTCACCCATCTTTTGAATACCGTTTTTTGTTACCAAACTTAATATAATTATAAGACACGACATCGCATCGTGTTCTGATGTGACGTCGTGTCGTTGGAAATACGTATGTAAATCCAAAATCAATTTTATCGTCATGCAACAAGATTCAAAATTAAAATACAGTTTTCAGTCTCACGACGTCGCATCGAGGCACAATATCGCGTTGTACTACAATGTACTAGGTCGATGCAGAGTCAGCCACCGGCTAAGCTTGCACCATAGATTGGAGCGGAGTTTTTCTTTTTTTTTTTTTTTTCGAAATTTTCTCTACGTCACGACCTAGCGAATTTAATTTGTGCATTTTAAAACAAAAATTTCTAAAATCGGTTGAGAACTCGCTGAGATCTGCGCATTGTTACAAAGTCCATTCGAGTCGATCCATGGGAGCTTCGCTCGCTCCGCTCCAACAATCTTCAAATGTACACAATCTTGTAATTGTGCCGTGGGCCTTAATGCATACAATGACTCAAATTGTTTCTCCAATTAAAAGGAGATTTTTATTAAATGCTATATCATTGGCACAAACATGGTTACGTTTATCAGGCGATATATGTATAAATGACAAACTAGTGAATGTGATATACGTGGTCATATCACACCCGTCATAGACCATCATATTATCATCATAGGTCAGATAAATTGGCCAGTATAGATCCGGATGAGACCAACAGCCTCACGAAAGCAGATCAAAGCACTAGAAACTCATACCCAGTAGTGGCCCGATGAAATCCGATAGCAAACTCGATTTGGCTATCCGCGCACTCAATCTATCCCAGCATGCAAATCAACAGCTACCGACATGAATACCTGAGCACCCATTACGCATCGCATGAAGATCTTGACCCGTATCAGGCCCAGCTATTATACCAGCTCTATAACAACCCTCAGAATGGCTACGATAGGGCCCGATAGGCCGTAATGACAGCGCGCGGGTGCCGCACCACTCATTGGCTCGCCATTGAACCCGAAGGTCGACGGTAATGTGTCTGATCGGCCGGATTGCGATTCCTCCGCTTAATTGTTCCGCGAAATTGAGGCCGAGGAGTGTTGCTTCTATTTCTTGTGGTTTTATGCAAACTTTGATCTTTCTGCTCTTCATTTTGTTGCTGATGCTGTGAAAACGATCTCAGTTTACTGCAGTTTTTGTATATGTATGAATACCATTTATTAAGGGGTATATAAGGGTTAATATTAAATGACAGGGCAGTTAGCGTGCTAGGCTTATTTAATCACATACTGTAATACGAGATTATTTTCTTAACTTTCAACTCCGACACGGTATATGTGCCATAAATAGCTTCGTATGCGGTAAGGGGTTAGGACATACTTTCATTTATTAAAGCATCCCTAGGTTTTTTGTTCCTTCTTTAACTGAATATTTTCTTTAATATCGTAAGATTATCGGCCTATCCAGCCATCTTCGAAAGTGCCGCATTTTATTAGACGCTTTAACTCATCTGTTATAGATGTAAAAGGCATGATGATCGTAAGATGTATGTTACCTATGTATGCTTTATAACGTTCTATGTATTCACCTGTTATTTACCATTGCACTCAAATCATCAGCAGCTTGAGGATAATCGTCGAGTTTCGCGTCAACATAAATCAATCTATACATAGTTGCGTTATGTAAAACACTGAATCTGGTCTCGTTATGGGCACAGATGTTCTAATGGCATACAATTATGATGGCCAGAACGACCACTGATAACCCAGCGACTGCCCCATTTACATACTCGTAAGTACGTGCCCGAGTTACTGCCATAAACTAATATGTTAAAATATACCTACGCAGTATAAGGACGTCTGAACACGAATGTGGTGCAACATTTATAGTGTCACTAACGGTCTCCTGCGAAGTCGCCCACGCTATGTAAAATTTGAAATAAATCTGTCGCATGAAAGAGGAGTAGCGAATAGCTACCGTAATCTGGGGTGTCTAACTCAATTGGGTGTAATATTATAACTTTCAAGGTACATTTTGAATAAAACCTGAGATTACGGTATCATTTGTGATTTTGAATGAAGTTTCAATAATTTGTTTTTATAATGCGTTGTATCTCAAGTCCTTTATTTAACAGCTATAATAATCTGTGTCACCTTCACACGATGACTCGTGAGGTTCAGCGCATAACAATGAATTAATACGACTGATTGAAATTAATTAGTTTTTATACTCGTAGCAACACGTTTTGCGAACTTCGATCCAGATAAGTCTTTCAGTCGTTGATATGTTTTTTATTTGTTTTTTATTACTTATTCATTATCAATTCTATCTAGTTTATTTTTTCTTTAACACTGTTTTAACCATGTACAAAGAGTACCTACCTACACCTACATAGCTCACAGGATTGCACGTCTGAAGTGGCAATGTCGGGGCAGCAAATTCCAGAAGTAGTGACCACGTATAGGAAAGCGTAGCGTGGGACAGCTCCAAACTAGGTAGATGGATAACCTCGCGGGGTACAGATGAGATGCGTCTGCAAAGGATGTTTATCCGTGGCCGTCTGTGGCTGGTAGATATATTAGAATACACAGAGTACCTATATGTGTCACAATATATAGGTACTATATTTATAGGCTAACATCATACTTTACTATAATAGCGTATGAGTCAAGAGGATATGGTTTGAAATTACAGGTACAGCAGAGGTCATACCTATATCAATTTGTGTCTATATCATAACCAACATATGTCATTACATGTACATAAGTAATAGGCGATCAATAGATGTAACATTGCGACAGCAAGGGAGGAGACAGCCTTGCCCGCAATCTTGCCACGATAAACATTACTTGTCGAGATTTATAATGATACTAAGCATTAAGCCTCGGTTTGAAAAATACACTCGCTCGATTACTTTGGCCTGGTGCTTAGTTTTAGTTGCAAATTAAACTGGTGCTGAGAATTAGGTAGGCTGGGTAATAGTCGTGTATTACCTACTGAAGCAGGTGTAGCGATCTTACCGGTCTGCTGCGGGCAGTCTTCGCAGAGCCTTGTATAGAACTAAATTAACAACCTTCTAGTAACTGCGAAGGTACTCAAAATATCTATTTCTACTTCTATACTATTATAAAATTCTAGATTTGTATTGAAAATCTGTTTTCTATGGAAAGGGGTCATGATTTCAGGAAAAATCTTAATAGCGCGATGCAGGATCGTCATTTGTTTTGTATGGTGAGCGGAGGCACGCCAGTCTGGCGCCATCTTATGGTCATCATTTCCATTGTCCTCTCATGACGCCGAAATGGCTGGACAAGTTTTAACCAATTTTGGTACAAGGATAGCTGGACATCCAGAGATGGTTATAGGATACTTTTTACATGTCTACGTTAAAGAAAAAAATACGCGGACGAAGTTGCGGGCGCCTCCCATGTAGCACACATCAGGCAACATAGGCACTCATACAGCCTTTATGCAGCTTAAATTAGAGTTATAACGGATTTTTCTTCTATTTTTCTATTACTTTTTTCTTTCTAAAATTGTATTGAAAATAAGTTTTCTATGGAAAAGGGTCATTGTTTTGAAAAAAAATCTTAACAGCTCGATACAGGATTAGTATGGCGCGCTGCGCGAGCTGTACAGTGCCATCTGTTGGTAAAAATGTGTTTGTCCGCTTATCACACCGAAGCGGCTGAACTTTTGGTTCAGGGATATCCGGACATTAAAAGATGGTGACTACGGTAAAGACTACTAGCCTAATATAAGAAGGTATTATAGAATATTATTTATTTATTTATTTAATCTTTATTGCACAAAAAAAAAAACTTATCGTACAAAAGGCGGACTTAATGCCATGAGGCATTCTCTACCAGCTAACCTTCGGGCAAAGCAGATATTAAGGGTTTTAACAGTTTCATGTATTTGTGTTTTTTTTTTCTTGAATGTATTCAACCCTACATTTACGGTTGTAAATATTTGATTATTCTGCAATTTTAAGTAACCTCTGAAAAATTATATACCTACTGATTTTTTCTCCTAGATTTCACATTTTATAGTGAACCACACATTGCAAATACAGCTTTACTTTTTCTTTAATTTTTAAATAGTACTTACGCCTTGCTTAAGAGGCCTTATTCCTTTTAAAATGCTGATTGTTTAGACATTTTTAGGGTTCCGTACCTCAAAAGGAAAAAACGGAACCCTTATAGGATCACTTTGTTGTCCGTCTGTCCGTCCGTCCGTCTGTCAAGACCCTTTTTCTCAGGAACGCGTGGAGGTATGAAGCTGAAATTTATATCAATTACTCAGGTCTACTGTCCCTTGAAGCTGTGAAAAAATCAAACTTCTAAGCCAACGCAATCAAAAGATACAGCCGTTTATGCCGCAAATTTTCGACACTTGCAAGGGAATCAAAACCTACAGGGTGCTTCCCGTGAACTCAGAATCTTGAAATTTGGTACGAAGCAACGTCTTATAGCATAGATAAAGGAATAATTACGAAAACCATAATTTTTTTTTTAATACCTAACTTTGCACCTAATTTATATGGGGCGCTATACATACCAGGTGCAAACTTAACTTAACCACTTAGGGATGGAAAGTGTTTGTACGGAACCCTCGGTGCGCGAGTCCGACTCGCACTTGGCCGGTTTTTTTCTCTATGATCAAACATATTTCTTAACATATTATTGATGTTACTACCTAGAACAGGGCTGTTGGGATTTATTGGTATATATTTGAAACCTACAGTTTGAACTTTTCATTGATAATTTTTGTTCGAAATTGACAAAATTCACGTGGAAAATTCGTTTTTTCCACTTATTTTCGACTGCATGCAATAAAAGCATGAAATAGCTACGTTACTACCTAGAACTCGGGAAAGAGTATTATTCACTTCAAAAAGCTGGTTGAAATTATCAAAATATTCGTCATAATATGAAAAAAATAAATTTTAAAAGGAATAAGGCCTCTTAAAATTAAAACGTGTGAGTAAATTATGCGCCCATGACTTCATGTCTGTCCGATATTATACGAATGCGATACATAACGGCCATCAAGTTGCTTTACGCGATTGCCTTTGAATACAGAACGAGTAGTTCTAGAGCACTCTCTTTCACCTTACCCTAGTGCTACACTACTAGCGAAGTTTACTCGCGACATTAGATTAGATAAGGAAAAAAAAAACAAATACTTAATATCAAATTACTGACACAAAAATCTTGTTTTTGGAAATAACTGAATGAAGTAGGTACACCATCTATAGATATAGTACAACTTGACTTGATTTCTAAATAAAATACAATATAGTACTACGGACTACATTCAGTTGCATTGACCACATAATTACGAACCTACCTCAACCTAAGTTATTATAACAGCAATGATTTCCAACGCCTGCTTGTTCCAGTTATAGCTAAACAAAAGTCTGTTCGTCGAAATAAGGGCACCAAATATAATATACATCTTATGTTTTGAGTTACTCAGTTTCTACGTACTGTAACAAAATCAACATTGCACAGTAAATATATATTTATAATGTCAGACAAAATTTACAATAATCTTCCTTAAAAATTAAGAGCACTGCCTTATAAATTATATTTTTATATAAACTTCGATTATGGCTCAAAAATAAATGTTTTTACAATTTGAAAGAATATTTGAACATGTCATTCATAAATTGATAGTAGTACGTCGACATAGATATTATGAAAGAGAGGATTTCCATAGCCACCAATATGGTCTTCCGCCTGTTCCAGTTATAGTTAAACAAAAGTCTGTTCTTCGAAATAAGAACACCAAATATAATATAGGTACCTACTTCTTGAGTTTTTGACTGGTATCTATTGTTTCATCACGAACCTACCTCAGCCTCAGTTATTTATTACGACAGCAAGGATTTCCATAGCCACCAATATGGCCTTCCACCTGTTCCAGTTATAGCCGATGGTAATGAAGCGGTTAGCATTGTTCCTGAGGATCAGCTGACCCTGCGCGCGCACATAAATTAATTCATATGCGATGTAATTGTAGCAAATGTGCGGTGATGTGAGCATGCACGTCATTTATTAAGCTTATGTGTGTTGCTTGTCGTGAGATCATGAGCGCTATTTTTATCCGACTGCCATAGAATGAGGTTATGTCTTTTAAATGTAACTTAATATGCTAATTTATATTCCATTTTCAAGTAAATGCCTGCAACGGATGTAAAAAAGGGTGTTTCTTTGTGAAGTCAAATAACTTAAAGAAAATATGATTGAATCATTGAAACACTTTGAACACATTTATGTTTCAAACTGTTAATTTTACAATTTTAGCATAGCTATAATAATTGTTTAATTGCCGTTTAAACGTTTAAATACTTTAATTGCAAACGAAACTACTTTAAGCGACGCCGCGGTCTCAACATAGTACAACAATATATGGACAAGAATGTCCCCGCAATTCATTCATACATTACATTAAATTTTAACTGCTATAAATGATATCCGTTTTTACCCAATTAGGAAATAAAACGTTGCCTTGAAATCATTAAAATGTGGTATAGCCATTTTGTATGGCGTTATGATCTTATGGTGGCAGCAAAAAGTTATAGTTTCATATCCAGACAAACTTGTTACTGGTCTTTATCACGTACTAACTTTTTCCGTGATTTCACTCGCTGGTATTATACATATAGGTAAGTACAGATAAAATAAAATAATAAACTTACGCCTTTATTTTCAAATCGGTTCATCTGATTTATATTTGAAAATATTTTATTTTATTACAAATTTTATAAAGTTAATCATTTTGAATAAATTCAATGGACTAAGCGAGATCGAAATGAACGCCACAGTCAGCTGTGGCCGCCAACTGATAATTATTCCGCTGACGCTTACATCGGCCACAGCCATCAAAATTTCAATGACCAAAAACACAAAGTTTCAAAGTTCAAACCACTAAAAGCATTTTTCAATCCCTGTTGATTATGGAGCACTTTTCACTTCTTTTCTTTTATGGTTGGGGTTTGTTTTTGGGGCACGTTGAATTGCTTCGTTGAAAAGTTAACTCATTATTCCCTATTCTAAACAAACACATTAGCACACAATTAAAAACCAGTTAAAACAATCTCGCATCAATCGGATGTTCGGAACAAAAATCACTTAATCCTAAATCGGAAAGGCTGCATAATCTGACAGCCTCACTTTCACTTGTCCAGCGTATAATTACACGGGCGTAAACTACATGACTGTGGAGTGAGATAATCTGCGACACCTGTTGCATCCGGCACCGATCCTGCCCGCAGCGATGGATAATTGTAAAGCTGAGAACACATGGGCTATGATTGATGATTAGCACCGGTAGTTTAAATCCGAAACTTTGCTCAACCCTAACGATGCACGAGATTTCAAATTAATCAGATAATTACTGCCCTAAAAGTGTAATATCAACGATAGTGACGATGTGTGAGGATTTTTTTTTATGTCCAGTGTAATTTTAACTGTTTTATGCAGGGTTCGTAAAATGCGAGCAGAATTAATTGATTCATGTCATGTACGATCCCTGGTTATATGACTAGAATTAGTATTGATCGATTGATCGTGGATGAATGAAAATTTCTTATGTTTTTCGATAGATAGATAGCCGGAGTTCTAGTGAAGAAAGTATTCGTAGTAATAAAATCGTAAAACAATTAATTTCGAACCATCAGTACAGTATGTCCTAAAACTACGTCCAAAGCCACTGTTTTAGTCCGGTGGCAGTATTTACTGTGATCGCTAACCCGCATACCAAGCGTGGCGATTTCAGCATTAACAGAAAATTGAAAGAGAACTGTGGGAGAGGCCTTTGTCCAGCAGTAGACGTCTATCGGCTGCCATGCTAATTGCTAAAACTAAACTTCTGTGAAAATTAGCTGGCACAAAATAAACCATTGACATGCAAGCGTAAATATCGATGGTGAAAAAATAAAGCATTCATGCCAAAAACTGGGCGATTCCAGATTTTCTTTTTTTACTTTTTCTTCTTTGGCATTTCACATAGAACGTAAGTAGTAGTAGTTCTGTATACCGCTTTACTTGTACGTTACACACACGACCCTAATTATTATTCAATTAACCGTTATCAGTTTCATAACCAAATAATACAGAACGGTAAACGAGTATACAGAAACCCGTTCGGCCATATATGTTGTTCACGGTGCTCTAATCAGATCTACTCGTAATTATCGTAATATTCGGTCAGCGAGAACAACTCATAAACTTTCCTAATTTATTTTAGTATAAATTATTTCTGCAGGTTATGTTTACTGTAATGACATAATGTTAGGTTATAGTAGGAAAAGTAAACACAATTCCTTAAAAATATAATTGTGGTTAGCTCGAACTCTTTTTGATTTTATTACAATTCTATTCTATTTGTCACCATTGCCAATCCATAATGAAAGTTTGTTTTGAGTAATATTGCAGATTTTTTGTTCGTATTAATTACTTTCTCATTCTAATCTTGAACAAAAAAAAACTATTTTTTTATTTCAGGCTCTGTAAAAAAACAAGGAAAATATTTTTAGCGATGAGATAACTCATATCAGACTCTGTTTACATCGTGTTGTCTCTTTATTTTTAAATAAACATTCATATGAACGACGGATTTGAGCCTCGGAAACCGAATCACCTTTTCTGTCCGTCTCGCATTTGCATTATTTATGAAGGGGACGTCTAATAAAATTGAAGAAGTGGAGGGGCGATAAATACCTGATTACCTTCGTGTCAAATGCAGGTTAGTATAGAAATAAGCCGTTCTCGAGATTGTTTCCCAATTTGTATGGGGAAAGAACGTTCTCGAGCACATCTCTGGGTTAGTATCACTCTTAGCACAAGTAGATTTGTTAATTTATTTCAAATTTAAAACTAATGCTCCTTTAACAAGACGCGAGCTAAAGAAGTTAGCTATGGACGTGTGATGTATTCACGAGGGGTATTCGTATGCAAATGCTACGCAGCGCATCTTCAATATCTTCATAGCATATCTTACCAGCTTAGGTTCACTGCGAGAGAAGGCACAAAAAGCCCCATCCGTGGCCGAAACCCTGTGCGGCAACGAAAATAGTGTACTTTCGTACGGTGCGGGAAGCGTATCTTGGCTGATCGTTGGAGTAGGACAGAGATAAATATAGTTTTATGTATATTTCTTAAATTTTGATAACATGGCATACTTAGTTTACGTGAGAGGCACATTAGACCTCTCCCGCACTGAATGACTTTTTTTTCATGTTAGTGCGGGAAGGGGTCCAATAGACCTTCGACCCATCCGCACTGAGTGTGTACCAATGTCAACGAGTAGTGTTGTGCCACACGCGAAAGGTGATAGACGATTGTTTTAATTGCGTAATAGGTATTGTTTGTGTTTGTTTCGAAGAATTTCTGAAGAAAAATGAGTGCAATATCAAGGAGGACCAAAAAGAAGTTGGATTTTTAATTCGACTCGGATGAAGAAAACGATAGTGAGGGATTAAGGTATCAAAAAGTGTACCAAGTTAGTCAAAATATAAATAGTGAAAATGTTACCGGAGGCGTGGATATAACAATTATACGTTCACCCGACAATATAGTAATCGTTTCCCATCCCTAATATTGCTTAAGTCGGTCAATTCAGTGCGGCAAAAGGTCTAAAAGACCCCATAATTTAATCATTTATTTTAAATAGTTCTAAAAGTCCGAGACCGGGGCGAAGCCAGAACCATATTGCTTAACAGATGAAGATTGCTTAGGTATAAATCTTTATGCAGTACGGTAAACCTCCGTGGAAAAAAAATCATTCTTTTTTTCTTGCGTGGTGGGGCACAATGGACCTACTGCCGCACTGAAGTTTGAGTAGGGTAGAGGTTCTTTGGACCTATTAACGCACCAGAATAACAAACTTGTAAATCAGGCTCGCAGCCAACGTGTTAACTTTGGTGGAAATGGTCACATAGTTACATCGTTTATCTTTTGTCTCAGCTACGGCATCTCTAGTGAAAAATCAGCCTAGGCATCAGGAGCATTCCATTAGAACGTCAACTTCGCCGGGCACATGTCGGCTATGACAGCTCCCTTTGAATATACACATAGTAATAAAATAAATATTTAAGGGGGGCTCCCATACAACAAACTTGTTAAAGACCGTCCGTCCGTCTGTCACCAGGCTGTATCTCAAGAACGGTGATAATGTTATCTGTCATCTGTCTAGACAGTTGACATTTACACAGATGATGTATTTCTATTGTCGCTATAACAAGAAATACTAAAAATAAAATAAATATTTAAGGGGGGCTCCCATACAACAAACGGGATTGGTTGCGTTAACTTTGCACCTCATTCAAACTTAACTTAACCACTTAAGGATGGAAAGTGTTTGTACGGAACCCTCGGTGCGCGAGTCCGACTCGCACTTGACCGGTTTTTTATTATTGCCAGCAATTTACCTGATGGTAAGTGACTATAGGGTCGAAGAATGTCCCCTAATCGTGTAGTAATCGCTTTGACGGGCCGCCTAGTGGTGCTAGCAAGTGCTAGCCAGGCAAACCTACGTCGGCTAAGCTCTAGACCAGTGCGCAGCCCACGCGCGCGCCTCTGCCCGCGCCGCAATCAAACCGCGATACATCATTTTAATACTGGACAAGTCGCCGCAAATCCCAATCTCCAATTCAAATGAAATGCCTTCACAGGGTATACGTGCCCTCTAATGGTGCACCATAAATTATCAAACAGCCAGTTTCGTTATCTCCGCTCGTGTATTGAATTTCATAGAGATTACGGCTGGGCAGAATATTTACACAATGCAAATGTTATGCATATTGTATGGTATAACTTTATGCTAAAAGTCAAGTGCCGATAATACTATTATGGGATGTATTTTCATTCATATTTATCTTATAGACAGCCCTCCGCGGTATAGAACAGCGGATTATTCCGTTCTGTATTAATAAATGTAAATGTTCTGAAAAAAAGTATCTCCTCAAAATCTGAACCATTTCTTTTGAGTATCGGTAGGTAAATAGATACCTAAAGCACGCATTTATCACTTGATATAATTAGTATGCCACAATCATATATCATCAATCAATTATAATCAATATCAGGAAAATATCTGAATACAGCTGGTTCTATAAATATATATAATTGCTTCATGCATACCTATTATAATTACTTGACCACTACTGAATAACACTCTTCCAGTTTCCCTCATGATAAAGACTATATTCGACATCTCTAATGGCATATGCCCGAAATATCTCTACTATATGTCCACTTTATCAATGTGTATAAGTACTGTATATTTACGCAGCTCGACCAGCAAAAATCAATGCCAATGGTCGTTCCATAAAGATCACTGAAGAATAAGCTCTATTTCAATATGCCCACAGTTAGGAATTTCAATTGAGTGGTTACACGCGTGAACCGGGGTTATTAGGATCCGCGAGGTAACAATGATTACCAATTTTTAAACTTAAATGTAATTTTAACACTTATTCTGCGTACTTTATATGAAATCTATTGAACGCGAATCATGCCTCCAACAATTTAAAAAATAATGATCAAAGGTAACCTGTGAATCTAAGTTATCCCATTTTATAGTACCTCATAGAAGTGTGATTAATTGCAATTTCAATTTTAAGTGCCCAACTACTTCGCCGCTGAGCGAGTTTATTAGTTCAATCGAGCGGTAAGATTAACTTACGAATAGTTTAGTTTAGTTACGTAACCAGTGCATCGGTGCAACACGACGCGTGCGCCGATTTAACTAGAGTTTGCAGACCCTCGGGAAAAATTAGTATGGAGAATCTTTGAGAATCTTGGAAATTTTTTGGAACGGTCCATATTCAAATTTCCTGGGACTGCGAACTCTAAATTAAACGCCGCTTTTGTTACCAATACTTTTCGATTATTATAAAAACGGGTCCAAGTTGATTTTTTTTTGCTCGGGCAAGGGTCAAACGCAATGCTTAATTATCATCGTAGAGTTAGTGTTAGAACAGTTAAATAAATTCGGGTTATAAATTAATATACCTACTTCAATATTTTCGGCCAATTTCGGCCAAACACTAGTTCGATCATAGGCTTAATCAGTCATCAGCGAGAACTTAGCCAGATGGCATGAATTTGACTTGACATAATGACATAATTATGGTCGTGTACCTACTAGCCCCATAGCCACGGCAAATGAATTACCAGTTCGCACCATGACACGTAGGTATAGTTTGAAACCGCAAACCGACCGGGATTTCTCGTTTGTAAATTTCGTTTTTACCCCACTGACTTTCCGCGTCCTTGCAAGTAAAAGACACCAACGAAAAACATATTTCATTTCGAATTAAATCGTATTTTAATATAGATATACAAAATTTACTATTAACCTACTCCGCCTGAAGCGTAGACTCATGTTGTTTTCATTTTTCTATGAAGATTGAGGTGTGCTATAAAGAGTATTTTGTATTGTATTGTAAACCTGGGAAGATCTGTAATTAAACGGATTTTAATCCGAGGTCCTGAAGTCATAACTCATAAGCTAACATGTCATAAGATAGTTTATTCACATTTGCAATCTCTGACCGAGTTATTAACTAATCAAAGATAAATAATGTACCTACGCAGAAAAAGGGTCCTGATTTCGGGCGTTCTCACGACGCGCGTCGCCCTCGTTCCCACGTGACAGCAGCAATCAGCCATTTTATTCACGACATAGTCGTCATAAGTGCGCCTGCGCGCGAAACCAATACGCCATTGGTCAGATTCAGCCGTACGCACAAACCTCCACTCTAAAATACATAGCATTCCGTTGTGATTGGCCCATAAAGGAAGTGCGAAATCGATTAGATTATTAATTATACACGTAGCCTATTACATTTTATTGGTAAGTTCAAAACAAGATAGTATTGAATTGAATAAGGACGGACCGCGTTTAAAGGGAATCGAACGAGCGGAGCGGCGACGTAGATGGTCGCGAGCGTGCCGACATTATAAGATGAAAAACTATTATTTATATAAGACAAGATGGGCAATAAAGCAAGAAAGATTTAGTGCCGGTGTCGCAAGTCGGATCACCAGACGGTTGGTGCCTAATCAATCCATCTAAATAGTACGACCATTTAGTTCATACATCGAGGAGCAATTTCATATCTCGCCATAAGGTGGACGTCGGGCTCGTTTCCTAAAATAGTGATGTGAAATAAATCAAAGATCGTGGTTGTCGATACTTGGCCGTCTAAAAAAGTAGCCGCCGTGTGAATCTGCTCCGGCCGCGATCGCGTGAGAGAATATGACACGGAATGCCTGCCAGTAGGTATGTGACTTACGAGATTGCTCGCACAGATTTTAGAACATGCTCGGCCTAACCTAATAAACCGCAACTATGTTGTTCGATACCACTAATATGGGGTTTTTCATTATAAATGCAAAGCTCATTACGTTTGTCTGGAGATACGTTGCACAAACTTTTGTTTTTTGTTCCCTGGTTGTTTTGTAACTTCGCGTGTGTATTGGGACACAACATACATATATTAATCGTATTACGAACAAAAAGAACGATGAATCTACTTGGGATTTTCTCGCGGACTTTATAGAATACGATTATTGTTTATAAATCAATTGAAGATATTCTGCTATGTACCTAATGCTCATCAATCGGTAATCATAAGTACATAGATGAAGCTGCGGCGCCACCGCGGCATTTTCGCCAGCAGCGGGATGCGCACGCGTCAGGTTAAAAACGCTCCCACTATCGCTCTTGAATGAACTGGCCATCCAAAGCCCTGAGGTCGACGTCTTTCACGACTCACCTAGCTATTTTTGCAGAGCTGTATGTATGTTTTTAAGTCATTTTAATGATATGTAAATAGTGATAAAGTAAAATTATGTACTTCCTTAGTCTAATTAATAATAATATGTATTTGTGTAGCATGTAAGCGTTTTGGTGTGTAACTGTGAGCTTGTGTGTGTAATTTAATAAACAATAAACAATTAACAATAAACAATAAATCTTTCATTAACGTTATAAGAACATCAATTTCATATAAACGTTTATAACACTGATATACCTACTCGCCAGTAGTTAACCATTTTAACATTTATGATGTGCGTTTCAGTTTATGTTCCAATGAACATAAACTGAAACGCACTCCACTGGTGGCCCGATAGCCATCTACATAAATTACCGACTATTTATATACTAGCACCACTGATTATGATTACATAGCGATATGTATACCTACCACATAGCAAGTATATTGTGTTA
Source organism: Apotomis capreana (assembly GCA_947623375.1). NCBI lineage: Eukaryota > Metazoa > Arthropoda > Insecta > Lepidoptera > Tortricidae > Apotomis > Apotomis capreana. Next base: position 9,960,745 of record OX392514.1, read on the forward strand.
TATATAAATCAAGTATAATGTTGAATTTTGATACCTTTGCGTGGATTATACAATGATTAGGTACCTAATGTGAAAAAAAGCTCATGAAGTCATAAATTAGTCCTAAAAGTTAAACATCTTTACTTCCTAGGTTTATCAAAGACTACGTGACTTGGTTGGTTGAAAAAAACATCGCCTGATTTAGCAAACGAAAACACGTTTAAGGCATATAATTATTTTTTATCGTTGAGAGGCGATATAATATAATATGACGCTCGCTAGTATAACTATTCGGTAATTAAATTGCTTTTAAATTGAATTTCACTGGTATATATTTAACGATGCAAATTTGAATAATAAATTATATATTTTAAATGCGGAAGTTGGAGATCATTGCTTAATCAATTTGTATTTTAACAAAACCGTACCTGTTACACCGTTTTTCCAATACCCGGGCTAGCCCAATCAGCCGCGATTGTGCATGTCGCGCGACACCTATCCGCCCTTGTTTCAGCAGGGCTAGCATATCTTGCCGCAACTTCGCTTGTCGCGCGACTCATCATCACCTGTCTTGCTCGTGGGGTATTAAACGAAAGTGACAGGTTGACAGTCGCGTGTCACAGTTATGCTAGAGGTGAAGGCACTAAGTATATTAAAAATAATGGAACAGACAATATTTTCTCGCACGAGAATTTATTTATAACATATTGCATATTCAAATTAAGGGGAACTATCTACGTGTAACCAATATGAGCTTCGCAAAGTGAGTGTAAATCTCCTGCTACCTTAAAAATGGCTGGCTTATTTATAAAGTGGGTAAATAACTCAGCAAATTGTGCTGCCGTACTAAGGTAAAATGCGACCTTTTGCTAGGGAGTATGTATATTTGCATGTTTTTTACTATTTACGATTAATATGAACACTAATTATGTAAATAATCTTTTGTAAAACAATCAAACAAGTTGTGCTGTATCTTTAGATACGTGTTTTACTTGCACTCTACTTTTGATGAGCGTGACGGTTATTAGTACGCAGGGAAGCGCATCGGATGACACAACATGCGCTCGCGCCGCCCCATACGTCACGCGACGGACGGCACACGCGTCTCATTGGCAGCTCACCCATACAGAGACGTTCTCAAGCGTATCATTTTCATTATCTTACGCGTACGCTTGTATACATACATTCAAAAAGTTGGTTGAAATTATCAATATATTTGTCATAATATGAGAAAAAACATTTTAAAAGGAATAAGGCCTCTTAATCTCTGGTTAAATAAAAAAAAACGTGTTATAACAAAAGTTGCCTAGCTCTAATAACAGATACTTTTATTATTCCATTGTCATTATGTCATTTCAACTTGTACCTAAATTGTATAAAAGAACTTCATGGTACCTACAAAGTAATCAAACTGGGAATTTATATTTAGGTATGTACACCTTGTGTACACCTATAGCATAGATTTGTTTACATAAGCGCACGTGACATCCGATAGATACCGCTTATATACTCGTTGGATTGGGTAAACATGCGCAAGAGTTAATTTAGTAAGCGAGTGGTAACGGTGAACTACCAATGGGACGCGTTCCGCGCTCGCGGCCGCGTGACGTATGGGCGGCGCGCGCGCATCCGATAATCAAATGGATACCTAAACATTTAGCATATTACTTGTCTGTACTATTATACAATTACATTGTTTCAAGTAATTTTCCATGTAGACCTTAACTGAACGATGCACGTTATCTTTTGTTATATATTCGTATTCATTACAACGCCATTTTTAATCAATTATATTAGCATTTTTTGAAGCCTCAAATTGTTTTATAGATCGGTAGATTGGGATAACTGGTAATTTATCACACTATGTTAAAAAGGAGGCTTATGGTTATGAATGTGGTCATAATTCACATTATAGGTAATTTACAAAAAGTTTATATTTGTATCTTAGCAGATGTACTATGTATATTAGTTTTTTGGAACAAATACCTATCAGATTTTTGATATTTTGAACAGTTTTCTTTACAAACGTCGAATTTTGCTCCAAATAGTCGGTGGTCCTGGGTTCGAATCTCGTCTAAGGCAAATATTTGTGTGATGAACTCGAATATTTGCTCCTGGGTTATGGCTGTTATTGATATATTATGTATATCGTCGTCTAGTACCCATAGTACTAGCATTGCTTAGTTTGAAACTAGGTCGATCTGTGTAATTACTTAATATTATATTTGTATTAACAATTTTCTGTATCAGCCACCATTAACCGCCCCTCATCAACGTGACTACAATAATATGTAAATATCGCTTCAATAAACTACTATTAATACAGATAGCCTCAGTTGAACGATGTTTTAATACTCCCTTTAACCGACGATCGATTCCGATCACTAATCTTTACTTCAGAACCTTAAGATCGTATATCCTATACATTCAAGTTGCACATCTGACGTATTGGTATCGAGTCTAAACGTCGATTTAAACATGGAATTACTCTTTGATACATAGTGTTCGTAGATAAATGAAGCTATTTATCTTTGGCACATTTAAAGCACTGCATTCCTAGAATTTTGTAACTCGAATCTCTATAGTGTTTTACTACGTACGTTCATTTCGTAAACGACAGCAACATGATTTATTTGATTACTGTTATTTATTTAGATATGAGTACTGGAGTAGGTACAAAGCTTGATCACACCATCACTATTCGCATTTAGAAGGTATATTATTATATTATTATTATTCAGTTTCTAAATTAACCAATCTCCTCCAAAGAAAGAAAGAAGGAAGGCGGGAATATTTTCAATTGACCGAGCGAGCGCGAAGCACAAGCGTAGCGTCTCCGTTTCGGCTTGGGCAAAATGTCCGGTTGTCCGGCTATTTTAGTGTATAGGTCGCATTTCTCAACTAAAACTTGTGAAAGCTGTGACCAAGTTCGATAATTAAATGGAATTTTCAGTACTTCAAAATTAAGGACATATTTATTTATTCTTTATTGCACAAAAGAAAACTTATCGTGTACAAGGCGGACTTAATGCCATGAGGCAACCTCTACCAGTCAACTTTAGATATGGGGGTTGGAAATAATAATATTTCAGCTATTTCCAAAACTGTTCATGAGGTCTACAGCTAACTGAGCCACTTTTAAATTGTTATGAAACAAATCAATGGCAAATAGGTATAGCACTTTAAAATAACACAATCTTCCTCTTACAAATACCAACCTCATCAACCATACTAAGCACCTAACACCTGAATTTACATACCAACGATAGAGCAAAACACTATAATTTATTGAAATATTTACATAACGAACCAGCGAGACGAGTCTACAGTTTCTATCGTCCGAGCAACCTTTACTTCATCAAACTCGTATCATAACCAATCTCATTCTCATAATTCCAAAAGCAGGTATATAAACTTTGCAATAAGGTTTACATCGGCTGCAACGGAAGCGAAGATGTGAGCTTGTGAAAGTTAGCAGTCGATAAGCGATTCAAATGCTAATATATCACTAGGCGGGTCGTGACGCTCATTGGTCGAAGTATTAACATTGCTGGCCCCGCCCCCCGCGTCACGCTTCCAAAGACCGTTAATTACAAGTAATTAGTGGGTCGTGATGCGCACTAATGTGTCCTAATCGCCGACCACATTTGTAAGCGCTACCCGTGTTGGTTTCGTTTCAAACCCTTTGCCACGGCGCTAATTCGAAGCAGTCTCTTTCTATAATAACGATATCTTCAAAGAACGATATTTAGCGTTCATCACGTTATAATATCGCAATTGTAATATCCTATAATAACGATATCATAATAATAACGTTGCATCTGCGAAATGTAAATTTTCAGAAACCGACTTCAGTTTCAAAGATTATTTCTAGGTATATTGCGTCGTTATTTTGCCAACGGTGCCATATTTCCATTTTTACTATTTTTGAGCTGCATTAAAAAAGTGGCATTGACAAGTTGTAATTTTAAAGATTATATCGTAAAATTAGATAGTTGATATGGTAAACTTAGACATAGGTACTCGTATTACTCACTATTGTCATTTGCAAATTGCAAGTCAGCGCTGTGACTGTGAATCAGAGGAAAATAAAAAATAAACATTATCGCTAGAGTAGAAATATAGATGCGAAATTTAAAATATGTAGATCTCAGAGTCAAACGTATAGTTGAGACACAGAGATGTCACTATAATTCAAGGGGTAATTGATCATCTGTAGTATTATAAACTTCTAAAGTTGTATTAAAAATCTGTTTTTTATGGATCGGAGTCATTGTTTCAAGAAAAATCTTAACAGCGCGATGCAGGATTTGTATGGGCGCCAGCTGTACAGCGCCATCTCTTAGTAAACATTTGTTTCTAAACGTTTGAAGTTGAAAGGCTTGTAACCAGTTTTGGTACAAGCGTAGCTGGACATCCAAAAATGGTAAAAGGGTACTTTTACCCGACTACGGTAAATAAAAAAGTAACACACGCACAAATTTGTGGACACCTTGTTAACTATAAAACAAAAATAATCTGGTTTCTGAACCAGTTCATAAGATTTTGTTTGTGTATCAAAGCTAATCTACCGATAATTACATGCATATTAAGTATCATGATCACAAATGTATAAATTCGGCTTCTGTAACTCTAATGTAACGCAATTACTCAACTGTTCAATACCAAGTCACATTAAGCCACTGATCATTTATATAATGAGGTGTTAAGTGTCCCATCACGAGCAGGAAGCCAGTCATTAATATGAAAATGTCGAATTAAATCAGAGAAATGGATCTAAGAGTGAACTAACCGGCACTGGTACAAGTAGAGTGAGCGTCATTTTTTCCAATTGGATTCCAATGGACTCCGATCAGTTCCTGATCGTCATGACAAGTGGCTGTGTGATAAAAGAAATACATATTACCTGCCTCTTTCTTCGCTGTACTGTGAGAGAGTGATGGACGATGCTATGTCGCGCGACATTAGTCGCGAGCGTGGTTGTGCTAGACGTCATGAGTTTTAATAACGCATTTGTCCCTCCTTTTTATGATAGAAAACGGATCAAAACATAATGGAGCAAATATAACTTTAGGTTCGCGTCTTTGCTATGGACATTTGAAAAATATATGAATCTAGGTTCAAATTTTTTGAGTCATATATTACCATTTTCTTTTACAAATCTATGAGAATTAAAAGGTGAAAAACGTCAAAAATGTTAGTTAGACGGTATTGACTCTTAAGCGTCGATATACCTACGATTTAAGTCCAAAACTAACTAGTTATGTAGCTAGTTATTATTTTAAGGAAATAGCCTGCGTTTCCTTTCAGTGTAACAAAAACTAGATGTAAACGCAAGGAAATATGACATTATCTCTTACTAAACTACCTGTCATGACATAGCGACTTAATAAATCGGTGGCTTCCAGAAATTTTGCCCGTTTACGGACATGAGTAGCTCATTTGGGTTCCACACAAACACCATTCACAAGTACTCTTACTAGGGTTAGGGTCTAACAAATCATAAACATGCAGCGAGGCTCACGAGTCCCTCCAAATATAGTCTGGACGTCGAAGCCGGCCCTTGTTCATGGGATTTATGTCGACTGCTTTTGGCTCAAATTAGCCGCGTGGAGACTTGTAGGCGTGAGCGAACAAATTTGTATCAGCACTTGGAAGATGCTGTCTTTAAATCAGTCGTTTAAGACGTTACACGACAAGCTAACAATTTATACCGCGAGATACTATCTCTGAATCACTCATTTAAGGCTAATATAACAAGAGTTAACACGTTCACGGACAGGATCATTTTAAAAATCGCATGCTGCGGTGCAGACAAAACTCATACAAAAGTTTTCTTGCCAAAAACGACACAAAGCTGCCTTTGAAAAATGTCGCAGTCCACAGACGTGGTGCCGTATCACGGGGGTCCTAGTTAAAGTCTCTCGACGTACTGTCCGTGAAACATGAAGTGTCTCTATTAAAGGCATGAGTTGAATAGCAGAAATATTATATGTATATAATTTTCCATCTATATTTGGATTATTAGCTGCATTATTATTAGGATGTTAAAGCAATCTTATTTGCTCCAATAGGTACTAAAATATGCTTTATTACGACGTTAATTTCAGGTAGCGCAGCTAGAGTTATTACTATAAATGCTACACCATCTTAGTTACACTGTAAATCACTCCTCTTTTTATTCTCCTGTTAATCGGTTTGCAACTTCGTCTTCGGAAAGGAATTAAGTCATAACTCCGTAATTTTCTTTACCGTTGATGGTTAAAACGTTATAATAACCATCTGTAAAAGTCCAGATAATTATCTTCGCATCAAAAAATATCAATACATTGGTCAAATTGGCCTAACTTCAAAAAAAAAACAAATTATTATTAATTTTGGATCAGTGATCCATAGATTGTTAGTCAAAAACAAAAAAACAAATTACAAATTAAGTTTAGACAGTCATACATACATTGAACATAATAATAATTATTAATAATCATAGTCAATACAGAAAAAAAGAAAAACAAAGCTACAAGACAATTTTTATAGTCTATATGTACCTACCTACTCTTTCATTTTTTTGATTTTACTGTACTACAGTGTTCAAAACACTTCTTGCGTACGTATAGAATTTGTGCTACTAAAATTTCAATAGGGATCATAAAGTTAACTCTCGAGTCTCAAGCTTTGACCTGTTCGAGAAACAGAGGCAGAGATTCCTGTTCTAACTGATACAAACCTAATTAATGGTTGACGTATTTTATACATTAACACTAATGTGATATTATATTAACCTGCCTCCAACCAGACACCTCGAACACGCGTAACACATCCCTGTTAAATTTAAAAAGGTGACCTAATTTAACTACCTACCTATGGTTTTTATATTGAATAAACCTGTTTTTTTATACTACGACGGTGGCAAACAAGCATGCGGCCCGCCTGATGTTAAGCAGTTACCGCCGCCTATGAACGCTTGCAACGCCAGGAGCATCACACGCGCGTTGCCGACCCTTGAAGAACCTATTTACTCCCCTCTTGAAGAACCGCATACTGTAGCCCCCGGGGAAAACCTCGGCAGGGAGCTCATTCCACATGCGAAGCGTTGCGTTATATATTAATATGTTAGTTTTAATGTACATATGTATCTACGGGCCACACTTACCTGAAGTAAATGTGTTCATTCATTCATTCATTCATTAGATTATGAAATCAGTAAAGTTATTTTATTATTTTTTCAAAGCATGTTGCCTAGAGATCGTGACATCTTATCGTTGTCAAGCGCCGCCGTCATCCGTTTCCATTACACTTTCCCATCCATCTATCATGCGTAATTAGGTTGTATTGAATACGTAATGCTTGTTTATCCATGTACGGTGAAATTATCGATAGAACAGATCATGACGGAGGGACACAATGCTCGTGACGTTACGTGGGAGACGCCGGTGCCGATCCATCACCTCGAATGAAGTCGTCCGATTTATTGCACCACGATTATTGGATATTACTTTTGTTATAACATTATTATTGTCAACACGTGGGCCGGTAAGGTGAGAGGCCAAAACTGGCGACTTAATTTACAATCGACTTAGTCACAATCACATTCACCCTTTCCGAACTATGACAAATATCCAGTCTACTGAATATTCCGTTTGGGCCATAAATTTAAGTTACCTTGGATTTCTTCGATATTCAATACCCGCCCGAAACACATAAAGGTAGTTTATTATAGAGCCAGTATCCTCTTGTACACAGAAAAGCTGATAGGTACAAGATAAATATCGCGTTGTGTTATAACTACGCCCATAAATATTTATCAGCAAATAGAAACTAGTGACGGTACGATACTGGAGTAGCTATTAACGCCACGGCAATAATTAACTTAAAAACATCGTTTCGGTAGCGAATGCTCCAGTTTCGATGTCGCAAGAGAGTGGGTGTGCGTCGAAGGTGAGCGTAGGAGCCGGCATCCATCAGGCCACCCCCGCCTGTGGTTGCAAACTCACCAATATTTTAGGATGCTAATGTGTCTTGAAAATTCAATACAGGTAGAATTTCGAAAGTCGTCATTCCATCTCCTTAACAAAATGTATTACTTGTTGCTTGTCGACTAAACTCGTTTCTCGTGTTGTTCCAGGTCGGTGGCGCACGAGCCCGATGAGCGCGTGCGCAGCGGCCGCCATGCGCGAAAAGCACGCGGCACCGCGCCGCCTCGCCTCCCCGCCCACCTCGCCGCACGAACACATCTCCAGCCCTCTCGGCTCGCCGCGCGCCGACGAGCCGCTCGACCTCAGAGTCACCCACAAGCGCCCGCAGCGTCTCGAGGATGAGAACTGCAACCTCATCACCCCCTCGCCGCCGCCGCACCCCACGCACCCGGCGCACCCGGCTCACCCAGCTCTGCTACAGTTCTGCCGACGGTTACCCCTAGCGCTGCCGGCGCCCTTCGGTCGATACCCGTTCTTGCCGGCTGCGGCAGCTACCCTGCTCGCCCCTGGCGCACCCCGCGCTCCACCTGTACCTCCCAGCCCTGGCGCGCCGAGAGCGCGGGACCGCTACACCTGCTCGTACTGTGGCAAAGCTTTCCCTCGCAGCGCCAACCTGACTCGGCACCTAAGAACGCACACCGGCGAGCAGCCCTACCGCTGTAAATACTGCGAGCGCTCGTTCTCAATATCGTCTAACCTGCAGCGGCATGTAAGAAATATTCACAATAAAGAACGACCGTTTAGATGTCGTCATTGTGACCGTTGCTTCGGCCAGCAGACGAATCTCGACAGACATCTAAAGAAGCATGAAGCGGAAAATGGGGATGACAGTCGTCGGAGATCACCTGATGAGACGTACTTCGAAGAAATCAGGTCGTTTATGGGGCGCGTAGCCCCGGCGCGTCGCGTCGCCGCCGCCGCCAACGCCGCCGACCACACCTGATAGTGGACCCGACAGCATCCACCTTTACTATAATCTGGTCGAAACATCCAAATGACTCTTGTGTAGACTTTACTGAACCCTGTTTTGGTGTGTGTTGTATCTCAAATAAAATGTTGCGTCGAAATAAGCTTCTAGTGTCTTCAAGCAAAACTTGAAGGCATGTAAAAATATAATATGATATGGCAAAGCAATAGATGCTCTAAACATTAAATGTTAAAATGGCTCTCTAAGATGTCTCACTATTTTTGTTAAGACAGCTAAAGCATAATAATGTCCATGTGCTTTGCTTCGTGTTATTTCCGCAAACTTCCACATGACTGTTACCTATTTTATTGGCGCAATTTCGAACATGGCACCAAATGGAGCCTGGGTTCCTGGAAGCGACTGGCCTCTATGTTGGCTTAGATTATACTCCGAAGTGATATCGCGTCGTGTAGGTAGTGTTGTAAATAGTGTGGAACTCTCGTTCAAAGTAATTTAGTGTCCTTACCGAATCAATTTACCGGTAGAGTTATAGGTACTACAAAACCCGCACTAGATTGTATTGTATAAATAATTGCCCTTGTCGTGAAAGACATTAAATAGGTGTTTACCTAATTATTTTAAGCCTCCAGAGTGTTCGCTATATTATAATAAAAATTTATTGATATATAGTTATTATATGGATGTATGTAAGAATTTTGTTAGTATTTTTTTGTAAATTTTGCTTTAGTCGACATAAGGTAATTAGTATTATTAGTCTGAGAGGAAACGCCGGTTACCAATAAAAATATAACTTGTTGTTTATTAAAGATATAAATATTTTTATAAAATGTTAGAAAAGTTATTAAAATTATCTAATATCTGGGAATTTTATATACCTACTGTGGTTGCGTAAATTATTTAATTCCGGGATTCAATGCCTTTGTTAAGTTTCAGAAAATTACGCGAATTAGAATCATATTTTGAGATTGTAAATTAGGAATTTATCAAAAAGAGATTATACAACATGTGAAGAAAATGATTTAGGTATTCTCTCCAAATTAAGATTAAGATTATAAATCTGTGATTTAATTATTATCTGCTGAGCTAAAATTGGGACAAATAATCATGTTTTCTCACACAGTAAAAATGGAAGCAGTTTCTCAAAGAACTAATCTAAACGTTCCTTTAAGTAGGTATAGATAGATCTCTATTATTGTTACGAGTATAAAGTTGGCTAGATTTGCCTCTACTGCCTTGTCACTCTCGCTGAACGACTAAATAAAATATTATTTATATGCATCGACAATTGTTATTACTGAAATATTTATAGTGCTAGTTATTTCCCAATCAAGCATAGGGTCCTCCTGTTTTTACTTAAGGTTTTGTTTGACGGGACCCTAAAAATCTTGAATATGTCCATAGATGTTACCTCTGTACAAAATAATTTGCGCCGTGCCTTAACCCTAGTATACTCGTACCAAATGTGTCTTTCATTCTAAATGATGCTGTATAATTTATGACTAGGATGTGCTAAGAGATAGAGATTATTTTCATGTCATTTTGTACTTTTGATACCTACCTATTAGTCGTTCAAAGGTCACCGATTACCTTGTCAAAATGAAATAAATAGCTATAAAAATAATTTGTTGCTTTTACTTACTTCCTCTCCGTATTCACGCCACTCGAAAAGTTAGAAAATAACTGTTATTCGTAGGAAATCAACTAAAGAGTTATTAATTATTGAGAGTAGTTTTTCTTTTCTTTTATTAGGAAGAGAAGAAATGACTCGTTGTTACAGACCATTCAACGAGCATTACGAGCATTTATTCCAAAATGCATACCTACTCAGCAGAAAATTCCTTTATTTCATAACTTTTCGAGTATGAAATTTGCGGTTCCTTCTCAAAATTGTCACTTATCTAATGGAAATATTCTTTTCATCCTATTTTTTCCAAGTTTTCAAGAATATGCTTAGAATATAAATAATAAACATTTGGCAAACAATGCGCAGCAATGTGCCATTTTGACGAATGAAATATGTCTGGACACCACATTTTACAGTATATTCTCGAATACTAACCTTAATTCAAAATTCCGAGAAGCGCGTAGGAAATCCAAAAGCTACTAATTTTCAAATCAACGAACGCCATCTTGGAATCGAAGGGCGCCCCCGGGCGTCGCTTGCGCAGCTCACGAGCGCGTTTACGATATGATTATGCTTTATTGCCATTAATTTGCGACAAACGGCACCGCCCGAGAACCATCGAGACCGCCATGTTGGCAAACCATTGAATTTATTGATCTAATTGGATGAATAGACCACCTTTATTCAGCCTCAAAATGGCGCCAATTTAAACCTTTCAAGTCAGTTTTGCAGCACAAAGTTAACACACAACAATGACTACTATCAAATCTAATCTACATTCAGATCTCGTTTGATTACTGATAGTAGCTTTGCAATTAGAAAGGCAGAACCTAAATTCAAGGACATCATAATTGCCTTTTCGTCACTACGATTTATTACGATGAAATAAGATCCGTGGCTGTTTTAATTTACGGTAGTTCGAGTTAATGTATCGAGGCGAGGAGGGATCTAGTTTAGAGCGAGGGTATGTATCATTGTGAACACAGGTTTCTAGAATTGAACCACTAGCTGCGGTGCCAATAACGAGGGAAGCGACGAGGAATTGAATTTATTTTCCATCCTATAGAAGATAACGGCGATTGTATCTTTAAACACTAATACTATTAGGAGTATACTGATAAGGCACATATATTTTTGATATCAGCAGTATTTTGTTAAATCGCTTTAAGACATCTAAGTAAAGAAACCTAAATTACATTAGTTATTATACGACTGGGGCCAAACCAGGAATTATAACCAGATGGCAAAAGCTAATACCTACGTAAAATGAAACCAAAGGGTTTGAGATACTTTTCATTCTATGAAACTTCGTGGTACCTGCTCCGGTAGAGAAAAGTTATGGGGAAGGGTACGTTCAGTAGAAACGTTGTATACTGCAGTAGATTAGTGTTAATAAAAATCGGTTCACACCGGCTCTAAGAGAAAAATAAGCAAATCTGGTTTATTCCAGTTTTTTTTTGTTTTGTTTTTTTTTGCTTTCTCTCTTAGAAGTTTAAATCTACACCACCAAACTGTTGCCCTGAAAATGAAGCACCTCACGATTTTATCCTGGAAAAATATGATGTTGATTATTATAAGATGTATAGTATAGTATAGTACTTAATCGGACTGAAAAGCCAATCATCCTGATCACCGTCAAGAAAAACCCTGAGAAGTAAAAATATCTGAGAAGATCACGTACTGAGAGATAGTTACAGCATTGTGTCAAGTTTATTTTCAATGAATTGGGATGAGGGTAGTACGTATACGACCGGTTCGACTGACGCAATTGCATCGCATGTAACACAAATAACCAAAAAGGTGACCTTTGCGAAACAAAAGAAATAATATTTTGTAAATATAATGTACAGAAACACATACATATACTGACAAATCTCACCATATATTTACGTATCTCTCCCAATTTCATTCGTTTTATATATCAATTTTGTAGCTTCAGTAATAGTAGCAACTCTAGCAACTACCGCCTGTGACTTAGGCACTAACCGAAGCGGCCCAGGGTGGGGCAGGTTTCACAACGATGGCACGGCGAGGCTTGTTAGGCGCGTGCGCCACCGTTGCGTTGCGTTACATTATTTATTGCTTATTGAAAAACTACCGATCGCAGAATAACAACTACATTACACAAAACCAAAACAACCTAAGTCTCTCGACTGCTCTACCGTTTTTAAGTCATTTTAGTTCTGAGTTTTGGCTCTTTGCGGAACAATTTTTGTGACGCAAATTTGTTGCAACTGTCACGGTCGACGGAGCTGCGTAGATGTTTCGTAGATTTTGGGTTTCTTATTTTTGCGAAAATCATTTAGCCATATACCAATTTTAATAAACGGAGGATCCTGAAATTAAACCTAGTTCAATATTAGGTAAACCTATTCGTTATTGCACACCTCACACAACAAACAGGAAATATCCAATGTATGAAATTACGATTAGAGATAGGAAAACGCAACAGGCGATCTTATCACTAGAGAGCAAGCGTTTGGTAGTAAAAACATTAAAATAAGTAATTTGTTATTATTAGGTGATACAAAAGTGACTACCGAATTGGCTGGTTTCCCATATTTTTGAGATGTAAATCGATCATATTTTTTGTGACGGCTGGCTAGCTATATAGAAGTTATTATTTAATGAGACTGTGTCCATTTATGTACCGAAAAAGTTCATATGTCCGTAGGTATATATGAGTTAGTACGCTGGATATATCGACGCTGGAACGACTAATTGACTAACGTGCATTTATGAAACTTTACAGTAGAACAAAACAAAGTATTTTTTTCGGAAAAAAAAATCATAACTTTTTTTCTTTTTGTTATACGATAAAATGATGTATTGACGAGTAGAAGATAATTGCGATGAAAATTTAACTATGATGGCTATTTTTCGAAATAACGTGTATTTTAGAATTAAATTGCACGTTAGCCAATCGGCCTCTAATTGCGAAGCGGGAAAAAGGCTTAACTGCCATTTTTAGCATTGCTTTCAGTACGGATAGTTAACTAAAGTGAGTGTTAACTTCAAACATTAAACCATAAAAATGCATAACTAGGCTAGTATTACAAAACTGTAACCGAATAAAAGGCATTACTGAACATTTGCTCCATTAAGCAAGTCATGTATAATATCTTAAGAAACATTTGCACTAAAGTAAATCCTTTCTTTAGTTTTTGTGCCATAATGCAAACTAGAATTAATTGTTAAATTTCCGATATGGAGTCTTGAATTGAGTTTAATTTCTGCAAATCTTCCATTTAAGATTAAAATTCGCTTAATAATAGAACATGGCTTATATCAGACGGGTAGGATTATTTTAAAGGGCTTAAACTCATATAAGAAAATAATTTACTATGATCACGTATGGATATCTCCTTGCTAGTTCGAAATATATGTCGGGCCGTTCCTGACAAAGTTTGTATTATAAGAAAATCTTATAATAACATTACTTAACCAGAATGGCTATAATTATGTATCAGAATAATATGGAGCATAGAGAAATGGAGCCAATTAAAAAAAAACTTGGCTGCACCAGTTTTATGTTCTTCTCAGGTGCACATTGAAATTTTCGTGCACAAGCCTTCTTTTCATCTCCTATCAAAGTATTAAGCACGATCTTGATAATTTTATTTCGGTTAGTACGAAAGACAGGCATTTTTTGCTATGTCCAGACATTGCCAATAAATTATCTTGACGCAAAAAAATAATAATAAGTCCATCAGGTGGCGGGGATGGCCCTCCTTTTTTGTCATAGGGAGCAAACGGCAAACGGATCGCCTGATGGAAAGCTATAACGGTCGTCCATCGGCCATCGCCCATCTGCAACACCAGAGGAGTTACAAGTGCGCTGCCAGCACTTTCAAGTGGGAGTACGCTCTTTTCTTGAAGGTCATATCACCCGGAAATACCGCAAGCGACATTTCATTTCACAATGCAGTCGTGCGAGTCAAGAAATTTCTAGTAAAACGTACAGTTGTGGACTGCTAACTATCTAAGTGGTGAGAGTTATATATGTAAGTGATAAAAGATGCAGAGAGAGGCTACATCTCTACGCAGCGCCAAGGAGTCAAGGCGATCTGAAATTCACTGGTAGCCGTCGATACGAGTCACTCTCCGATGAATGTGGTCTAGAGGGAGAAGCTGGTACCATAATATGTACTTGATCGCCCTAGCCAACAGATAAGAACAGTATTCCTGGTCTGCAGGATTTGATAAGGATTGAGAGAGGTATTTTCCAAGTTGACAAATTAAGTCCTCAGTGGTTCTGTCTAGCCCTGATTCAGCTCATCAATCTGCTCAAGGATTCAGGACTAGGTTAACCCCCTCTTAGAAGTCGGGAATTCCCGGCTTTTAAGAGGGGTGAGGTCATTTATCATCTGCTGTAAATGGACGACCTCAAGCTGTAGCTATGCACCAAAACACCACAATATGGTGGAACTACTGGAAGTAACTGAAACTTTCAGTCGCGCCTTCAAACGGAACGGAACGGCGCCATCGGAACGGAACAGAACAGACCTATCTCCGAAGCTGGAACCTACAAGTACCTTGGTATGACACAGTCATTGGGTATTGCGGGCGGAAACATTAGGCAGGCGTTAAAGGACCGTTTTTTTGGTCGCTTGACAAAAGTATTTAACAGTATTTTGTCCGGTGGCGATCAGGCGTGCACTTGTGATACCCCTCCTCACTTACTCCTTTGGCGTACTAAGGTGGACTCAGACCGAACGAGACGCTCTAAGTCCGAGGGTCCGTCAGATGCTCACTACACATCGCATGGGGCACCCACGCTTACCACTTGATAAGACTGTACATCTTACGTAAGTGTGGATGCCGTGGCTTTTTAAACGCCAAGGATAACTGCCAGGTGTACAGTCTTAGGAAGTATTTCCTAAACAACGAGTGTGCAATTTATCGCGATGTAGTAGCAGTTGACAAACGCCTCACCGCTCTCTCCTTGACAAACGAAAACTGGCGCAGACCAAAGGTGCTTCACACCGATGACCGCAGGTATGTATGGAAGAGCAGGGAGCTACACGGATGGTTCTTCAAGGCCCGGGGCCCGATGTAGATCCACTCGCGTCAATGAACTGGCTACGCTTTTGTTCGGCTGATTTTTGTCTGTGCAATTGCGGAAGAAGTAATGATGATGAACAACTACCGGAGATATATCCTGAAGGGCGGTACGGTCGACATTTGTCGGGCATCCCGCCGTCACATCTTGCTAACGGCGAGTGCTTGCACAGACATAACCAAGTAGCCAGGATCATTCACCAGCAATTTGCTTTTTAATATACCATTTGTACAAGTGTTGTATGAAAAACTTGTCCAAAGAAATGTGAAATGAGTGAATAAGTGGCAAAACTTTATTAATTACATCCCTACATTTGCACAAGTAAGACGGTAGGGACTTACACCCCCGCAACATGCACGCGCAGAAATAACGACCATCGGACGCGTTAATAAAACTCAATACTGCCTACTCACATGTGCTTGTGCACGGTTCGTTTGTTAAAAATAATATTTACAAAAAGGCGGCTTGCCAATTATTTACCTATTTTGTGAATAAATATCATAATAAACATTTATTTAAATTTAAGTGTGTCTTCGTTAATTGACGCAGTCAAAACAGTTTAATCTAATTAACACTATTTAAAACTAACCCGATATTCACGAAAAGTAAAATGGACTCTCAATCAGCAAAATTTGGCACGAAAGTCGACACATCCTTCCTCGAGTAGCTTTGACCGACGACTAACGAGCCGGACCTCTCCTAAGTTCTTGAAATTTTTTACGCTTACCCGCAGTATTTTGTTTTTATGGAGCCCAGAATTAAACGGTTAAACTTCGGATGTAACATTATAATTTTCTAGACTATTAGCGTAAATACCATAAACTTGTGCTTCACCAGTTGGGATAAACAGTTAACGTGCAATAGCCATGTATCACGATTTTAGAAAAAGGTCTAACCTCCACTAAAAGCATTTTTTTGACCCCAGCAAAATGGTTATTTAGCCAACGGGAATGAAATTTCCGAAAACAAAAACCGCTAAAGGCAAAAAAATATTTTACGTTTTAACTAACGGGCATTTTTTTTAAATCTCGACAAAATGCTGGCTCTTTAGGCAAAAGTTTTTTAGTAAATCTACTTTTTCTGAATTGCTAACAAGCCAAAAAAGTCCTCCGATCGAGCTCAAACCCGGCTCATTAGACGCAGAAAAATTCGCTGATTTCAACGGTGTATATAACTCCATTTGCCCAAAAATGGCTCGTTAGTCAATTAGCCATTCCAGCGTCGATATGTAAAAACAGTTAATCAATTTGGTACGTATGACCCAATTTAAATGTTTTATGTTTATATATTTCAAGAAATGAGTTACTCAGGGTAACTACTTAAGGGTTACATAATTAGGCATAAGTAGCTCTCCTGGTGCTGGTTCTATCCATGAGCGACTAATAGGAAAAACATTGTACATATAAAAATTTGATGAAATTAAACATTCGAATCTATCATGCAGAGAAACTCCGAGCATAGCCCTTTCCATTGCAGGTTGCGTGACTTTAAGCCGCTTAATAAGCAGCAAAGTCCCGGAGTGGCGACTACGTATGGAAAGCGCAGCGTGCCCCCGACTAGGTGGACAGATGACTTCGCAGTGAGTCGATGGATGCGATCTGCACAGGATCGCGCCTTAAGGCGAACTATGGGGGAAGCCTATGTTCACTGTTCAGCAGTGGGCGTTTGTGGCTGATAGCTGATAGATAGATAAGATAACCATTCGATGAAACGTTTGCTTATGGAAGAAGGCGATAAAAAAAAATAAGTCACTTAGGCACTTATATATGATATCGTATAGCAATATTTTTGGGAAAAAAGTCAGCTACATCTTTATTTACGCAGCGTTGCAGTTTTCATTGTAAACAATAAGTATTGCCCAAGCTGTATAAAGTACCTCATCTAAATGAGATTACGAGCATAACTCGAGATGTCACCATAGAATCGGGCGAGCCTGCGGTCAGTTACCAAACCGTTTTTTGGGCGCAGTTTGCGGTAACCACACGTTAGGTACTTATTTATACTGAGAAACACGGATATTTTATACATGGAAGTGATATAATTCAAAATTACGTATAATATTCTCTTCGATTCCCGCACTTATCCAGATTACCCTGTGAAAATAGAAACTGTTAAAACTTTCAGAACTTTGGGATTATTGGAAACTCTAATAAAATTATGACGTGATACCTTGCAATACAAATCTAGAATTTTATGTAAGTCTATCGAAGTCGTTTATCGGAGCATATTTAGGAGACACTGATCTAAGGAACTGATGCACTGGTAAGTTTTACGCGCCGCTCGTGTTCTAGCAGTAACAAAGAGAACCCGTCTTTAATTTTATGTCAGTAGGTATATATGTATATTGGAACTGGAACTCCTTAACCGATTATGGCTATGGGTCGTAAATTTGGGCATGGCGCTGAAAGCATGACACCACGTTATAAAACACAACAGTACAGGTACTTTCTCTCTCAGCTAACTTTAACTGGACATCTGCAGAAATAAGTTCAGTTGTCAGTTAGTATTCTCTGCTCTGCATAGAACAAAGAATACCGCCTCTTTCCTATACTTACTTAATAAATTCTTCCCAGTCAGAGTCCTTATTATAAAATGGTTATGATCAATTTTATTGTCAAGCAAAGAATTTAATTTGTACACATTAAGTATGATGCACGTATGTTGAAACCTTTAAAAGTTTTTTAGCTCTGTTCGTTTTGATGATTTTTTTAATTTAATTAAATGTGATTTCTTTTGTGAAAGAGTGCTATGATTTTATAATTACGCAGCGACTGGTATCGCAATAGGGTCATGTTAAACAGTATATTGACAAAATGTAAGCCACACATGAGCCATAATTTCTGAAAAAAATATAAGAGTAAATACTTAACGTAGACACCAAGACCAACATATACCAAGTGAATTCGATTAACGTCTACTAAATACTCTTCATATCACACCTCAAACATTTAGTTTCACACATCAAACATCAAGGTCTAGCTTCTGTCATGTTATCAAATTTGTTTTTGTATTTTCAAATTAAGGGATCAGTAGCGAATCGTCGGCTTACGCTTGTTAATTCAAATATTTTATTTATGGCTTACTTACGAACTTTACTCTCACGAACGTTTTGTAAAGGTACTGGTAATAATATGTTAACTATATTACCTACCGAGTAAGTCGATTCCAGTTTGGGTACATTTATGTCGGACAGGTGACCGATCCATCACTCGTGCTCAGCGAAGTGGCTAATTAACCAAAAGCAAGGTCGATGATGAAACACGCCTAGCACCCACTTGTTTGTCACAATATAACTATTACGCAAGATATAGCTGTTACAATACTTTACGCAAATTACGTAAGTGTAGAAGTCAATTTACGTAATTGATTTAGTCTTAACGAGAATTCTATAACTGAGCGCAAGAACACTAATCCATGATTACCCACTTTTTAGGGTTCCGTAGCCAAATGGCAAAAAACGGAACCCTTATAGATTCGTCATGTCTGTCTGTCTGTCTGTCTGTCTGTCCGTCTGTCCGTCCGTATGTCACAGCCATTTTTTTCCGAAACTATAAGAGCTATACTGTTGAAACTTGGTAGGTAGATGTATTCTGTAAACCGCATTAAGATTTTGATTCAAAAATAAAAAAATAATAATAAATATTGGGGGCTCCCCATACTTAGAACTGAAACTCAAAATTTTTTTTTTCATCAAACACATACGTGTGGGGTATCTATGGATAGGTCTTCAAAAATGATATCGAGGTTTATAAAACATTTTTTTTCTAAACCGAATAGTTTGCGTGACAGACGCTTCCAAAGTGGAAAAAAGTTGGTCCCCCCCCCTCTAACTTCTAAAATAAGAAAATGAAAAATCTAAAAAAAACATATGATGTACATTACTATAAAAACTACCAACGAAAATTGTTTTGAACGAGATCTAGTAGGTAGTTTTTTTTTAATACCAAATACCTAACTTTGCACCTAATTTATATGGGGAGCTATACATACCAGGTGCAAACTTAACTTAAACACTTAGGGATGGAAAATGTTTGTACGGAACCCTCTGTGCGCGAGTCCGACTCGCACTTGGCCGGTTTTTATATAGGCCTATTGAACAAATACAAGTAAGCATTTATTCTATAGCAGTTAGTAGTCGAAAGTTATAAAAGTAATTTGTCACAGTAAAGAATAGTAAGTAGTACAATAATTTGAATTTTGAAAAAAAAATAACAAGTATTTTGCGAATGATCTGTTTCCGAATAGTCATTACCTCGACCTTAAGAGGCACTTAATTTTTCAAATATTTTACCCAGACACAAATATGTATAGTCTATTACATAGTCTTCTCTAAAACGCCGTTAATCAAACTTAGAACCGATTAATTTTATGGTGAGTATAAACCACTATACCAGTAATACCCACCATTACCCGTCGAGGCACTAAATCTAGGCTGTATCGATAAGCATGTTTGCCACTTTATTAGTGTTCCGACGCGACTTTATAATTAATTTATCGCGGCCTCATCAAAATATCTCCTGAGGCATGAGGTCCTGCCCAAAGCAGGGCATCTTAATAGGCCCGAAGATGGGGCGGCGGGGCCTTAACCGGAGCGACATGACCAGCCAGAGGTATAGTGGGGAAGGCACAGAAGGGCCGATGCCATTTTAAGGCATCGAATAAATGCTAGAGTAGTTCTTCGTTAGTTCAGATAAAATCCTTAGACTGTTTCCAATAGAACGAGTAATATAATCTACTGCACTCAGCGAGGATAGGTCCTATTAAGTGGTTTTAATTGGTTACGCATCCTCCACATCTCTGATGGAAACTTGGAAAGGCTTATTTTTATTTATGAATATATTATACATATATTCGAGTTTTTTTATGTAAAACCTGACGTGATTGATCATGGAGCGTGTTTGTCATTTGGGATATACTCGATGTAAATTCCGAAACCATTTCTGGGAATAGAGTTCAAACCGCAATACTACAATGAGATTGTGTCAGTGACACTTGTGAAAGATTATTCATATTGAATTTTTCGAGTTTCACTTGTACTTGCCGCTTTACAGTAGGTACAAGTCATTTCGAATAGTGACATCACCGACCAAATACTTCCCTATTTGGGAGTAAAACAACGTATCTAATCGGTAAACTTGGGAAAATAGTATCTTAAATTTAATAATAACTGTAAATAGGAATTTGTAGAAATGGTTACGAACCTGCGTCGATCTCAAATAGGGGACATCGCAATGCCTCGTTAGGGTAGATATTACTCATCCTCACACTCATTTATTCATAATGCACAAAATCCATTAATGTCAGTTTTACAAAATGGTATGTTTACAATATAGTTACGAGTAGTAGTTATTATAATGTCAGCTTTGACAGTTACAGTTACAGTAAGTAATATTTCGTTACATAGCAATTTTCGACAATATACCTATTTATCTAGGAATATACAGCGCGAGAGCTGCCAAAATATGAATCGATTTCCAAATAATAAGCTCTCAGTTTTCATCAAAACCCGAATCCCAATGTGAATGCTCGCGAACTGTATAACACTTATAGTCTTCGTTTAATCGGGGAATATTGAGTGGGTCCACTGTGCCTTTACCGTTCGGTCCAGCGCAGAAGAAAATCTCGTCCAAGCGAGTGCCCCAACACATATTTCGTTAATTGAACACATCGGCTGCCGCTCACACGAAATGTTTTCATACTTGCTGTTATACATACCTACATATAGGTAACTAGCTGTGCCCCGCGGTGTTACCCGCTCATCCCACGGGAACACTAAAATTATTCGGGATGAAAAGTATCCTATGTCCTTCCCCGGGACTGAAGCTATATATATACCAAGTTTAAGCGTGAAGAGGTAACAGACAGACAGACAGAGAGACACACTTTCGCATTTATAATATTATAGTATATAGTATAGTATATAGTATATGGTATATGGTATATAGTATATAGTATATAGTACATATAGTATAGTATAGTATAGTATGGTATGGTATGGTATGGTATGGTATGGTATGGTATGGTATGGTATGGTATGGTATGGTATGGTATGGTATGGTATGGTATGGTATGGTATGGTATGGTATGGTATGGTATGGTATGGTATGGTATGGTATGGTATGGTATGGTATGGTATGGTATGGTATGGTATGGTATGGTATGGTATGGTATGGTATGGTATGGTATGGTATGGTATGGTATGGTATGGTATGGTATGGTATGGTATGGTATGGTATGGTATGGTATGGTATGGTATGGTATGGTATGGTATGGTATGGTATGGTATGGTATGGTATGGTATGGTATGGTATGGTATGGTATGGTATGGTATGGTATGGTATGGTATGGTATGGTATGGTATGGTATGGTATGGTATGGTATGGTATGGTATGGTATGGTATGGTATGGTATGGTATGGTATGGTATGGTATGGTATGGTATGGTATGGTATGGTATGGTATGGTATGGTATGGTATGGTATGGTATGGTATGGTATGGTATGGTATGGTATGGTATGGTATGGTATGGTATGGTATGGTATGGTATGGTATGGTATGGTATGGTATGGTATGGTATGGTATGGTATGGTATGGTATGGTATGGTATGGTATGGTATGGTATGGTATGGTATGGTATGGTATGGTATGGTATGGTATGGTATGGTATGGTATGGTATGGTATGGTATGGTATGGTATGGTATGGTATGGTATGGTATGGTATGGTATGGTATGGTATGGTATGGTATGGTATGGTATGGTATGGTATGGTATGGTATGGTATGGTATGGTATGGTATGGTATGGTATGGTATGGTATGGTATGGTATGGTATGGTATGGTATGGTATGGTATGGTATGGTATGGTATGGTATGGTATGGTATGGTATGGTATGGTATGGTATGGTATGGTATGGTATGGTATGGTATGGTATGGTATGGTATGGTATGGTATGGTATGGTATGGTATGGTATGGTATGGTATGGTATGGTATGGTATGGTATGGTATGGTATGGTATGGTATGGTATGGTATGGTATGGTATGGTATGGTATGGTATGGTATGGTATGGTATGGTATGGTATGGTATGGTATGGTATGGTATGGTATGGTATGGTATGGTATGGTATGGTATGGTATGGTATGGTATGGTATGGTATGGTATGGTATGGTATGGTATGGTATGGTATGGTATGGTATGGTATGGTATGGTATGGTATGGTATGGTATGGTATGGTATGGTATGGTATGGTATGGTATGGTATGGTATGGTATGGTATGGTATGGTATGGTATGGTATGGTATGGTATGGTATGGTATGGTATGGTATGGTATGGTATGGTATGGTATGGTATGGTATGGTATGGTATGGTATGGTATGGTATGGTATGGTATGGTATGGTATGGTATGGTATGGTATGGTATGGTATGGTATGGTATGGTATGGTATGGTATGGTATGGTATGGTATGGTATGGTATGGTATGGTATGGTATGGTATGGTATGGTATGGTATGGTATGGTATGGTATGGTATGGTATGGTATGGTATGGTATGGTATGGTATGGTATGGTATGGTATGGTATGGTATGGTATGGTATGGTATGGTATGGTATGGTATGGTATGGTATGGTATGGTATGGTATGGTATGGTATGGTATGGTATGGTATGGTATGGTATGGTATGGTATAGTATAGTATAGTATAGTATATAGTAAGTATAGTATATAGTAAGTATAGTATATAGTATAGTATAGTATAGTATAGTATGGATTAGTATGGATAGACGCATGCCTATACTGAACAATATTGCTAAACTTTGTGTTGCCGCTATTTCTTAACTTCTCTCAAAGATTAGTTTATGTCTCTCAGTGCTTGATCAAAAAACTAGCCCATGATTTCGTTAGTGATATTTAGTTTGATTGTGGTTTTATCTTTCTTGTCTTATGTGTATTTTTCTTAAAGCGGCCTGTTCAAATAGCACGTGTTGCTGATGCCCAACTAAAGCTACGCGAAGTCTATTTTTTTATATATCCCGATGCCACTCCTGAGTGTGATCCTAGTTAGATCATAATTAAAACGACTTTCCTTCGTGGCGATAATCGAGGAAAAAGAATGACGCTAGAACTTTATATTTATTTTATTCATATAAAGCCGCAATCAACGAATCAACTTTTTGAACGACACAAATCTGTCCAGAACTTCTAAGCTTCGTTGCAAAATTTCACAATTTTAATAATGTCATCTTTTTAAGGGGCTCCCTACAGAAATCAGCCAATTTGATGATTTTTACATCGTATCTAGTTTGTGGATTATAGAGTTATAATGTCCTATTTAATATATATTGTAGTATGGTCTATGCTTAACACTTTGTAGTGACCCGAATTTTGATTTAAAGACTGTGTATTTTATAAAAAAATATTCGGTGAAGGACCAAAAATACACTAATCTCGTTTCTACTTTTATCCCCGGTGTATATGTAGAAAATATCTTACATTTTATTGTTCTAAACCATATTCCACAAAATTTGTTGTGAAGCTTTTTCTATTTTTCTCAATACTTTTCGAGAAAAACGCAAAAAACCGTTTCCACAACTTTTTCCCCGAAAAAATCGTAAACTTTGACGGCCTGTATCTCAAAGTCAGTGACATGTGAAAGGTACTTGATACGGTATTTTGTTGTGGAAAAACTATGTTATTATGATTAGCTATTTATAATATGGGAAATCTATCGCAACAGATCGAAGGTCATTGAGAGCGGGGAGCCCCTTAAATGAATAGGTACTTTACGTTAAAACGTTATATATTCCCAACTGGGTTACCTTATGAACAGAAAATATGTAGATTAAGAGCCTGATTTCTTGTTAACTCCAGAAAAAAATTAAGTAACGCCAGAGAAAGTCAAAATTATCGTTCAAAAAGTTGATTCGCCCAAAACCTAGTTGTGATAAGTTAAAACATTTACATCGTTGCTCACGGCTTACTACTTGCTCATATAATTATCGAAATTTTACTTCGACAAATTTCATTATCACCTTCCGAAGAACATCGTCCACTAACATCTTAGAAACTTCATCTAAAGCACTCATGTACTTGCAATATCAATCTAATAAGCTACAAAATTAAGTGGAAATTTATACGGCACAGCAAAGAGAAATAAGAGGTTGTAAAAGTAAGACGGACTTGATGGACGTTGTTATGCATCATTTTAATGCAGTTACCACAAATCGAGAAACTTAAGATAAGAAGTGGTTCAGTGCAATCGATAATAAGTGGGGCGAGCAATAATTATACGGTAGCCCGGCAGATAAGCGTCGACACTATTGTGCATAATACTCGCCAGTATGACTAAATTATAGCGTCTGTAAGCGCTTACGCTCTTCGTACCTGTCTGAGACCGGTCCTGGGGATCCTTGGGATGTTATCGGAGCAAAAAGTGATGTGGATTCAGCATTGAATATAGTTTATAGAGGTATTAAAGCGATATCGTCTAAGGGTGTAATTGAAAAAGTGTCATCAGATGCGCAATATGAGCATGAATTTGGTGAGTTAGATGTAAGATGAAGACCAAAGAAAAGATGGATGAATTGTACCACTGACGATAAAAGGTAAGACGGAATTAAATGATGAGATGAAGTATAATGGGTAAAGATGCAATGATATCGTTGTATGTAGGTATATATTATTCTCCGTACTGAAAATAATGCACGAAAGTAATGCAATAGTGTAGATAATACTATCAATAGATGTATTGATACAATCTTTCACAAAAATAAAATACGAACTTTTTTTTAACTATGTTGCTCTATTAAGTTAATTGTCGTAAGAGTTCATTCTCATGTTTATTCTGATGTTTGCTTTCCAACCTAGGACTTCATTTCGATATTTAACACTGACATCTATCCTAGATTCACTTACTTTCGACCACTTCTATTCACTTTTGTTATCGTTGGGCAAGTGCCGCCTTTAGGATCCATCTTTTATATTTAATGTGTTATGTATTTGTACACTCAATTATTGCATTGTGTATTTTTTCTTTCCATTAAAATACCACGGAACCCTCAGCTGGTACTCCAGTTGGCGCCGCGGGCTCGTCACCCGCCGCGTCGCATATATTCTGCGCCGGCGCAGTTTCTTCCGCTTTGATCCATTCGATACCACCATTAAACCACCGATTTTAATACTTCTCGAAACGGACCAGACATTTTAGTGAATTTAAGGAATTAAAAATACCCATATCAGAACAGCACGCGTCAGTCTCGGTAATCAATAAACATGGGTGGCTTATGCTTCTATCAAGGTCATTACTAGCTTCCATAAATGTTACCGATATCTTTGGCAGGCAGCATACTTTGACAGAAATTTTGAATTAAAGCCGATTGTGACACGGGACTTTTTTTACACATATTGAGGTAAGTATTTCAATATATGTATGTAGTCTGCCCGTCCAAGATTTTTACGTTATGTGGAACTTGATTGAGTTATTTAATTCTTAAATCCGATAGATTACGGTTTTGTAAAGCAACTTACTCGACGGCTAGGAAACAATTGGGAAATAAATCAGTCTAGTAAATATAATTAGTCTAATGTTGGTAAACTAGCCTGAACTAAGATTTGTAACTTTTAGACGTGCCAATTGAAAACCACAGGAAATTCGTTATTTAGTAATTTTACGCTGCCACGTACTGTATCAGAATCTGTTTCATAAACATGCCTGATTAGCACCTTGGTGAAATCGTGAATGCACTGTAGTGTTGCCCTAGTAATTGTGTGGGTTTTATAGGTTTGTTAAGTAAAGTTGTAATGAAATCAGAGTATTTCAAATATATCGTTTTCATTTGTAGATTATATCTGCAAAAGTTTATGAAAGAGAAAAAGTATCTGTATTTAAATATACCATTCTTTTATAACTTTCATGTTCTGTTTTGTTCACAAAATTGTAGTCCACCAGCTGCGTCGCGCGGTATTAGCCGCTCATCCCACGGGAACACTAAATAGCCTATTGTTGTGTTGGTCGAGCCGTTAGAGTGTGAAGAATTAACAAACACACACATAAACACACTCACAAACTTTCGACTTATGATATTAATGTGATATTCTGATCAATTAAGGCTGGATTTGACCAAACTTCTATTTCCAAGAATAACGCTTATTCTCGGATACTAATGTCAAACTAATGTGGGTTTGACATTACTAATCCGAGAGTAGGCGGAATAAAAGTTTGGTTAAATCCAGCTTAAGGATAATAAGTGAAATACGGTTGCTAATAATGTAGGTAGGGACAGTACATTTTTGAGTAGGAAATAGAAAACGAATAATTTCCTGATTTAGTGCTGGGGCAGATGGATAGCAAAACGAACAGACCCGCGCCACCTCTTTTACCATTTTGGTACAGAACCCTAATTAGTTCACTGTTATCGTAACAGACCTTGCGTAAAAAGATATCGAAATGTATTAAAAGGACCTCTCAGCACGCCAGCATTTTCGATTTAAATAAATTCTTTCTTTGACGAGATCTAGACAGTTACTTTTCTTTAGTTGTCACAACTCACAGCATACCCGACTTTAATTAAAACTTAATTTTAATTAGTTTTTGTCGATTCCAGTCTGTAGGTATATTTTTGGGTATGGAAATAGTGGTTTTAATTAAGAGATGATTTGGAATATCGGCGCCGACAGGACGCAATCGAATCAATCTCTCGAGCGATGTAAATCATCGGCCGACATATTCCGAGCGAGTTTTGCAACGGGCCGGCGCGGTCGATTATTGCCGCTTCGAATTAATTCGCCTCGTTGTCATATGATTTAAGTTCACGCCAAATTTAATGAACGAAAAATGTGCCGGTTGTCGGCCACTTTTACAAGCTTTTATTACAGTTTATTAGCTTCACTAAACTTGTACGGTTGTCTCAACACTTTCGGCATCAGCCTTCCAAAATTCGTATTGCAGCGTGTCTCTGGTTTATTCAGAACCGACATGACATGCACACGATACAAGAAATGTGTCGTTTCCGAAATTGCCCGGAAACATTCTTCATTTTGCATGGGAAGTAAGGAAAGTTTGCGGAAAAATTTAGATTCGGCAACAGCACTAAACATAAAATACGACATGAAAACTTCAAAATAGTGTTAATCTAATTACCGGAGCAATTGGTAGAAATTATATAGCTAAATTTATTTTATCTCGTTTACTTGTGCAATATGATGAAGGTACAGTCCGAGAAGAAAGTGTAGACATTAAAAAGTGGCAATGATGTAGTGTCGTCCCGTTTTCTTACATTGATTAGAAAGGGATAACACTAAGGTATTGCTACTTTTTAAATTCTACTTCATAATGTACGTAGGTACTGTACCTACAACTATTGGACTCAAAGCCTATACTATCTACCAATCAACTGTACCTAAGTATCAAACGTTAACGAATATGAAAAAAGGAAGAATGCATTCTGCGTGCATGAATGCATAACTTATAACGTCCCTATTGTAATGTTTAAAATGAACCAATAAAGCCTAGGAAATCTTTAATATTACTGATATCTTCGGGTTATTTTACTTTAGGCTTAGATATCTGCTGAACTAGTAAAAATTAAGCATTTCCAAAGATATCTATGTAAGAAAACAAGTAAAACAACTCTCGGTCTATCTGTCTAATAAATGGTGTTTTATAAGTAAAAATAAAATGATATTTCGACGTAAGTACAAAATATAAAAATGTAATAGGTACCCTAAAATAAGTACGTTTTAATGAACCCTTACAAAGTGCCGTAGCTTGCGAATTCGTAAATTAAAGTAAAAAATTAATTAATTCGCCACACTGAAACAAGAACGGATTCTTAAATAATGAGGTGCTCGAGCCGCAGCATTTATATTTATGTTCCCAATTACCCATCTTCGCATCCCGATTCTGCAACAACGTACCGAACAATAACTCGATGTAATCGTGTTGTCTTTGTTTAAAAGGTTTGTTAGTAAAGGACAGTGATAACAGTTTGGTCACTAAACGTTTCTGAATAAGTCTCGAGGCGTGGAGGCTTAATTACGAGTTATATGATAACACGGCTGCACTCGCTTTCTTGATCTTATCGCGATCACAACACGATCGATCCAATGCGATGGAAAGTCGGAGCGACATGCTGAAATAATTTTATCTTGTAAAAAAAATTAATACAGCTGTTAAAGGCTGAAACAAAATTTGACATTCCCACGTGTATTTTATGATCCTTACGTCAAGACTGGCTCACTACCCGAAATTAACCGCGCTGATAGCCTCCGCACTAGCACAAACTAGGGGCCTATTTCACGAAGCTATACAAGTTACAAATGGAAGTCCCTTTTCAAACGTTTTATATTTGAAAGGATGCTAGGAATTTGTAACTTGTAGCTTGTGAAATTTCCGACTGTTCTCGCCTGCAGGTCGCATTTCACAACCAATTCTCGTGAAATTTTGTGAGCAGGTTCAATATATATATTTTTTTTGTGGAGGCAGATTTTCGTTTTTTTTTTTCAAACTGGTGGAAAAACGGAATTGGAGAATGTAAAAATGGCATAAAATAATTGCGAGGTCTACTGCTCGCAGAGTCTCAAGTAGCAAAGGGGCAATTTTAAATTTCGAATGTACATTAAAACGATCTGTCACTAACACTGTTATGATTGTTGAACCTACAAATTAAATGTGAAACCAGTATGCAACGTATTGCAAAATCAATTAATATTCTTAAATCACATACTGAGAGGCGCTAGAAATCTGACCGTGTCAATCACAGTATAATTATCATTGCATTAGGCTGGCCTGATTCCAAATTCGACGAAACATTGCTACACCTTCTATTTAGCGATATTCCGCTTTTTTTTTTGTTCGAGCTGCATTAAGTCACATTGACGAATCAACGTTTTAATGGATAATGTAACTAAATAAATATTGAATTAGGTACATCTATCGCTTCCACGTGTAATTTATAATTTACAGTCGAGCTTGAAATATTATATGCCGATCAAATAGTGTATATACTATCCATCTCATTTGGAAAGAAATTGGCATAACGTTTTCTACGAATAAATCGCATCGCTAAAGTAGATGCCAGATCACATGTAATTAGAAACGTCGAATTTAGCCCCTGCGTTTCATAAAACAGCAAATGGAAAAATATAATAACTCTAACGCATATCTACAATTAGAATCTACAGATAGTACCGAAGTAGAATGGATAAATAGACGGCAATAATTCATAGATATCTTCTTTTTAAAAGCTATGCCTGCGGCGCATTCCTTCAAACATCTGTCTCTATAACCGACGTATTGAGATACCACTGGTTGTATGGGAAAATAATAATATACGGTCTTACCGCAGCTCCTCAAGTTATACCTTAGTTCAGCGGCTCTCTAACTTTTTTGGTGATAGTTTTTGAATGAAATAATACTAATTGATTAATGGAGTCCCCAAAAAGTGAAGACCGCGGTAAAATTAGCAGGGAGAGAAGATTTAATTTCAGAAAAGAATCTTAATAACGCGATGTACGTTGGCTTTTGTTTCTTATGGGAATTAATTATAGCGCTATTTATGGGTAGGATTATCTTTGTAATTTCATCACGTCAAAACAGCTGGATGTTAACCAGTTTTGGAACGGAGGTAGCGGTGCATCTAAATATATAGTAACATTAGTAACATAAACTCGTCCGGAATTATGGAATATGTCGGCCGATGATTTACATCGCTCGAGAGATTGATTCGATTGCGTCCTGTCGGCGCCGATATTCTAAATAATCTCTGAATTAAAACCATTATTTCCATACCCAAAAATGTACCGACTGGAATCGATAAAAACTAATTAAAATTAAGCTTTAATTAATGTCGGCTATGCTGTGAGTTGTGACAAGTAAAGAGAGGTTATACTGTCTAGATTTCGTGAGAATTTATTTCAATCGAAAATCCTGGCATGCTGAGAGGCCTTATTAATACATTTCGTAATTTTTTTACGCAAGGTCGGTTACGATAACAATGAAATATGTATATGATACTTTTTACTCGACTACCAACATACGTTCTGCCGTGCTAAAGTAAAAGGTAGGTATAATTTTTGTATGGAGCTCCAAACTAAAAAATCGCCTTTTGACTTAGCACGGCAACGTTAAAAGGAAAGGCTAACAACGCGGACGTAGTTACAGTCATTTTAATGTAATCAAAAAATATAATATAAATGGTGTCATTACTTTGAAAAATGTATAATTCTATAAACTGGGAAATGTATGTACCTAACATTATTACATAATTGTTTCTTGACTACCTTTGTTCAACATTTTTGGCTATAGGTAATGTAACAAGACTAAGGTCAAAGGCCGTCAGGTTGATATAAACTATTCAATTGGGGCCTTCTGAAAGGTTTATTGAATCGCCTGGGTTCCGTAGCGCACAGTTTGAGAAAGGCTGCCTTAGTGGCAAAGTGATTACGTTTAAAGACTATCATTTGCCCCGGACTTTGTTTGAAATTGTTGGCTATTGGGAGGTTTCTATCAGCCTCTAACTTAGCACATGCTACAAAGTGTTCGAGATTGTTTCACCAGTAGGTACAAAATCAGTTAAAAATAAACACGTTTCTGCAGTGTTTTGTAGTTTTGTTCGAAATTAAATATGGTACTATTGATACTCATGATCAAAGCACAAAGAAATTGATTATGTTATCAATAATGTGTCATATATTTCTAAAAAAATATTGATGACAGTGGAAACTGGATAAGTGGAATCGCTAGGGACCGGCTGTTTAGTTCCGCTTATCCAGGTTTTCCATTTATCCAGTTTTCCACTTAAGCAGGTACAAATAAAACGTTTTCTCACTTACAGAGGCTCTCGCTAACAGAGGTTGTGGATGCTAGTAATTTCGCTTATCGAGGTCACGTATGGTCAATAAAAGATCAAGACCACAGACCATAAGACTTAAATAATCCTCTTTTATCAAATATAAAAGGTGTCCACTGCACTACCTACTCTCTCTGCACATTTTTTTTAAAACCAAATCTTTACGTTTATTAATCCTTCTAACCATTCAATACCCTTAGAAAAATTATGAATATTAGCCTTTTTGCAAATTCTTCAGCTTTTTCTTTTATCATTGGTCCAATTACTGGTACATTTTTTCTCATACAAAATACGTAGTTAAAACACGAACCATAATGTTAACGAAACAAACTAACCTCCTTGTGACGGTTTATTAAAAATACAAATTTTATAACGTGGAACTGTTCCACTCATAGAGGTTTCGGAGACGGCTGCTTCCAGTTACAGAGGTAAAAATAAGAAATTTTCGAAAAAATGGATTCCGCTTATAGAGTTCCCAAAATTCCACTTATAGAGGTAATTCGTCGCCAAGGGACTGGAACCGAGAACTTGGGTCCACTTAAAAAGGTTTTCCACTAACCCAGGTTCCACTTATCCAGTTTCCACTGTATATCCCGTCAAGTACCTTTTTAGGTCACGCCATATTGCGGATTTTTTGTGGTACTAATTTATTTTACTGGCAACGACAAATTTCTGGTTACTGACGTTGATAAACAGTGAATATCGCTGACATAAACAAAGAGGAAACAGGGACCTAATTCGAGATTGACATTTGAGTGATCGCCAAACGTCAAATCTATATTAGATAACAGTTATATCGCCATTGAACTGTCATTTAAATGCGATGAGCTTAAAAGTGACATATCTCATCTCAATTTTGGAAATACGAAGGCGATAATTATTGTCAAAAATGTTATTCATGTATATAAATTTCTGTTTTGAACGAAACGTAACGGACTATTTTTACGTACTACGCGGTCCATTTAAAGTATGCGCCTGTTATTTATGCCGTCACATACAAAGGAAACGAACATTTTGCGCGTCCGAATTGACGAAGTTGCGATGTTCTAGGGATATCGCCACTTGTCAAGTAGGCACACGTCAAAAGTGACGGATGGCGATGAAAAGGAGAGATCTCCATTATATCTCTAAAATTGGTCGAATACCCCCCCTGGGGCCCAATTCGAGAATGCCGTTGGAGATATCGCCAAACGTCAAATCTCCATTAGATAACAGTTATATCGCCATTGAACTGTCATTTAAATGCGATGAGCTTAAAAGTGACATATCTCATCTCCATTTTGGAAATACGAAGGCGATAATGATTGTCAAAAATGTTATTGATGTATATAAATTTCTGTTTTGAACGAAACGTAACGGACTAATTTCACGTACTACGCGGTCAATTTAAAGTATGCGCCTGTTATTTATGCCGTCACATACAAAGGAAACGAAAATTTTGCGCGTCCGAATTGACGAAGTTGCGATGTTCTAGGGATATCGCCACTTGTCAAGTAGGCACACGTCAAAAGTGACGGATGGCGATGAAAAGGAGATATCTCCATTATATCTCTAAAATTGGTCGAATACCCCCCCAGGGACCTAATTCGAGATTGACATTTGAGTGATCGCCAAACGTCAAATCTCTATTAGATAACAGTTATATCGCCATTGAACTGTCATTTAAATGCGATGAGCTTAAAAGTGACATATCTCATCACAATTTTGGAAATACGAAGGCGATAATGATTGTCAAAAATGTTATTCATGTATATAAATTTCTGTTTTGAACGAAACGTAACGGACTAATTTCACGTACTACGCGGTCAATTTAAAGTATGCGCCTGTTATTTATGCCGTCACATACAAAGGAAACGAAAATTTTGCGCGTCCGAATTGACGAAGTTCCGATGTTCTGGGGATATCGCCACTTGTCAAGTAGGCACACGTCAAAAGTGACGGATGGCGATGAAAAGGAGAGATCTCCATTATATCTCTAAAATTGGTCGAATACCCCCCCCAGGCGCCCAATTCGAGAATACCGTTGGAGATATCGCCAAACGTCAAATCTCCATTAGATAACAGTTATATCGCCATTGAACTGTCATTTAAATGCGATGAGCTTAAAAGTGACATTTCTCATCTCCATTTTGGAAATACGAAGGCGATAATGATTGTCAAAAATGTTATTGATGTATATAAATTTCTGTTTTGAAAGAAACGTAACGGACTAATTTCCCGTACTACGCGGTCAATTTAAAGTATGCGCCTGTTATTTATGCCGTCACATACAAAGGAAACGAAAATTTTGCGCGTCCGAATTGACGAAGTTCCGATGTTCTGGGGATATCGCCACTTGTCAAGTAGGCACACGTCAAAAGTGACGGATGGCGATGAAAAGGAGAGATCTCCATTATATCTCTAAAATTGGTCGAATACCCCCCCCAGGACTAACTATTCCGCGAATCTCAAGTAATTTACGCATACGTAATACTGCTTAAACTATCCACAGCGATGAAAGACAAGTTATTAGTCAATACAATTCAATATTTATTTCAGCAGAATAACTAAAGACTGAGCTGCATTCTGGTAAACAATGTTTTGAATTTGGTTCATGACAGTGCCGCTTTTGTAATTTTTTAATGCATATATGAAGTATGCACATTATTGCCATATGAAAACTGTTTGTAAGCGCTACTATCCTAGGGCAAAATCGCCACTTGATAGGCTATAACTATGGCTATACTATTATAATTAATATCGTACAATTTAAGTATTTGTACATGAAGATTTTTTCTAAAAAATAAGTGAAATTTATCGGAGTTGGTACAAAAAGTCGTAAGTAGGTACACGATATTGTATTGTTTTATTCTGTACTAACGCAATGTCGCCGACAATTACTTAGTCAAAGTGGAATAGAGCCCTAGGCCCCGTACATACCCAGGTAGGAAACGAGCTTATACAGCCATTATAACTCTAATTTAAGCTGTATAAAGACTACTGTACTGGAGCTAGGATAGCGAAGTGGTTAACGCGCTGGACCGGTAATCCAGAGGTACCGGGTTCGATTCCCGGCCTCTTCCAACAGGTAGCTCCTTTATAAATTTTTCTTTAAGCTTTGATATTTGTAAATGGTTTGTATAAAGACTCTATAAGTGCTTATGCAGCTTCTGTTCTACTTGGGTAGGTACCTACCTAATAAATAATAATGTATTCGTTGTATATAATATACGGGCGATCTAGTTGCCGCGGGCGGGCGTCGGTTTCACTCTCTATGCCATCCCGCCACCGCCCGAGGTTTCTATGGCGATAGCTATTCCTTCCACTAGTTTCACTGATTGTCATGGTGTGATGTAATATTAAATTGTCATATTTGGGTGGCGGAATCAATTTTGATAAAACTAGGTAATGTTTGTTTCTTTCAAGCGATCTTGCACGATCGACATGGTTGTTTTTATATTGAATACTAGCTGTTGCCCGCGACTTCGTCCGCGTGGAATCTTATCTTGAACAGAACATCTTTATTATATTATTTTCAGATCTAAACAATATGTTGAAATTACTTTTCTTTTTTTTGCAAGTTGATGATTTTGATGTTGGTTACTGTAATTCAACAAAAAATAAATAATAATAAATATTGAAGTGCTGCTCTCATACAATAAACGTGTTTTTTTTTGCCATTTTATACGTAATGGTACCGAATTTCGTACGCGAGTTCGACTCGCTCTTGGCCTCTTTTTAGTTTTTTTTCGGCTAAATTGCTCTAATTACGCGGAATCATTATGAACTCAGGTTTCAAGTCCCGCACTCAAAATAAATATTTGATCTTCAAACAAATTTTCAACCCCTTTTTCACCACCTTCTGGGCTGAATTTTCGAAAACGAATTCACTTTTCTTGTATTCTGATAATATGCCCTTATACAAAGTTTCAAGTCCTGCGCTCAAAAAAATGTTTGATCTCAATACAAACTATCAACCTCCTTTTTATCGCCTCAGGGGTTGAATTTTCAAAAACGCTGAAATAACTTTTTTTGATTTCTAATTATATGCCTTTAATCAAAGTTTCAAGTCCGGACGCTCAAAAAAAGGTTTGATCTCCATTCCATTCCAAACATTCAACCCCTGTTTAGGGTTCCGTACCCAAAGGGTAAAAACGGGACCCTATTACTGAGACTTCGCTGTCCGTCCGTCCGTCCGTCCGTCTGTCACCAGGCTGTTTCTCAAGAACGGTGATAGCTAGACAGTTGAAATTTTCATAGATGATGTATTTCTATTGCCGCTATAACAACAAATACTAAAAATAAAATAAAATAAATATTTAAGGGGGGCTCCCATACAACAAACTTGTTATAGATATATATATAGGTACGGAACCCTTCATGCGCGAGTCGGACTCGCACTTGCCCAATTTTTCACCATCTTCAGGGCTAGATATATTTTCAAAAACGCTGAATCACTTTTTTTGTATTCTAATAATACGCCTCTATTTAAAGTTTCAAGTCCCACACTCAAAAAAATGTTTAATCTTCATACAAACTTTCAACCCCTTTTCACCACCTTCAGGGCTGAATTTTCAAAAACGCT
Organism: Apotomis capreana; assembly: GCA_947623375.1. NCBI lineage: Eukaryota > Metazoa > Arthropoda > Insecta > Lepidoptera > Tortricidae > Apotomis > Apotomis capreana. The sequence continues at coordinate 9,996,720 of OX392514.1, forward strand.
GAAATTTCTTTTCTTGTATTCTAATTATATGCACTAATACAAAGTTTAAAGTCCCGCGCTCAGAAAAAGGTTTGACCTCCATTCAAAGTTTCAACCCCTTATTTACCAGTTTCAGGGATGAATTTTCAAAAGCACTTAAATCAGTTTTCTTTTATTTTATTTTAATACCTATTTACAAAGTTTCAAGTTCCTAGCTTAAAATTAAAATTTAACCCCGAGACAAACTTTCATCCCCCTTTTAACCCTCTTAGAGGTTGAATTTATAATGACGTTAAATTAATGTTATTTTGTTATTATTATATATGCCTTAGTCAAAGAATTTGTAATGGAATCAAACTTTCAACCCTTTTTAACCATTTTAGGGGACGAATTATTGAAAACGCTGAAATAACTTTCCTTGTATTTTAATTATATGCCTTTATACAAAGTTTAAAGTCCCACGCTCAAGAAAAGGTTTGAGCTCCATACAAACTTTCAACCCCCTTTTTACCACCTAAGAGGCTGAATTTTCAAAAACGCTGAAATCACTTTTGTTCCATTTTATTTGCATAACTTTTTACGAAGTTTAAAGTTCCTAGCTTAAAATTAAATTTGAACCCCAAGACGAACGTTCATCCCCCTTTTAACCCCCTTAGAGGTTGAATCTTTGATGATGTTAAATTAATGTTATTTTGTTATTATTGTACATGCCTTAATAAGAAGTTTCAAGGAATTTGTAATGGATTCACACTTTCAACCCCTTTTTAACCCTTTTAGCGGACGAATTTTTGAAAACGCTGAAATAACTTTTCTTGTATTCTAATAGTATGCCTTTACACAAAGATTCAAGTCCCGCGCTCAAAAAAATACTTGATCTCCATACAAACTTTAAACCCCTTTTTTACCATTTTAGGGGTCGAATTTTTGAAAACGCTGAAATGACTTTTCTTGTATTTAAATAGTATGCTTTTACACAAAGATTCAAGTCCCGCGCTCAAAAAAATACTTGATCTCCATACAAACTTTCAACCCCTTTTTTACCACCTTAGGGGATGAATTTTCAAAAACGCTGAAATTAGTTTTCTTTTACTTTATTTTAATATCTTCTAACAAAGTTTCAAGTTCCCAGCTATAAAAAAAACTTGTATCCCATACAAACTTTGCACCCCTTTTTAACACCCTTAGGGATTGAATTTTTCAAAATCGCTTCTTATCTCTAGCCCACGTTATAAAAGTAACCTACTGTGCAAAAATCAACTCTCTAACATTAGTAGTTTCGGCTGTGCGTTGATGAGTCAGTCAGGACTTCTTCTTTTATATATATAGATAATTAAATTCACTAGAATAAGGGTTCAGATGATTTTTGTGTCCAATATTATACGTAATTGTCACACTAATCACACTAATATTATAAAGGCGAAAGTTTGTGAGTGTGTTTATGTGTAGGTATGTTTGTTACTTATTCACGCTCAAACGGCTGGACCAATTTTGATAAATTTCGGTATGAAGGTAGCTGATATCCTGGATTAACACATAGGCTACTTTTTATCCCGAAACATTTAGTTTTCCCGTGGGATCAATGGATAACACAGCGCGGCGCAGCTATAGTAATTTAATTAATGAAGTCATTGTACGCATTACAATATAATGCGTACAATGACTTCAGTTTCATCCTCCAAGACATTTGAAGGCCCACGCACGCCTCACTAAAAGATAACCCAAGATTAAGATTTCTATAGATATTTTATGATATTGTATACCTAGGTAGACTCACGGATCCCTCAGTCGCACCGTGAAAACAGTTTTGTGGGACGATGTTCCTAATGATATGTCGCTGGCCCAATATTACAGGGTTCTATGTTACATTTTCAGGGTAGATAAAATTAGACCTTATATCATTATGACAATGACTTTAAACGAGTTCAAATTTGAATAAACTTAGAACCTTGTAATATTGAGCCAGTGATGTATGTACTCATATGAATAAATATACATTTCTAAAGACTGGGCAGACAGGGTAGTGTCATCTGAGTGATCCACAATCGACCTATTATAATTGTAAACCTGGATTTAAAAGTAAAAAAAGGCATCAAAATAAAATAGTTTAATATCAGTGACAACCCTACTAATTAAAAGGTTTTATTTACATTGGTGCAGATTATTACATCAATGTTTAACAAACTGTAGCTCAAAAATAGATAGAAATATTTACATAGTTCACTGGTGAAAAATGAAGTACTCAATCTGAACAATTCCTGTTTGCTTAAAAGTCCCTCGATCTGCTCCACCTGTATACCTACATAAATAAATAAGATACCACGTATAGAAGACATCAACGGGTTTAATTATCCTTACCCATATTTGTTGGCCAAAGCGTCATGTTTGTCATATATTGTCTTCCTTAAGCTACAACCCCTACGGGGTGCGTAACGGTCGCTTTAACAAATAAATTATCATATAATATTGGTCAATATAGCGATCAAGTGATATAAACACACGCAAGTTAATTTCTTAAAATTACACTAATATTAAAAAGGCGAAAGTTGGTGAGTGTGTTAATGTGTATGTTTGTTACTTCTTCACGCTCAAACGGCTGGACCAATTTTGATGCAATTTGGTATGAAGGTAGTTGACACCCGGAATTAATACATAGGCCACTTATAATCCCGAAAAAATGTAGTTTTCCCGTGGGATGGGCGGGTAACACCGTGCAGTGCAGCTAGTAGTGTTATAATTTTCTCACAATAAGCAAATTATTAACAATCAAATATAAACTTTGAGATTTGCTCCTAGCACATGATGAGCCGCATTCTTGTAGTGTGTGCTATGCTGCACGTACTCTTGGCGTCTAAAAACGCCGTGTGCAAACTTTGTAACAAGCCATCAACATAGACCTTTGCACTGCAAAGGTTTATGTTGATGGTTTGTTACACCAGCACTGTCATACGCGACTATATCTCGCGCGAGATAATTCCCAGTCTCTTTCAATGGAATAACGTGAGAGAGTGACGGGTAGCGTTATCTCTCGCGACAAGAGTTGCGAAGCATAGTTGTGCTAGACGGGCAGCTACTATGCTAAAATAGTAAAATAGATAAGTACTTAGTCCGAATTAAACAATATCACGGCTGGGCAGCTCGACTTTCTCGCTCGTTGGGCGCGCCGCACTCACCTGCGTTTTTGTGGCGGCAAAAACCTTGTTAGCAGAAGAAAACCGAGTTTACGCTCATTGCCTGCACTTAGAGATATCTGGTTGGATGATTGAGAACAAATAAATGTTCTGATAATGACCCCTACTGATATAAATATGCGAAAGTTACTCTGTCTGCCTATGTTTTTAGATGAAATTAGTTGCGATTCGTAACTTACGAATATAATAGTGAGGGAGAGACAATTATTTTTTTGAAGATGTCATACAATCTTAGTTTTTAGTGGGATCAAATATTGAAAAGTGAAAAAGTGCGTTTGAGTGAGTACGTGTTTGTCACACAATTATTCCAATAACAATTTCAAACTAGCTTTTGGACTTAAAAAAGGAAACTTAACATTTGCGTACCTTTGAAGTCACATAATTCAAAGCCCTTTTTTGTGTTTTTTTCTTTATTTCATGACATATTGAGCTTTTCTTATGTGTATAATTATAGCATGTTGTATAATTTAACATCCGTTTACATCCCTATTTGAGTCTCTGGAAATAATTTAGGATAGTTTTATCACAGTAGGTAGGTAATCATCTCCTAAAGTGGGTATTTACTATGAAAATGGAATACCCATTCAAATTTTGATTTGGTAGATTAGATATCTTAGTTTTAGCAGATATTTTATATCAGTTATCAAATGAGGATCTCATGAGGATCAAAAATTGATGATAGATCGGGGGTCTTTAAATTTTTTCATTTAGGTTATATTTTGATAGCATATAGAAAAACACTGTATTTCTACTACACTGTATTTTGAATGCAAAACGCATTAAAAATATTTTAGTTATCACAAATAAACTAAAGTTTCAGTTCCTATCCATTATCTAACCAACATTCATTCGTAAACGACAATTCGTCGTAAAGGCAACATTTTATAAGAACTCATTGAGCTTTTTCTTTATAAAATCGCCATAATAGAGCTGCCTCAATCACATAAACGTCGCAATTCTCATTACATCCAGCTGTTTTAAACTGGCTCCAATAAATAGTTATCGCAGTATGTCTCTAACCGACTATGTGCGTAATCTGGGTTCCGAGACATACCGATCGTAACCGAGAATTCCCGATTCGTAACTTTATAAATATACGATTATCATTCGCGTGTCTGTCGCGCTTCTAAACTCCCCTACGGCTTCGGGAATGTTCGGGAAATAACTGACCATCGTAACAACATCGAACCTACCTGAACTAGGTTTGCACGAGACTCATCTGATGATAGAGATGCCACTTAATCGAGATCATCACGTCTAGACATAACTGTACCTGTTACTTTTCTTTCAATACCGTGCGAGCAAGACAAGCGAGTTCGCGGCAAAATTTACTAACCCTGCGGAATTGGGAAACCTTTTGGTATGTATTTCGTCGACATTATGTATTTTTAACAAGAGTTAAACATATGTATATATTTTTTATATAAGCCTATATGTTTTTCTGCGATTTTAGTACTACGTACAAGTGCGTAAGTAGAATTTGTTAAGGTTAAGTCCGAACTATCCGATTTTATTCTACCTCACTGACACTTGATTTCTATTTTAATCTCCGTTTCTTACTAATGTAAGTTTATGATTACGCTTCACCATCTGTCACTTACAACATTTTGTTGTTCGAAGGTCCCCTTTCTTTGGAACAGACACGGTTGCTAGGTTACCAATTGTTTATACACTATTTAGAAATTAAAATGTCACAATGAACAATCTTACGCTTTTTCGATCAGGCTACGGATCTGACACGAGTTTAACATTTTTTTACCCATCTAAAAAAAGTGCCAAGCGCCGCTAAAGAAGTTTTCACTTCAAAAAAAACTTACGGTATTCAAATGCCTAAACCAACTGTCGTGATCATGACTACGAAGACTATCAATTAAATGTCCTTTGAAACAAGATTAAATTAAATTTGGATCATATGTTTCGGATCCTAAATAGAAGTAGATACATACATGAAAAAATACACTTCTTTTTTCGTCAGAGGTTAAAAGTTAAAGGTTTTACAAATAAAAATTGATATCGGGTGCAAAAAAAATATTTACTAGACAATAAGAACGATAATGCTTCTAAATATAAAATTGATGGGTTGTGAAATATATATTTTTAAATTTCAAATGTTTTCAATAGCTTGTCTATATAGCACACAAATATGGACAAGCTATTGAAAACATTTGTTCCCCTTTTATCAAACCTGTTTCAAAGTCAAAGTTTGATGTCAACATTGATTTATTTTCAAATTTCACAACAGCTTGTCTATATTTGTGTATCGATATTGTGTAGTTAGTCGGTGCAAGCGACAAATGACGATCGCGTTCGATCTCGTAAGTATTGAACATCGTTCCGATATTATTGAACTAGGATGCCTTGATGCGCAAGACTATTCGAATTTATTTTAAAAGTTCTTAATAGCTAGTCCATATTTGTACGTCGTTATTGTATAGGTGGTTGGCGCATGCGACAAATGAGTGTCGCGTGCGATCTCGTATGCTTAAAACGCCGTTCCGCACTATTATCGAACGAATACTTGATGGGTAAGAATAAAGATTTATTTTAAAAAGGTCTCAATAGCTAGTCCATATGTGTACGTCGATATTGTATAGGTGGTCGGCGCATGCGACAAAATGACGATCGCGTGCAATCTCGTATGCATAGAACGCAGTTCCGCACTATTATCGAACGAATACTTGATGCGTAAGAATATCGATTTCGCACGTATATGACAAAGTTACGTTCGTAGAAATAAGTACTAATTAATTGATTGACAAATAGGGAATGATTTACAGCATGTCGTTTTTAGCTTGTAATTGTAATGATTCTGTTAAATATAAACGTTCCTTTAATAACTAATAGATCACGTTAGTCTATCTATAAATAATAGAATCTGAAATTGAGGCTTAGTGAAAATACTCTTTTCTCTGAGTATCTATCTCAATTGCTGTAATTTCATCAAAAGGTAACTAAGTCTTCCAATTAGCTTAGTGTTAAATACAAAAACTCAAACATTTTATAAATCACACTCAGTTAACCAAATATTTTTTTACCATTAAATTATCAACACTTACAAACGCATTTATTTTGTTCTAGTTAATAAAACAACCTTGTTCAAACAAAAACACATAAATATGTATCATAAACAACATTGTGTGATTTTTTACACAAATTGCGGTTCTACAGCTATTAATCTTTGCCAGCACAACCTTAGACGGCATTCCAACGCTCTTCAACTAGATCGGTTTGAGTAAGTACGTAATGCGTTCGCGCAGACCGCGATGTTACGAGAACTTCTACTGATAAAATCGATACCCAAAGCCACAAATACATACCCAAATAGACCATTGGAATGACGGCAATATTTCCATTGCAAAGAGTAGGAGTTCGCGTGGAGTGGGAAGGAGATTTAGGGAAAAGATAGAGGAAATTGCAATAGGAATGGAAGCGATGATGCATCGCGTCAGTGAGTGAATTGTAGTGCCATGCGCCGAACTAACGGGTTTAGATGTCGAAATAAGGAAGAATACTTATTAGATGAATCTAAAATTTTATATGCGTATAAGATTGCGCGATTTGGCAGAAACGACTGAAATCCTAGGGCTAACTTTACCGTTTTCTGATTTTAGGCTGAAATATTACCATTATTACTTCAGTAAACGACATGTCAATATTACTCAGGAAAGGTCAAATTGTGAACGCTAAAGTATATGATTTTTATTCACAAAATTTGTTAAAATCCGTCCAGACGCTTTGACGTTCAATGAAATTTCTACCAATGGATGGCGCTTACAGCTGGGTCGCTCGCACAACATACTAATCTGATTGTGAATTCAATTTAAAAATACATAGTCTATATATACCTAGCAACTAACAGTTCAACACTTAATCGAAAATCTAAAGCGCCTCTAAACTCGGCAATGTGTCTGCACTGCCTACACAACTCGAGGTGATAATACATCATATGGTTGCATTATTCATCCGACGACTGCGATTTTGATGTCGCAAGTCTGGTCTGCTCGTTTTTGCTGCACTGATACGCGATTTATATCGAGGTAGTAAGTTGATGTCGTAAATGTGTGGAATTCATTCTGTAAGTAGCGTATGAAATTAAAAGATGGGAAAAAATGTTGAAGTGTAACTTGGGTATTGTAATTATTTAGAATTGATGTTGCTTTGAAAAACTTAACGCTGAAAACAAAAGAGCATATTTTTTAATTATTGTATTAAACGGTTTACACTCACGTGAAATTGTCAGAAACGGCCCGTCATGTTTCATCAGGGGCTGCTACCCGTACCTACACCGGCGCGACAACTTTTTTCACGAAATTTTTGCATATTTTTTGTCATGAGTGCTTGACCTCGTCTTCGCAAACGTTTCATCTATCCATGTCGGCCAGCAATATATATTTTGTCCTTGTGGTTTAAGGTTTCCCTCTGGTTATTTTTCCGGAGACGGACAATTCGAGCACTTGGTTGGGAACGTACCCGATTACGTCTCCTCTTGACATGTCCACACCACCTCATCCTGCTTTCCCTGTAAGTACTATAACGAATCAATTGTCAAAATTATTGTTTACGTTGGTACGATTACACAACGAAAAACTAGTGATTCTGTGAGCTGAAGAATCCGCGAGTTTGTTTTCGAAATAGCTTTTTACGTTTTCACCAAATATCTCCGCAGTTTTAGTTCCAAAAAATTGAATCGCCAAAAAAACTAACCTACTAACAAAATTTCATGGTTGAGAAATGCGACCTCTAGGCGAGAACTGCCGAAAGGCTGGACATACAAAAGAATTTTGGCCCTAGCTCAATTTTCGGATCGCTGGGTCAACTAGTATTAGCATTGAGGCAGTCTTTCCCGTCGCTTATCGGCGATGTAGCGGACTCCCAGGCTATCTATCTATCAGCCACAGACTTCCACTGCTGAACATAGGCCTCCCGCATGACTCGCCACAAAGTACGATCCCGTGCAGATCGTATCCATTGATTCTCCGCTACCCTCACGAGGTCGTCCGTCCATCTAGTCGGGAGCCGACCCCCGCTTCACTTTCCTATACGTGGTCGCCACTCTAGGACTAAGCTGATCCAACGGCCGTCCATTCTCCCGGTTAGAAGGCCTGCTCATTGCCATTTCAACCGTGAAGTACCTAGCTCCCAGGCTACCTGCACGTATTCATTGCTATTCGATCACATTACAAAAAATAATAACCACACCATATTTCTCGCTCACATCTCAATTAGACCATTGTCTGTGCGCCACGAGTGCTGCGGCACGCCGGCACGACATGCGCAGAGACATCTCTTCATTTAATTGTTATCGCCCACGACTATCTGTTATACTTAATTATTTGAACCCGCCCAGCTACAGGTTGATCCAAATATTAAAAACTTTCGGTATTTTTATTTTAAAATAATCTGTTAATCCGCCTAGCTTTAGGTTTATCAAAATTAGCGAAATATAAGTGAAAAAGTTGTTGCAAGAGTTAAAAGATATAAAATATATACCTAACCTAACCTATTAACCTTAAATAAAAGGGAAGTAACGTTTTCTCTAAATGTGTCAGTGCATCTGGAAAGGTACCTTGTTTTAGGTATTGAGTTATGCATAGTTCCAAAAAGTAGATTAAATTTGCTATCAATACAAAAAATAATAATGACTGTAGGTGGAACCACTATTTTTATATAAATTTTTGAATTTTCGACTTCCGAAATGCACAAGTTGAGAAAATTGCATTTAAAGTTTATAGTGGCAAAAAACACACTTCTACTTCGAAGTTACATAGTGAAGGGTATAATCATAATCTTTGAATGTTAAAGAATTATAATAAAGGTGAATTGTCTAAAAATACATGTTAATTATTCTGATTTCTTAGGTTGAACATGCCAGGGTGGAAGAAATACGAAAGTGTTAATTATACCCAATTCATAAAATAAAGAGATTAAAACTGTTAGTTTCTCATCATAGTTACATATTCTATGGCATTTTTTGACAATTGAATGAAAGAAAACTCCATAATCATAAAGAAATTTAATAATTACCGCATTTTTAACAGTTACAAAAAAGATCACTTATAATATTAAAAACCAACAAAATAATTTGTATATTCATGCTATATCACAAGATCAAATGGTATTTAGCGTGGTGTACCACAATGGTATAATAGAAATGGTGTTAAAGCAGTTTTTTTAATAAAGTTTAGTGACTCGGTCGAAACTTTTGTATGGAAACGTAACTAGGGTACCTTGTCACGACATTTACTAAACTTTAGTAACTTAAACTCCAATATCACTATTTTAGTACCTATAATGCAAGAAATATCTGTAACAAAATGTTATTTAGGATAATTATAGCGGAAATCAATGTATTCTTATTTATAAAAACTTCTGTTTTAGTCGTGTAAGACATCAAGTTTAGCATTTTACTAAACTGGGTACCTTGTCACGCTAAGTCATTATCTTACATAAATGGAGTAACTAGAAAAAATAACTCAATTGTGTACATAACTCCTCTGATCTAAGTAATGGCAAACGTATTAAACTAAAATAAATAGTTATTTCATACAAGCGTCATGCAAGTTGAATGTTTTCTTATAAAAAACATTAAGTTTTTTTTTTTGTTCAAAAAATTATTTTGCTATAGACCGATCCTATACCTTATCTTAGAAAGAGGTAGTTGACTACCCGCGATGGAAATATTGACAAAATTATTCAAAATTTAAAGGCTTTTAAGACATGGCGTGACAAGGTACCCTGACTACTAAACTTTATAGTCGGAGAAATATACTAAAAAAACATAATTTTACCGATATTCTTGTACATACGTGTTCCTTAGGAGGTAAATAACCCAATTATAACACAAACCCATTTTGACACTTTTTCACCAGCTTCCACAAAAACTCATGTAACTCGGTAACTAGATGTCGTGACTAGGTACCTTTCCAGATGCACTGACACAAATATCTAGAAACTACCCAAACTACCGCTACAAAATGCATTATTTTCGTCTTTAAGTTTAAGGTATTATGATAAATTACCTAAAATTATAAAATGAAGTAAAATAATAAAAAATAAACTGTATATAACTTTAAGATGTAGGAGTGATTAAAATGTGTATTAATTTTGAGACAGGTAAGTTAGCTGGGTAACATTCTGAAGCAATCTCTTACAACCGCATGACACGAAACAACAAAGATCTATGTTAAACTTCAAGGAATGCGCACTCAGCCACTCATCTTCTGCCTACAACACAAACCACAATTAAATGAAATAAACAACATAATTAACCTAATAAAACAGATCACAGCGTATAAGAAATTCCAGCCATCCTACTCGTCTCGGAGAATAGCTTTCGTGCATTGTTTAGTCACCACCAACCAGAATAAAGAGGCCTCTAAATTATATGCAGCTAAATACAAGTAGGAGGCCATACATACTGCTACTTGACTAACCAGCGTAAGAGTACACTTGATTGGCTGAACGCTGATATTTCTTTGGTTTCAAGTTAGGGTGGTTGTTCTACGCATGTTAGTTCGTGACTGAGGTAATGCCGTACGGTCGGTAGGCACATATTTATGCATTCAAACACAGCATCAATCATTCTAATGAGCTGGCGGGCAGTAGGCAGATACGGAGCGCGAGGGCATCACGTGTTGATAGTGATGCTCGAAGGGTCTTCTTCAAACTGTCGATGATTTATTATGCTTCATTCATTCCGGCTATTCTATTCTTAGAGCCACAAAAATAACTGATTCATAGTTGATGATGATTAGGTACGCAAAGCAGTACTGAATGCTACGTTGATACCTGCTCTAATATACCTACTTTTACAATTATTATAATTAAAATATTTATTAGGCATGCTGGAGCTGACACGTTTATCACAATTGTCTAAGCTTCTTAGTCAATAGATTTAAAAAATAATCATTAAAATTATATGAGTCCACCGTAATCGTCAAATATTTGTATACAGACACACAAATCTTGTTACGTTCTAATCTTATAACTTCATGATACAATCATCAATTACAACTACGCTCTGTCTGATTTTTTACACATATGTTTTACGATAAAAAGTTCTGATAATTTGTAAAAAGATTACATAATCAATATTAACATATCATATCAAATCCACAAGTCAACGAGAAGAAGCTATCCCACAAAGACCCGTACTTTAATTTCATGTCTTTTGTTTTGTTGTACTACTACTACTACTACTAGTAAGGATGTGCTCATGCTCATATATCGCAACGCAGCACAGAATCTACACGTTGAACTTTTCCTTGAAGAATAGAACAACTAAATCGATATCGATGTTCCACAAAGCAATCGAGCCCTATTTTACACAGCAGTGATATTCAACTAACAAGTTTAGCAATGAAGGAAAGAAAGCTGCCCGGAGCGTCCGGCGCTATTCACAAATTGGCACGAGCTCGGCACGCGTTCTTCACACCATCCAAAAAGACCTAACAATCCTTCACTTTCATACGAAACTGAACTCAAAGTACGTACTATTAAGTGTAGTATTGTATGGATATTAGTTGGTGTTTGTTTGAGATACACGAATAAGATAAGTTACAAAGATTGAATGGCGCAGTGCAGTGATACCGTAGAGCCATTAGTAGAAGCGAAAAGGATGGAATTCTTCCGATTGTTTCGATTGTTTATTTTTTATTACCTTTTGTTAAGGTTGAAAAGTTTATCGAGTATTTTAGTGATATATTAGGCGACATTTTTAAACTGTTCTGATAAATAGATTATATTATTTTGACAATATACTAAAGTAACTCTTCTATTCAAATTCTGTGACCTAAATAAAAATAAATCAGTAGGTAAAATACCACAAAAATTAACATATCAAATGTCTAAAAGCAATGAAGGAGTAAAATAATTAGAATTACTTGGTAGAAAAACGAATTGTAATTTTACTACGCGCGTAAGTAGTCGAAGCGACTTTAAACTTAGATGTTCAAGAAAATAAAAATGGCGACCATTTAGCCGCCGAGCAGCGTTCATAAAATGATGTGTCTACTCATAAAATGATAGTGTGATGTGTGTGTATACACTCGTCGCGTCTAGCCCGACCATTTGGGTGGCGAGTACCTTTTATAAAGTAATATGCCGACTTTACACACTCGTCGAGACCGGGTGAAGCGCGCATTGAATCCTTTTTTACTTACAACGTGCGAAAAGTAAGGCATACTACGTTAATGCCCGATCTCTGGCAAGTCGCTTGTGATGTTCGTTCTGCTGGTTGCCGTGGTCGCATTATTACAGTTGAAATCTGGTGACCGGCTGCTGGAACGCAAATGCTTGTAATATTTTACATGTAAACAGTTCACTTAGAAATCAGAATTCGTCCATCACCCCGTCCACAATCAATCGCAATCATGTAATCAGCGCAGCTTTAGCCGTCAGTCGAGCGCCGCGCATTTTTCCAAAGCAATTATTGTCGCAAACGCTTTCATAATTGCCACTATAATTAGAAGACTTGTAGTCTAGTCAATGAGGCTTTGCAAAGCTTTTATTTAATATTACGAATTGTAAAATAACATTTTGGCAATCATGACTGGCTCATCTGTGGCTGATAAATAGAAAGATAGAAAAATAATAAATAATTTTACGTATTCTACGACGTGAGTAAACCCGTTCAAGTATTTTAATATAATTGTACGTATATTTATTTAAAACATGGTAAATATGAGAAATAGGCTAGTTATTTTTTTTTTATTTAATTAAATGAATAAGGCGTTACTTTGCGGAAATCATATGTTAACTAAAAATAGTAATCTTGGCGGGGGCACTACCGTGCCCCCAGATATTGCTTTGCTGATCCGCGATATAATAACGTGCCAGTTAATTTGTGCTAACCCGTTATACTTATTTGCGTGTTTTTTTTTTGCCAAAGTCGCTAGACGGGTGACGATTATAGGATACATTGTACGACTACCTACGGTAAATAACGCGGGTATGACTTGTCTCTTCTCCGAGCGGTCAAAATTGTGGTAATCTTCTATGTCATCGTGGTCGTAATATGAATTTAATTTACGTTGTTGTAACGTTGAAATATACTCATACTAATTTATCAGTAGGTAATATTAAAAAAAGTTTCATGTCAGCATTTTAAAATAATAATAACAACAGCACAGATATAACTGATTTCTTATCTTCTCTCATCTCTTATCTTGTAGTCTTTTACTACGCAACGTTGTCCTGGGCCCCCTTATTGATTGGAGTACTCATCCACTTAACGACAACGGAATAAATAAGTTCTTAATGAGATGTCATAAATTAATCATAAATGCTCTGCACATAATTTCCGCAAGAAGATTAGCTCTACAATGTTGCGATTAGAGTACAAATTCTATTACTTATTTATTTTATGGACTTTAAGGAGCCTCCACACCGCTGCTTAACATATACAGTGCGATTACGCGGTGTCATGTCGTGCTTATGCGTCAAATTTTTAACGCCTATCGTACACGCCAATGCTCAAAATACGCTACCGATGCGTTTACGCAAGTGTTTGATGAAATATTAACGTTAAAACGCATGCAGCGTATATGCAACGTCAAGTCCCGACATGGATAAGACGCATCAAAATCGTGCTTCAAAAGGCACGACACTACGTTTACTACGGTGCGTCAGCGTCTTTTGAGAGTGGTCGCTCCTTTGAATATCGTCTGAATAACATAACTATAGGTACTCTTATCTCGTGGTAATGAGAATCATACCGTAAGTAACCTTTAAATGACTTTATTAAAGATAAACTAACGTTGGCCATGAATGAAATTGTACCTAAGTAAGATAGGGGCAAAGAAAGTTCCAGATTGCGTTGAAACTGTACTTAAATCCATGCTGGACTATTATTATACTCATTATAAACGTCAACTTTTACTCTTTAATAAAAACACTCGTTTAACCATAAATTAATGAACATATTTATGTTGTGCTCCAATTACAGAAGCATTACGTTCATTAGAAGCTAGAAACTTCCAACTTTCTTGTAATCTCGCCGCGTCGGGATGACTCTTTTTGTCCATAATTACCGTAGTCTAAACATGATTGCTATGTAAATTCGTAATGGATGGATCATCGGAGCTATCGCTGGCATTACTAACCAGCCCTGTCACTCGGCAATTTAGTGTCATCAATCTTCGATTTAAATGCTACAAGCGAATGCTCTCAGCGAGCGGTGACGTAGGTAATCTACACTAATAGTTTAAAGGAAAGTTGATGAATTTGTCGGTTTGAAGCGAGTCATCTCTTAATAATCCTTTCTGTCCGGATTTTATACAATGATTTTGGGAATCAACCCAAGTAACACAGGCTGTATAAAACGTTTATACAGCTTTTATTCAGCTTAAATTGGCGGTATAAGGGGTTATGCAGCTTGATTTTAGGGAGTCTCGATTTCATCTAAGTACTATTATAAAATCCTGAAATTGTATTGAAAGTCAGTTTTCTATGGAGAGGGGCCATTATTTCAGGAATAATCGTAACAGCCGTACATCGCCATCTGTTAGTAAAAAGGTTTTGTCTTCTCTTCACACCGAAACGGACGGATGGATTTTGGTACTGAGAGGGATAGCTAAAAAAAACAAAATAAAATGGTAATAGGATACTTTTTAACCACACTTTTTAACCGACTACGGCAAAAAAAAGTTTTACGCGGACGAAATATACTGGCGTAATAAACTGGCTGCATAGGAACAATCTTAAAATAAATTTAGATAAAACCACATTTATTCAGTTTGTAAATAGAAATGCCAAAAAGCAACAACTGTCTGTAACTTTTGCAGATCAGGTAATAACGGAATCAAGTCAGACAGTATTTCTAGGTATTTGCTTAGATGACAAATTTTCCTGAAGCGAACATATTAATAAATTGTGTAATAAAATTAACTCGTTTGCTTATGCTCTATGGAAACTAGCTAAAATAAGTAACAAGCAAACAGCAGTCTGTACTGCTGTTGCTGCGGCTTATCATGGTTATGTTTGCTCGCTGCTCAGATATGGCGTTCTCCTCTGGGGGAATTTAAGCCATGCAAAACGTGCACTTATAGCACAAAAACAGTGCATCAGGGCTATTTGTAACGTAGACGTTTTCAAACTTGTAAAGATACATGCCACTTTCATACAAGGTACCCAAATCGGCTCGTTGGTCCTGCCCTTAAGACACAATTGTACAACAAGAACGCATACTCTAAGTCCATTGACATTTTTAATCGTTTGAATGATGATGATGACGTCAAAGATTTGCCTATTAGTTTGTTTAAGCGTAAACTTAGAAACTGGCTGGTACAAGAATATTTTTACTCTATTGAAGAATATTTTGATTACTTTAAACGTTTAATTTTACATTTTATCATGTAATGAGTTTTAAGTTATTATTTGAATTTTTAATTTATTTTTTTCTTTTACAATTTTTTGACATATTTTTATTAATAAATGTACTTAATTGTAATTTTGATACATTTTATTAAACTTTCTTTTACGTGGTGTGTAGGTATAATGTGAATTAGTTAGGTATTCAATTTTAAATTAATATAAGTGTAAGTAATTGTGACATTCTAGTAAACACGAATTTCATTTGTCAATGATAATTTTGCATGCCAGGTTCTGGTGGAATGTGTGTGTGTCTAAAATAACATTTGTATACCAGCTTTTGTACCACATTTTTAAGCAAAATAAAGATATTTGTATTTGAAATTGCGAGCATCTTCTAGTACTATTATAAAACTCTAAAAATGTATAATAAACCAATTTTGTATGAAGAGAAAAAATCTGAATAGCACGATGCATGTTGGCGGTTGTTTCGTATAGGAGTAGATTATATAACCATTTATCTGCCGGAATATAATTGCATGCTCATCACGCCTAAATACGGTTAGATGAATTGAACCAATTTTTGAATACTTTTCACTCGAGTACGGTAAAAAAGAGGGTTGCGCGGACGGAGTCGTAAATGAAACCAAAAATTCCTTTTGATAGGAAACCATAATGTATATACCCTGAAGAAACAGATTTTTTTTAAATAACACAGCCAGTTGAGTCGAATCGACCATTTACAAACAAATCCGCGAGCGTTCAAAGTAGAATGAATTTAATTCTCATGTTAAGAATCCATTAGCCACCTAAACGATTCCGTGTATTTATTCGTGTTACACATTCTATTTGAAAGGCTATCTCCCATTTTATAGGCCGATTGTGTAAGAACGCGAAATACTAAACTTGAGATCGATCGGTAGAATTTAATTAAGTATGCGCTTTCGCACCCATTGTATCCGTACCATTACATTTATCTGGCTTCTCGCTCGCTTCAATTTCTTTTGAGAAACGAATCAAATGATAACTAGGACCCTAATTTGATTCGCGATATGCCTAATTTGTTTATTAATATTTCGGGTTGTAGTAATAATTACACTATTCTAGTTCAATACCTAAGATATCAAAAGCAATCAATCGTACTTTAGCGATATAACCTGCCAATCAAAATAAGTAAAGTAAACGGCTATATTTTAAGGTTTACCCTTGTTTTACAGACAAACGTTTCATCGAATGTTCATTTTATAGAAATTTTATTTCATCGAAAAAAACTTTTTTTCTGAAACCATAAAATATTTCGGAATGTTATAACACAAACCTAACCTAACCGGACCGCGGATTATTATATTGTATCACTTGGACGAAGCTTGTTGCTGATAAAAAAAATATGTGTGATTTTGACGCTACGGATGCTCATTTTGTATTTATGACGAAACCTGCGCTGTGGATAATATATTAAAAGGTAGGTGGACATACCTAACCTAACCTAAACGAATCCGTACGTTGACATTTTCAAGATTTCTGAAAAATGTATGACTTCCGAGGAAAAAATTGTGTATGAAATGAAAATTCTATGAAATAAAGCAATCGGTGGAGTATTTTCCTATAAAAGAAAAGGATATCATATTTTGATTATAACCTACTACTACATCTCAATGAGAGAGAAAATGTCATTACATTACCCGTCACCTACTCGCAACAGTGCACATCGCTAAAGTGACTATAAATCAGCAAAATCTCGGGTAAATATCATAAGAAACGTTGAATGTTGCCCTAACGCCCACGGAAAATTGAATATATTTAACATGCCGCGAAATACATTTAGAGGAAGTTGCATAAGCTGACAGCTTGTATTATTTTAATTTTACATATCAAGATAGACGATAAACAAACACCAGGATTAGTGGATGAATTAATTAATATATTTCGTGTCACATTTAACACTAATTAGACCGACGTGTCCTGTTCAAATCCGGATAACTGTGCTTATTTTTTTTTCTAGAATGTTAAGGAAATAAGAGGAATAATGTTGTAGCGAGAAATGTTCTTGGTTCTGCGCAGTGTTATTATGTTCTTCCGTAACTTCAAGGATTACCCGGGACCGGCCCGAGAACTGCCTTAATGATGTCAAAAGCCAACATAATGTGGCGTCCTTAAACGGGTCTCTCGGTTCGTTACTGTCGCCCGACGCCGGACGCCGAGACGTCTCACTGCCTGCGCTTGCGCCGGCCACCGCATTAACATCACTTAAGGGTACCTCCATTATGCGAAAACAGATTCACAAACCAGCAAACATACTTTTTACTGGGAAACTGCGCTCGTAACCGCTTCTCTCGAAAACGCGTGGCATTATAAAAATGATGACGTTATGCACTATAAAAAGTTTTATAAAGGAAATAATAATTCACCGTGTCCTCTCGCAACAATCACGGTTGTAAAAGCGGTTTTTTTATTGGTCTGATCGGTGTGGATCGGGCAACTGGGGCGACCTCGGGGCAACCTCCACTCGGAACGAATGATTTGTCCGTATAGAAGTTAAGCTTATTGGAAACATGTTAGTGTATTGCATAGACATTTTGACGTGACCGCCGCGGAGATTTGACGACCGATACGCCAAGAATTAATGTTAGCGTTGATCTCTGAGGCCACACTTACCAGAAAACGGTGATCGGGTGACCTCGGTTGATCTTATCTCAACACGCGGCTAGAACCGTAATGATAGTGTCTCCAATCTATATTTTGTATTAGTAGCCGAATTTAAATAATAATTGAACATCCTGCAATCCATGCCAATTAGCTTAATAAACACGTCAAACTATATTTTGTTTTTCTTTTGCTTAAATTACACACTTGTACATGCTATCAACGCTTACTTAATGCATAAGTACCTACTTGTGTATCATTGTATTGAACCTCAGTATGTGACTGTTCGTTTTTATAAAAGCTGAATGAACGTAGAGCAATTGATTCAGCTGCACGCGCTGGGCCATTACCATACCTTATAATTAGACGATATCAGTTCGATGCGATAGCAAGGCGGCCTCTTGCGAAACTTGCCTAGCTTCTAAGGGACCATATCGACGCCGCTCAAACCTTAAAAGGGCATACAACAGCATTTTCTGACGCGATTATAACCCTTAAAGAACGCAGCGTAAGTCGAAGACTCTCGTATACTCCAATTTTGCTTAAGATATTTTGTGTCCGTTATTGTGGCTGGACTATGGTAGAGGTTGAATGGGCGAGTGCATTTATATCGACGGTGAAATTCCTACTTTACTCACTAGTGAATAAAATAATTATTTGTAGTGTAGGGTTCTTGAAATGCGTCGTTTCATGGGCCAATGAGGCACGCATTAAGTAGAATCAGGATGCTGTAACAGTCCGGACGCGAGTCTAATTACCAACGCCACTCAATATTGCAAAATGACCGAAGCCTATTCTCGCCCGTACCCTTCGGCTATTACACCCGATCTATTGTTACACAAAACACATTTAAAACGCTGAATGGTGTCTCGTAATGACCTGGGAGTGCCTGCTACGACCGCGCCTAATATGCAAACAATAAACAATTTAATGCTTATCCGAAAGATCGACAATTACTAATTAATCTCTAACACAATCCCAATTAATAGCTGTTATGAAAGGTTTAATTGCTCCGTATTACGAGGAGGACTCATAAATTTTATCAATGACAGCTATAAATGAACAACTCGAATTAAGTCGTTATAATCAAATTATTTGGAATAGTTCAATGAAGTTTTTATTAAATGTTATATCGAAACGATAATTTATTCAAATCGGCGTGACTTTACATTAATTCTGCCCACTCCTTTGGGCTGTTCGTTAAACGCTTTTTTGATACTACCTACGGTTTATCTAAACTTACGTTCAGCGATTACTTACATAAGAATACGCTTTTAATCGACAGATTGCTATTCAATTGACGTGCAGCAACTCGTTACTTCCCAAGTAGCAAACAAGCTTCAGAAGCGCTTATACTGCTAATTTAAGCTGAATAATGGCTATATAAGCGCGAAGTTGTTTCAATATTGACGCAAAGATTTACAACTTAATGCTGTTTTTAATGACTCCCTAATTTTGCCATGCATGTTGGAATTACGAGGAAAGGAGCACAATGAGGTTCGCGGAACTGATGTGCCGATCGACGAGCGAGGTCGCGCCGTAACCCCGCTGTCCGAATATGTTTTAATCCGGACTTTACATTCGACATAATCTGACAATTATTTTAAAAACATTAAAGTTTATTTTTATATCTTAATTTTTGCTCGATCTATATTTACTTATATATGACATTATTTTTAATCGATACAATTTTTTATCAGACAAATACATTGGCTTAAGTATTGTCGTTTTCACAACTATTATGATATGAGTCACAACTTTTCGAAATAAGATATAATTTCTGAATATTAAACTCGAATTGTTTTCATTATTTGTTAAATTAATTATAAAATTTTGTTTACTGTTACAAAATCAAAATGTTTATTGTGTAAGTAGTAAGTAGGCCACAAGGGCACTTTTACATGTTTGAATCAGAATCTACCGGCATTTCTCAAGAGGAGACCGCTGTTGAGAAGAAAGCCGAAAGAAACTCAACAGTAAGTAATATTTTCGTAAATTATACTCAACCACAGTATTTATTTTCCAGAAAATAATAATATAACGTCAAGGATCCAAAGCAGGACAGAACTACGTGGAGAATATAAAATGACGAGCATTCTGTAACCGTCGCCTGCTGATTTAATACGTTACAAAGGCATCATTATATCGAATGTAACGGCGAGAAACAAGATCGGCCGGTAAGGGCACACACGAGCAGCCCCGGAGCTCCTCCAAAAACGTAATTTAAAAACTACATTTACCCGAAGAGCGGCCGGACGACTTCGCTCGATATTAATATCGGCGTCAGCATCATTAAGGCATTCCTTTTATTGCAACTTTAAATAAGTCCATTCGCCGATCGCCTTTATTAAAACAG
The DNA here is from genome assembly GCA_947623375.1 of Apotomis capreana. Taxonomy (NCBI): domain Eukaryota; kingdom Metazoa; phylum Arthropoda; class Insecta; order Lepidoptera; family Tortricidae; genus Apotomis; species Apotomis capreana. The sequence goes on from OX392514.1 coordinate 10,017,195, forward strand.
GCTACCTTTCTCCAAGGTTTTGCAACGTCGCCCTTCTTTTAAAGCGGTATTTAATGTACGGCGACGCAATTTTCTCGCCGAGCGCCAACAAAAGAAATCCTTATCAATTTTTGTGGTAATTTTTTACACACTTTTTACTTAATAATCACTTAATCTGCGGTCATTTTGGTAATTTATTGAACGGTTTACGACCGATCGGCTCATCGGCAAACACGGCCCGCCAATAATGAGCTCATATTTAACGTGCTTATACAAAATTGGAGCCTTGGCTATTACGATGGTATAAATTCAGCCCTTATCATATTCCTTTTAGAACTGCAATCATGCCCAAAAAGGCTTCACAAAACGTTTACAAAAAGCTGATTTGTTCGTTTATCAACATTTTAAGTGTCATGTCTGGTGTAACCCAAGCAGCACCTACTGGTGTCCGGCGACGGACGGACAAAGAGAACAGACTTTTGTTTATTTGTTTTATACAAAAACAACTCGACACGAAGGCACCCGTATAAATCATTGAATCTCCGACGATATCATAATGTGGATATGAATTTTTGACACAAATAATTTATACAACCATTTATTTTTATTGGTATTTGTAAAACAAGATAGCGTTTATTAAATGTGGAACACAAAGTAAATTTACAAGTATATTAAGTAAAAACTGAAATAAAGATAAGCTCAACACCGAGATAAGCTTACAAAATGTAAAAGAGCAATGGACAGGAGTATGCTTGGAGTTAATCTAAGTGACAGAATAAGGAACACCTATATAAGATCGAAGACTAAGGTCACAGACATCATCAAGCGAATAGACCAGCAGAAATGGAGGTGGACAGGCCACATGCTACGCGATAAAGTGGATAAATGGAGCAAACGAGTGACCCAATGGTACCCCGGAGACGGCAGAAGATGTCAAGCAAGACGTTGGAGAACGATATCAGGGCAATTCTAGGACCTCAATGGACTAGGGTAGCACTTGATAGAGAGCAATGGGAGGGGTTGCAGGAGGCCTATGCCAACAGGCACTCTGAAAAGAAAGATATACTTAAAAAAAAAAGTTTTGACTATACATTATTTCTTATTCAGAATAAAGGCTTATATTATAAGTAAGTGGGAGGATAGCCCTCAAAACAGGGTGCGTTGTCACCATTTCGTATCTAAGATCCACTTCGGGTCGCTGCGCCAGTGGAGTAAGTAAGTAAAGTACAGTGCGTGAGCTGTCAGAATGTGATTCACATTTATACCTGTCTCGCTCGCTCTTACACGATCCAGGTAAGAACCTCTCAGTTTTCACCTAAACCGCAATCATGTAACCGCCTGTATGTAAGTTTATCTGACTAATAACTACATTAGTATAGAGTTGGTAGTCCGCTGTTTTCTAACATAATTGATGATGAAGTTTATACCACAGATAGAGTGTTTCCTGTAGGCCTATGATGGTTGCGTTTATCACGTGATAAATAAGTGTCAAAGCATCCGTCACGTTTTGACCAATTGCGAGTGCAAGGGACAGATGCTTTGTCACTTATTTATCACGTGATAAACGCAACCATCATAGGCCCCCTGGTGATAATTTTCAGATGTGGAGGGAAGTCAGATTCGTCCCCTGTGTCCCGCCTGATCTGACTTCCCTGAGCGAATAGGACTAAGTATACATCTTTTCTGTCTTTATTGCTGGTCAGTTAAGTCTACTAAGAGTTGTCTGGTATCGTTTAGAGAGATTATTTTTAGGGTTCCGTACCCAAAGGGTAAAAACGGGACCCTATTACTGAGACTTCGCTGTCCGTCCGTCCGTCCGTCCGTCTATCACCAGGCTGTATCTCAACAACGGTGATAGCTAGACAGTTGAAATTTTCACAGATGATGTATTTCTATTGCCGCTATAACAACAAATACTAAAAATAAAATAAAATAAATATTTAAGGGGGGCTCCCATACAACAAACCTGTTATAGATTATATATGTATAGGTACGGAACCCTTCATGCGCGAGTCGGGCTCGCACTTGCCCAATTTTTTTATGTTATCACTGCTTAGCAACTCTACTACATGTTGGTCATGTTGTTTTATGTATTGCGTAGTATTTATATTATCGATTGTTATTATCGGTACGTAATAAAGTAGCTTAATACTTACGTTATATGTAATAAAATTAGTTATATATTACTTGGTTGATAAATTTAACTAATGCATTAAACGTGACCTACATGCAAAAGAGAAATGAAACAATAGCTACATATAATCTTACTTTCAATGTTAAACCTAGAAACGTTCGTATTAATAATAAATCGTTTATTAAATTGTTATTTAATTACTGGTCAAATGTAATACAAAAAGTAAAGGCAAATTTGTTATGTTTATATTATAGCTAACTATAGAAGATATTATTTATTAGGAGCGCAGAGTGATATTGATTGCGGGAAAAATGTAACAGCGCGATACATACAATTTCTTTTGATTCGTAAGAACCATTGTTTATAACGCCATCGGCCGAACATCTTTGCGGCCTCATCAAAACGGCTAGATGAATATTAACCAATTTTGGTACAGGATAACCTGTATACATATGCAAAGATACTTTTTACACGGATAAAAAGAAGAGTTATGCCAATGAAGTTGCGGGCTCCTTTTTATCACTACATAGTATAAAACAAAGCCGCTTCCTGTTGTCTGTCTGTCTGTCCCTATGTATGCTTAGATCTTTAAAACTACGCAACGGACTTTGATGCGGTTTTTTAAATCAACAGGAAGGTTTATTATGTACAATACAAGCCGGGGCGGGTCGCTAGTATACAGCGAGTATATTTGATATAACCGCAAACTTTACGGGGTCTTAGTATAGGCTTATTAATATATTGAACCGTAAATTATTTAAAAATCTAACTTTTTTTGTCCATATAAAATAATTCAGCACGCAATGTATTTGTTTGTTTTTGTTTGTTGACACTTAACATCGTGATGTCACAACTGTCACTAGTAATAACTATGCCATACATTGCTGCTCAGATTTTTTTCAAAAATTAATTACGCTAAAGCAGTTAACGCAAAATTAACAATGTTCATATAAATATCAGATTATAGCACTAAAATCTCCGTCTGGCTACAATATACGGTTATATCAAATATACACGCTGTATACTAAATAAAAAATAAGGCTTATCCATACTAAGGTATGGGCATCCTCGCTAAGGGCCGCCTATGCCCATATCACGCGCGCCCCCGACTCGTGCTTTATCAAATTAGCTGGTCGTAGTCGCTGGCCGCATTTGTCACGGCAACCTCCTCAACAATTCATATCTCATAAAGTTGACATAATTAATTCTGCACCAAGGAATTTCAGCCATGTCTCACATAAATTATGAGAAGAAGATTTGTGGGGCTTGCGACTGATTAACAATTCTGTTGCTAAATGAGTTTGTATGCAGTTTCGTTATTGGTTTGGGGAAGTTTATGATGTAAGATAAAGGACATCATGGAAAGTAGTTTACTTAAAGTTGTTTTACATGGTACTCACTTAACTAGAGTCGATGATAAATAAACGTCACGGTGAAAAAGTCACAGTGATCGGACGTCAGAAAGTATCCCTGTTACTTGACACGAAGTAACAAATTACAAAGTGCTGTGCGTTACGAGTATTTCTACGCTCTTAGCAATACTTATCCAGTCTAACATGGCAGTGGCATTGTGTAAAGTGTGAAGTCTTTAAATAGAAGTGTCAATGTATTACGTCCGAAACGAATTAACAACCTATATTAATGTGAGCAGCAAATATGACAAATTCACGATAATGTCATTATTATAAGCTGATTACATACATCACAGGGTATAAAGCTGTAACGCTAAGAATGAATTTAGTTCAAATCAGAAACTGTTCAAAATATTATTTACTACGATTAAATGAGAAAATTTAAAGTTGTAAAAATAAATGTAGTCGAAAGTGACTAACGGTGATATTTCACTGTTATTATTTTAAAACGGGAATAACAGTCACTACGATTGACATATAACGCGTTTCCCAACTATTGATCACTTGATTGAACGGGAAACTAAGCGATAACTCCGACTAGACGTCACTTACACCCATTGGCCCGCATGTTTAACATCACTTATTCATAGGCTTGTAGCTTGTAGGTAATGCATAAATTAAACCCGTCGGTGCATTAACTAATAAAGCTTTAGGACGGTTACGGAACCGGCGCAAACCGGCTACATTGTATTACGCAAAACGGCCAAAATTTTATGAAAATTCGACGTCGATTATTCCGCTCGCGTCACGAAAGACAAGTGCACGTTACGGCTCTAATAATTACGTCGGAACCAAACTGGAGCCGGGTTATGTAAGCGAATGCAATAATTCTCGGTCACTTCGCAGATAAAAACGTTCCGCGCGACCAAGGTCCGTCGAAAACGCTGCCCTGCTCCAATTTATCAAGCGAACACGCAAATTACCTCACTACTTTATACGACGAAGGATTCATTATTTTACGTAAAAGTGAAAAAATTCCGCGCGCTGCACTTAATGTCAGGCGAGGTTGGTAATTAATTGAGGCCTCCCAAGCAATAATTCGAGTAATAAATGTAAATTCAGCTTCCCACGAGGTGGCTTGTGATGCGAGGGATTTGGGGAATGTCAGACTGGGCGAGAACTGCGCGGGTGGTAACATCATCAGTACAAACTTGTTGCACTTTGGACTGTTTAGAACATTCGTACCTACAATATTAATAGTCATCTTCCAAACGTTGCATATTAAATACGGCTATATCTCCTCATAGTCATCATAGGCCATTTTGTCCATTAGAAATGATCTATTTTATTTATTTATTTATTTAAACTTTATTGCACAAAAGAAAAACTTAACGTACAAACGGCGAACTTAATGCCATGCAGCATTCTCTACCAGTCAACCTTAGGGCAAAGCAGAGAAATTGTAGGCGGTGCTTCAAACAACATCTATGAGTGCTACAGAAATAACTCTTCTGATGGCAGATCCATGCGGTCGACCCTAAACAGAAGTATGCTACACGAACACTTCACGAACAATCTTCGAAGTAGATACTTACGATCTATCTTTATCATGGCCCCTTTCGTCAACTTTAAATGAACTGTTTAAGAAATTTTATTACAGCTGATTCATTACTTTACACAACGGCAATATTGAAGGACAAGAGTTTAACACACGTCTCACACATTCATAAAGAGTATCGCGGTTCAGGAACATTCGATCGCAGCCAATCGTTAATATTTAATGCGTTTCATACATCGGCGCGCTTGTCGCTACAAGTTATAAAGCGATTGGAAATGGATTACCCAAAAGTTTTCGCTGCGGGTCTGCGTGTCAGAAAAATTGCTTTTTAATGCTGGCACAGAATATTTACTTAAACACTACCGGGTTATCTCTTTTGTTCATTGCAATCGTCGCCGCAACTGTATTTTCTTGTTTGTTTGTATCAACAGCGATTCTATTGGATGTGGGACATGGTGAAGCGCCCGAAAGAGTATGCGCGCTGCTATGAAAGGTTACAAACGCACTCCTTTCCGGTCCAAGGCACCTGAATAGACACAATGCTCACAATGCTGCAAACTAAAACGCATAATACTTATTCGCCGTATTCCCTTAAGCTACGTCTCCAATTTGAAATGGTACATTTTGCACTTTGTCTGCTATCTTCTCGATCATTCTGTGGTACTTACTACTAAATATATTAAAAAACCGTAACAATGGCATATAAATACAATGACTTTAGATGGAAGATAATTCTCAAAAAATATATGATCAATTTCGAGGTCACCGAATCGACAACAATTTTGGACTATTTGTATGGAACTGCACAGAGACGTACAGTCGTACAAGTACCTACATGTCTTCAGGCCTTATCATTATGACACAAAAATTGCCGGATATGTTTTAACTATTATTGGCATGGTAGATATTTTTGGGAAGAGTATCCAGATGGTAAGCTACTTTTCTATGCTCAACTATGCTATAGTAAAATAGAGGTTTATGTTAAATTTTTTTCGCTGACAAAATTATGGACGCTTACATTATAATTAACGTTTCCTTTCCTTTTAAGGTCGAGAACCCAAAGCTACACAGATAGTGTTTTCCGGAGGGCAACACATTGACCGGTTAATTGATCACCCTTCGCCCTCGCCTTGAGATGAATTAAAAGGCGATAAATTCTTACTATCACTTTACTTGTTGAGCAATTTTCTCGAGGTTTTTGGTAACAAGTATCGAAAGAATCAGATCGACAGGTCTGTACTTTTCATTGATATAAAGTTCGTGATTTAATAAACCGAGTGACTACGTACGATGCGACGCGAAAGTGGATAAATAAATGTATAAAATACCAATCAGACTCGCGAGTTATTTCTTCATTCGACCACAATGCTTAAATCGTAGGAGCCTTGTTTCCGATCCTAATTTAAAAATATCACAAAGCTTTGTCAATTTAGCGCCAAGCAATATGCCATATCATATAGTGATATGGCGGAAACTTCAGTAAGCTACTTAATTTCTCCGACCGACTCAATTGCTCAAACTCGTTTGACATTTCAAACAAAACCTCAATGAATGCTTGTAAAAATACGACATATAGGTACGTTACAATGCACAAGCGCATAGTCACGAACGCTATCCGTGACCCGCGGACAAATCGAGATGAATTGGCCGATGCCTCCCTGCGCGCGAGTGTGTGTCTAATGTGCCAGGAGCTTTTCGAAACGACTCGGCGGAGACAGCGCATGAAATCGAGTATTAGCTACTATCTGATTGCTCCATAGCTGCTGCAATACTGTGATAAGAAGAGGCAGGTTAAGGATTTACTTTGTAACTCAACCCCTGTTGAGTATTTAAAAGACGTTAAGCATAAATGTCGAAGATTATAGTTAGAAGAAGAGGAAGACCAAAAAAGGATGGATGGTAGGTATGGGGAGAAAATACTTATGTCCTAGGACATAAACGACGAGATTACGGGTGATGGCGAAGGAGGAAAAGAAAAACAGCCAATCCCCGCAGCACCCGGTTAATAATAGGGTTTATAATCTTATGATGACGGCTGTTAATTTTAATGATTTCCGAAACTGACCAAGACTGACCAAGATAACCAAGATAATGTTTCTACCGAGAATTAAATTGAGCGAAAGCCTAAAGCTTCTCGGACAAGCGCACAGTTTCACTACAATATCAATCAAAATCAAATCGAATCTTTTAATCCAGCGGACAGCGATGGACATTTTACTTCAATTAAGGATGTCGGCGCTCGAGAGGTTGATGGGTGATGTAATCTGATATTGTACAGGATTAACGGGATGCGTTTGTAAGTAAGTAGTAAAACTGGTATACAGAATGAAAAAAAAATATGAGCCCTGAAAAGCAACCATATTAAATTCTCAAGATAGAAGAAGCCCCTTGGTTTTATTGATCTGGTACACTTTTCGGAAACCTGTTGGATGCAGGTGGCCCAGTGTCAGTCGAAGCCAAGTCAATGGTCAAAGAGGTACTGGATGATGCAGCACATACCAATGTGGCGTACATTGGTATGTGCTGCATCATCCAGTAGGTAACTGAGGACTTTTGGTCAGTATATTTTTTTGCCATGGACAATATTAGTGATAAAATATAATGTTTTATGTTCACATTGACGAACATCACGTCTATCAACATATTTACCAATTTTTATGACTTCACCAAAAATCGTACGCTTTTACGGTACACTTAATAGGTTCACATTTTTGTCAACTACCCCTTATGATTCCATCTTGCTCAAACCCAAGTGGGTTTGAGCAAGACAGAGTGGCCACGCTACGTGTGGGCCAAACTTAGTACCAAAACGTACGACAATAGGTATCCATCACAGGAACAGGCGAATCTCCCGTAAAATTTCTACTATTTTCTCGTGATTAACCTCAGAGCAGAGCAGAGTTACTTAACACAAATAACAACTATAATCGACCCTATTCTAGACGAATTACAGCATAATTTTGCGCTTAAGTGCTTTACGAAGAAATTTTGATTTAAAGCTCCATATCTGCCAAGTACCGACCGATTATTCGCAGATAGCTCTTTCCACCGCATCTGTTACCTCAACGGTGTTTAGAAATATATGCCTTATAATATGTGCTGTACAGTCTATTTTACGTTTGCGTGGTCGCTTATGATACGAGTTTGATATGGTTTTTAATCGTTATGTGAATCTATCCGCGGACAAATAGGTTTATTGGTTACTGTCGTAATAAAACTGTGAGATTTATCGGTAACGGTGGCAAATGCCCTACCGGTTTAGGGTTACCATATCTCAGGATGTGTCCTGAGCTGTCAGGATGTGTCCTGAGATTTCAGGATTAGTCGTGAGATTCTAGGATTTTAAGGCTTTGCACAGGTTTATGATAAGATTTTGGAAATCTCATAAAATCTCAGAAATTCTTGATTTTTCGGAGAAATTGGAGAAGTTTATAAAGTATTAACAAAAAACAAAATATTTTTTTTATAACCCTTAAATTGAGAAAAAAAAACGAAGGTTGGTAGTTCAAGTCTCGTTACGGTTGCATAGCGCAATCAATTCTCGCTCGAAAAAAAATAGAAAAGTATGGTCAAAAAGTTTGTAATCCTGGTGTACATTGCCAACTTAAGGTTAGATATACATAAATAATATGAATTTGATCCATGCCAACCTAAGGGATCTACCCAATTTGATCCAGTACACAAAACAGTTTTTTTCTGCAAACTGTAAATTGCGAGAAAATCACGGTATTTCTTGATGAAAATCAGGTTTTTTTCTCCAGACTTGTAAATTTTCCATCTGGTAACCCTATACGCGATGGTTATTATGTCAGCAGCCGAGCTGGCGATGCGAGCCTTGTCCTGATTGTGGATTTAATACGATTTAAGTAGGTGGATAATTTGACGGTACTAATAATGAACACGCATCCTCATTGCATTCCTACAAGAATTCGGTGTTGCTACACTTTACGTAGGGGCACCACCAGTCGGTGATTTTGTTGCCATTAGCATTTAATAATTGATGCTGATTATTAAATACCTAAATATCGTGTGTGTTATAAATATAGCACCTACTTATTAATCGTTAAGATTTTTCTTGAAATCACGATTCTTTCCCGTTAAAAATATTTTTTAATACATTTCATAATTTTCGAATACTATAATTTCGAATATTATAAATGTCTATACATTTATACAGAGGTCGGCGTGGGTGAGCTGTTTTCAGCTGTTTGCATAACATGGACATACCTTAATAATAATAATAATAATAATGTACAGCGGGGGGAAGTCGTAAATTCCGCGAACTTACAACTTTCTGAGACAATGTCCCTCAGGTCTATCTCCGAAGTCGAAACCTACAAGTACCTTGGTATGTCACAGTCATTGGGTATTGCGGACGGAGACATTAGACAGGCGTTGAAGGAGCGTTTCTTTTGTCGTTTGACAAAAGTACTTAACAGTCTTTTGTCCGGTGGCAATAAGGCGCGCGCCTTCAACGCTTGGGTGATGCCTCTGCTCACTTACTCCTTTGGCATACTAAGGTGGACTCAGACTGAGCTGGACGCCCTGGATACGAGGGTCCGTCAGCTGCTTACTACAAATCGCATGAGGCACCCACGCTCGTCAGTTATGAGAATGTACATCCCGCGTAAGTGTGGGGGCCGTGGCTTTTTAAACGCCAAGGACCTCCATAACCGCGAGGTGTGCAGTCTTAGGGAGTATTTCCTAAACAACGAGTGTGGGATTCATCGCGATGTAGTAGCAGTTGACAAAGGCCTCACCTCTCTCTCCTTAGCAAACGAGAACTGGCGCAGACCAAAGGTGCTTAGCACCGATGACCGCAGGGCTGTATGGAAGAGCAAGGAGCTACACGGGCGGTTCTACAAGGCCCTTACGGGGCCCGATGTAGATCTGCTCGCGTCGGTGAACTGGCTACGCTTCGGGGATCTCTTCGGGGAAACTGAAGGTTTTGTCTGTGCAATTGCGGACGAAGTAATGATGACGAACAATTACCGGAGATATATCCTGAAGGACGGTACGGTCGACATTTGTCGGGCATGCCGCCGTCCCGGTGAGTCACTCAGGCATATAATCTCCGGTTGTTCTCATCTTGCTAACGGTGAGTACTTGCACAGACATAACCAAGTAGCCAGGATCATTCACCAGCAACTTGCTCTTCAATACGGTCTTGTGGGGTCTGAGGTGCCGTACTATAAGTACGCACCGATGCCAGTTCTTGAGAATGGTCGTGCCACGCTCTATTGGGATCGATCTATCATCACGGACAGGACTATTGTAGCCAATAAGCCTGACATCGTTTTGGTAGATCGATCCAAGCGCCAGGCAGTGCTCGTCGACATCACCATCCCCCATGACGAGAACCTCGTGAAGGCCGAGAAGGACAAACTCAGCAAGTACCTTGACTTGGCTCACGAGGTGACCGCCATGTGGGATGTTGACTCGACGATCATTGTCCCGATAGTCGTTTCGGCGAACGGTCTTATAGCGAAGTCTCGACAAACATCTTAAGAGACTCTCGCTAGATGGCTGGATCAAGGGTCAGATTCAGAAGGCGGTACTCCTGGACACGGCGCGCATCGTCAGGAGGTTCCTCTCTCTGTAGCCCTAACCACCGGTAGCCTGGGCCCCGCCCCGCTGCCGGCGGCACCCTAGGTTAGGTTTTTTTTAGAATGTGTTTATATTTGTAATGTATTTTTTATATTTTACTTTTTATATAAATTTATTGTAAAAAAAACCTAGCCTAAGTACAAAAATGAATAAAGGGAATAATAATAATATAATAATAATAATATCGTTTATTGCATATCACATAGCTATAAAGGTAGGTACAATATAGGGCAGTTTTACATGTGATACCCTGCATAGGGCGCAGCAATATGAGAGGGCATCTACAGCTTAATAGCTATTATTTTTAAGTAAGTTATACATACAAATTTTTAAGACTTCAGATTCTAAACTTTATCATTAAAGAAATCGTCTATATTATAGTAGCATTTATCGACTAAATAAGCTTTTAATTTTGTACAGAACGATTTTAGTTCGGTCTCATTTTTTATAAAATTAGGTAAGTGGTTATAAATTTTTATTGTCATATAGTGCGGGCTAGATGTAACGAACTTTAATTTTGAAAAAGGTAATCTTAGTTTATTTAAATTTCGGTCATTTCTTTTGTTTTGCGTTATCTGGGAATATAAATCTATATGTTTTCTGACAAATTTACTCGACTCCAAAATGTACATGGATGTGACAGTCAATATTTTGTATTTTATGAAATGGGGTCTACACGATTCCATTTGATCTATGTTTGCCAATATCCTAACGCACTTTTTTGTAAGATAAATATTTTTCCTATGTCTGTGCTATTACCCCATAAAATGAGTCCGTAGGACATCCTGGAGTAAGCATATGCATAATAGGCTGAAAGAGCGGAAGTTAGGTCAATTAAACGCTTTAGGTGATTTAGAGCATATACAAAGGACGATAACTGTTTTGTAAGCTTTTGTATATGGAGTTTAAAGTTCAAGCTAGAGTCTAACTCGATTCCCAATAATGTAGCTGAGGTCACATTTTCAAGTTTAAGATTATTATAGCTATAATTTATTGGAAGAAAGGTTTTTTGGTATGGCTTAAATTGTATAATTTTTGTTTTTTTAATGTTGAGCTCAAGATTATGTATTTGTAACCAGTTTAGTATTTTATCTAGAATTAAATTTAGTTTAGTTTGAACTTCGTCGATTTTAACACACGGAAATAATACGGAAATGTCGTCAGCAAATAGTGTGGAATGATCAGTTAGGATATCTGGGAGGTCGTTTATATACACTAGAAATAAAATACATCCTAGCACGCTTCCTTGGGGAATAGAGCCATTTACAGGGACTTTATCAGATCTGAAATGACGAACTATTCCAGTTTCAAAGTCTGTACTTTCTATTTCTGTGTATTGAGATCGAGTTTCAAAGTAAGATTTGAACCATTTTAATGGAGTGCCTCTAATTCCAGTACTATACAATTTATTTAGTAGAGTCCCATAGCACACTCTATCATAGGCTTTACTTAAATCAAGCAGGAGGCCTATCGCGTACTTTTTGTTATTTATTTCGGTTAGTATTTCCTGTATATATTTATATATTGCTAAGGTAGTAGATCTGTTTTTTCTAAAACCGTTTTGACTATCGTCAAGTATTTTAAATTTTTCGTAGAATGAGTTGAGTCGTTTTACCATTGCCGATTCAAATATTTTAGACGAGGTGGGAAGCAGAGCAATGGGCCTATAATTATTGATATCAGAGGGGTCTCCTTTCTTGTGTATAGGTTTTATCAGAGATATTTTTAGAGCGTCAGGAAAGATTCCTTCTGAAAAGGATTGATTTATTAGTTTAGTGTACGGGATGGTAAGTATATCTGCACATTTTTTTATTACTATGGGAGGGATTTCGTCAATACCGAAAGATGTTTTGTTTTTAAGATTTTTTATTATGGAGTAAGTTTCTTTGGGCTCAATTTCCGTTAGATAAAATGAATTATTTATAGTGTTTTTTATAGGTGGTTTGTCTTTGGAGATAGAAGAGTTGCCGATGGAAGAGAAAAATGTATTAAATATATTGGCCACTTGCTTAGGATCGCTTACTGGTATATTATCTGACGTTTTTACATGTATGTTACTTTTATGTTTAAATTTATTTCTATTTATTTCTTTATTTATTATTTGCCACATGGATTTTACTTTGTTTTGTGACTGATTATATTTTTGTTTATTTCTAAGTTTTTTAGCAGTTTGTACTAGTTTTTTAAGAATTTTACAATATTTTTTATAATAGTCTTTTAGGACTGAATTTTTCGACTGTGATACTAATAGCTTTAAAATAAGTCTTTTGTTCCGGCATGAAGTTTTTAAACCTTTTGTAGTTCTCTTTTCTTGAGTAATTCTTCTGGGCTAAGATACTCTGTGACGCTCAGGCCTGCTTCTCTAAAAGTTGATGAGTGCTTCAGTATGAATCTTCTCATTTTTTTGCTTAAGACCTCTATTTTTATTGGCCTCGCCCGGCCTTTTTTCCCGAAAAATTCAATTTCTTCTATATAGTCGGAGATATCAACATTTAATAGGTCATAGAAGATATTTATGACTCTATCCGTAAGTTCCATTTCCGTTTCCCAAACATTTTCTCGCAAACCATGCAATACTAAAGTTTTCTCTTTTGTTTCGTATCTTGGGAAAGGTGTGGTAGGATTTAGGTTTTGGATTTCAGCTTGTAGTTTTTTATTTTCAGCTTGCAGAGATTTACATTTGTTGCTCAGTTCTTCTATTCGTAAGTTTATTTCAATTACGTCTTGTTTACTCTTTTTTTGTTCAGCTATTATTTTTCCTAAGTTTTGTTTGAATTCTGTTTTTATTTCGGAAATAGCGTTTACTATTTCCCTTTGGAAGTAGGATTTTATTTTAGAGCAAATGTGGTTGTTATTTTCCTCTAAGATAAGTCTAAACTTTTGTAGTGAAATATGTTCATTTTCATCATTTGTCTGCTTGTATCTTGCAAACATAGACGTCGGAGATATTTCTTGTGAGTTTATGTTGTTCTGTGACTCTCTTACGAGTGTATGTCCTTCCAGGATAATCGATGAGTCATCTTCATAGTCGGATGCGTTTTGGATGGATCGGTATTTTCTTACAGTGACGTTTGGATCTTTTGTAGAACTCGCTGCTGAACCGGGCTTACTGGCCGTAGATTTGCCGGAGGTGGATGGATTTCCCGGAGCTGGCTGAAACTCTGGGCGGATGGGAGTGTTAGAGTTTCCTGCCTTAGGAGTTTTTGATTTACAGTAGGGACAAGTTCTATAGTCATTATATTGTCGAACCATTTATCTGTCACATTGACACAGCCTTGTCATGCCCTTGCCCCACTTGCCCCATAAAAGAATGAAATGATTTTATTTAGGCTGCCATTCTACTTTGAGCTTTACGTCGCTATAAAAATAATACTACGGAACGTGATTAATCTATTTTAGCTTTCTGCTTAAGTGGAAAAACAGTTTTAACGAGTATTAAAGCAAACTTCCTTCGATAATATATTATCCATATGATACTATGAAGGTTAATCAAGTGAATATCAAACCTCTTAAGATAGGCAGGCAATAAATCTGTTATAAACTGGTCTTCACCTGCTTCTGTCAGTCAGAATTTAGAAGACGTCATCTCGTCGTCTATCTCTCTCTCATGACGTCGTCATCGTCTAACCCAGACTTGGATTTTTTTAGAGAGTATCTCAAAAATCTTTCGGAAGCTTCAGACGTGGACAGCATTCTAATGTACAATTTATCTCCACTCACTTCGTTCAGTGGATGTAGAAAGATCTTTTTCTATCTATAAATGAATATTAAACCCAATGCGAAAATCGTTAAAAATTTAAAATATAGAAAAACTAATAGTCATTTATTACAATTGCACAGAAAATTTACAATAAATAAAAAGCTTCATATTCGATTTGTAATGTATTTTCATTTTAGTTTAATAATTTCAGTGTTGTCTTTTTTTTTTTTTTTTTATGGGTACACCTTATCCATATTAATATCTACAAGACACAAATATATGACATTAATGACGTTAAATAGCTCACCCACGCCGACCTCTATCATATGGATAATATATTATCGAAGGAAGTTTGCTTTAATACTCGTTAAAACTGTTTTTCCACTTAAGCAGAAAGCTGTACAAAATAGATTAATCACGTTCCGTAGTATTATTTTTATAGCGACGTAAAGCTCAAAGCAGAATGGCAGCCTAAATAAAATCATTTCATTATTTTATGGGGCACGTGGGGCAAGGGCATGACAAGGTATGTCCATGTTATGCAAACAGCTGAAAACAGCTCACCCACGCCGACATCTGGTCATAAACGTCGAGGTAATTAGACGCCTTTTTGGACGCGATTAAGTCCCGTTTTGTCATGATAAAATTCATTTTATTGTATCCTAAGCACCTTAATCTCGAACGATTTACTTAGTGCTATTTTCGTACGTGTTTGCATTCCTTGCCACTTTTTGCTAAAGCTCGGACAAGACCGGCGAGGAGTCACCTCGAAGCAAGGTAACGGGCATCAGAAATCACCAGAAGACTTGCAAGTCACATCAGACAGGATCAGAAGCAAGGTCGCGGCCACTCGTGCGTGACGATACGTGCCTGCTAATTCAAGGCACTGGAATACTGAGAGCCTATTCACAATGCCAATGATATCTATTCAGATCACGATATTTAGGCTAATATTTTGAAATAAATCAGGGGACCAACTTACTTTAAGAGGCCTTATTCCTTTTAAAAGCTGTTTGTTTTAAGGGGCTTCTAAACGGGCCATATTTTACTGCAATTTGTGGCCAGCAACTATGGCCGTCCTTCTCTGACACCCTACGCTAGAGCAAGATGCAAATAATGGCCGGCCAGAAATTTCAGCAAAACATAGCCCGTTTAGAAGCCCCTTTAGACACTTTTCTCTATGATCTAACATGTTTCTTAACATATCATTGATGTTACTACCTAGAACAGGGCTATTGCGATTTATTGGTATATATTAGAAACCTACAGTTTGAATTTTTCATTGATAATTTTTGATTCAAAAACTACTCGAAATTTACAAAATTCACGCGGAAAATTAGTTTTTTCAACTTATTTTTGACTGCACGCAATAAAAGCATGAAATAGCTATGTTACTACCTAGAACTCGGGGAAAAGTATTATTCACTTCAAAAAGTTGGTTGAAATTATCAATATATTCGTCATAATATGAAAAAAATAAATTTTAAAAGGAATAAGGCCTCTTAAGACGGACCGACATATCCGCGAAAAACAAAGGCCAAACGTATATAGGATTATTAAAACAGTCGATTCCCTAATATAAGTCTGTGATATGATAGGCATTCTTAGTCGTACGACACATAAATTATAAAGCATTCGTTACTTTTTAAATTCTATTGTATAAGTGCGAAATCATTATCACTTGCTCGGATACATCTCGCAATAAACGTGGCCATCATATGCCTGTTGCCCAAGACGAAGACAACAAGATGTCACTAAACTAAACAACTTAATTGCTATAGGTAGGGCACATCATTTTTAAATAACAAAATATTTAGGATTAATAAGGTTGAAAGTTATTATATCTCTATCCGACTTTATTTTAAATTTGTTTACGCACCTGTTCCATAATAAGTTAAATAGAAAATGACAGCGAACTTTCCATTTCTCATACCGAAGTGGAAATTGTTTAGATGACAGCCTAGAGTTAGTAATACACAACATCTTGCAACACTCAGCCATGATTTACTGTAATTACCATCGCTTATTAGTGATGTGCAATTGGCAGCTCAAAGGTGATTGAAGCTGTATCGAACGTGATATGAGTGATTTCAATGAGTAGTCGGGAATCTCTTTGATTACTGGTTCAATTCCTTTCGAAGATTGCGCGAAGGTGTGTAAAAGATAGTACCGATCTTATTTTAGGGGAGACCGGGTATGGAAGTCACATTTTATTTCTTTTGCATTTTTAGTACTATTGTTTTTAGTTGGGGATGATAAAAGATAATTTAATGGATAGTGTATTTATTTGAGTTTATAAATATATCAATACTTTTTCGCTAACATTATGTACGGAGGAAATATTTTTATTTTTATGAAAAAAGAGAAATGTGACTTTTAACCCCGTGTCAGGGATGGTTGTCACAGGTGCTGGGGTACGTAATCACATAGTAAAATAAGAGGGATATACAATAATACACACATTTATATCAAACGAACTTTTTTCTTTTTGAAGATAAAAATGTTTTATGTAAGTTACTGTAACGGAAAATAACGAAATATTCGTAATTAATAAAAAAATCTCAAAATCATTTCTTTTTTCAGCTAGTAACTTATATAAACATAAATGATGTATGTAAGTCACTGTTACCAGGAAAGTAACGAAATACGTATTCATAATTAATAAAAACACCCAAAAACTAAATTCGCTTTCAGTTAATAAGGTAGTCACACGTGACTACCAGCCCCCGTCGACCTGAGACAACCTGCCCCAAAACACGTTTTAGAAAATAATCTTACAATATAAATTCAAATGAATGTTTCCACTAAAAACCTTATAACAATATGATTATACACAAGTTCAACTTGAACAATACACGAAGAAGCATATTAATATCCAAAATAAAAGTGTACCTACGCGATTTAACACAGATGCACAAAAAAATACTTTTACTGGCGGAAAAAAGTAAACGAATGTGGCTCCGTCACAACATACCGGAGCCGACTGAGGTTAAGTACGGAGGGGGGTTTAGCTCTCGCGATCCTTGGACACCGGTCGGTAAACTGATTCGTGCCTTTAGTTGTCAGTTATGGCCGCTGTGACAACCAACCCGTGTGACTTCCATACCCGGTCTCCCCTACTATAATGAATCATTTTGATATTTTTTGGTTATAACTTAGATGTGTAACAGTTTATTTATAAATAAACAAAATAATATATATGTATTTACATATTTATATGTAGTATTTATCAACTCTTTTACCACTTATCATTGAATATTGTAAATAACTTAGATAAATAAATATATATCAAACATCCATGACCCAAGAACAAAACATTTGAACATACAACGCAAACATTTGCCTTTACCGGGACGCCCGGAATTCGAACCTCTTGGACAGTCGACTCCTATTCAACCAAGGCCAGATATCTATTTAGGTCGCGATAAGTCCTAGGGGCTAAATTCTAAAATACGAGATCTTCGTATAATTCGATCACAGCGTTATCAAAAATACGTCCACTTCCCGAAATAGGCCCCCCAAAAAACCTCCATGACCGGTCCTAATACGGTGCCCGCCTTCATCAACCTCCAGCAAACTTCACCAAGTCAACACTCCATCTTGTGCGGAGGTGGGTAGTTACCCACGCTGTGTTTTCCGGTGCGTGGTCACTAATCAAGTCACACTTATTTAGCACAACTTACTCGATACACAGACAAACTAAAACTCTGTCTTACAACTTTATAATCCCTAATACCTATGTAAGACGATTCAGCGTACTAAAATAGAAACTCATAGTCCTTAGAAATCGAATCCGAGTCGAACATTTGCGGGCTTGTTCATGAATATTGATTGCTCCTTTTAAGTGCAGTTACTTGGGTAATATTCCATACCGCTCCAACCCCGCGTAATCACCCAGGAATGTCGAAATTGGAGTAAATGCGTAGAGTACCGAAGGTCGACGCGTGGGCGCGGTTTTTTAACCACTGAAGTGTAAAGTACACCTGACACGAGGCGGAACGCAGTGAAACCTATAAATTATAAATGAAATCTTCCACCGATCACAGAACAAAATACTACAGAAGGTGCTCTCCGTTGATCTTCCCAAAAGCCGTCCAAACGGTGTTTTATTGGTGATTTGTGTAAAATACGACACAACCAACGATATGTAGGGCGATAGGACCAACTGACCAGTGTGACCCTACAACTGTCTATAATCGCACGCCGATTTTATGCGACAGAGGCGGGCGGACACCCAAGTGTAGCTCGATCACTATATTCATAATTAACGACTGATACCTTCTAGTACGGAACTTCATCCGTGAAGAAGATTTTTAACCACTAAAGTACTTACACTAAAGTACGCTTGACACGTGACGGAACACCGTGAAACTCGAGATGACAATTAGAATCATAGCTTTGGAGTTTGAGCACTTGGATCCGTTGGCTTAAATTATTTTGTGTGCCCGAATCCGGGTTGTTAAGATGTGCGGATGTCCAGCTATTGTCGCCTACAGGTCGCATTTCTCAACGGATTCACGTGTTTTTTTTTATCGATTTAACACGTAACTAATAACATATTTCAGGTAAACCCGAGGTACACAGCTCACAAAGCCACTAATACTAATGTTCACTTTGCGCGCCGTCAAATATGTAGCATACTTAAATGTATAAAATTTCTGAAATAAAAGTGTACGGTGGTAAATTATTCATGAGGCTATATTATCTCATTATATATGTAACGCTCTCTGTCGCGTATTTTCCCCGGCTATGACGTCAAATGGACAGAATATATAGAATAATTACCATGATGTCGCGTTAAATCTGGTTTTAGTGAAGTAATTGGTTGCATGTCCTGACAGAGAGCGATAAGAGTTACCTTGTAGAAAAATGTAAAATTTTGTTACTAGGTCCTTTTACCACGTACATATCCTGGATATATTGAACGTATCTCAGATCATATAAAGACAGATATGATCATATAAAGAGGGCGCCTTCTGAAGCAGTCCAGTAAAAAATAATCATAAACAATTTCAACACAACATCAATTTAAACTTCATGCGCAAATACAGTAAAAAAACAGTTTTTACATAAGTAACATTTCTTCGTGCCTGCCACGCCTCGTTGGTGGACCTTAGAAATCTCTAATAACAGCATTCAAGAGCACAGAACGGGCATGATTCGCATCAGTTGGCAGAGAAATTTCGTTTTTACTGACCCATCATCTTACAGACTCGATTCGCTCCAACTGTCATATTTTTGGTGTCGACTCCATTCATTGAATATGATAAATGTGAAGATTTTTACTACAAGAGTCATAAGATAAGCCGATTTTTTTATTATGATTTTTATTTAACTTGAATGGAATTACATTCAAGCAAAAAATTAAATGGTTAGACGGGGTTTGAACCCGCGTTTCCAACCGCTTTCCCTATTAGACCACTGAACCAATGCTAGGGCCATTGATTTTTTCAACGAGTTGTTCCATTTCTTAATAGAATATTGTAACTCCATCTAGTAATAAAGATTCTGACTTCATGATCGGCACCATCGTCAAATTATGTTGAAAATCGATAGTGAAACAACGAAGACGAAAAAAACGAAGTGCTAAACCCTAATAAAATATGTTTAAAGGAATAATGATAGAAGCGATTAAAAGTGTCCGCTGATCGGAAATAATGACGCAGAAGGGGAATTCCACATTTTGGCTGTTTGTAAGATGAATTTTGAAGCGAAATACCTTGTGCGACAATAAGGTGAATGGATGATAGGTGTAGTATGCCTAGGCTTCTATGGTGAAAGTATATCCTTGTCTTCCTCCTCGGACTGATATCTAAGACGCTGGTGTCTTGTTCTTGACTTGAAGTCAGCCTTTCTTCAACGTATTAAGTAAGTTTAATTTATAAACTGATTTTTTCGGTGAAGGAAAACATCGTGAAGAAACCACCTAAGCCCAAATAAGGCCTAGTTTCCCCTCTGGGTTGGAAGGTCAGATGGCAGTCGCTTGCGTAAAAACTAGTGCCTATGCCACATCTTGGGATTTAGGTAGCCGACCCCGATTGAGAATTCATTCTCAAAAAATGGGACAAAGGCTAGGAGGATGATGAATTTATAAACTGATTATCAACTAAAGGCCGAAATTGATTGATTATTAAAACAGACGAATTAACTAGCAGATATCACAGCATCGTTCCATCTACCTCGCACCGCAGAGCTCCAATGTCACAACTCCCAAATAATAATTTTCAGACAGCCTGACCTTGTCGCGTCTTTGCAAATACCTGTCACTCATCAGACACTTTCGATTGCTCTAATGGATTACACGCTTGACCGGATAATTACGTAGGCGACATTTTTTGTAGGTATTTTTTATCCTCGGATAAGCTGGAGGCGGTGACCTTGGAGACACGGAAGGCAGATCACGAAGAATATTTACTTCGTCTTAGGTGCAAGTTGACAAACCAGTTCATGTGCTAAAACTTAAAAGGTTTGATAAAACTCACTTAATACACGAAGACATCCATTTATCAAACATCGAACTTTTTTTTTTTTTAAATCACAAGTAGCTCTACTGTTTTGCATAAACTAATTAGAACGCCTGATAATCGTATATTATTAGGAAAACTTTTAATCGAAACAAACATGTTTGATCAATAAGCCTACTCATTGATCAGATCTTATCAATGCATTGATGAGGAAAATTAACCAAAAATAACAAGCAACTGAAGGCTTACAAGTACACCTGACCACTATGTACATTCATTGCCAGAACGATTACCGACTCATACCTACATTATTTATTTTAGCATGTATTATAGATAACGCTAAATATAGTGGTATACCTTCACTTGCCAGAATTTCATATGCCCGAATTTCGTCTGCCTATATAGTTATGTTTCCCATAATCATTATTTACCATATTAATCCTATGCCAGAATCTTTGTTTCCCATAATATTAATTCCAATAATCACATTTTCCATAAAGATTGTAATCCATAATTATCACATTCCATAATTTTATATGCCATCCAAATGGAACATAGGTCGAAAACCGAAATCTGTAGGAGCCCCGTATAACCCCGTATAGCGGAGCGTCAAAATATAAACCCAATCTAACCTAACTTTAGAAGAACTGCTACCAAATAGTACATGGATCTAAAACCGAAAACTATAGGTTAGGTTAGGTTTGTGTTGTGACCCGTATAGCGGAGCGTCAGAATGTTTGCTTCGAAATACAAATCCTAACCTAATTTACAGTTTTAGAAGAACTACGATAAAAGGACGTACGACATTTAGTATGGCGTTTGGTTCACTATTATCTTGTAGAAACTTTTTTGACATATATTTGTTTTGCATAACGATACTTGGCAGAAGTAACGTTTGGCAGAAACATCTTACGCAGAGTATGCTTTGGCATAAATCGGGTTACTAATGTGTTGCACAAAATTTATTGGCATATTTTCGTTTCGCATAGCAACCATTGGCACAATCATCATTTCGCACAATTGCTTTTTGCCTAAATTTCTTGGCATACTATCACTTCGCACACGTTTCTTTGGCAGAATAGTACATTGGCATAATGTCGATTAGAACAATACACCTATGGTCCAATAATTGTGTCGCCGAAATTTATATGGCATAATATTCCGTTTGCATCCTTGAGTGTAATTATGTTATAGTAATGATGTAGAAAGCATTAATGTCATCCTAAATAATCAAGCTGATTATACATACAATGGATTTTTGAAGGCTATAGGTGCTAATTTAAGATTAGCATAGTTATTTAAGGAAATCCTTTTTCTTTACTATCTTGCATGTCTTATACTTATATAAAATAAAAATGACAAGTTCTGTGTTTTTTAACCGTCCTACTCCTACTTTCCTCCTACGTTCTACTTTCGGTTTTGTGGGGGACGCAGTTTCAACCTAACCTAACCTAGTTTTCTGGCAGCGATTCGTTTCTGTGAGGCACGCAGTCAAGTTCGTAAGCCAAGTCGGACCTGCGCGGCTCGCTCGCTTCGCTCGCTCGTTAGGATCGCAGTTCAACCTAACACTCCTCCTCGCTTCGCTCGTCGTCGTACCTAACCTAAGCCAAGTTGGATCTGCCTTAAGGTGAAATTGGTAATGTTAGGAATCGTAAGCCAAGTCGGACCTGCGCGGCTCGCTCGTTAGGGTCGCAGTTCAACCTAACACTCCTCCTCGCTTCGCTCGTCGTCGTACCTAACCTAAGCCAAGTCGGATCTGCCTTAAGGTGAAATTGGTAATGTTAGGAATCGTAAGCCAAGTCGGCCCTGCGCGGCTCGCTCGCTTTGCTCGCTCGTTAGGGTCGCAGTTCAACCTAACACACCTCCTCGCTTCGCTCGTCGTCGTACCTAACCCAAGCCAAGTCGGATCTGCCTTAAGGTGAAATTGGTAATGTTAGGAATCGTAAGCCAAGTCGGAACTGCGCGGCTCGCTCGCTTCGCTCGCTCGTTAGGATCGCAGTTCAACCTAACACTCCTCCTCGCTTCGCTCGTCGTCGTACCTAACCTAAGCCAAGTCGGACCTGCCTTACTTACCTGCCTTGCCTTCGTTTCTGTGAGGGACGCAGTTTCAACCTAACCTAACCTAATTTTCTGGCAGCGATTCGGTTCTGTGGGTATGCTATGGTACAATTATGCCGAAATAAATTCGGCGGAACTTATATTGTGCTACATAAAATTCTGCGAAATAAAAGTTGGCGATATTAGTATTCTGCTATTCAAAATTGTGCCAAATGAATACTATGCGACATAACAATTGTGGTAAGTATATAATTATGCGATAGTATCATTCGGCTAAAAATTATTGTGCGAAAACGGTTATGCGGAATGTATTTTGGACAATAGAGATTGTGCAAGATAAGGGGTACCCCATAAATCATTTCGCAGATTTTTATAATACCGAATCTTATATTGGCATAGTGTTGATGATCATAACAGTCTTCTAAACGAATAGTACTTTCCCAGATATTTTTTTTGCATAATATTTTAGGCTGCATAAAGTTGTCAAGCCGAATACCATTTGATTCCAAGATAGACTTAATTGTCTTATCTTGTTGTACAGGACATATGCGGAATACCTAACCTAATCCAAGTCGGACCTGCCCTAAGGTGCAATCAGTATACCTAATTTATGCATTACAAATTGTTGTGATAACACATTTTGTCCATGGAGTGGTATGGTAGCCGGCCGATGCCGCGCGGCTCACTCGCTCGTTAGGGTCTCAGTTCAACCTAACACTCCTCGCTTCGCTCGTCGTCGTACCTAACCTAATCCAAGTCGGACCTGCCCTAAGGTGCAATCAGTACCTAATTTATGCATTACAAATTGTTGTGATTACACATTTTGTCCATGGAGTGGTATGGTAGCCGGCCGATGCCGCGCGGCTCGCTCGCTCGTTAGGGTCTCAGTTCAACCTAACACTCCTCCTCGCTTCGCTCGTCGTCGTACCTAACCTAATCCAAGTCGGACCTGCCCTAAGGTGGAATCAGGACCTAATTTATGCATTACAATTGTTGTGATTAAATTTAGTAAGTAGTAGTGTAATAAAATTTAGTTTTGATTAGAAATTTTCCTAACCCACTTTTCTGCTACTAGAAAATAATTATTTTATTGTAATCATATGCTATAGGATTATTATGGTACATAAAATTATGCTAAACCAAAGTCGGCCAAAGAGATATTCTACAAAACAATGTGCTGCAAAATGTGTCGTATGCGAGGTAGTAGTAATGCCAACTATGCCTTTATGCCATCTTACCATTCGGCCGAAAGTGTTTCTGCGAAACGTGTTATGCGAAGTGTGTTTCTGACCAATATTATTCTGCCAGATGAGGGTAACCCATGGCGTTTAAATAATCTATTAAACAATATTATGGCACTTAATACTATGGAAAACAATACTTATGGCATTCGTATCATTATGGCATATAATATCCTGGAATACAAGAGTATGTCAAATGACTTTTCTAGGAAACGAAACATTCGGGCAAATGAAATTCGGGTAAGTAAAATTCGAGCAAATCAATATTATTGCATATAAATCTCGGTCAAACAATAGACAACCGTAAGGCTCACATATTAAACTTTTACAACCACTACTGGATGGTTCACTATTATCTTGTAGAAACTTTTTTCACATATTATAATAACGGGAGATATTAATATAAATCTTATCCCACGCCTGCAAGAACCCCCCCCAAGAAACTATAAACAGACAGAATTACCTGAACATGCTGTCCACACATGGCCTGTTACCAGGTCATAGTCACCCAACAAGAGAGGGAAACTGTCTCGATCATTTCATGCTGAAGGTTTGCCATAATTTTGCAGACACTTATGTAGCCGTACTAAATACAACCATAACCGACCATAAAACTGTTTTATTAACGTTATTTTATTTATTAAGGACATAAATATTGACGATCTAACCCCTAAATCTGTTACTAAAATAGACTACAAGGAAGCTTTAAATAACCTAAAAAATACTAATATTGAGTATCTTCTTTTCAGTGATGATCCTCACTTCGTCACTCACCAACTAATCCATAAACTTGTAACTTCACTTGACGAAAGTAGAATAATTACGAATGTCCCAAAAAAATTACGTAACATTAAGCCATGGATCTCGCCTGGAATACTACGTTGTATCAGGAATAGAAATCAAATGCAGAAAAATGTCCGCGCTGATCCCCATAACGAAGTCCTGCGTATTACATACAAGAGATATCGAAATTTTTGCAACAAATTGACTAGAAAACTAAAACAAAAATATGATAGAGAACTACTAAGTAAATCTGCCAAAGACCCTAAGGCCTTATGGACAGCCATAAAGAAGGTAACTTACTACAAATCTACTAAAAGCCAAAATACACAATTGTTAAATTCCAAATCGTCCCCAATAGAGTCCGTAAATTACGTAAACAACTTCTTTTCAGTCATAGGCAAAAATCTTGCAGAGAACATAGATAAAAACGTACCGTTATCGCAAGACCCTAATTCACTTCAATCTGCCCACTCTTCATTTGTCCTTTTAGACCCACAAGAGGTTGATAACGTAATTATGAGCTTAAAGTCAGACAGCGCTCCTGGATGGGATGGCATAACCACACATTTTCTTAAAATGGCTAGACCATTAATAGTCCCGACTATCAGCCACTTAAGAGTCCGCAGCAAGCTCGATTCTTCATACAAACGTAGTTACGTCCTTATTTTAATACAACATGTCACATTATCATGAAATTCTCTAAATATAATGAGATAAGATATATCTAGGGCTAAAACTAGTTTATGACTCTTGAAATGTTAATAGGAAGAAAATAGAGCGAGTACAAGTTTTGCATTTTTAGACCCCAGAAAGTTGTTCAGTTTGGCGGCATACTACGACCAAAATATAGTTTAGATTGAAGTCAAAACCTATTTCCGGTGTCGATTAAACTATGCAGTTTGATAAGAAAAAAGATTTATCAAAATTGATCTCGTAGTCTTAAAATGAGAGCGTAACTACGAAAACCTTAAAATAAATTACAAAAAATTGTTGCGAAACTGCAGCGAATTACTCTAGCGCGGGGAACGGTCCGGGGGGGCGGCGGTAAGCACCGCCCGCCGCTAGCGCGCTCTCGCTTTACTGCTAGCGCCCTGTCTTCCTCTAGGTGAAACAACGACATTTTAAAGCGTAAGCGCGCGATCTCAACGCGGAGTTGAGCGGACCTTGCTGCGGACTCTTAACCAACCTTTGCTTTGCTAACGGAGTATTTCTAGATCCACTAAAAGAATCTATCGTAACGCCTGTATAATATAAGGATGGTGAGAGAGATAATGCCAACAACTATAGACCCATTTCAGTCCTACCTGCCATTTCTAAAATTATAGAAAAATTACTGAATACTCGCCTCAAATCTTATCTTGATACATTTGACATTCTTTCGGAATCACAATTTGGTTTTAGAAGTGGCAGGTCGACGGAGGATGCGGTGCTGGCGCTATCATCTTTGATTACCGAGCATACTGATAGAGGTGATAAATGTCTAGCAGTGTTCTTAGACCTAAAAAAAGCATTTGACACGGTCTCTCCCACTATCCTAATAAAAAAACTGGAACACATCGGAATCAGAGGAGTGCCCTTAAAACTATTTAAAAGCTACATCAGCGATCGCACACAAAGGGTGAAGGTGGGTGATTATGTTAGTCAGGAGGAGAAAATCATTTTTGGTGTCCCTCAAGGAAGTGTCCTCGGTCCTACCCTCTTCCTGATTTATATTAATGGGCTAACTAATCTTAATATAGACAAAGGGCAGGTGTTCTCGTATGCAGATGATACTGCTATTGTGTTCAAAACTGATACTTGGCAAAAAGTCTATGACTATGCGGCTAAGGGGCTACAGCAAATTTCATACTGGCTCCAGTTGAACCTGCTAACTTTAAACTTGAATAAAACGAATTATATGTGCTTTACCAAAACTATCAAATCCCAACCTAACCCCAACTTGATGCTAAAAATGCATAGTTGTGACCTGACTGACCCTACATCTTGCAGCTGTACTCAGCTTACAAAAGCATGAACCACTAAGTACCTTGGAGTCATTTTGGACCAACGCAACGGCTAAGTTGGCATCCTCATATCGAATTTGTAAACAATCGCATTAGAAAACTAGTCTGGATATTTAAAATTTTGAGACATGTGGCCAACAAAACATTGTTAGAGCAATTATACAAAACGCTTGCACAATCTGTTATGACTTACTGCATTGTAGTGTGGGGTGCAGCAACTAAAACCAAATTTCTACAGGTGGAAAGAGGACAAAGATGCCTTCTCAAAGTTATGTACAAACTACCTTTCAGACACCCTACTGGTGAGCTGTGCTGTATGCAAAGAATAATATTTTAACCATCAGAAAACTATATATTCTATCGACTGCCCTAAAATTACACAAGACTCTGAACTTTGATCCTTATTTAAGCAGTAAAACGCAGGATAAACCATGCTGTAGCTCCCAAGCATCCCACTAAGTCGTTGTTTGTGGAAAGGCAATTTACTGCAATGTCGTCGCATCTGTACAACAAAATAAATAAAGTTTTAAATATATACCCAATGCATCGATTAAATTGTAATGAAAAAAGTAATAGAATGGGTAAAAACACTAACTTACGAAGACACCGAAATGCTACTTGATCATTAAATTCATTAATTTGTTTGTGTTTGCTTCACACACAATTCTACTTACCTGAAAAATTCACAACTTTTGATGAACACGCTACTACCTATTTTAAACTACAACACATCCTTAAAAACATAACTTACATACACACATACACAACTCACACACTCTCACATACACTTTTATATTTTACTTTTCTTTTCTTGTTAAAAACTGTACAACAGAAAGGAAATGTACTTAAATAAATTGTATTCTCATAGCATAGTAATTTTCTATTTTATTGTATCTACTTAAATGTATTACAACTCCGGATGGGAGGAGCGGAACCTCCTAACACGAGTATTATCATACTTACCAGGAGGGACCGGCCACAATATTATGTACCAATTAAGTATTTACCAAATAAATATTTTTGATTTTTGATTGTTTTTTTTTTTTGATATATTTGTTTTGCATAATGATACTTGGCAGAAGTAACGTTTGGCAGAAACATCTTACGCAGAGTATGCTTTGGCATAAATCATTTCGCAGATTTTTATAATACCGAATCTTATATTGGCATAATGTTGATGAACATAACAGTCTTCTAAACGAATAGTACTTTCGCAGAATTTTTTTTGCATAATATTTTAGGCGGCATAAAGTTGTCAAGCTGAATACCATTTGATTCCAATATAGACTTAATTGTCTTATCTTGTTGTACAGGACATATGCGGAATTGGATGAATTGTTCATAAGAATGTGCAGGCGAAAAAGAAAGTGTTAGATAAAATGCACCGTCTTGAAGTATTCTAAGTAACCGTAATGATTACACCAAAATTGGTTTATTGAAGGCGCTAATTTAAAATTAGCCTAGTTTTGAAAACAAAAAGATTACATTTATTATCCTTTATTCATCATAAATCTATTATTATTATTACTGGTATTGTTTTATTTACAATTTTTTCTATTTCTTTTTGTATAGCGGCTAGTCAGGTGTGTTGGGGACGCAAGATACTAAACAATCCTATTCTTCATAAATCCTATTTAAAAAAATGTACGTAGAGTGGTAAGGTAGCCGGCCGATGCCGCGCGGCTCGCTCGTTAGGGCCTCAGTTCAACCTAACACTCCTCCTCGCTTCGCTCGTCGTCGTACCTAACCTAATCCAAGTCGGACCTGCCCTAAGGTGCAATCAGTACCTAATTTATGCATTACAAATTGTTGTGATTACACATTTTGTCCATGGAGTGGTATGGTAGCCGGCCAATGCAGCGCGGCTCGCTCGCTTCGCTCGCTCGTTAGGGTATCAGTTCAACCTAACACTCCTCCTCGCTTCGCTCGTCGTCGTACCTAACCTAATCCAAGTCGGACCTGCCCTAAGGTGCAATCAGTACCTAATTTATGCATTACAAATTGTTGTGATTACACATTTTGTCCATGGAGTGGTATGATAGCCGGCCGATGCCGCGCGGCTCGCTCGCTTTGCTCTCTCGTTAGGATCTCAGTTCAACCTAACACTCCTCCTCGCTTCGCTCGTCGTCGTACCTAATCTAATCCAAGTCCGACCTGCCCTAAGGTGGAATCAGGACTTAATTTATGCATTAAAATTGTTGTGATTAAAAAATTTGTGGCTGTTGCCCCGCAGCGGCAAGATACCTAACACTGCTCCTCGAACCGCTTGGTGTCGTACCTAACGGTACCTACTTACATTCTACTACGTAAAATTTACCTAACCCACTTTTCTGCTACTAGAAAATAATTATGCTATTGTAATCGTATGCTATAGGATTATTATGGTACATAAAATTATGCTAAACCAAAGTCGGCCAAAGAGATATTCTACAAAACAATGTGCTGCAAAATGTGGCGTATGCGAGGTAGTAGTTATGCCAACTATGCCTTTATAGAATAGAATAGAATAGAAACTTTTATTTCAGGTCATAGACCCATAAAAATATTAGTAACAATGATACTTATTCTATGTTAGTAGTATAATTTAAACAATGAATTAAAGAAATTAAATTAAATGTTTACATGCAGGGACGTCCAGCGGGCAAACATTGGACAGTCCCATCGGTCAGCAATCACGCTCAAAATGCGGTTGGGGCTGTCGCGTAACCTAGAAAGAAGTGAGGCACATCTCTTTCTCATTACAGCCGCAAAACCATCCGTTCGGGCCTCGGCGAACATGCCTGACGCACTGCAACGCCGCGGCAGCCCCATCAACACCCGGAACGCGTTGTTGTATTGAACACGAAGGTCATTATATGCTTTCTGCGTGTATTTGACCCACAAGCTGCAAGAATAGAACGATACACAATAGGCTTTAAAAAGTGTAATCTTAACGTCATCCGTGCATCGTGCAAACCTGCGAGCCAACATATTGCACCGAACAGACAATGACCTTCGCTCTCGCTCGATGTCCAAGTTGTCCTTCAAGTCATCTGTGACCCAGTGACCCAAATACTTAAAACTGTTCACCTGTTTCAAAGGAACACCCAGGAGAGTGACCGGTGACACAGAATAGGTTTTGGTGCCTGCCTTGAAAATCATGAACTCACTCTTGTTTACATTGTATTTGAGACCATGAGTCACAGCATAACTTTCACATATGTGTACCAGGCGTTTTAGAGCGCCGATTGAAGGGCTCAGTAACACCATGTCGTCTGCATAACTGATGTTATTTACGCAAAGACCCGCAATATGACATCCGACATTAGTACTACTGAGCTCTTCAATCAACTTGTTTACATATAGGTTGAAAAGGCGAGGCGAGGATAAGCCCCCTTGCCTCACCCCGCACTCCAACCTATAATCATCAGATAAACAACCTGCCCATCTAACGTTATTCGTTTGATGATTGTACCAGTGTCTCAGAAGCGCTGTAACCTCACATGGTAGACTTGTCTCTTTCGCTATTTTCTCCCACAGTACATCATAAGAGACCAGGTCGAAAGCCTTCGATAGATCCAGGAAACAAGCAAAAACAGGTGTTCTTCCTGACGTGTAGTAGTGAACAGTGCGCTTCAAGCATAGGATAGCACTCTCAGTGGATAGCCCCGGTCTAAAACCAAATTGTGCATCATTCAGACTGAAGTGCTTATCCAAATGACTATCCAGCACACTATCCAAAACTTTGGCCACGATGGTCGCTAAAGAAATTGGCCTGTAATTAGATACGTCAGTAGAATCACCAGTCCTGTTCTTCACTACTGGTACCACAATAGTCCGCATCAGATCAGCAGGTAGGTATGAATGCCCTATACATAGAGAATACAACATAGCCAGGACTCTGGGCAGGTGTACACCGGCGTGCTGCAGATGTTCAATGCTGAGGCCGTCGTGCCCCGGAGATTTACCTCTAACCATATTCTTTATAATGGACGCAACTTGTCTAGAGGTTACGATGACAGTTCTCTCCGTGGCACCGGTATCAGCACAGGACTTCCGCGGGGACGGTCCTAGCGGCGACTCAACCCTGAAGTGACTTTTAAACAGATTTGCAATTTCATTCGGGTCGTGTACGCCACCAACGGTCACAGGAAGGCTAGGTCTCTGATTTAGTTTATTTACCGCTTTCCAAAATTCTCCAAAGCTTTTATTGGAATGATGTTCCGCAATCATGTCACTTTTAATTTGTTGCTCATTGTTTTGACACCATTTCAATTTGGCCTTAAAAACCTTTCTAGACTGGTACATTTCTTGGTATATAGGACCCGATGAAGGTTTACCAGCCTCGTACCAATTTTGAAAACAGTACCTAGCCCTCGTGTGGGCCTCACGAACATACCGATTCCATCCAGTAACATGATTTTTCCGATTACAGCCACGTTTAACTCTATAGCTTTCAATAGCTGCATTACATAATATAGATATGATATCTGTATACATTTTATTCAGAATGTCAGTATGATTTTTGTCAGAACACATTTTATCTCCACAATTATTAAGCTCAGGCGAAAAGTCGATATATTTTAACTCGGCGTTACATTTCTCAGTATACAATTCTGTTTGTGTTGAGTCCCGATCTCCCCAGACAACCTCATTGTTATTATTAATTACAGGCATTGAAATTTTAGGCTTAATTAAACTAATATAACACTCCAATAAGACTGGGTAATGATCCGACCAATAAGTGTCATATAAAACTGACGCAGTCGTAATTACCGGCCGCGCTGCACTAGTCACAACACAATGGTCTAGCCATCGTCGGCATCCATGCGCATCACTGACGAAAGTAAATGAGTCCGCCGGTAAAAGTTCTAAGTCGATACATGACCATAATTGTTCGTCACAAAAACGCTTAAGTTCAATATCAAAAGACTCACCGGGATGTGCGTTAAAATCTCCTAATATAAACACAGTTTCCGTATCTTGACTCGCAATAATAGCACTAATTTCAGCAAGACAGTTCGTAAATTCCGCCAAATTTTTATTGCAATCCGTTGGCATATATACCGAAAATAATAAAATCGAACGATCTTGCACAAACACTTTGATCGCGGCTAGCCGGACACTTTCACACTGTATTACGGACACATTTGTAAATAGGTCCTTACGATAAAGCAGCGCAACCCCTCCGTGCTTGCGGCCTCGCAGCACCCCAGCCGAAGTATCCATAGCGGTGGTAGCCGTGAAGGCGAAGCGATCGTCGATACAGTTCAAATAGACCAAATCTTCTTGGGTTAGCCAGGTTTCTTGTAACGCGACCACATCCGCCAGTTTACATAATTTCCTCACGCAGTCGATTGATCTTACAATATTTTTGCAGTTAAAAGTTAAGAATTTTGCCGTATTGATCATGAATGATTATTGCGCTCGATCTGATTCTTCACTTTATTTACAGTATTTACACCGGTTTTACCGGTTGTAAAATCAAAAAATCGCCTATAGGCTATTCCGTCTGGCCAAAAATCATCTTTCATGAAAATGTCCAATTTATGTTTCGGTACAAACACTTTAAAAGCGCTGTAGTTTTTGGCCCTTTTCATAATCATTTTTTCCACCGTCGCGGTGACACCCGACTTGCTTTGAATATAGTCTATTATATCGCAGACAGACGCAGACTCGTCCACGTCATAAATATAAATGGGAAGTTTTCTATCTGCGGCCTTAAAATGTTCGTGAACACTTGTTGCATTCCCTCGATTCCCCACAAAACGGTTTATTGACCTCTTGTTTAGGGATGGCATCTTGTCACCTCGCTTAGGTTGTTTCCACTCACCGTCGCGCGCAACTTCCGCGAAAGATCTTTGAGGCGCAGGCGCTGCGCCGGCAGGCGAGACGTGCATCGGCGACGGCTCG
Organism: Apotomis capreana; assembly: GCA_947623375.1. Classification (NCBI taxonomy): domain Eukaryota; kingdom Metazoa; phylum Arthropoda; class Insecta; order Lepidoptera; family Tortricidae; genus Apotomis; species Apotomis capreana. Next base: position 10,049,966 of record OX392514.1, read on the forward strand.
ACCGTTGAGGAATGAGTCATCACTGCACTATTGTGCGGGCTCTCGCTGTCTACCGGCACATTAGGCATATTAACAGCTGTTAATGATTGCAATTTATTTACATTATTTTCCAATTCCGGTGATTTCTGTGGTTGGGCTATGGTCAAGTCCATACTTTTAAAAAGTCTATTTGAATCAGAACACTCGCCACTCTCGGACATTTGAAGTAAACCCATTGGACCACTGTTGTACTCGAAATCGTAACTTCCCAGGAAAGCACCTCTTTTATTATTTACTTTTACTGGATGAGACTCATTGACCACTGATGTCATTTTTAATGCATTTAAGTCCAGGGTTAATGCATTTACTTGTTCTTTTGTCGCAAACTCCTCGGTAATCTTCTGTATATCATGTTGCATTTTTAATATATCTTTTAAGAGCCTTGTGGTATCGACATGGTCGAAGTATACGGGAGGCAGCCTGTGCAAATCCCGAGCCACAAATATTGGAAAAGATTCCGTATTTCCTTCCTTTATAACAGTGACAATGTCATCTATGTCCCGAAGTGATTTTCCATTTCTTTTTCGAATTTTCTTGCGTCGAGATGTGGGCAAGGATTCAAACAATAAATCCTTAGCCGTTTTGATCTCTTGTTCCGAAAAAGCACTTAAACATATTTGAGCGATGCCATCCTCCTTCATCACATCAATCTTGTTGCTAACGAATGCTAACACTTCGTTAATCACTATATTGCAATTCATGCATTTAACCAAATTTGATGACATTATAGCGAGCACTGACACTAATTACTCATGAACACGTACGACCGCGGGGGCGCGCGGGACGAGACTTTATGCCATCTTACCATTCGACGGAAAGTGTTTCTGCGAAACGTGTTATGCGAAGTGTGTTTCTGACCAATATTATTCTGCCAGATGAGGGTAACCCCTACTGGATGATATTTCGTTCTTTTGCTATTTTGAAAAAGGGGTGTACCTACTTCTCTGATGGACGCTAGACCGACAACATCTTTAGCACCTCTAGATGATGCCTCGTAGAAAGGTGAAACACGTGATAAGGATAAGGGCATTTACTTTCATGTTTCTTTGTGAAAAAGGACACAATAATTGTAAACGGAATACGCTTTTTAGCGGAATAGCAAATATTTCATTATAAGTACTGGGTCACTATCACCCAGTACAGGTACTTAATTAAATATGAAATTCCGCGAAACAACGCCTGCAGATACAATTATTAATAATTTTCAATTGTACATATTCGTACCTACTCATATAGAAAAATTTTAGTAGGTACAGATATTTTTACACTATATGAAAATTACATTATGATGTGTAGGTACATTATTTTGTGACGGAGATAATGTAGAAATAAGCGGCTACCTGTATATGCCTTTGAGAACTAAAGTACCAATCTGTACTAAGCCCCTCAGAGGTGCGTTTTCATACTTCTGAAAAAACGTGTTCCAATTTCACGCAACATAAACTTCGTGATCGCTTTTTGTCGAGTATGATGACAAACTACACTTCCTACTACCCAAGTCTTTTGTGGTGACGGCTACTCATCGGTTTTTTCTATTCAGTACATCAGGTCCTACACTTTCGATTTTAGCCGATAAATTCTTATTAAGAGTAGATATTTTTTCCCGAAAGGAAAGGCGATACTTGAAATGCTATGTCCCCGGTACAACGGAAAAAAATAAGCTTGTATTTCAAAAATGTAAACATTTGACAAATATGTCAAAGAAAAACTTACAATCTTCAATATTTACTATGGGGTAAATGCGTCTGCATACCTATCAGAAATTGAAAAGTTTTCGTTCAGAAATCATGAATTTATTGGTAGGTACAAAAAGCAATCTAGGACTGCCTCAGAAAATTAAAAGCGCCGTCTCTCGGAAACCTTGCAAACAAATTTCATGACCATTGTTTCATTTTTAATATTATTGATCGAAATACTATATCATACATCATATTATGACAATTTTTAGTGCTATTACATTTGGCAAAGGAGTGCCCGGTCTTCCCAGGATTGGTTTTCACCGAAGTGTCGATCGTTGGTGAGCGTGTCAAATAGACCATTGCGGTTTCGGTTGCGGTATAGAATTTGGAACTTTTCTTGGTATTGGAGCAGTGGGTTAGGTAGGCTGATCGATTGCGACGGACAAAGAACATAAATCTTTATAAAGACGAGACTATTATAAAGGGAGATAGCAAATTTTTTTCACGCGGAAAGTTTTAGATAAACCACACTGAATGTGTAGAACTTAATACCGAGTGTACACTACACAATTTTCTGGCAAATCGAAAATTATGGAAATTCGTTTTATCATACAATGTTTAAAAAAAAAAGGGAAAAATAGCTAAGTATTGTTTAATTTACAGCTAGTTTTTTTTTAGTTTATTGCCACGAAATTATTTAGTTCATCATACGACTATCTAGCAACAATCTTCGTCCTCCGGGTAGGCAAGCACTTGTGACTCCTCTGGTGTTGCAGGTGTTTATGGGCGACGGTAATTGCTTTCCATCAGGCGATACGTTTGCTCGTTTGCCCCCTGACATAAAAAAAAAAGGTAAAAGTCGCCGATTTTATTTTCAGCTATATTTTACTTAAGCATTACAGCCATACAAGACTTTACAACTTCAAACTTCTTTATTGTAAAATTTTGCAAATGTGACTTTGACTTAGTTAGTTCTTCTCCTTAGCCCTTTGATTATATACTCTTCAATTCTCATTTTGACAATGAACAAGAAAGTCATATTTTAGGGCCCGTAATTCTTGCTCATGCTCAAATGTCCGCAGTTATTTGCAAAACAACCAAAGGAAACCCTTTTGTACGGAAAACCGCAAACATGTTCTCAGACGTTTTTTAAAAGAGCATTAAATTCTGCATTCCGTCCTTGGCGAAGAAGCCTTAAAAATGTCTCCGAGGTGGTCTACCTTGAGACTAATTACTTTCAACGGCCTTGCATTGCGGGAACGAGTTTTTTGACGTTATCTAATATTGATTATGAATATTTGGGAATACCTTAAAACCGAAACCTACCAACTTACGTAACCGAAAAGTAGAAAGTAGGTAGAGCTTTTTGTGGTTGGTTTCAGTGCTTAAAAAGGCGGGTATTATGCAAAATTTGTGTATTGAAAAGTTGGCGATAACTAAGCTGACAAGTTGAAATTGGAAAGATATTATGAAACCGTGAGTTGTAAAATGAGCTGCAGTTTCAGACTCATTTAATGTTGTATGAGTATGCCACGCAAAATAAAAAATCTGTCAGTTTTTCCTAGGCAAAGAAAAACAGTATACTTTTACGGGCTACGTACTTTAAAAAAGAGGAGGTTCTCCAGTGGACGCGTATATTTTATATATTGTTACCTCATAACTCCGTTATTTATACTTATTTAAACTTCATTACACAAAACAAAAAGTCAGTACAAATGGCGGACTATTTGCCAGCTGGCATTCTCTACTCAATTGAAATAATTTTTATTTTCTGAAAGTTTGAATCTCGACTTTTTCGCTTAGACATACCTACATAATTAACAGACGGATTAGAATACTAATTATAAAATAATTATAACTAGATGATGGCCTTGAGGAGAAAAATGGCTAGACGCCATTTTTTGTCTACGCTTACAAAATTACCCAGTTCATCATATGACTATTTAAAGTGGGGTAAAACTCGCTGGATCCCGTTTTTACAAATGTGAGGGCCCCTTTTCCAGGACCCTCCAGATATTTCACTCTCATGTACTTTCATGCAATTGTATTACCTGTGATTTTAGATACCTGTCATATCATATTAAAATAAAAGATAAATCGCTAAAGTACACATATAGTGGCATTATTTTCGACATAGGTCATTAGGAACGTCGAATTTTATTCTTATTTAGCGGCTCGCTTGATCGACCTCATTTAAGTAAATATTAACAGCTCATAAAATCCCATTCAAAATCAAAACATTATTCAATAAATTAGCCATACAAAAACCGTTGATAACCGTAACAAAAACAGTCAAAGAGCCGCCGGCATCAAATTACAGCCGCTAATGAACCGGGGCACGTCGGACATTAATAAATTTGTCGCCGCCTTATAGATAGGGTAAGAGTGCGATTCGCGGACAATGAGCGCCGCTGACTTATAGCACTGTTAGCCCATTAGTCTCTCTGAAGCTACAAAATAATGGGCAGCGGATAACATCGTCTCTGGAACCGGCTGGATAGTGCTAGCGGTGATTAGACCTGAGTTTGCTAATTTATCTAAATACTCCTCTTTGAGATGACTCCGTTGTTTTTCCCTTGATTTGGCTTTCATCCGTCAAAGTATTCCCTACAAAAATCTATGGTCATATTTATTGCGCAATTGAAAAATGATAAAACATCATCACATTTGCACTCATTCCTGTCGAAAAGTGACCGGGCACGTTGTGGGACATTTATAAATTTGTCGCGCCGTCTTAAAGATAGGGTACCTAAGAGTGCGATTCGCAGACAATGAGCGCCGCTGACTTATAGCACTGTTAGCCCATTAGTCTCTCCACGTCTCTCTGAAGCTAGAAAATAATGGGCAGCGAATAACACCGTGTCTGGACCGGCTGGATAGTGCTAGCGGTGATTTGACCCGAGTTTGCTAATTTATCTAAATATTTCTCTTTGAGATGACTCTGTTAGTTTTTCTTTGACCGAGATGTATCTAGCATTCTACTCGTTACAAAAATCTATGGTCACGAATTTCACGCAAAGAATAAGTCTCTACCTATTTCAGACCTAAAGATACAGCGCTGTGGCAGACGCATAGCCAGACAGACAGTGATTGTGGTGTGGCTAGCGGTGATTTGACCTAAGTTTGCTATCTCTCTAAATATTTATCTTTAGATCTTTAGAAATGTTGTTGTTTTTTTCTAATCAGACATTCATTTATGATTGAGTTTATCTATAAAATGATAAAGCATCACTTTTGCACTCATACTCATTTGGGAAAGTGACATGACGTGTAGTGGTAGTAGTTGTGAATAGGTAAGATCTGTTAACCTACATTTATGTCAGGTATAGTTAGTTACTTAAAGTCTGATTATAAAAGGTATAGAATATCGCATTTAGAATTCTATTCCCACCCAGCTTCTCCAAGTGTGCTATCTTCTCGTACACATCGTTGTATGAGATCAGTCAAATCAATATTATCCCAAGCAATAGGTACAACAGTAGGTACTAGGTAATTCTTGTACACCTAACCAGGATACAAAAACAGGTCACAAGCTATTAAACAACGTAATCTTATCACTAAATAGTGATCTATTCCAAATGACCTTTTATAGTAAGCCAGTTATCATCCAGTCACATCCAGCGGGGCTACACGCTTGTCCAGGAATAATGGGACCTCAAGAGCCGTTGGTAATTCACAGAGCGATGGTATCGCTTGTCGATATACCCCTTTTTATGACCGCTAGATAGAGAAAGAGTTGGCAAATCTACTACTAAAGGTTTATTGGTCAACGCTGATTGTTCAGCGAAAGATGGATTCGAATCGAACGCCGATACGGGGCGAGAGAAATGTTTCTGGATACCAGAGTGGCGTTGCATTCTAAACCCACTTTTCTCTTAAGGTGTAAAGATGTGGGTGTTTAGTATTTGATCATGGCAGTCCATGCGTTAATATCCTTATCCTTAGACAATATGTGTACGTTTGATGTATGTTAAGATTATTTAGTTATCCGTCTTTCATGTAATATATATAGCAGCAACCGATAGACATCATATTTTCATACTTGTGTACCGTATACTTGAATACACCGTATGTATACGCGTACCGTATACGTGTATACTTGTGTCCGCATATTTAGAGCAAAACGTTCCGTATAGGAACGACAGTTTTTTTTTTCAGTTTCTCAAAAAGTGGTACTTTTTGTAGCTACATATCGTGCGGATACTTGGATTTTTAGCACTAATGCTATATATACTTATATAATTATCCAAGCAACTTTTAAACTCTATCTGTTTTTTTTATTACGTCACTTGATACCTATTGAAAGAATATGAGATCAACTAAACTGTAATTAAAATAAAAACTCAAAAATAGTTTCGGACTAAGACACCTCGAGGCTAGTGCACAATGACATACTTTTAGCACTTGTATCAAAAACTACTATTTTTGTTTAGCTGATCTGATCATTATCAAAGTATAATAGGCGAACCCTTAATTGAGTCACAGCTTCATAATATCCAAATGGCTGGAAGAATTCTAATATTTTAGGCACACAGGCAGCAGGATATAGATACTTTTTATCTGGTTATGGTGAAGAAAGAAAAAAGGTTATCAATTTTGTTCCACGCAGACGAAGTTGCAGTTGCCTTCTTATAAATAGTCAAGTTTCTCAGGGAGAATAAAGGGCTGCTACAGGCGGCATTCTGCGCTGACTCAGAGCCACACCTGACGCCAAATTCCAGACACGTCTCGACCGAATACCGTTTAATTGGGAACTAATCTGCTGACCTATTCGAGTCACGAGAGTTGTACGATTACAGACGATTGCTTTGACGGCCGATAGCTGGCCAATAGGGCTTCAGGTAATCTTAGAATTTGTGCTACGTATTGTTAATAGGAAGTTATTTAATATTTTCTTCGGTTTCCGCGACTGTCACACATTTAAATAATGAACACCTTTATTTTAAATTAATAAGTATTTACAAAATGGGTAGTTTGCACAAATGTAACTTTGACAGAGAAAGGAAGGTATTTGTTTGCTTTTTTATATAGAAATCTAGACATGTTTCATAGTTTGGCTTGCATTGTGATAAATATTTGGATCCGGAATCATCATACATTTTTGATACTGAAAAATAGGGACATACTAGCTGGATTTCTATGCAAAAGTAACAACGATTCGTGGTTCACGCAACAACAACAATTTTACTCGCTTTTTTTTATTTATTTATGTAGTAACAAGAGCTTCTTCTTCTTTGGCGGTACACTCTTGCCAGAGTGGTCGTGGCCGTCACGTCGTTGATTTTGTGGCCTGCTTTACAATGCGACGCCATTCTTCTCGTACTGCAGCCCTCCTGGTACATTCGTGTAGAGGACCGTTGACGGCGGTTTTTACTTGATCCGTCCACCTCATCGGTGATCTTCCGCGTGGTCTGGTTCCCTCGACTTTGCCTTGTAACACCAGGCGCTCGATAGATTCGCATCCACCCCGCGATACGTGTCCAAAGAAAGTGAGGATTCGAGCCTGTACTATGCTTGATAGCCTCTGTCTGACGTCTAGCTCTCGAAGAATGGACTCATTGGTTCGGAATTCCGTCCATGATATACCGAGCATTCTCCTCCAGCACCACATCTCTAGAGTATCGATACGCTTCTTCTCACTTTCTCGTAGGGTCCATGTTTCAGCAGCATAAAGAAAACAAGAGCTTAGGTATGTCTTAACTGGCTACAATGCGAAATGGTTCCATTTTGTATAATAATTGACGTGAATTCCGCTTTAATGTGGAAGCGTCAACGTTTTTTCCAAGCAATGACGTAGGTATTGTTCCAATTCCCGTGATCAAAATTTCACAGTGAGCGCGTTGCGCGGTATGAAATGAGTTTGTGGTCAAACAATGGAATCTATCCGGGTCTCTATATCGCTATCAATTCTTAATTTCACACTGGATTATAGCTATATGTACCTCGATTGTTATAAAGCAATTTGTATAAGTCAATTGACGAAATAATCACGCGTTCTGCAAGAGTTGAACGTGACCATGCATTTACTTAACACCGAATTACTTTGGTTTCTGAATTAAATTTGACTTACAAATGCCTTAAGTCGCATTAGGCGGCACGATAGATAACTTTAATGAATTGAAAGCGAAACAGGTAAACAAATCGTAAATTTAATATTATATATATCCTATCCTATTACAAATTTACATATGCGAATATAAGAATGTATTGAACAGACTAACCCGTTCTATGTGAAAATTGGGACAGTAATGCGGGCCAAATATCTTATTGCTAAGCCTGATCTTTCTTATTTTAGGGACGTTGGAAAATTCTAGTAAAGGGCTTGTGCACAAATGACGTGAGGTTCGATAGGAGGGGAATGTCACGAAAAAATCACGACAGATCACGTTGGGGGACCGAGGGGTACAGGGAGACCTCACGTGTATTTTTTAACCGACTTCAAAAAAGGAGGAGGTTCTCAATTCGAACTTATTTTTTTATGTATGTTACTCTCCGAGAACCGTGAACCGATTTTAATTTTTTTTTTTAATGGAAAGGGTATAACTCCAAGTTGGTCCCGTTGGCACTAAGTCGGGATCTGATGATAGAATCTTGGAGAAATCGAGGGAACTCTTCAAATGTTATAGGGACATGTACGGCGCTTTCGGTAATTTATTGATAAAGTCTAGAATTTACATTCAGTAAATAGGATTTGGTGTAAGGAAACTGATGATGAATACCACAGAAGGCCACTAGAACTTTTATATGAATCACAAAAAAGCAAAAAAAAAATTTTAACAAAAAAGGACCGACCAGTAAAACTAAAAAGCCAAAAAAAATAACCCGTTCAAGTACAGATTACATTTGACTCACCCTTGGAAGTCGGTGCCAAACCTCGCGTAAACTATAATATATAAATATAAGAACTGAGTGGTTTGGGATCGACTTCGAAGGGTGAGTCAAATGTAATCTGTACTTGAACGGGTTATTTTTTTTGGCTTTTTAGTTTTATCTAAGAAAAAATCTACCACATGTGTAGATACTTTTTCTCGGTTTTGTTAAAAATAAATTTTCACTTGTTAAATCGGAGGGTTTAACGAAGAACTCGCCAAATATCACCAGGGGGGAGGGGGATGAAAAAGTAGCCGATAAAACCTCGCGTGATTTGTGCACAACCCCAAAGACATCTTACCTATGTTATTACATATTTATTGTTTTAGAACGAAAATTAAAGAAATCTAATTACGAATACAGAATTCATATTCAGACTAATTTATAAGTAGTGTTCTCGGTAAAAGACATTTACCTATATATAAGGTATAGATAGACCCAATCGACAGCCTGCAGCGTCCATCGACTTTCAGATAGGAATGCGTAGTTGATTCGAATCCAATACTCACATCAATTTGTAAACCCGCACACAGTGACAGCGACATGCACCCGAGACGCGTATAAAGCACAACTTTACAGTTTAATCAAGCCTATCGTACACGTGTCATGCCTTTTGGGCCCTTTACTCTTGTAAAAGATAAAACAAGATATCGATCAATCCATCCAGCGATTTTATTAACACCATAAATTTTCGAAAATTATTTCCCCCTTACGAAAATTGAGGGCCCAACGAAATTGCCTCGTAATATTGTAACTAAATAAATTATAGTTCCTTGGTGCGTGCGCGCTTGTAGCGAAAAACCCGCATTATTCTTTATAAGGGACGTTAAAACGGTGTCGTATTTTAACGTAATCACGTGTTTGGGGATGGAATTATTACTGTCACGTATTTCAACTTCGGAATTTATGTTCCCACAGAACATACGGTTTGTTTAACAAATTAAAACAGTTTTATAAGTGTTTAAACTGGTTGAAAATTAAGTGTTATTTGGTTGTTCACCGCGGAACTGGTCGAATTATGTACGAAAAAATTTGATTTCAAATTTCGATTGCAATTCCTTTTGCGGTTTAGTAAGAGGCGTTTTCTGCACGTTATCGGGTTCACTTTTACGTAAGAGTCGGTTGTCATCGATTACAAGGCTTCGTGCTCGCGCTGCGCCCGCGCCGCTCCGAGCGCTGCGTGCGACACGCCTCAAAACCAATCTGATACTTTTTAAACTAATTTACATAGGTGATTTAAAATAAGTGGGCACTAATTTCCCAAAGACAAGAGGCACAGGTATGCTTAGAAAACGTGGCATAACCCGCCGATGACGTCACGGAAAAAATCTTTTAGGGAATAATTATACTTACGTAATCCTTCGCGTGGCACGTTAATTGCGCGTAAAATTGTATTCTTGACAAAAAGGGGGTAAAATACTACTTGTATGATTTTGATGCAATGCATGATATAATTATTTTATTTTGGTTAGGTACTGTGTTGCGTCTAGATCTGAACGCAACGGTAGGAGTATTCGGGTTCAGTAAAAGTAGCTACCGTCAGCCAAAAATCTCGTGTACCACTTTTCAACTATTTTAAGAGGTTAATACTTTTAAAATATAGTCGAAAAGTGTTAGACCGCTTTCTTGGCTGAATGTACCTACCGACTACAGTCTTGCTCCCTATAAATAACTCAGTGTCGTACAGAAATCCTATCCGACTTTGAGAATTTAGTCAGCTACAATACAATCAAATTCTTGGAAAATGCCAGCCCTACTTCTCTAAACAATAGGATCCAAGAAATTGCTTGCGATTGAAATTGTGGTGCACAAAAAAATATTTATAATAGGTTTATGTCCAATTAAAGGAATATCTAGTTAGAAGCCGTTGACCCAACAACATAGTATTAGCTTGACTTTATCAGATTTTATATAAAATATACAAAAAATAATTAAAATCCTCGAAAATATGGATGACAAAATTTGCTATAACCTTGATTTGTCATTTGTCACTGTTGTAAAATTTTATATATTAAATTTATTAAATCATGCAAATAATGAGGTATTTAAAATCCGACGACTATCCTACAAATTTTTTAGCTTGTGTCTAACCTGTCATCACATATCATCAAAACTTGTATGATGACTGGCAAACGCTCGGGTCCTTAAAGCTTGTTGCTGCGCTAGCCGGGGGCGCGCGTGGCCTGTCGATGATTTATCAATAGCCGACCGCGATCGCCGCACGACGGCGGCCACTCTTCCTGACCAAGCGCTGGTGAAGCAAGGAACGGGGTGAGGCGATTGTGGCCACTTTACATTTTTCAAAGCATGCGCTCGAAAAGTGCGTTTTCTAAGCAGCCATACTGTGCAGAAAGTGCCACTATTCAGCATTTGTGATTTTTACTTAAATCTATTAAAAGTGATTTAACTCCAAATTAAACTTCAGAAGTACAAAGTGTCTACTTAGGTTAAATCGAAAGAAAATACTTTGTTTCCTACGTAAAAGTCAATGTAAGTATTTTTATTTCCTCGCACAATGTATATTAAAACGTTGTATGATACACGTGCGTAAGATGATTTTACTCATATGAATTGTGGCGCCATTTTCTGCTGTCTTGTAGAAGTTGCACCTTTTCATAAGTATTATCAAAATAATTTATTACTTTTACTCCATAAACTAATACGTCGGTAGCCGGTATATTGAGCTTCGGCGTGGACTGTAAATATTCGTTGAAAACTTACACATGGATTTGCTACTTATTAAATTTCATTTCAAGAATTGTCAACAGAATAACGTAACTTTCGTTCCAGCTTCCTCAACACAAAACAATAACATCATACTCGTGCCAACGTTTTGCAAACCGCCTAATCCAGCATCTGTGTTCCACATATCGCCCGCTCAGATCTCGTTACTTGCACAATCGCCCTCCCGTTCTGTCCCTTCTGTCCCCCTCCCCCCTCCTCCCTCCTCCCCCACGGGCCTAGTTGCGCACGCGTCGACCACGCCCAGCCTCCGCGTGTTAAATATATCATAGGTCATCTAGTCAGGTTTGTCCGGCTAGGTTTAGCTAAAACATAGAAGCTAAGGGAAAAGCGATGTCGGCTTTCGTAAGCCTAGATAATTAGGTTAAAATAGCATGTCGGCTAGCTTTAACCGTGAATTAATTAAAGTCGCATTTAAGTACTGTAAGTTCAAAACGATGTGCTGTGCCACATTATGCACGTAGAATGGGCATTGGACTGTTTCTTACAGAATGTAATAAGCCCTATCGTTGCTGCTATCCAGCTAACATTAGTCGAAATTCGGCGAAAAATTTATTACTTTAATTGCATTTTTCAGCTAGGTCGTTCTGGGATACATTCATAATTCTTTTAGTCATACCACTTTATTAACGATAAATCACCAAAGTATAAAGCAAAGTCGCTTCCAGCTGTGAGTCTGTCCCTATGTATGCATTAGATCTTTAACACTACGCAACGGATTTTGATGTCTTTTTTTTGACGACACGGTTGGCGCAGTTTGCAGACACCTGCCCACTGAGCCGGCGGTCCCGGGTTCGAATCCCGGCCGTGGCAAATATTTCTGTGATGAACTCGAACTTGGGTCATAGTACAAGCTTTCCTTAGTTTGGGACTAGGTCGATTTGTGTATGATTCTTCCATAATATTTAATATAATTTAATAGATAGAGTGATTCAAGAGGAAGGTTAATATGTGTATATACATATAAATGCATAATTTATCAGTATTGCACCCGTGCGAAGGGGTCCGGGGCGGGTCGCTAGTTTACTCATAAAGTATATTCTCACAACAAAATGGCAAAGGTACCTACTTAAACAGAGAGATCCCAAAATAATGTAATTTTTAGAAATTTTCAACAAAAGTAATGACGTTATTACATTTTTTACTCAAAACAGTAATCATAAATTTACGATAACTATATACACTTACTTAAATGCGGTTTTTTAATAACTAGATACATTGCATAATGCATATTTTTAACATACACATAATTTTTCATTCTTTTTTATAAGTACATATCAGATGTATACTTTCAATGCCCGACGATTTTTTACGACGCGTTTGGCTCGGTTTGTAGACACCTGCCTACTGACCCGGAGGTCCTGGGTTCGAATCCCGGCCAGGGCAAATATTTGTGTGACGAACTCGAATATTTGTGTTTGGGTCATGGTTGTTCTATGTATTTAAGTATATATTTATCTATATAAGTACGTATATCGTCGTCTAGTATCCATAACACAAGCCTTCTTGAGCTTACTTTGGGACTAGGTAGATCGATTTGTGTGAGGTTGCGCACGATGGTTTTTTTGGTGGTCTGCGCAGGCGGTGCGCCGCGACGCTGCGCAGAGTAGGTCCGCGCCAGTCGCCACAGTCTCCTGGCCGCCGTAGCTGATAGGTGGGACAGTGGCCTGTTGAAACACTGCACTACCCTATATTTAAGTTTTCGTACTAACATAGTTATATAAGTTTTATTTTGTTACTAACAATCTATGGATCATTTGTTGTCCGAAATAAATACATTTTATTTTATTTTATTGGAGTTTATTGGAGTTTATTGGAGTTTACTCCTTAAGAATCGATTTTCATATATAAGCCCGGGGTATGAAAAATATGGGGTGTAAAATCGAACGTATCTGCCGTGCTAATTTAAAAAGTCGTATCTCAGTATACGATCGGGGTAAAAATACGACTTCGTAATTTAGCAGGTTATGCGTTACGCGTTATAGACTAAGATCCCGATATAAAATAACCTTCACCGAGATGTTTATTTGATGAAATGTATTTTATATTTAATTTAATATGTCAATAAATATATTTCATATGGGTTGCCTAAGAAATTTTAACCCAGGGTATGTTTAATTAATAATTTAAAAAAAAATGTTTTAAACATTTCACCGGTTTGATTAATATTAGATAAATTCTATACCAATCGAAAATATGAAGCCCATAGAATATGCAAACGTTAGGTTGCCTATTCTTTTCCCGTCACAACTATTGGGTAGCCAGGTATAAACAGGTAAATCTATACCTACTAGCATTTTGCAAAGGTCTGATTGTTGAATTGAAATTAAATAAAATTAAAGATTATTTAATTATGAATTTATCTAATAATCGAATCGGTGAAATGTAAAAAACAAAAATTTAATTTTAAACTAAACATACCCCGGACTAAAATTTGTTATGCAACCCATATGCAATATATTTATTGTCATTTTAAACTAAATATAAAATACATTTCATCAAATAAACATCTCTGTAAAGGTCATTTTATATCGGGAGCTTAGTCTACAACGCTTAACGCATGACCTGCTAAATTAAGAAGTCGTATTTTTACCCCGATCGTATACTGAGATACGACTTTTTAAATTAGCACGGCAAATACGTTCCAAAAATATAAGTATTGCGAGGATTGACGTTTGGTTGTCAAAGGCGACGGTTGAAAATTTTATCAAATTTTATTTTATTTATAAGTTAATTCAGTTTTAGAGTCCTTTTCGCTGTTTTTGCGATGAGTGAGTCAAGTCGAGGTGTCGTGAGTGATACGTCACTTTTAGAATGTGGGCAGCGGGCAGCTCCGTCGTGGCTATCTGAAGTGGAGTTTGATAGTAAGGCAGGGCCGAGTCAATCGGATATTGTATCGGACGCTGAGTCCATGTCGGATGTGCGGCATATAGCGGTGAAGCGTGCTTGTGGTCTGAGCGACGAAAGCTGTGGTTGTAGTGATAGTTTTATCAAAATAGGCAGGAAACCTAAACGCTTGCGGGTTTTAGCAACCGCCAAAACGCAGCTGGAGCCGGACGGTGTGCCTGTGCCTGACAAGCTATTTGAAGTTTATATAGTGTCAAAAGAAGATTTACCGAAACAGATTGGTTTGGCAAAGTTGCTGCAATTTAAGGGTATAAAATTAATTTTATCCGTCAAGTTTATGGGTCCACGTAAAGTTCGCATACAGTTTAACTCTAAGGATGATGCGGAGAAGCTTCTGGCTTCTCAGGAGTTTAACAATGAGACGAGACGTTCTTATTGGTCTAATATGGCATGCCTGCACTTATGGAATTATAAGGCAGGTTGAGTTGGAGGTTGAGGAAGACGAATTTTTAAAGAATATTGAAGGGTCTGAAGACATTTTGTCAATATGTAGACTAAACCGTATGGGCGTTGGGTTAAGGCTGAAGCTATTCGTCTGTGTTTTAAGGGAACTTCTTTACCGCCATATGTTTATGCCTACGGTTGCCGATTTAAGGTAAATCAGTACACTTTCCCGGTTACCCAATGTTCAATATGTTGGAAGTTCGGTCATCTGAGCAGGTTTTGTCCTACTACTAAAGTTACTTGTCCGAAATGCGGCGGGGAGCATGCCAATTGCGAAACGACTATTTTTAGATGCATTAATTGTAAAGGCAGCCATATGGCCTTAGATAAGTCGTGCCCGGTTTTTGTGAAGGAGTAAGAAATTCGCAGGATTATGTCTGCTGAGGGATGTATATATAAACGGGCTTTTTGGTTGTATATGCAAAATAAGGAAAAAAAGGATACGGATGTTTGTAGTCAGGATGCGCCATCTGTTTTTGAGAATGACTTAAGTTTTGGAAAGTCATATAGAGATGCTGTTTTGTCGAAGCCGTTACAATCTAAAGAGTCTGAAGATTCTGTCTGTCAGGCTGAGGGCCAGCGATCAGTAAGTCAGTACAGATTAGAGAGCGAGCCACAACAAGAGGTTCGTAAGCCGCGGAATTCAAAAAGAGTAACAGATGTGAAGAGGTCCGAGTGTCTATTGGTCAATCAGCCTACTATTGAGCGGGGGGCTGATATGGAAGATAAAAGACAAAATAAGGACAAGAAGAAGAGACGTATTACTTTTGAAAGGCTGGTTGCGAATACGAAGGATATTTTGTTTTCTACCGAAAGTTGGGAGGAGAAGTTCAAAACGCTGTTTGGAGTTGTTGTTAAGGAGATTTTGGATTTATTTAAGGATTTTTTTAAGGAAGGTGATTTTGTACGTTTGTTTTTGTCTAATGTAAATGGCTAGGTCTAATACCAGATCTTTCTTGAATGTAATGTTCAATTCAATATTGGCGGAACCCTTATCGGAATCGGCTAAATTTGTATACAGTTTTTTTTATGTAAATAGTGTATACAAATTTAGTTGTTTTCGTGTACATGTTATTTTTAAGTTTATACGGTTTATGTTTTTATTTATCTATGTCTTTTAGATGAATGATGTTGTGTATTAGGCCTGCTGGAGCTGGCATGTTCATAAAAATGATCAAAGCTCCTTAATTAATAGATAAAAAAAAAAAAAAAGTATTGCGATACTACGGTAGAAAGGTCGTATCTTTGTATGGATTTCATAGTAAGATACGGTTTTTTTCCGTAGCACTGCAGACTGTAGTAACTAAACTAGCCGCTCGAGGGCGCTTTACATCACGCTTCCTTATTTAGTTACTAATCATGATCTCTCCAATTTCTTAAAAATCAATCGGAAGTAAATTTTCCTTGTAAAATATTGTAATTTTGCTGTATATTATACTCTTATATTAATATTATGTAAATGCCTACCTTCTCGTTCTTGTTTGCAGCACCCAACAGGGTACATAATGTGATACTTAAACTATTTACTAATCATTATGTGCAATAAACGTATTGAGTATTGAGTATATATTTTATAATCGTTCTTAAGGCCAGGCGCGCACCACGATTTTAATCGCGCGATAATTTTGTCGCATAAATGCAAGATATGGGTTTATATGAGAGTGCGCGCACCACGATTTTCATAAACCCAGAAGTACGCTTATTTCTGCGACAAAATTATCGCGCGACTAAAAAAAAATCGTAATGCGCGCCTGGCCTGAAGAGTAAACTCCAGTCGTGCGTCGGAGCTGACACACACACTTTTTTTTATTTATTTTAAAGTTCGCTGGGATGTATTTGTATGTAAAATAAATATGTGATACAAAGAAAATTAAAAAGTAAAAAACACTAGTGTGAATTGTGCACGATAAATAGCTACAAAAAGGACCACTATTATAAAATCAACTTTTCTAACACTCCGTCTGAAATGCTATTTTTACGCAAGCACGTTTCCAAAGAAAGCAAATTCTTACGCAATTCTGAAGCAATCTCCTTTATCACATATTAAACAAACTAATTATTGAGTAGTTACGTGTTTTGTCATTATATTAAAGCAACGGCATTGTACATTTCACTTTACTGTCGCCACGTCCGGCATTTCCAAAATCAGTGCAAATTGGTACGAGACTGACGCTACATTACTTATTCTTATCTCTTACCATTTTTGGCTTAAATGTTCGAGAAAGTAGAGCTATCGAATCGGAATGCAAATGATATGAATTTTGTATATTTATCCATCCGCGTGAAATAAGTTTTCGCTTTTAAAAAAGCAATACAAAATTATAGTTTTTGAGGACTTGTGACTGAGGAAAAGTAATAACTGGTCGCTTAAACTCATAATATTTGCTGTAAGTTTTAGACCGTTAATCTCATTATATTCTGTAAATATTGATAATATGTTCTTGTCACTTGTATGTCCACTCTAATTATATAGATAATCGATCCAAGTCGTTAAGAATATTTTATAATACATATATAAATACAATATTTTTTTGGTATTATATCCATAGTGATACGCTTATCCTGTATAAATCCCATTTTATCACAAACTTCTCTTACAAGGCCCCAACTGCCAAAAAGATGCGATTTAAGTCTCGATTAATCTCCAATAAATTTTACCTCTTTGTCCGAACATCAATATACTTGCAGAGTATTCTGTTGTTTCCCCGATGCTCATGATCGATGATCATCCCAATGGCCCTTTTATTCATACCTTCAGAACAACAAGGTCGTATGTGATCATGAGCGTCATAGCCGCATAAGCCCTTTTCCTACCAAAATAAGTATTGTGATTAATAGCGTATAAATACGACTGACTCGATAAGATGGTAATTTGGCAACGGTAATTTGACAACCCTAATAGCCCACTAAGAACCCTGTCACGCCACGATGTAACGTAAAATTTGCCTTAAAAGGCACAATAATTAAGAAACACTTTGTCTCTCGTAAAAACGGGTATTAACATGGTAAAATGGTCATGCGCATATTATTTGCGAACTTAAACATATTCTTAATTGTCACAAAGACTGATATCTTGATCGAAAAGAGTTACACGATATATCGATTTAATATGGGTATTATTCCAAACAAGACCCTAGTGGCATATCTAGTGTTTTCTTTCGCATTTTTAATACATCTCTACTATACTCTAAAATATATATACTAACATTGAAAATAATATTTCCTAATCAATGTGTCATTGACTCATTGTCATCTCATCACGTCAAAAAGGATGGGCGGGTTTGAAAAAAAAATGTTTATTTAGGTCTTATTCATATATAACACTTGTCGCGCGATATAGAGTCACAGTTGTGCTAAAGGGGCTGTAAATGGAAATAATGTAAATCCGAAGACATCACGACGAATCCCTCTCCCAGTTATACATACGTTACTTGAATCATCTGTCAGGATGTACGACTGGTTCGAGCCCTAATGAAAGTTTACATGGTTACATGGACAATCATAAAAACTTAAAACCTTCCATATTGACAGATATTGCAATTTAATGAAAACTGCAAAATTAAATACATGTTTTTAAATTATATTTCATTGAATTTAAGATGTCGTTCATATTTTCGGACGTTTATAACTATAACGAACGGGGCTCCTAATTGGCGTGCCCGTACGCACTTTACATTTTAATAATCACTTGCTCAAGGCATTTTGCCAGCAAAGGAAATATATCATACTTAATCGATGGTCGAGAGACGCCACGCTGAACTGTTATATGAGCAACTTACACGTGTCACGAGACAATAATGTGGATTTACGACACAAAACACTTGAACATCGGATGCACTTATTTTCAACCAACTTCCAAAAAGATGAGGTTCTCAATTCAGTAGTTTATTTTTAAGTGTGATAAGAACTGAATTGTTTATTTATAAAGCGATTTGGATTTATTTTTTTGTCTGAGAGGGGGCATTTCCAAGTTCGTCACATTTTGGTGAAGATCGATTTGATGGCGAGATCTATGAGGAATCGAAGCATTGGCGTATGTAGGGGGGTGGCCGGGTGGGCCGTGCCCACCCCAGTATGGTCTAGTGCCCACCCCAGGATTTTGGAATACCGATAGAAATTCATGGCTTCATCTCATAGGCCATGGCCAGGCCCCCCTCCAGGCCCCCCCAGGCCCCCCCTGAAAAATAATGTTAGATACGCCAATGAATCGAAGGAACATAAATATATCAGGAATACCTATGGCGATTTCCGTGGTTTTATAGTAACTCGTTCGAAATACGATTTCTCTTCTTGAAGTCCTCTACCTACCAAAAATTCAAAGGCTAAGGTTTCTCTGGTTTTTGAGCAAGTGCACATTAATATGATAGGACTAAATAATATACTATAAACAACATACTCAAATATTGAATAACTAAACAAAAACAATTTACAAACTGGTTTTAGCCCATTTAAGAGGCCTTATACATTTAAAAAAAAAAATTATAATATGACAAATATATATTGATAATTTGCGAGAATTTCGTCAATTTCGGGTAGTTTTTGAAACAAAAATGATTAATTAAAAATGTAAACTATCAGCAATAGCCCTGTTCTAACTAATAACATTGATAATATGTTAAGGAACATGTTTGATTATGGCGAAAAAAGTCTAAAACAATCAGAATTTTTGAACGGATAAGGTGCCTTAAATGGAGCAGTGACATTTTCCGACAACAATAGGGCCACAATTAATGTCGCCACTTATGATATGATACGTGAAATAAACGATGTTACTAACCTGTACTCATTTAGTATAACCTTACTTCACATATACATGCGACAAACTTGAGAGACTTACGTTGAGAGGTTCATAGCTCCCATGAGCTTTCTACAAACAGTCAGTGAGAGCCGCAGAAGGCCCATGATTCTGATCGAGAGCCATGTGTTATGGTGTTATCCTCTCTGAAGTGATCAGACTCATTGCCCCACGGTTTCTCTACTCTCACATTAATTTGTGGGACCCACAGGTCCCTCGAGGTCCTTCCACCATCCCCAATAGACCTTCCCGTACCACCATGCTCTCTTACTTAACCTCGCAACGTATTTCTCTAGTTATTATTGAACATAAGCACTCACCAGGGGGTTCTTCTGGTTAACCTTTTACACTTTCTTTCACAGCCATACACGGTCTTAGTCCTTCCGCTAATTTGGTTATAACAGTCACTCAGAACACGTTCCTTTCTCTCTGTAAAATTGTAACGTCATCAAATTCACTTTCCCGCCAATTCCCCTTATATAGTGTTACCAATGCAAAAATATCATACTAAAGGTTGTCACTCACCTTTTACTAGGAATCGCGTAAATTCGCGACACTCCCAACGGCAAGGCTAAGTTATAGGATGGCGACTAGCTGACGAGTCCACTCCGCGATTTTTTCTCTAGCTCGGATCGCGGCGGCTCGTCTCGTTACCTCCTCTCTTGGTTGACTCTCATCTCGCATTACCGTATCAGTTTCATTGCTTTCATCTTCTATTGGAGGAGACGTTTCACTACTTTCCTCTTGCACCGGTTGTTGTGGCGCTGCAGACACTCCCTCCTCCTGAGCTTCTAAATTAGGCTCTCTCTCTTCTGTATGTTGAATAGGACTTATTTCTGTACTTCCTTGCTTCTCTTTCAAGATGTCAGTTTGCTTATCCACTTCTGGTAGTTCTTGGACTTCCATTAGATCAGGTTCAGTTGGTATAGATTCTAGAAGTCTTACTTGACGTTCTTCTGGCTCAGTCGGCTCGACTCCGACTGGTGGTGGATCGTCCAGTTCCAAAGGATATATGTGTCCAATCGACCGTTTGAAAATACTGTCTCCTATTTGAACCAGAGCCACTCTACAGTATCCATCAGAACTTCTTATCAGTTGGACAATCTTGCCAACCTTCCAGTTGATCCTATTTTTGGTTTCGCCTTTAATTTGAACTAGATCCCCGACACTTGGCTCCTTGTGTGATTTCACCCTTGGTTGTTTATGGTTGTGGTGGTACCGTTCTCTTAGGCTCGTCAAATATTGATTTATAAACATGTTTTTAAAGTGGTTCAACATATATTGACCTCTTTTCCAGCTGTCTAATAAGTTCTGCTTGACTGAGGTGTCAGCTTGTTCAGGTGTAAAATTTTCTGATATCTCCAAGTTTAGACAGTGTCCTAGGGATAGAAAATCACACGGTCTAAGAACAATATCCATGTCCGGGCCTACTCGTGTCAAAGGCCGACTGTTCACAACAGCTTCTATCTCCTTAATGACGGTAAGAATTTGCGTCTCATTTAGTAATCGTTTCTCCAAAGTCCTCTTCATACAATGTTTTACCAAACCCACTAATCTTTCATAGAATGCGCCGTGCCATGGAGCTAATTGTGGAATAAACTTCCATCTGATTCTATTCTTAATGCAATGTTCACTATTTAGGATCTCGGAGCTCAGTTTAAAGTACAGTGCATTGTCTGAAACTATTGCTCCAGGTACGCCTCTTGTCGATATAAATCTTCTCAGCGCCATAATACACTCATCGGCAGTCAAGTTCTTAACGACTTCCATATGTATGGCTCTTACTGCTAAACATGTCAGAAGGCACACCCATCTTTTTTGTTGTCCATTTTCGGTATCCACGTACACGGGACCAAAATAATCAATACCCGTGTAGGTGAAGGGTGTGCTATAATTCGCGCGTTCTGCGGGCAGTGCTGGTGTTGGAGGTAGTGGGTATGGCCCTCCTCCGTGCTTCACACATTGGGGGCATTTCTTTATTACTCTTTCCACTACAGGTCTCCCTCTTGGAATCCAGAACTGCTGGCGGACTAGGTTGAGGGTGTGAGGTGCTCCTACATGGTAATTTTCCACATGTATTGTTTTTACCATATTCCTAGTGAATTCGCAATCTCTAGGCAAGAGGATGGGATATCTCATGTCATATGACCAACTAGCATGCATCATCCGTCCTTTGCATCTCAACAATCCATCAACGTCTGTAAATAAGCCTAGATTCCTACTGAGGTCGGTCTGTTTTCCTTTCATTTCTTCGGGAAAGAATCGTTGTTGCAGGTTCTTTATCTCTAGAACCCGAGACTTCGCTTCACTCTGATTAGGTCTTGGCTCATCTACCTCATCCACATCGACAGTTTCCATGGGTGAGCTGTTATCTGAAGGTTGTTCTTTCAGACCCTCCGCAACAGCAGGAAATGATGCAAGGTTTTGGTGGCTACTGAGATGAATATCTTTAGACCATTTTTCCTTATTTTTAGACAAGAAACTGGGCCCTTCTAGCCATACCTTTTTCTTCTGCGTCCAAAGCTCGGGTCGCGTAGCAATGTCGGCTGGATTTTCTCTTGTATTTACGTAGAAGGTGTCTAATCCGATGTTTCGCTTTATTTCTTCAATCCTATTAGCTATGAAAGGTGGTAGAAGTTTATTTGAGTGAATCCAGCTAAGGACGACTAGGCTGTCCGTCCACAGATACTGTCTTGTAATAGGTATCTCCATGGTATCTCTCAGATATGTCAATAAGCGGTTACCAATAACGCATCCGAGTAGTTCCAATTGTGGGATGGTCAGTTCGCTCTTCTTTTTCTTTCCCTCTTTCCTTTTCTTTTCTAATGGGACAACCCTGGTTTTTGACATTATAAAGGATGTCTTGACGTCGGAGCCATTGCTTGTTCGAAGATATACGACTGCTGCGTATGAATCCTTTGCAGCGTCTGAAAAGCAATGTAATTCATTTTCTGACCCCTCGTTGGCATTCGTTTCAACATAACGCGGTATCTGTACTTCTCGTATATCATTCAGATTACCTTTAATTTTATTCCACTTCAACAAGAGTTCCTGAGGTAGTGATGAGTCCCATTTATAATCATTTCGCCATAAATCTTGGAGAAATAATTTAATCGGCAGGACCACTGGATTTACTATACCCCATGGATCATAAATTGAAGCCAGGGTACTTAAAACCTCTCTTTTTGTAACTTTCTTTGCGGTGGTATCTCTCAATGCTTCCTTATCTATGTTCAAAGTAAGTACATCTTGAGCTTTCTTCCACAGGAGGCCTAAAACTTTTACCTCATTTGTTGCCTTTGCTCTGTATGGTTCTGGTACCTTTTGTATAAAGGAGTTGTCGTTTGATGTCCAGTCTCTTAGATTCATTGAGAGTTCTTCGAATGTGTTCCGGGTTTCATCGAATAACCGGCAGGCTTCTTCTGAAGTGTTTGTGCCAATCACTAAATTATCGACATAGCATTTGTTGGCCACCCTTTTGAGTAAGTCGCTGTTCTTTTGAGCAATGTGGTAACGTATAGTGGCCGTCAGCAGGAAGGGGCTTGAGATAATTCCAAATGGGATTCTGCAGAATCTCAAGTGCAGCAGATTTTCATTAGTTAATGGTCTATTTATATCCTTTACCCATAAGAACCTAGTTACTTCTCTGTCCTCTTCTTGTAAGCCAACTTGTAAAAAAGCCTTTTCTACATCTGCAATAATGCCTATTTTGTAGAGTCTGAAATTCAGAAGCAGGGCCGTTAAATCTTGGAGCATGCAAGGTCCTCTATACATACACTCGTTAAGGCTTTGCTGATCCTTTACTCGAGCTGACCCGTCATACACTATGCGTCCACGCTTGCCACCTTGCTTAATTATGTGATGTGGCATATAATGAACTGGAGGCACAGATTGTCGGCTAACATCTGAATCCACTTGAACAACCTCTATTATTTCTGCCTTCAGTTGTTCCATTAAGATCTCATTGTACTCTTGTAGTGTAGGCTCCCCTAGTCGTTGTAATAATCCCTTAAGTCTGCCATATGCCATGCCATAGTTAGTTGGTAGTTCCGGTGGATATGACGTCCACGGCCATTTGACATAATACCGACCATTGCGATACTCTACAGTGTCATTGAAGTGTTGTACCGCTACTTCCTCTCTAGTAGCCTTTACTGAATCAGTTATTCCAATGTTTTCCAGACTCCAAAGAAACTTCAAATCAGACTGTTTTAAAGGTAGATCAGGTTCCGTATAGAATTCACATTCTCTATTGCTTTGATGGTAGGTCACAACTGATAACATATTGTCCTCCTCTTGAGTCTCCCTGTTTGTATGGCCTGACACCACCCATCCGAAATCCGTGTCGACTAGGAATAAATCATTTTCAATCTGTATAGTTTTGTTTCTCATAAAAGAAAAGTAATAATCGCTACCTATGAGGACGTCTATAGCAGGACTTTCCTTTGAGTTACTATCTGCCAGTATATCAATAGTCTTGGTTTCAGGAATATTCAGAATGGGTATCCGATGAGTGATATGTGGGACGACGTTAACATGGATAGTTTTTTCTACCCCTCGCTTAGTTCTGACAACAATGTTAGAGCATGGGCTCAAAGTCTCCTTTGGTTTCGAAGCTCCGAAGGTAAATATGAGTAATGAGTCCACATTATCATAAGTCAAGTCCAGTTGTTTTGCCAATCCGGTTGTGATATAGCTTCGTTGACTCCCTGAGTCCAGAAAAAATCTACATGTTAGGCTTTTGTTGTTGTGAACCACCTGCGCTGTTGCAGTCTGTAAAAAAGATTTTGTTTTAAAACACTGTCCCATCGAGCTTAGTGTAGAAATTGTATCAGGTTCTCTGGTCTTACCTGATTTTCCTTTAGGGCATAAGGCACGATTATGGTTACCCTTACAATGGTAGCACCTTTTTCGTCTCTTGCAGTCATTAGCATGATGCCCTATCTTCAAACACATAAAGCATCTATTGGTTAATTTTTTCTTCCTTTCTTCTAGGCTGCTTACATTAGAACATTCATCATTATAGTGGGGTTCTGCACAAAAGATGCAACTCAATCTTGGTTTTTTCACACTACTGTCATTAACAGTGCTGGCCTTCCGTTTTGCGTTTAAATTTCTTGGTCCAGGTAACGTCTTCATGGTGGGTACAGAACTTGTTATCCGTTTTCCCTTATGGTACTTGGGTCTACCATTGATGGAGATGAATGCCTCCGTTGTAGCGACCGGTTCAACAGATGCATTCACCCTTACCTTGGATCTTTCAATGGCTACCACAATGGAATCCAGGGTTCGCCGTATGCCTGATATTGTCTGGCCATTGGCCATTAACAAATTCAGCTCGTAAATTACTTTCTCAGGGAACTTATCTAAAATGAGACTCCTCAAAAAGTTGCTCTCAACATTCTCACCTAATGCTGCGAGAATCCTTAAGTGAGTTTCGATTGAATTCAAATTCTTCCTGCAACCTTCGGCAGTGTATTCACAACAATCAATTTTGTTTAAGGCCTCGTAATGACTATCGATGACCTTTTGTTGGTCTCCATAACGGTTTTTAAGAGTGTCTATAGCGACTTCATAATTGCTATTGGTCATAGCTAGGCCTTGCACTGCCTCCTTCGCTTCCTTTTCCAGTAAACTTATTAAGTACGCGAGTTTCTCTGAATCCTTCAAATTTTGGGAATGAACGTTTGCAGTAAACCGATCCCAAAATTCGGTCCACTTTAAAATGTCACCATCAAATTTAAGCAATTCCAATTTAGGAAGCTTCGCCGTGGTTTGTGCTGTGTTTGCACTTTGAGCCACAATCTTCTTGGAATGAATGCTCATAACTAACTCTAGTTCCACTAAGAGCTCTTCAGCTCTCATTTGTCTCTCGAGCGCGGAACGCAGTACCTCTATATCTTGTGAATTCGTACTAATAAATTTATCGGTGTCTGTTTGCAGGCTGTTAATTGCCTGTTTTATGGTAAGTTGCACTTTTGTGACGTCCCGCTCCAAGACTTCCTTTTCATTTTTATAAAGCAACAGGAGTTCTTCCGCGCCTCTTATATTTTCACCGAGTTTCCTTGTTCTAACCTCTACTCTCTCGCGCAGGAACAGCTCCATCCTTGATCATGTATTGTATCTCCGCAAATGCACAATGCAATTGCAGGCCGACGCAGACGCATTAAAATGATCACTGATAAATATACCGTAGTATCACTTTTATAAGTATTCTCTTACTTAAATAACCTTTACCTTTATCCGCAAACTTATACGAAACACGAGGTCGGTACCGTTAGCCGGCAACAGGTCAAAAAAACTTAATAATTACTAATTACTTGTTTTTCGCTTTGAGAATGACCGGAAATATGACAGAACGGAACACAATTGGAGTTAGTTCTCCATTACGTAAGTAATCCAATCCAGTTACTATCTCCCAGCGATATCCAATAAGAAGACTCGTCATATTTATTCGCCAATGACAGAACTGGAATTCTTGTACTCAGACCGGCTGTTACTAATATGTACAGTGAGAACGCACCAACCAGTGTTGCCACTGCATGGTTTTATATCGATTTATGAATCGATACATTTAATTATTCCGCATACGGCCGGTCTTTTACATTGTTAAATATTAACATTTAATCGATTATCGATTAAAGCAATCGTTTTGCTGGGTGTAACCACGTTATAATTAAGTAAAATACAGACGATCTCATTTATTGTTATTCCTTTTCACACACCTTATATTATTCTCTTCTTTTATTTAAACACCTCTTTTTATTTAAACACCCTATATTTCTAGTTAACACACAATCTATTTGAGACACACCGTAAAAGTAATCGATTTCTGGAACGAATGAATAGCCTCTAAGGAACGAATAAGTAGTATATTATCTCCATTCTACTCAGTATATTTACATACCTTTCGCCATTACTCTATTTGGTGCTAATACTTCAGCAGTACCTTACATTTATATTTATTACAAGGTTCTTGTTTAAATATTTTATTATGTCCTCTTGCGAGGGCTCGGTATTGCAATCCCTTCGGCGGTACCTATTGCAAGGTTCCTTTTAATATCTGGTCCTCTACTCTCTGAGGACTCATAAATGCTACTACTTCACGGATACCTATTACAAGGCTCTTAATTGCAAGAACGTTAGCATGCCCATTACTGGGACTCGGTTTAGGTACCTAATACAAGGCTCTTAATTGCAAGTACGTTAGCATGCCCATTACTGGGACTCGTTGTTCTAATACTTCAGAGGTACCTAATACAAGGCTCTTATTGCAAATACATTAGCATGCCCATTACTAGGACTCATTTTTGCTACTGAAAGCTAGGCTCTTAGATAAAAAAGATTGCAATTTCTATGTAGTAAATGCAGACAGTATCACAGCAGCCGCTCCACCATTTTGTCGCCACTTATGATATGATACGTGAAATAAACGATGTTACTAACCTGTACTCATTTAGTATAACCTTACTTCACATATACATGCGACAAACTTGAGAGACTTACGTTGAGAGGTTCATAGCTCCCATGAGCTTTCTACAAACAGTCAGTGAGAGCCGCAGAAGGCCCATGATTCTGATCGAGAGCCATGTGTTATGGTGTTATCCTCTCTGAAGTGATCAGACTCATTGCCCCACGGTTTCTCTACTCTCACATTAATTTGTGGGACCCACAGGTCCCTCGAGGTCCTTCCACCATCCCCAATAGACCTTCCCGTACCAC
The DNA here is from genome assembly GCA_947623375.1 of Apotomis capreana. Classification (NCBI taxonomy): domain Eukaryota; kingdom Metazoa; phylum Arthropoda; class Insecta; order Lepidoptera; family Tortricidae; genus Apotomis; species Apotomis capreana. The sequence continues at coordinate 10,077,164 of OX392514.1, forward strand.
CATGCTCTCTTACTTAACCTCGCAACGTATTTCTCTAGTTATTATTGAACATAAGCACTCACCAGGGGGTTCTTCTGGTTAACCTTTTACACTTTCTTTCACAGCCATACACGGTCTTAGTCCTTCCGCTAATTTGGTTATAACAGTCACTCAGAACACGTTCCTTTCTCTCTGTAAAATTGTAACGTCATCAAATTCACTTTCCCGCCAATTCCCCTTATATAGTGTTACCAATGCAAAAATATCATACTAAAGGTTGTCACTCACCTTTTACTAGGAATCGCGTAAATTCGCGACAATTAATTCATATTGATTGTTATTCCCCGAAGCCGCCATAAATAAACTCGCTTTTTAACGGTAGCCGAGCATCCCCGTAATGGGATAAAGCGTCGCAATTAATCAAAGAGCCACATATCCCGGCGTCGAACAAGAAGCGGCGCTTTCAGCGATAATGAAATTATTTAATACCATTCCACGTATCTTATTTATTGTACTCAATATCTCTCCTTTAATTGGTTATCTTTTAATTTATCGATCCGCTCGATAAGACTTATCACTCGCGGTTGTCGATCGAATAGCGATCGAATGTCGAATACTTTGTACTGAATTGGTGTTTTGTTTTTGATATTCCAATTGTTCGATAGCATTATATTCCCTTTAATTATGAAATAATTGAATATTCGAAATAAAATCCTTTGTCCAAATTCTGAAACCAATAATAAAATGATACTTACTTACATCAAATTTGAAATTTTATGTCACTCTCAAGTTTAATTTTTAGATTGTTTACCTTACCATTCGAGCTTCCTGCATTGATGACTGGTTTAGTGTTAGCGTATAAACCGGAATTATGAACTTTGACTGTTGTTTTTGAATGTCTAAATTAACTGATTGTTAATAACATTGTTAATTAAAATCGAATAAATTGAATTCTTTATTGCGAAAAGAAACTTCTTGAAGGTGCCCAGTCATCGTACTGCAATTTAAATCGTCTGTCTTTGGGACACGCTGATCTCTATCTCGATAATATTATGTAAGGTTCATGTTCTACATATATGTATATCTATAGAATTTCTATGTTCGGTAGTATGCCCACTGGATTTACTCTTATGTCTTAGTACAAAGTTTAAGCATATTCATACCCAACTTTATCAAATCCGCATTAACGGCCATTAAATGGGTCATTACATCTATTAAACAGTCGACAATCGACATCAACAAAAAACATACAAGAACAAGGCAATCTACTGAATTATTAATTAAAATATGCTGTTTCTGTTCTAGTATACTCGTATTTCTTAACTATAATTTTGGTGCAGATATATTAAGTAATAACTACTTACAGTTTCCAGCTCTGTGACTCCAAGCAATGTGAAAGTCGAAGGGTAATTTGAGACGATTTTTATTAAATGATGAAGCTGAAAGAAAATATTTTCTTATCTTTTGGACAAAAAGTAAGTCCATTTTCAACTGAACTAAAAAAGAGGTGGTTCTCACGTTAACCCGTGGATATTTTTTACCATATTACCTCAGAACTCGTTGATTTTTTAAATTGAAGGATTGCCTTAACTTTTATATTCTTGTAGGTACATGTACTATGTATATGCATATCGCAATTTGGGAATTGTCAATTTTTACTATTACTATACTTACTTAATAGGATTTGTTTCAGTACTTTTTATTCCCAATTTTTTATTAGACGTTGTTTATACTACCTCACCTGTGTTGTTCATTTGTGATTGCATTAAAAATGTATACCTACATATAAAAATACGCAAACTCATTCCGTTAACTTGCAGTTTCATACTCAAGTTCAGAATTAAGATGTGGCTGCTATCACACCATAATGTAATAACAATCACAACAGGCTAGCGTTGTTTTGTTGAAAAACAAAATAGAGCGATGAATTTACAGACTATTCTTATTTTATATCCCACACAGTTCACATTGATTGAAACAAAATAAGTATAGGTGTTTGACCCCATATGGATATCATTTCACTCCCTTCGAGGTCCGTGGGCTCCCACAAACTCATCAAAGAGCTGTCAACTTCCTAGCACAACCCATTAGCATTGCGAAACAGCGAAGAAATTCTGCCAGTATTTTGTCACCATGCCGCGGGAGCACAGTCGCTTACAATAATTCTAGTTATAATTGTTTTAACGTCGTATTTTTTTTATTTTAGTCTACTCTTTTGCATTCTTAACTATAGTTTTATCTGTTGTTTTCCTACTGTCAGTTAAAGCCTGACCAGAACTATATGAGGATTGTCAAGAGGGCGCTATTTATAAGATTTATATGGCAACAATTTTGCAACCAATCGCAACCCACTATAATGACATTAGTTTAAATACTGTCAGTTCCTCCCCATAACTTCGTTATATCATTTAATGGAATGCACTCTTTTCCTGACTGTTTTTCGTGTAGTAAACACGTGTACACTTTATTTATAATATTGCGTTCACGATTGAATAGTTTTCGGCATTTTCTTTGGATATTTTTAAATATTTACTTTTTAAAGTAACCACCACGGTATGACATTGACATTGTTGACAAACCATCATACAATCATTGCCAGTGTAAGAAATTAGTTCCCGTGAAATTCCGCAATATGGCGCATCCTCATATATTTCTGGTCAGGCCTTAAATAGTTTATTTCAATATTCACTTAAAGGTTTCCACGTGTCACAAACTTCATCCAAATCATAAGACACGTTACTAAATAGCAAAAAGAAAAAAAACAAGATTTTTTCTATAACGGCAATGTATCGGCATATTTATCAACTCATCACGAACACCTGTCATTCTAATATGTTCTTTGAATCTTGTTTCATAAACATTATCAACTTATCACACAGCCCTAATTTCCTTTATCTTTTCTAAGTTTCTTCTGCTATCATTTTAAACACATTTTCAAGTTATCTTAAATAAAAAACGAATCTCAAGGTGTTTAACGTCGGTGTGATAGGCAGCTGTAGGTACTCTTTTGGCTGCGCAGATGCATTATTGACATCGAAATATTGAATTACAAGGCACTTTTAGGGTTCCTGTTAAACAATGATGATTAATTTTCTCTTTTTTGAGATTCCACTCACATCAAAGTAAGTGTCATATTCTGATCGAGCACAATTTTTGAATTACAACTCCGTGTACATTTCTGGTTTCAGGAATCCGTCTCAAATTATAGGTAGTTATTGTATGAACTACTATTTTTTAAATTAGCGGCTCTGTGTGATGTAGACCTCTCTGGCGAATATTTTCTATTTCGAAATGGCTGAAATATGTTTTTTTTACGTTTCCCCCCTCCATATGAAATATCTGAATAAAAAAAATAATCTTAAAAACGTCTAACCTGTCAACTATTCCAAAAAAGACAAGATGGGAACCGTGTGGCGATGCATTCTCAACATTAGCTTTCTTCAACTTAATAAGAACTTGAAAAAAAAACAATTCGTTCTACATAATAGTCAATACCAGATTTCAAAATTTTAGGTTTATTAAATACGTACAAAAATCTGTGACTCATTGTGGATATACGTTTTTTTTTAAACCCTCTAAGCTACTTAGTCGTCTTAGTGTTTCTTATTGACTATCTATGTACGTATAATTAATAGACTTAATTTAAATACCTTGTTCAGATCGTGTCTCGCTCTATTTCGATGTAGTTATCATGCAATAACCATTTGAGCTTACTAGGATACTAATTTTCAAATCAACTGATTAAAATCTAGTACTTAAACTTCAAACCTAACACAAAAGCTCTGGAATCAAATTTAGTTATAAAAATAAATCGATTCATGACTGAATTAAACCGATCACTCGTATCTCGGGGCCATAATAGATAAGGTAAGCCAAATAATGGACATACATACAATCGCACGTAAAAAACAAGAATGGAATAAAAAATATGGACATCTGCGTACAACCAACTCACTCGTGTTGTGTTGGCTAAGTGGTGTAAAAAAAATATGTTTTTCCTTTTATTATCATCAATATATGTATCATTGTATACGTATCTAAACCGTCCTTTACGTACGTTTCTTCTGAACTACACGTATATCTGAAATCTTAGCATTCTTCTAAGTTTTTTTATAAAATATGATTAGACCTCTCATTATGTAACAGTTGCATAACTACTATCAAGTACCCTAACACTTTAATGAACGTAAGGCATGTTTTAACCTCTTCCTATTTATCCACCGGTATGCCACTGAAAGACTCTGTTTCATGTTAAAGCTTTCAATCAGTAGAGTGACTGAAAGCTCAAATTCATCAATAGTATATCTTTCATATACTGTAGTTTATAAATTTCGCAAACTCTCGTACACTTATGAAAATTATTGTATATATAGGAAATGCCAAAGCTCTTTATTAAGTCTCTATGCTGGGGCACATCCATCCAGAATCCATAAAACGCCTACGTGTAGAGGCACTTACCCACGTTCCATTACAAAACCGATTACATAAAACAAATGAAAATTGGAAAACTTCAATTTTACGTGTACCTATCCTTGACACAGCATAGACCGAGCACGTAATGTTACACCAACTTTGTCACAAATCATGGCTCTTATTTCAAAGTCCAAAAGTATATTATCGCTTAAATGTTTCAAGTTTGTGAGTGAGTCGATGATTGGCGCTATTTCGGGCAGAGTCAATCATGATTTCTTTGTATTACTTTACAATAAACATGTACTACTAGTACGTGAGTGGCTGCCGTCCCCCGCTGACCGACTTACCATGACCTTTCGCACTGGTTGATTTTGATCTTAAATTTCGTAGATGCAAGGACTGTGTTGATGGTAAATAATTGGTCAGGCCTATTTTATTTAACAATATAATGGTGGGGTTTGCGATGATGAAACGAGGATATTTCAAAGGCTCGTAGTACCTAAGTGAAAACCCGTGGTTAAAACTTACCTAATATAGCTATAGGTAAATGCAGCTTTGGTGATAAAATAAGTATAATCTCACCTCTGACAATTCGTGCTAATTAATAATTATTTCTACATAAAATCTAAACGACTAGAATAGCCGATCATTTATATACATTTTTATACTGCGGCTACACCATCAAACTTAAGTGTAAAGGGTGGAAAACTTATCACATAATATGTTTTTCCTAGGTATAGTTAACTGAAACAAGGAATTGCGTTCATGCTGAACGTTCATTTCTCCTTAATTTGTATAATAAGATCTCCTAAATAGGTATATAGGTAAGTATTCCTAAAATGCTACTGTTCGATCATTTACCGCTCATCTTTGTAAAAGAGACAGGTCCCCGGCCAGAAAGCGGCGTCAAACCTCCCCGAACAATAATGGACCTGATTTCCGCAGCTCGTAAAGTGTCCGGCCGTGATTACAATATTTTCTCCCGACAAGCCTTAACGATACTTTAAACGGTGCACCGTCCAATTTTCGCGCCTCCATTTCTTATTTGCGCGGCTCCTCGAATTCAATTTAACACTCATCGATTTTTATGTGGTATACTTTTAAAAAGTAAATTATGTTAATAGCCATCGCTCCATAGGCGGTTGGGTGATAATTTTGGAAAAATTACACAAACGGCGAGAAATTATCGGTACCGCGATCGGGTAATTGGTGTTATAAATTGTTGGGAGGTGTTATGACCAGAGCGACGGTGCTTGCCACTCCAGTAGCTGCCGCAGCGTTACGACAAATTGCCAAGAATTTGGCTCAGCAATAATTGTAATATCTACTGCCGGAAGAAATACCGTAACAGGTGGCCGTATCTTCGGCTCGACCAAGTAGTCCCAAATACCTTCGCCCGATCTGGGTGTTTTATTCCAGTAGAATATGAGTGTTTAGACCGAAGGGCAGAAGGGTAATAATGAGCGTAGGTTCAAATTGCAATGAAGCAGACTTATTCATCACAATGTGTACCAGTTAAGTACGTACATCAACCCAAAGAACGAGTAATCCATTATGGACTTGTATTGGATCCAACATTTAGTCCCTATCCAAACGACCTCAACTGTATGTTTACGTTACTCTTCACTGATTACCACCAAGAGAAACAAAACTGTTTCCCTTAATGAGAATTGCTTTCGAAAGTATAAATGATCGTTAAAAAGAAGTATCCTACAAGTTCTTTTCGCTAAACCAATTATTTAAGTCCAATTTAATGAAGTCTTCCGAAACTTTTGCACCGCTTTGCGTATCTTCGACCAATCGGTTTTATTTGCCACCTTCAGTGGTCACAGTCACGCGAAAATGCCGTTCCGAATGTTCAGATGGCGATTCCGCGAACGATACAATTTAGAAATATTTTTATTTCGAAGCAATTGACTTCAATTAGTTTCAGACACGAAAAATTTTGCCACCAAGTCCTTTGCGTGAACGGAAATAAAATCCAAGAACCGTTACACAACGAAAGTTTACTTTAGAATTTTGAAGCTAAGTGTCTATTATGTAAGATTGAACAATTTGGAAGTAAGAAATGTATCAAATTATATGCATTATATATTTATTTGTAAATATCACATTATTGCAAGTGAAAACAATTTAACAAATTCGATTGCAAAAATACAAATTTTGTTGAAAATTGAATTTAAGAGCTCCCTTTTTGACTACCTTTCGATCAAATGGAAACGCTCGAGAGTTACTGAAGTTAGACAAACTTTTATATGGTAATCTGTCTACTCTACTACGTCCATAACAAGTTGTCCCGTTTGGAAAACTAACAATATTATAATTGTAATGTGAACACTCGTAAACTTGACTAGTACCCATGCGTCAATCAACGTTTAGATCTATTTGAACACACTAAACCTCTACACAAGTTAACAGATGGCGCTAGTGTGTTAAGGGAGATGTAAGTTTATTAGCGGCAGTACACTGCTCGCGAAGTTCCTCGGCGAAGTACTTGACAGCTGTCCTAGGTGCTACACTACATTACTCACGAAGTGCCTTGTCAAAGTACTTGACAGATGTCCGAAGTGCGCGACACTACATTACTCGCGAAGTTCCTCCGCGAAGTATTTGACAGCTGTCAGAAGAGCGACATTTTATCAGATTCACACAGAAAATGCAATTACCGCAGTTTAATTAATTACCACAGCTTGTTTAAACATTGTGGATAAAGCATGCTTCAGCAAATTTATTATTTTATTAGAAAATTGCGTCCAACGCGATTGAAGTCAGCCGAGTAGTGAAGAGGGGCACTTCGTGTGCGCACTTCGGGCAACTTCGGGTCCTCTGACTCGGGAACAAAGACCGACAACTATCGGAAGTCGGCCGAGGCGAGGTAATGTTGGTCGAAGTAAGACGAAGTGACCGACTACACTGACGTATTCGCCCAACTTCGGCCAACTTCGCGAGCAGTGTACTGCCGCTATATAGAAAAAAAAATATATAGGACGAGACCTCGCTATGGGGGCGACATTTACACTTTTTGAACGCCATAGTCAGCTGTGGCTGACGAATATTTTTGCATCAATCTTATGTTTGACCACGACATAATTTGCCAGTCCAGTACGTCTGTACTGTAGTATTCTTGCCAGGTGTCTGACCCTCTGAGGGACAGTTTTCTGTCAGTGGGCTGGGCGCTTAAAAGGTTAAGTCGGTGAAATGAGTGACTTTATATAGCCATTTTCGGTATTAACCAATCGGTCTAAAACTTTTTTTTAATGCTATTAAATAAATCCGATCAGGTTACAAATAGCCTTAATCCAGAAATAATCATTTTAGCACAAAGTCAAAAGTCTCAGACACTTTGCATAAAGGTGAGATCGCACGCTAACAGTCAACTTCAAACGTTAGCAGAGATATAGAAACGAAGAAAGAAGATAAATTAAAATAGCGGCTCCGACTCGTGAGGGCAGCGCGGACGTGCGCGCGAGTATCGCACGCGATCGCGCGTCCTGCCGATGGTATCGCGGGGCAGTGTCGCGGACACTCGCATACCGAGATTAGGACATCTGCGCTAAACTGTACTGTGGCCGTGTCCTGACAAAGCATCATAAACAAGTCGTTCCTCTGTGCAAGGACCAGTCCAAATGTTTGCATTGCAGCAAAAAATATTTACATTTAATGGTTAGGGCGGGGCTCAAAGCCGCAATTCCAAACAAAATGTATACCTACAGTTTTTCGTTTCAAAGTAAACATTTGGTTCAAGCTAGAGATGTGCCGTTTCCGAAAATTTCCAGAATCTTTCCTCATTTTGTATAGGAAATGAGGAAAGTTTCCGGAGAGTTTTGCAAACGGCACATCACTAGTTCAAGCTAGCAGAGGAGGATATTGCTTTAATAAAAAAAAAAATATGGGTGTTTGTGTGTGCCCATCGTTATTATCGATTCTTAACATAATTTGAGACGTTGGTGCCGATCATAAAGTCAGAATCTTAACGGTAGATGGACCTACGATGCCACTCTAAGGCATATATTTAACAAATGAAAAAACTGCTGAAAAATTCAATGGCTCGCGCATCGGTTTGGTATCTACGAGTAACAGGTAAAACACCTGTGATTACCCGGAAAGCCGTTGGAAACACAGGTTCGACCCCGCGCGAACCATGTTTTTTTTTTTTTTACTTTCGCCTCAATGTTACCATTTGGCTTACGCTAGCAGGCGTTATTACTTGAAAAAAATGTATTATGAATTACAAATTGAATATGTGAATTTGAATATGTATGAATGTATTGACATTTTTAGGGAGAAGTTTTCGGAATATCAGGTTATATCGGAGCGGGCTCCTTTTTCGCTCAAAGACTGAGCCTCGCGATTAAAAGGGGAAACGCGGCGAGCGTGCTGGGGACGATGCCTCAGATGGCCTCAGTACTGGGGGACTCCCTTTAATTAAGTTTTATTTGTATAAGTATATAGTTTAAATTTTTTTTCATTGTAATTTTTAAATAAATATTCTCGAAGCTTCGGTAGAATTTTTCCCTTAGTTATAAGAGAGGCCTTTGCACCATATGAAAAGGTGGCGCCTTTTATAACATGTAGTGGGACGCAAATATATAGGTATATTGGCAATCTTCTTGAATAATTGTTCCATGCCTGAAGCAAAAAATTTTAATGTGATTAACAAAATCAATTAAGACGGTATCCAAAAAACAGAGTAATCAAGGGGCATATATAAACAGCGCCTAATCAAAAGACGGTAGCTCAATCAAATGAACGCAATAAATCTTCAAAAACCAGAAGATTCAATTACACGGCTACCGGAAGGCAAGACGAGTGGCAATAACAAATTGTCCAAGATAAATAAACCTTTTTATTCGACGGAAGAAGTCCCGAACCCGTTCCTCTTATCGACGGCGGCGTTTTCAAGAAATTTATCGAACGCTTTATGTTTCGGTCAAAAATTAATTGGTCCTCTTGAGTGAAAGCCATGCCGCCTTTAAATTATAACGCTCAAAAACACTTAAGCCAAAGATCCGATGATAAAGATTCGTTATATGGAACTATCTGATATTGATTAGCAACATGTACGCTCTCATACACATCTATACGTACGTCAATCATCCGGTGATATGAAATTACGATTTGATATATGAATGGATACACTCGTAACTTTACACCTTCGGTAAATGGTAGCTATTATCCCTAAAACGGGCAACGACTTTGAGTTGTTTGGCGGGCGTGTCAGCAAGAAGTGTTTACGAGTATAGCGGCAATGAGAACTGAAGCAAACCGTGTGGTGAATACAAAGTGACAAAATGGTCATGTGCAGGTCACTCTATGTGGTACGATGACTAAACGAAAATAGCGCGGTATTTACAGTTCATACACTAGTTCAAATGAAGGCAGCCTTTATAATATTTCAGAAGCTTAGATAGGTCGCGTTCACGCCATCGATGAAAGGTCACTGTCGAGTGTCGTACTCATATTATGTACGTGTGTATGTGTATTATATCTGTTATTGTTTACCGATGCACGCCGATGCTTTACTTTCATTCTCTATTTTTTAAGGTAGAGGGCTACTTTTTTCATATCAATTACAGTATTTTTATTTTGTGAAAAGAATGTAGGTCATATTAAGAAACCATATCGTTAAATTAGTTCAAATCGTTTAGCACTGTATTGAACCATTTTTTTATAGCTGTATTGCCATATAGCGGAGATTTCCTTTCGAAGACCTCAAACAGTTAAGATGCCTCTGCCATAGCTGAATGAATGAGTCAATAAACATAAAATCCGTCAAGCGCGAATGATTATTGTATTTCATACTTTTTGCCATGAAAATGTACAGCTCGGTAGCAGCAATATTCTTTCACGTAGCTTTAACCCTTGGGCTGAATCTGGTCAAAAAGGGTCACATAATAGAGCCTGTAAGCCGTGGTTACCTACCTATAATTGGGTAAACATCCTGTTTGTTACCAATGTATTTTTATTGTAGATGTTAGTGTGATGGATTTATTACCTGTTGGTAATTTTTGAAAAAAATAGAGCCGCTTTGGCATTTATTTACGGTATTTTTCATTTATTAATAATGTCCGACGCATATGAATATGAGATTAAATCCGCGATTTTTTGTAATCTCACATACGAAAGGTTTTAATAATATTATAAGTCAGTATTAACATGAAAAGACGAGGTGATTTCCAAATTGGCAATGGGTAGTAATATATATACATATATTTTAATTTTAGTGGTTATTACTAAAGAACATAAGTCGTTGCTATAACGTACAGTCCGACCAAAAAGAGTAGAAATTAAAAAGTGACAGTGTAGTGTCCTCCCTTTCTAATCAATACAAGAAAACGGGGATGACACTACAGTATTGCCTCTTTTTAATTTCTACTCTTTTTGGTTGCACTGTATAGTCTTCTGAGCCTCATTGTAAGTTTCCGCCGTAGCAAAACGTCTTCGCGTCTACGTTTCCCATGTAGGTAGATAACATTGTTATTGCTACAAACGCGTTTCCGTTTTTCCGTTAAAGGCAAACTTACGCTAAAGCCTCTGTATGGTTTTCTATTCTACTTGCGGAACTCTAATGAGGAGCAATAAAAAATAATTGACACTCGTACGTAACTGCAACATTGTTAATGATAGTTATTTTTATGCTTTTCTTCTACCTGTAAAGTAATATAATGTGAAGATAACTCGTTATGTATTTTATCCTTATAGTGCCTTGATATCAATGACGACCAAGAAATGCCATAACTTATTACTGTTTTTGTTTCTTTTTAATTTGAGCCTCGTATTTAAGTAAGTAAACACTTTACTGTACACAAAAACAGTTAAAAAATACATCTATTACAAATAACATATTAGGTACAAAGGCGAACTTATCCCTATAAGGGATCTCTTCCAGTTAACCTTTAAGTATTCGCAGTGTTTAAACGACGACGTCGAAATATCTGTTTGTCGATCCATATAAAGTATTATGGGTGTGTTTCAAAAAGTTTGAAATTTGTATTTTATGCATTTACAACCCATATCTCCGCCATTTTGAAGAATTGACCACCTCCTCGAACTCCAGACGAGAGGATCCGATCCGGACAACCCGACATCTGGACATCCAAACATCTGGACATACGAACGAATTTTAGCCAAACTGAAACGGAGGGACTATAAACTGGTGTAAATTAGTTTTGAGTACTTTTCATTTTCAATTTGGCCCAAGACGTACTGAAATGCGATAGATTTTGGATTACGTTTAGATAGATATATGCCATTTAAATTGAAATCGTACTTCTCGGTACCTATGTGGAAAATACTGACCGATATAATCAGACATGACAGTCTGAACAGTTTCTTGTGTCTTTTGATGTTCAGACAAATGCCGACAATGTTTCTCAGTTGTGGCTTGCTAACATTCTTGGTCACTGAGAAATGCGATATATATAGGGCTAGTTGGTTTAATCGATTGTAAGTGTGCTTCTCATCGCGAGCATTCCCATGTAATATAACAAAAACTATATGAACAACTCATTTGTTTTTGGTTACATAATTTCATGCTCGATTAGTTAAGGGCACTACCATGCCGCCATTTATGATTTTCCGAAAAAACAGTTTGTGATACCTTGTACTCCTATCATATAACTAAAGTACGTTGTTAAGTAAAGTTCAACTTCTGCAATTGTGGCCATTGTGGGACGTATTAAAAAACTCCCGCGATACACGTCCACTGTGCCCACGTACTGTATCTTTTACGTCTTTAACAGTAATTCAATTGCTATGACAGTCAGTTGGAGATAATGTGGAGTATGCGTCGCAGTCGTGTCGGTATGTGTTGGTCGCGGATGGCTCTGATAGATAACACGGCCAGATGGCCGAGTGTTACGATTTCTCGCCTCCGGGATGACCTTGGCTGATATACTTGATCACGGGCCGTGTTGTTTAAATCTTAATATGTATGTGTTGTTCTAATTTAAAACACTTTTTCATTTAAATACTTTCCTAGGTAACACAAAAATTAAAATTGTGATTTTAAATTTAGATAGGTACATGATTTTCGTAAAGGCCACGAAGGTACACGAGCATCACACAAATCCATACTAATATTATAAATGCGAAAGTGTGTCTGTCTGTCTGTTACCTCTTCACGCTTAAACCGCTGAATCGATTTTGATGAAATTTGGCATGGAGATAGTTTAAGATCCGAGGAAGGACATAGGATAGTTTTCATCCTGGAAATTATCCCTAAAAAGATTGAAAAGTGAGTAAGTAATTCATGATGACATTGATGACCCTGTAGGAAATGTAATGATTAGACCAAAAGCACAATTACTCTTACATTTGCTTAGGTGCTTATAATAATCCCTTTTATTAATTAAGATGATTAGGTGGATATCTATCGTGTTGTACGAGGTTGCTTCCATACTTCCAAGTTCCACGCGGACGTAGTTGCGGGCAAAAGCTAGTTACCTACGTATAAATCTGGGCTCCAAGTCCAAGTTGACTTGGGGCCAAAAAGGTTTTTTTTTTCGGTGCGATTTTTTTTTTTATCCATTGGTATCCTATCACAACTCTGAAACATTGTTTCCCATCTGTAACGTAACGTTTCGCTAAATAAAATTTAGTGTTTCAGATAGGTAACCCGCAATTCTACGTGTCGTGATTCCGCATTTGATAATGACAACCCAAAAAAGGACTAATAGTAATGGAAGTTTTTGAACTCGAATATTTGTGCTTGGGTCACGGTTGTTCCTATGTATTTAAGTATATATTTATCTATATAAGTATAAGTATATATATCGTCGTCTAGTACCCATAACACAAGCCTTCTTGAGCTTAATTTGGGACTAGATCGATTTGTGTGAGGTTGTCTGATATTTATTTATTTATTTTTATTATTTATACTTATAGGCATGTAATGTATGTAAACATTCTTGCATATAAAAGCGATTACAGAATACAATCTGTCATGTACAATCACAAACATAACCTCGTAAAGGATCATCACTATTTTATGGCCATAAAACATCAGTTTCTTCCATTTTTAGTAACCACTTTTGCAACCATTTCACCTCTAGATACTCTGTACAGTTAGCCAGAAAGACGACAAAAACACATTTCTACATACACAGTTACCGACGCTACATTACACATCTAAAAGTTCACTTACAAAAACACCGCCCCGTGGGTCGCCGTCTGACAAATAAGCTTACTTCCAAGTACCAGTCCCCAACCAAAGACGTCTATTTAAACGTGATTGATTTTATTACCAAATGTGTAGTAGGTAATTGGTTTTTATTGCCGTCGGTATCTTGAAACGATTATCGGCATCTTTGATGACATTAGAAGCGCGGAAATTGCCAAAAAGTGTCGCTAGAGAACTCTGAGCTAGTTTGGGACTGTTTTGGACGCAGAGGGGCTATTCCGAAGTTTGATGTTCATATATTTTATTCTATACACCGTTTACGGTGTATTCTATAAACCGTTTTTGTTCATTTTAATGTGCGTTTAACTTTATGGGAACATTTTACGAATGAAATAAATTAATTTCTTTTAAAGCGATGGTGTTTGAATTTTCAACAATATATTTAATCCGCTATGCTATTTACACTAATGTCTATTCATAGTAGCCGTTGTACCATATCTATTTGTAATGTATAAAAAACCGAAAAGAAATATTGTTAGTTTAAGAGACACGGCGATTCGGTGGATGTATTGAAGGAGGTTAAAGGACATAACACCAATTTCAATAAAAATATACGTATGTGTAAAATATAAATATATGTTTAATAGCAGAGGCTCAGTAAATTTACTTTAAACGCAGTTTCAAACACGTTTGCAACAACGTTACTGTTGGGGCTCTGAGCAACAGCCTTCGAAGTCTGCGAGAGAGAAAAGAAGATTTCGAACTTCGGAATTGTACACCTAAATGCTTTTAATTAGCGCATAATGCTGGCACATTCATTACGGCCCACGCTGGTAGATGTTACGGAACTTATCGCGGCGTACAAGGAAATTACGCACGAATTGGGAATGTTTCTAAATTGCTTCTGTAACTATAATTTCTAACGGTAGAATTGGTAGATCATTTAAAAATATTACAGTAAACGCCAATAATATGGTATATACCTACTGGTCGTATAGAATTATAATGAAGTTTAAAGGGCTTTCTCAAGGCAGCAATACTAATCGGACAGAACACACTATAATACATTATGTCAAAAAGAAATAAAAAAGCAACACCGAAGTAATTAAGTAAGTTACATGTACATTACATTATTACAGTACATTATTTAAGAGCTCATCTCTTGTCGGTGGTGTAATCGCCACTCCTCTCTCTCTTAAATCTCGTTGGTTTTTTTGGTCTCCTGATACAAGCCGGCCGGCAACGCACTTGTGACTCCTCTGGTGTTGCAGGTGTCTATGGGCGACGGTAATCGCTTTCCATCAGGCGACCCGTTTACTCGGTTGCCCCTTATGACATAGAAAAAGAAAAAAAACAACGCAGTCCCGAATTCCTCCTACATTTGCTTAGTATAATTTTCAGGCGCACTAAAACTACCTTGTAATTGAAAAAAAATAAACAAAGTAATAAAGAAATTCAAAGAGTAAAAAGAAAGGCGAAAATAACATACAAACGTGTGTGCGTAAAAAACGTACACTTCTTATTGATTGCATTCCATTTGCCAAAGCCCGTAAACTTTACGTCCGAGCGCATACGAACAACACTAATCAGAACTCCAGCCAGATACATTTTATTTTGGTCTCTGCCGGTGTACTCCATCCCTAAAATACAGTCACACTGTATCTCCTAACCGCAACTGTTTTACGCTCGTCTAAATTATTATTTTAAACTTCTGAGTACACAGTCTTAAAAATATTAAAAATATTGGGTACCATGGGTACGTCTGAATAATTTATTTGATTCCAAATGGACAGAGCTAGCGGACGGCACGTTAAAGTGATCTACAAATTTTATCGGCCGCTTGTTGTAATTTTATCTTGATACTAAATATAAATATGAATTTATAATGAACTTAAAGTAAATTCTGTGTTGTTTTTCCCGGAATTCGGGACCCTGTACCCAGCTGGGGACATTTTGGAGCGCGCTAACGTTCGGGACCACTTCCCTATTATGAAGACCATCTGACCACCCGGCCTATACCCGTGACGTCACCGCCGAGGCCGAAGCCGAGGGGCCGCAGCCGACACACACCGCCAGGGAAGTGATGTCCAATTAAGACCGTGTAAAGTGAATACGCCTCTCTCTTAGCTCAGTGTTATCTAGAACTCACGATCCCTGAGATTTCTTTCTACCCACATTTAAATTAACGCTCGGAAGAATTGTTACCGTATTTTTATAATTATAATTAAATTGTAAGTAGAAATTCCTTTTGTTTCAATTCTCTCACAACTAGAAGCGTTACAATGGCGTTAGAAGCGTTGCTCTAGTGATAACAGAACTCGGACAAAGATAACATGGTGCAGTGTAGATAGTGCGATACAAAATGTCGTGGTGATAGGAGCTATCTGTTGGATAATTAGTGAAGTAAAACTGTTTCTGAGGACAAAAATGTTAGTGTTTGCAGTGTTTTGTGCTATTGGACTGATACCGTATGGTATGTTTTATTTATTTTTTACGTCCGTATCAATAAAATCATTGTTTCCGCTTCTTGATAGATGGCAACATTAATCATGCACCTTCTTACATTAAGTACTCCGCTACCTAAAGGTTGTCTGGAAGAGATCGCTATTTAGCGACAAGACCGGCTGTTTTTTACCTGTCCCTGTTGATTTAATGTATCTTATACTGTTTTTTTTTTCCAAAATGTATAAAATTTTATACCTATATAAAATTACGATTATCTTAGTTATTTTATTATTTTTCTAATGTTGATTAATGATGTATTATGAAACTTAGTAGCTAGCTAATAGTGACTTTGCTGTAACAGTTACCTACCTTTTTCAGGTCTTATCTACATTAGTAAATGATCATAATATCAATCAGTGTTAATGTTTAATAGTTGAATAAATGAATGAATGAATGAAAATTCGTAAACATACACGTACTGGACAACACATTAGAAATAAAATAAAATAGTTAATTACTAACCTATTAGTTTGGTTAGTGTTTGTAACAAATATATGTATTTAACATATTTTTCTCACTCATTATCTCCTCTATAAATAACTGCGACGTTATCACACAAAAGTATTATTAGGTTACACCTGTTTTCTTATCTGTAATCTTTGCTACTGCTTTGGACAAACATAAATCGTAAGCCGGTAACATAATGTTAAAATGAGTCTTTGTGTAAAAAACAGGATTAAGTAAGACGCCATAATGTACCTGCACCTTACGTAGGCGAGTGAGTCTTAGTAGAATTGTCTTGTTTTGTTAAGGGATAATCTATACGGACCAGACGGATTCGATTTTTTACATACTGGATAATTAGTGATTAGGTACTCGCGTTGTATTTTCTCGCAGTCGATCAATTTTTTTTGTTTTAATTTATCCTTCACTTTTTGTATTGTCTATATAGACACAAAAACACTAAAGACTACTTACATTAGTCAAGTAGTTATTAAGAATCTATTGAGAAGTAAAAGTCGTTATATGGATTTGATGTGTTTTACCACCAATCATTTTCGGAATGAATCCCATTCAATGGAATCTAAAATAAAGTCCATGTCACAGTCCGTCTGTCCTATATTTCTCTTCTCATCTCTTCATTTCCAAAACCTATTCAAGGTTTCAAAGAATAAGCGTTATTTTGGCAAATGTGCTGAATTTGTTGTATTGATAAAGAGGGTTTGTTTTTACAAAACATATACCTACTGTTACGGAACCGTCAGAGTACCAGTTGCTTATACTTTGTCAATTCCATCAGCATCACCATTACCACATCGCGATGTTCTAAATGTTACTCTTCCTCACACTGAACCTACCTCGGTCACACGTCACACAAGTGACACGCCAAAACTATTGTCAAAAACAAAACACGGTTACATCCGTTGCATCACGTTATATCACGAATTAGAATTCCATTTGTCGGTACAATGAAACCAGCGCCTACGGCCGCGTCAAGGCGTTGTACCGGCACAGTAAATGCCACGTAACCAGTAGGTAAAATATATATATCCATGAAAACGTCTGACGACGCACTCATACAACACAGGCAAGACACGTCTTACAGAAGACATGTCTGTAGTTAATTAACTCGTAAAAATCTAATTTTCTTTAGCTTAGTACATAACGATTTTTTTTTAATAATGCTGTAGCTAAGAATTTTACCTCGTAAATAAGCAATAACATAGTTACAAATTCTTCTCACTTCTTCCTATTCTTTGTGTTGCTCATAGTAACATATTAGATAGGTACGAAATGGTTTTCCAAGTCGTTGATAAAAAAAATCGGACGTTTGAATGAGAGAGGTTGTGACCCCCGGTCTGGCTCATACCTGGTTCAGCAAATATCGATGGCAACACAACGGGGCAATGCTGCATTTTTGGAACTTTTCCGCCAGGTACTCGTCATACCGGAGTTTGATTTTTGATGTGTAATTGACAAAGCGTGTTGCGGATTATTATATTGTATCACTTGAACGAAGCTTGTCGCTGATAAATATTTATGTGTGATTTTGACGATGGTTGCTATGGATGTATTGCATTTTGTATTTATGACGAAACCAGCGCTACGGATATAATATTATGAAAGTTATGAAATAAATACTTTACATTCTTTCTGAGAATAAGTAGGTACATAAGTGGCATGGGTTACTGGGTAACTGTTGAATGTGTATAGGACTTACAGTTATCAAAATGAACTTTCATTAATTGGTGTCGCTGTTGTACCTACTGTTTTACAAATATGTAATATGTCTACTGTGGCAATGTATTACCAGCTCATCCCGTCCAGCAACTACTGCTAAATAAATATTTATTTATTCAACTGTTGACAAACGTATTTACATTGTCAATGAGCATCCGAGCATGTCGACACGCGCGTGGGCCCGGATTTTATGCTGATCGTCATTTGTTTATGAATTGGGTCAGTGCGGGTTGACGGCGGTATAATTAGACGTTCGAGCTAAACGTAGTTTTTGTTTTTAGGAAGCTTATGCTGTTATGAATTATAGTAACAGAATACATAAACAATTTGCTGAACAAGTGAAGACCTAAAGTTATTTTTTTAGTTTTATAAACTAATCTGACAGCTGACGGACATACAATACAATACAATAAAAAATGCTTTATTGCACACCAAAAATACATAAATAATAGATGCCTTTCCGCAAACCGGGCGTGGTACCTGGTGCAGTACGTCTACCATGACTGTGACACGCGAATCTCTGTTGCGCGACTAATACTGCAACTATTATTTCAATACCGTGTGGGCCTGATGTGATGCTTAGTCGCGCGACAGGTGAAGTCGCGGCAAGACATGCTAGGCCTGCTGATGGAAAATTCAGCTGATACGGAGACGGTTCATTCCCTCGGTTAATTAATATTAATCACTACAAAGTTACATTTTCTTGCCTTAAATTTAATTAAGACTGCGCCGAGCGTTAGCGACTGAACCATAGAGCGCGGGGAATGCGTATTTAGATCGGCGCGCGGCCGCCATAGCAAAAATGTATGGAGAATCAAAGCACAAAAAAAGTACTTTTTGATAAATCTGTAAGTAATATTTGAAATATTTGATGCGGACAAATTGTAATGTACCTAAACATTCATCTTTTTTTGAACTGCAAATCAGAATAGATTTCTATTGTTAAAGTATAAAAAAACACTTAACGCCTGCTTACGATTTAACAGTTTTCGTCCAACTTCACTTAGTTTTCTAGGTTAAAATATTAATAATCTTATAATTTTTCCAGGGAGAAGTTCTTAACACATTCTTCGAAATGCTAAATATATAGTTTAGAAATGGATTAAACAACTAGTGTTGACGTTGTCTACTTAACGGCAACTGCCTATTTTTATATATATATATAACGGAGGGGTCTATATCTGTTTGCCTAAAAATTTTTGGCCGATATTTTTTTCGGCACATATTTTTTGGCCTAATAATCTTTGGTCGATTGTTTTTACGTCGAAAATTGATTGGCCGAAATTGTTTTGCATATATTTTTTTGGCCGAAAATTGTTTGGTCTAACATTTGTATGGAATAACATTGTTTGGTTGAATGTATTTTAGGCATAAAATTGGTATTCCGAATATTGGTGTCAATAATAATCGCATCCAAACTGTTGCATTTATTAAATTAATATTACTTAGATTTTGTTGGGGACGCAGTTCTAACCTTACCTAACCTACTGTTCTGGGAGCGCCTTATTTTTGTCAGGGACGTAGTTCTAACCTAACCTAACCAACTGTTGTGGGAGCGCCTTATTTTTGTTAGGGACGCACTTCTAACCTAACCTAACCTACTGTTCTGGGAGCGCCTTATTTTTGTCAGGGACGTAGTTCTAACCTAACCTAACCAACTGTTGTGGGAGTGCCTCATTTTTGTTGGGGACGCAGTTCTAACCTATCCTATACTGTTCTGGGAGCGCCTTATTTTTGTCAGGGACGTAGTTCTAACCTAACCTAACCAACTGTTGTGGGAGCGCCTTATTTTTGTTAGGGACGCAGTTCTAACCTAACCTAACCTACTGTTCTGGGAGCGCCTTATTTTTGTCAGGGACGCAGTTCTAACCTAACCTAACCTACTGTTCTGGGAGCGACTTATTTTTGTCAGGGATGCAGTTCTAACCTAACCTAACCTACTGTTCTGGGAGCGCCTTATTTCTGTCAGGGACGTAGTTCTAACCTAACCTAACCTACTGTTCTGGGAGCGACTTATTTTTGTTAGGGACGCAGTTCTAACCTAACCTAATCTACTGTTCTGGGAACGCCTTATTTTTGTCAGGGACGCAGTTCTAACCTAACCTAACCTACTGTTCTGGGAGCGCCTTATTTTTGTCAGGGACGCAGTTCTAACCTAACGTAACCTACTGTTCTGGAAGCGCCTTATTTTTGTTGGGGACGCAGTTCTAACCTAACCTAAACTATTGTTCCGGGAGCGACTTATACTTTCGCTTGCTCGCTTCAGCAGATGGGTTTTTAGGAGGTTTTATTTTAGGCTGAAGAATAATTATACCTAACAATATTATACTTTTAGCCTTTTAGTCATAAAAAAAATATACTAAACAATTTTAGGTCAAACATGTGATAGGACAAAAAATATGTATGCAAAAAAATCTTTATGCTAAAGAATAAGTATACCATTAAATATTAGACCAAACATTTTCGGCCAAACAATTTTAGAACATAAAATTTTAGACCAAGCGAAGGGCACCCATAACGGAGCGAAAGTCCTAATAAATAATTGATCTAATATAAGAATAAAGAAAGAAAGAAAGAAAGAAAAATGTTTATTCCAATAAAAGCACACACAGGCAGGACATTATTGACATAACAGTGTTCTATTAATAATCGTATGCGGATTAGAGATGTTTACAATAAGTCCAGCAATGTATGCGTTAAAGAAAAAGGCTTTGACTCAGCATGGTGCTGCAATTCGCAAACAAAGCAAACTGCAACGCTGTTATTCTGTCAAAGCCCAACAGGGAGCCCGATTTAAAACAAGGCAACGCTACAAAACACAGCGACAGTTAGAAAACAAACAAATATATAAATAATCATAATATCATTATAAAACAAAAATATATACGTACATGCGATAATAGGTAATAGTAGTAGTATATAGTATACCTACATATAGGTGTAGTGCGTGTGTATGGCAAGAAAAAGCAAAAAAAAAAAAAAAACAAAGCAGACCAAGCAAAATGAAACTTCCCGCATATGAAATTATAAACTACACAGTCCCTCAGTCTCAGTCCCAGATTCCAGGGCTTGGCTAGCCAACAACAAGGCTCGTAGTTTCCGCTGGAAAGTAAATTTAGAGGCACATTTCCTCAAAGGAGGCGGCAAGTCATTCCAGCATTTAGTAGCCTGGAACCGGAAAATACCGCGAAATGCTGCACATTTGTACCGGGGAATGATGAGCGGTTTATATTTGGCTTTTTGTCGCTCAACTCTCTGCTGCTGTCGCCAAATAAGTTTGGATAGCAAATAAGATGGTTTACCGGACTTAATGACACCGAAAAGAAGACAGGCAAAGTGAAGTTGTTGTCTTTGTTTCATTTTCAGCAGCTTCGCGTTGGTTAGGTAAGGTGACACTGATGTACGTGGAGGGATGGAAAAACAAAAACGGGCACAAGCATTTTGCACCTTTTGAATTAAGTTTTGAGTTTTTTTGAAAAGACAGGGACCGAGAACAGTATCGCAATAATTAAATTTGGAGAGGATGAGAGATTCGCAGAGTTTAATTCTAAGGTCTATTGAAATAAATTGACGTATATTGTATAACACCTTGAGCTTATAAAAACAATTACTGACAGTGTTGAGCACGTGCTCTTCGAAACGTAGGTGACTATCATCATTTCGAGCAATATACACACGCTCAATGGGAACATTATTAATTTTGACTTCATGATCGTGTAGAGAAAATACAGATATTTGTTTTTTACTTCCAAGTACGAGGTATTTAGACTTTTCTGGATTTAAAACAAGAGCATTTTTGCAGGACCACTGGGCAACGTTCGAAAGATCGTTATTCATGTTCTGGATGGCTTCGTTAATATTGTTGTTGTTAAATGGTATCATCAATTGAAGATCGTCAGCATATAAATGGTATTTACAATGCTTTATGCAATGTATAATATCGGAAGAATATATAATAAATAGTAGGGGACCGAGTATAGAGCCTTGAGGTACACCTCTATTGACTGGAAGAGTTTGAGAACGTAGGACTGAGCCATTTGATTTTTTGATTTCCACAAATTGGTGACGATTAGAAAGATAGCTATTAAAAAACAGAACCGAGGAATGGTCAAAACCATAATAACATAACTTAGAAAGTAAAAGAGATATATTAATTGAGTCGAAAGCCCTGGAGAAGTCGAGTAGAGTGAGTATAGTGCCTTTGCCCTCGTCCTGACAATGAAGAATGTTGTCCACAACATCCAGTAGAGCCGTGCTAGTGCTATGACGTTTTCTAAAACCAGATTGCCTATGTGCCAAGATATTATTTGATTCACAAAAGTGTAATACTTGGTCGTATACTACTTTTTCGAGGATTTTCGATATAAAAGGTAGCAAGCTAATCGGACGTAAGTCCCGAACGCTGGCGGGATTGCTAGTTTTGGGAATCGGCCGAACCAAGGCAGTTTTCCATATCTGAGGAAAAGTTGAAGATTTGATGGCTTTATTTATAATGGTAGTAATAACAGTCAAGGTTTCAGGTAAAGTAAGGTAAACCATGTCCATGGATATGCTGTCAGCGCCCATTGCATTTGATTTCATTCCTAGTATGATTTTAGATATAGTAGATTCGTCGACCGTTTTTAAGCTAAACACCTCAGTCCCGTACCTTCCATACTCATAAAAAGTGAGCTGAGAAATATCTACAGAATTAGTACCGGGAACGTTAAGAAAATGGTTATTAATAATTCCAGGATCACTTATGTTATTTGGGAGGTCTTGCGAGTCATTATTAAAGGGTAAAATAAAGCGTTTCAAATTTGACCAAAGAATTTTTGGATTATTAATGTGCCTATTTACTTGGTGTTCATAAAAAGCTCGTTTTTCATAATATAGACTAACGTTAAACAGATGTTTTAAAGTTTTATACTCTTCTCTATGGGTGTCACTCTTAGAATTACGGTATTTTTTATGAGCGTTATCTCTGAGGTCTTTTATATAGCGTAGGTTACTAGTAAACCAAGGAGTTGGTTTGTGCCGAATAGTTATTTGTTTTAAGGGTGCATACATATCAAACAAATAACTGGTATAGGTATTGTAAGCCAAAACCACATCATCCACGTCTGGCATATTTGTCATCGAACTCCAGTCAATCGAGGATAGCTCAGCATTGAAGCCGGTTAAGTCAATGTCTTTTAGCGGCCTATATTGAATTAATAGGGGGGTTGGTTTCAATTTAGCTATTTTAAATTCTGCTGTGACTATAGCATGAGCACCGAGTTCTGGTATGTGCTTCACGTCAATGTTCAGAACTGGGGCGTCCGTACATAGTAAGTCAATCAGAGTTGAGCTAGTTTCCGTGAAGTGTGTCGCATTTTTAACATGGTTTAGAAGTTTAACACATCTAAGGAAATTGTACAATTTAATGGTAGAAGAATCCTTTGTATTTAAAAGATTAATGTTGAAGTCGCCTAAAAGGATTACACGATCATATTTTGCAAAAGACAGGACCGATTCCGTGAGCGCGTCAATAAATATGTCTACATCCAACCACGGTGGCCGATACGCTGTACCTATAATGAACCGAATAGATTTGATATTAGTGGAAATCCACATTTGTTCTACGTCAGAGCCGGGCGGGTGGGGTTGCGTTCGAGCGTGGATGCTGTTCCTAACATAGAAGCCAGTCCCGCCGCCGCGGTCGCGCACGTCGCGCGGGCGCGGCACGTGACGCAGCCGGTAGCCAGGCAGCCGAGGAGCTCGACCTTCCTGGCCCGCCCTGAGCCACGTTTCGTTTATAGCTATTATATCTGGTTGTATACCTTCAAATGCTAGTAAAAATTCATCATGGCGGGTTCCAAGTGATCCTGCATTGAAAAGGCAAATTTTTAAATGTTTAGACTCGAAAAGGGAAATAAGAAAACTAAGTTAAATATCAGATATATAATTTATATACGAGTACGTTAATAATACATATATAGGGCACATGCATATAACAATATAATAGCTGAATACATTCCAAATACTAATATTATAAGATATGTATTTATAAATAAGATAATAATTATCAGTAAACCGGGTGGTAGTAGGTGTATTTTTATTACCTATCGGCATAGCACGACAATATGTTGCTGGACTCAGTAAAACACCTTCAAACAAACTTATAAATAACATAAAAACATATATATTTACCATCAAACACATACTCATTAACTCGTTTTCAAGCATACATAGCAGAGAGATTGGAATTGGAAAAAACGAGTTTGCTTTATCGACATATACGATTAACAAAGCCAAGCCACGAAATTTGCGAAAAACATATATACTTATCTTAAATACATCTGCACATTGTATAATATTTACAACCAAACCTAGGTATAAATTGACTAAGTCAAAAAACACTGGCGAAATAAGGAAATCACAAATTATATAGATATTTTTTTTAGAAAGTTTTTTACACATAAAAATATTTAGAATAACAAGGACATTACATGCAAGCATATAGATATTAATTAAGTACTTAGACACTACGTTTCGAATTAAAAGATTTCCCAAAAACACGCTCCACATCCTTTTCATGTTTAATTGGTTGTGCCTCGGCAGAGTCATCACGACGAGTCAGATAAGATAATATAATCTATCATCGCACTTACATACCTTTACAATAAACGAACTTGTATGCAAACTGACAGCTCGTAGAAAGAACACCATGCGGCATGCATTTCGGGAAATTTAGGGTTATGGGCTATGTTAATTTTTTTTGCAATCGACCCTTTAGCCAATTTTTGGAAAATCTTATAGGTATCACATTGCTGATTCCAAATTGTATACCAACCTAGTACATACCTACTTTTTAAATTAAAGACACTATTATACAGCAGGTACTCTATTATACAGTACTGTTGCCATACAGATTCAATGATAAAACTCTCTAACTTTATAAGTTATAGTTATCGCCCCTATGTTTATATATAATAAACTAAATTAATAAATCGCAAAGAATGAGAACGTTGCGCATTGAGGTAGGAGTACAAAACTGTCGATTCAAACAACTGTCACGACGTTCCTTCTAGTTATCTTCGGGTGCCTGTAGAAAGCCCGCTATCTAAAGCCGCGGCCACAATGGAAGGTGCACGCACTTATCCGCGCACAATTATGTCAGACGCCTATCATCCACTTTCCCGGGCGGCCGCCGCTCTTCACGCGTCGGCGGCTGACCACCAAGTTAAGACCACAGACAGATGGATGGGGCCTATACCATGCAGAGAGACTTTAGACCTGTTACGGCGTTAAAAAACGACCTGAGCTGTTGTAAAGTTTAGGTAACAAAATATTTCATTGTGACAACTTATGAACGCAAAATGTTTAGATTTTTCTCCGAACTAATATTCATTTACTTTTCCGTGGAAAACACGATGGTCAGTAGCTAAGAGATTGCATTTATGTTATGAAGCATTAAGTTAGCCTGCTCGCTATAACGCAAATGCATAAAATTATGGTAACTTTCTCCAGATCATAGAAAAGCCGCTGGCATTGTTGGTCGTGTGCAACTGTCCTTATTGGAACACTCCGCCTCATTATAGGCTAGTAAGTTTCGCCGTCAGTGTTCTATGACAAAACAAGATGATACTCTGCGGTTCCGGGAAATCGTGCCGCAACATTGCATAACTCGGGCAGGCTTAATCGCATTAATTTAATTAGGTACTATCGATGCGTCAAATTCAAAAGGAGGAAAGCGAAAGAAAATCGAACGAGTTAAATAAGTGGTCGCAGGGCCGGCATACCGACGCATCGAGAGCGGATTCTCTCGCTTTCAATAATTACGTAGCGTACGCGCGAGTATCGGAACGACGGGCTGATGACCGGTAAAACGGCGCGAAACGCGAGAAAATGACATATGATTGCGGCGGTTAAAACAAACTTAAACTGCGCTCCGGAGCGGTCATTACAAGCGGGCACGCCGATCAGTTACGGACAGGTAAAGGCAGATTGGACATGCAGGGACCCAAATGTCAGGAGTCAAATGTCGATCGATACAGAATAGTCGCCATAGCGAGTCGGTGATGAGGGAGCAATTCTGGGGCGCAAATTGGTGATCACGATCTCTCGTGGGCACTACTGTTACAGTGTACTAAGGTCATAGGGGCATGGGGCACTAGGTTTCCATTTTAAGAATATCTCCTAAACAAAATTTTCACGTAGGATTATAGACTAGGTTACTTTGTGTACTAGGTGATTTTAGTTTTACTTAGTATGAATGAAACACATTTTAAAATTTTATTTTAGGGCTACAACGAAAATCTTTACTAGGTACAAAATGAAAACCCGTAACGTGACTTAGCGTTTAGCGATCATATACTTAGATAGTCTATACTAGCATAAAACTCTAAAAATATGCTGAAAATCAGTTTTCTATGGAGAGGGACTATATGTCAGGAAAAATCAACAGCATGATGTAGGATTTGTATGGGCGCGCGCCATCTGTTGATAAAAAAGTTTTGTCCGCTCATAACGCCGAAACGGCAGGACAGATTTTAAACAATATTGATACAGGGATAGCTGAACATCCATAGATGGTTATAGGATAGGTACTTGTTACCCGACTGCGGTAAAGAAGAAAGTTTTACGCGGACCAAGAAAGAGAGCCTTAAAGCGATATTTTATGTACGTAAATGTAAGTCAGTGATCAGAAACTGGTTAATAATATTTTGTCCGCAAAATAACCACATTATGGGCTGGAAAACTTTTTAAAGATAATAATTTACAAAGCTGACACATGTATGGAAGTGGTTCCCAGATAGCCGTTATCTGATCCCGCGGTGATCGATGGCCAATTTTCGATTATGACCTAGACCCTGAACCGAGAGCAGCATAAACACCTTAACTTTTATATAAATAAGGAGACTTTAAGAATGATAAGGGTGTCTGAAATCGATCGGTTTTAATAAGACCCTCTTTAAGCTTCAACCTACACGATAAGGCTATATAGTTGTGGATAAATTATCTTAATCGTCCTCGGCTTTTAATAAAATCAAAGTTATTTTATTTATTTATCTCATTTAAGCTTTATGGCGCAATGCAAATGAACCGTAAGGGCTTAAACAGACGGATATGATATGACCGATGGGGAAGAATGAATGGAAATTAAAATTGGCTCCAGTATTTTTCAAAATTACTTAAAACTGGTAGCTCACATAAGGTTTAGTTACATTAGTGATTTCCTGGCGGCTAAACCGATTTCAATTACTTTTCGTACATCGATCGATGGTTACGGGGAACTTTTTGCCCGATGAAAAGTAAAAATTTAACTCGGTTTTTCGTCCGCGTAGACAAATTTCTCCGTCTAATTTTTCCTACTGTTTCCATTTTTTCTTCAGTGACGCCAGAAAGCTGCTTCTACCAGCGCTGTCTCGGCTGCCACCTCGACGACGCGGCGGCGGCGCCCGGCTCCCCCGTAGAATGCCACCCCAGCAACTGGGTGACGGCCGAGTGGATCCACAACCTGGGGCACCCACCGCCGTCCACAGACTCGAAGATACCCATCGAGTACCACTGCCTCAAGATGGTCGCGACCCCAGATGATAAAACATGTAAGTTCATTTCAGATATGAATGTTTTTGAAGGACACCTACAAAACCAATGTTTAGGGGATTTCATTGAAGGAAAAATATCACTGTCTCGGCTGCCACCTCGAAAACATGGAAGTAGAGAATGCAATACTGGTTTTACTATAGATATAACCGGTTAGTACCGGTTTTTCATTCCCTACGTGGTGGCGCCCGGCTCCCCCGTAGAATGCCACCCCAGCAACTGGGTGACAACTAAGAGAAGAGTGGATCCACAACCTGGAACACCCACCGCCGTCCACAGACTCGAAGATACTCATAGAGTACCACTGCCTAAAGATGGTCGTTACCCCAGAGATGATAAAACAAGTGAGTTCATTTCACACTTGCATGTTTGCTAAAGTCAAAACGCCTATGACAACAATTGAGCAAATGTTTAGGGGATTAAATGAAGGCAATGGCAACTTTATTGCAACGAGGCGTTCACTTATTGCCTTCACTAGTTATTATTACAGTAAATAACTAAAAACAGTACAAATGAATACTAGTGGCTCTATGGGCTGTAGACCTTGCGAAAGGTCTTTCAAAATGTCTGAAATATGACTTCTTTTACGGTTTCAACACCCATATCTCGGACATTTTGGATAATTTTGAAAACCTTAGAAAGAAATGGGGCCTGTAGGCGAGAACAGCCGGAATACTAAAGATTTTTTTGGGCAATCTTCGCTCTCTCGGTCAAAAAATTTGGTTGAAAAGTAAATGAAAAGCTTAGAAGCTAACCTATTGAATTTATATTGACCTTAGGTCGAGTGTGACGCTAAAATCAGACAGTATACCTAATCTCACGTAAAAAGAGCGGTGTCAAACTCATTGCGCAGTAGTTATTTACTGTAACAAAATGCATTTTATTTTATTATTAGTAATCAGAATCATTTACTTACCCAACATATAGTCCATTGAATGAGTCCCTCCAAGGGGGGTCTAGAGTGCGTGAGTTAGTAACGTAAGATGTTTCTTCGGAAACATGTCAAGAGTCCCTAGGTAATAAACATACTAAAACCCCGGGACACTAGGAGGAGCCCCGGAGTGGGGGGAGGGGGGGGAAAGGGTCCATTTTTTCATTTTTCGCTTAAATCTCAAAAACGGTACATGTTAGAGAAAAACTTTCAAGGAAAAGTTGAAAGGCCATAAAATTATCTACAAGTTGTACCTAAATATTTTTTTTCTATTCGCAGCCGTTTTTGAGCTACATCCCATGAAAGGTGAAAAATTCGAAAACTTTTTATTTTACCAACTTAGGGTGCCCGCAGACGACCGTTTTTTTCTCCGTTTTTGTTGTGGATTGTAAGAAATGACGATGATGATGATGATGACTACTTTTTCATCCTTTTGGGTTGGGACGGTCCTGTTAAGAGTTCTTCTTCTATTATTTGTTCATCCTCAGATGTAGGTGATTCGTGGTGAAGCTCTTCGTCATCACCATCACCATCATCATCATCTTCCTGAATGGATACGCTGTTAAGGCATTTCCCTTGGCAATGAAGGCATGCCGCTGAACATTTGAGCATTGCTTTTCGGCATCCACATTTGCCGCTAGCACAATCTTTAGTGCAACGGCAAAATATGGTCTGTAGTAAGGCCTCTGGTGCTGGTGGATCTTCGGTTTTTATGGGCTCCAGGGTGTTTCCTACAGACTGCCATCCCCACTCTTGCGGAGGCAGCTCATTCCCAAGCCACTGTTGTACTTGATAGTAAGTGCCGGTCACAAGTTGCACTTTTGAGCTTTTTGGAAGAAAAAATAAAAGATCAAGTTCAGTAACTCAAACTACCCTAATATAATATTTTGACAAACGATTCCTCCTAAAGGCTTCCATGGAGGAATGTGTTTACTTTACCAATTATAGACCTAATTAAGAGCAATCTATCAGTACCGGTCACAAGTTGCACATTTGAGTTTTTTGGAAGAAAGAAATATTTTTTGATCGATTGATGTGATAATGATAAACATGGGTATGTAGTATGGGGAAATTGTTTGAGCCAAAATCATTTTTTACTGCGTGTAACTCAGAAACGGTAGGATATAGGAAAAAATATTTAGGTACAACTTGTAGATAATTTTATGGCCTTTCAACTTTTCCTTGAAAGTTTTTCTCTAACATGTACCGTTTTTGAGATTTAAGCGAAAAAATAAAAAAATGGACCCTTTCCCCCCCTCCCCCCACTCCGGGGCTCCTCCTAGTGTCCCGGGGTTTTAGTATGTTTATTACCTAGGGACTCTTGACATGTTTCCGAAGAAACATCTTACGTTACTAACTCACGCACTCTAGAACTTTTTATTGAATGGACTAATAGGTTAAAAGGTTACATGTGTTCGTTTCGTTGTGAGCGGTGAAGCGCCAATCAGTAACCAAAAAAATTGTTTTTCTAATTCCAATTATTAGGAAGATGATTATCTTGCATTAACAATTTTCTTCTTTTTTCCAGTTGGCAACACCGTAGACATACTTCGAGGGTGCATCCCCAGGGTGCAGGTGGATTCAGTCTGTCTCGCTCTAAAGGCGGTGGAACGAGCGAGAGGGCACAGTGACGCACGCTGTTTTACGTGCAACCGAAATAATTGTAACTCGGCGGATAGATTACAAACTTTCAGTTTTCATGTGTTACTTGCTACCTTGTTAATTTACTTTGTGCTAGGTTAGTTTTAAAGATAAGGGTAGTTATTAATTAATATTGAATTACTGTCATTTCTTGTTTGTATAAATGGGATTCATAAATAAAATACAATGTGAATTATACCACTTTCTTGTATTTTTTTCAATTAAAATATCGTAAACGTTATTTGTTAAAAAATATCACTGTTAGATTAAATCACACAACCATCTATTGCCTACAATTATTAAAACAATTCAATACTAAAAGTGAAGATCAATCATTGATCATAATATTTTTTTTTCTATGATTTCGATACACATATTGCAAATACACATACATTACATTACTGTATAAAACAAGAACATTAATTATGTATTCTATACATATAATTAGTGATATGTTATAAAATTCGAGAGTAAATTCCCTTTCTCCTACTTTGCGATGCCATTTTTTTTTCATGACATAATATTACATAGTTACTACGTATGCATTACATTTATACATACTGCGTGCCTATATTATTATTGCATTTTCTAACTTAACAGTAGACTAGACATAGCTGCGAAATACAATTCAAAATTAACATCTCGTTTTGTTACTTAAAATATGCCCATGGCGTTGAGTATTCACAAAATAAATGCAAATATTCGTTCATTAGTTACTTATCCTACCAGTTAATACACTGTCAATTAAATTTAATATAAAGCGAGTAATAAATCAGATCGAAAACAACACAGACTACTCCTGTAGCACTGTCTGCAGGGGCATTTCCACCAGAATGTCGGATGACGCCATTCTTTTCATACTTCATACAAATCTAGCAAGAATTTTTTTAAGCATATCAATATTTTATCACTTGGGTTTTGTATTGATAGCGGATTTATTTATAGGTTAATAGGTTATTGTGCGCTCGACGTCTTACAACGCTCCTATTTTGCGTGAAGGGTTGCTGGCACTGCTCTTGCCAAACCAACTCTACCAGAAAGTACCTCGGAGATCCGAGGTGTTGTGCCCGGTATTAGGTGTATTTATGGTATTAAAACTTTAATGCATATTACAAACGTAGGTATAAATGGCGGATTTACATTACATTGATAGACATTAAATATATATTGTATATGTGTGCCTGCCGAAGTCCCGAGACAGGCAATAACATGCTTAATGGACAGCTCCATCCCTTATATTATGAAACCATGTGTTTTTTTAATAAAGAATTTGATTAGATTTTTTATACAAACATTATAATATAATACAACCAACAACATATAAATATAAACATATAGAACGAGAGCTTGTTCTGCGCGAATGAGCAAAATGACACAAGAGCGGAATCGCCTAGACTGTGAACGAATAGCCCATGGTACCAAAACGATCGGGTGGAACAGAGAGTAACAGTTCACCGCCTGGACGGGCCATCACAAAATGAAATTTCGAACTTACGTAATCTGGCGTAGCAGGATCATATCGCGTATTATATGGATAACTTAACATTTATATGTTCTTAAGATGCAGTGCTCGTCACGTGGCCGACAAAGTGGACGTTCTGCTCGAATGCGCCTGCAATATTTAGTCAATATCAAAAGTAACTGTCCAAGTGTTCATGTTTAGTACGTTTTCAATTCAGCTGATTTAACACATTCAAACTCTCGCTTTACTATTACCACAAAGTACTTGATTACCGCTTACTTTTGACGCTAACTGTAGTTCGAAGCACATATCACCATGAATAAGATTCTATAGCCTTGAGACATTATAGTACAAATTTTCTAAGCTAAGCTCATCCACTTAAGAACTGAATACCATTGAGTGGTTAACCACAAATTAAGATAGCGAGCTGTAGTAAAAGCAGATTGTAACCACCTTGGAAGGTAAGGTTATAGATTATCGACTCTATTTCCTTGGACATTAGACTACAAAAATGATGATCATAACTTTTTTGGAATTTTACAACCGCCCGACTCTCCACAAGAACGTATTCTCTTGAAAAAGGACTATGAACTCTCATCATCAACCATTATTATTCAACAAGGAATAAGGTTGAAAATTAAATATCCACGCAATGCAGTTCTAACCTTTTTTTTGTAAGTAACTGGTTGGCGGTTACGAGAACAAAAGCAGATAGGATTGTATTAGACACAATGCAATTGTGAATTCAGGTAAGTGGATGAGCTTCGTTTAAAAAAATTGTACTATACCAGTTATTCTAAAACATTAGCTCACCTGCTTTTCATTACAAATTGCGGAGCCCAATATACATTCTTTTTCCGAAAAACGGAAGAATTCTAGCCACATTTATTCTTTCCTTTTATTTTTATACAGTGTTTCGACACTGTATAGGCATATTTATTTGATCTCCCAGGACTTACTCTATTTTCACCTAAGACCGATGAGGTTAGGAAGAAGAATACAACATTAACAACAAAGCTACGGCCTTACGTCGGAAGAAAACTTAGGTACTAATTGTACTCCTATACAGACGGTATAACACATGGTTCATAAAACAATAATATTAATAAGCTCGGTAAGTTTAGCGTCTTATAAATAAGCTCATTAATTAAAAGCGGCATCTGAAAATATGTAAAAACGTTACTACTTTTCATTGGAGCTAAAATCGGATCAAAATGTCTAAGGCATATTTATCTTTTATACTTCAAAACTTAATATCGTGCTATTCCACTGACTCAAATATTATATACGAGCGTTATGAAGAGCAGAATGTAAACTTATTCGTAGACCTCTGAGCAACTTGCCTACTAGCTCCATAAGAGCATGCACGCATATTCAATATTTTGACCCGATTTTGTGTTTCGATTTAATACGTATATCATCATTCCGTATACATCATTAAATGCGAATATAATGCAAGTTAAAATTTATAAACTCTTCAAATGCCATCAATTGAATAAAGTAGGTATGATCTATTTAAAGTCCTCCTAGGATTGTACTTATAAAATAGCTCAAGGTTCAACATGACTGTCACTTAAAATATGCAATATTTGCTTAAACAGTTAAACATAATATATTATAAGTGGAAATCAGACTGTAGATATTATAAAAAATTTAACGTCGTCTAACTAAATTACACATATACAGGTACTACGTGAAGTAAATATAGTTAAACTACATAGATTCAAATGTTTCATAGAGATACTACAAAGTATATCGATACCTTAGTTCACACTCGTACGAGTGAGATGAGAGAGAGTTGTGCACTAACGTCCTAATTGCAGCAACTTTTTCCAAAAAGTTAGTACTAGTGTGAACTAAGGTATCGACATGTACAAATTAATACACAATCTAAAAATCTAAATTTTTACGACATCAATAGTGTCTATGGAATGTACATTGTACAAATGCCGTACTGTGCCTAATAATAACATCTAAATCCAATGCATTGTTTGCAATAAACATTATCATAAAACAAGATATGTATAAAGAACAAAAGAACGAAAAATATAAAGAGATTCATATTTATCTAATCACCAGAATATTCGAGAATATTGTACTTGTATTATTATATCTATTTAAGTACGCTAAATATCACATATTATCGCCAAGGCACTCGCTCGAAATGCCAGATTTGCTGCGTCGTCTCGGGGTCGCGCATCTTGTCGCGACATGTCTTGGTGGAGATGATGTCACTGAAGCCGTCTGCTTGCTTCTCAGTCAGAGCTAACGACAAACACTTGCCGTCCTTTGTTTTTAACCTAGGCCCCTTCTGTTCCCATATCTGCTTCGGGCTATCTTTGCATGATTTCCACATAGCGCGACCTTCTGTTCGCTCTAAACATAAGTTTTCATCGCCCATGATCTTACCCTCCGGAGTGTATACTACCATAGTATCCCAATGACTGTCGTCCACTCCGCACGACACCCCTTTCGCTGGAACCGCAAGCCCCGTCGTGGTCTGCTCTGGAACCGCTAAACAAGGCCCAAGATCGCTCTTGATCTTACCGAACCATCTCTCGTCAGTCGGAAAGAAATGCTGTGGCCACACATTATCCAAGTACCACTTAAAACTTTTACACTTCAAATTCTTCCGCAACTCTACCCTGGAATAAACAGTTTGTTGGTCGCGTATAGCGGCGATGCTCGGGTTGAATTTGAAAAAGAAATCGGCCCACTCGTCCATCCACACGCTGGCGGCACGAGCTAAATTTATGTTTAAAACCTTACTCACGCCTCCAGGATACTTATAAGGGCTATGCCTTCTAAATATGTGACCTACTCTAGAGCACGGTGTGATTTCTACTCTGGCGCCGCACTGCCATGCTCGCCATGACAGCTCTAAGTTTTCTGCCCCCCATATTAGCATACCTTCATCGTATCCTCCTAAGCGCCAGAAGAGGCTCTTTCTGACAGCGAATAGTCCTCCAGCCATTGCTGGAGTTGGGTATGGTTTGGAAGGATTCTCTGCCTTCTGCGCCATGACTTCGGCGCTGGGGTTGAGCCAGCGGAAGAGGAGGTTCCAGCTAAAGGCGCCCCAGTGGGCGTCGATGCTCTTCGTGTACGAGAGAGTGTCCTCAGAGAGCAGGTCTATGTGGGGGCATATGAACACGTCATCGCTTCCTGCCCGGTCTAGCAGGGGTTCTAACCAACCCTGTGTCACCTGAAATCGAGAACAAGAAACTTGCAATGATAAACATCTCGAAAAACAAATTGAGTATATTCATCCTGAAAATGAGGTATGAAGGTGATTAGAAGAGGAAAAGATTATTCGTAAAGATTATTAACAGAATGATTTTATAAGTGTCTTGTTTATACCCATTAAAGTGCAGAACCCTAAAAATGCCCCGAAAATCCTCCTATCAATACGTTTTTGCACACCATAATACATTTGCAAAAGGAAACAAATACAAATAAAATACGCTAGACAACAGGCCTATTTGATGTGATTCCAAGTAATACGAGTAGTAGTAAGTAGCTGTTTTTTCATATATTTAAAGTCTAGAGTAAATCCTTACCTCGCAATGAGCGTCTAAGAAAACTAGCACGTCCCCATCAGCCTTCCTAGCCCCCAACAGGCGAGCCCCCACGAGCCCCTTGCGCTCCTTCATACGCAATATTTCTACTTTATCCAGATCAGCTATCGCGTCGTCCAGCTCTTTGCCGAGGTACCGTCTCTCACTAGCGTCATCTACTAGAATGATCTGAAAATGTGTTACGGAAATGGCTAGGTCATAGTAATTGTAGTCTATTTCAGCTCACTTAAGCTACACTTGCTTACTGCTATAGGTCAATCAACTTTTTTTGTGGTTTGTTTTTTTGGCTACTCTTTAAAACTACAATTAAAATTACGATTACGGTTATGTTTTCCAAAATCTTTGTGATTGGTTGGATCAACTTTTTCTTGTTGTTATTCTCCCGTCACCCAAGGGACAATGGTGATTAAACTTCTTGGAAAAGTGTGGATAATTTGTAATATGGGATTTCAAGAGATAGTCTATATAAGAATGGACTTACAACTGCTGCAATTAAAATGTTTTTGTTCAATATTGCCGCCGAAAATCGTAGTTTTAAAAAGTGGGCCATCACCATGGTTGCAAGCAACAGAGAAAAATTGATTGATCCAATTGCAACAGTTATAAGCCCATTCTTATGTGGACTATCTCCTTGCAAAGCCAGTAATATAAAAATATCAACACTTTTTTAAGAAGTGAGCTAGTCGCGTGAGCCACGGGACAGTGCCACTGGACAATAACAACAAGAAAAAAGTTGATCCAATTAGCCACTCATTTGCTTTTGGTAACTACAGTTACCTTTATCTGTCACCGCTCTTATTTAATTATATAATTAGAGTCCAACTAAAAATTCGAAGCAATTGAGTGGCTAGATATATTTGATTGAGCTGTATTCAGAACTTAGAGCGCAATCGTTGCATAGGGCTTTAACATTTACATTATTGCATGCATTATTCTCAATCTTAGGTAATGTTGATGTGTACCCATTACCTACACATAAAAAAAGTTTTGTCTATGAAAACGACTAGCCTGGCAAGATTGGGTTAAGATATCGTCACTATTTTGAGAAATAAACACGTATCTCATTTTGCTCCTACTTTTTTTATAGTTAATATTACACTATTCTAGTGTGCACTTACTGCCTTTTTACCTGAGGATGGTCTCTCAAGGTTTATCAAAAATATTTAATGAAAAACTCTAAATAGTATCCTTTTAACAATATGTAGGTAGAACCTTGGTACTCGGGACCGCAAGCGCAACTGCATTAATAAAGTCAATTCACCTGTTTCAACAACTGCTTAGGGGACCTCATTATAACCGACATAACAGTCCGCATCAGTGTAGACCACGCCTCGTTGTGGAAAACGATGATCACAGTTGCCGTTGGCAGATTATCTAGGTTGAATTCCACACTTTTACAACTGCAACAAATTGATTACATAAGACACAATGCTCTAGATACACTGAATATCTCAATCTTATGTGATAATTCTCTCACAGTTGTGTTGTTTGTTAATTAGCGGTCTTGATTTTGAATAAAACGTAGTTTCTTTTTCAATGTTACATAGGAGTACGTTCCGAGGTATTGGGAGCTAGAAATTGCGTCATGTGAACGAGAATAAGAATGGTTTCTATCATGAACACAATACTCGCGTACGATTTTTTGTGGCTTCACTATCTGTATCATTGTTTGACCATAAAAACTGACGCTATATACACTTTAATATAGACAGCAGTGCCGTGGTGTCCATAGAAACCGATTCCTATCGAATTGCCTATTTTAGAATGTTCGAGTACCATTCTGAATAGTTTACTTGGGCTTTTATGGAGACTTGGAAAATGTGAAAGCATTTAGGAGGAACGCCTTTTTACCTGTCACTCCTCATATCAGGCAAGCTCCTGTTGATGGATATCTTATCGCTAACGAGGATATTGTATGAATGCAGCTGATACAACTCTCTCGCTGTTATCAGCTCTCGTTGGGCTAGTTGCACTGGCCTGCCTCCTTCACCCGCTCCTTTTACTGGCGCATAGTTGTTGCTGTTAATTATATCTAAAAGAAATGAAGTATTTTATTTCGCTACTCTTGAGCATAAATATGAATAATACAGGTTGCAAGCATACGTATGAAAATCACATGGCATTACAGGCGAACGTTTGCTGTTGGTATGCTCCTATTGATGAACCTGGCTATAGACACTGTAGGCCGATGAGTAACATTGCCTCCTGGGTGACTATGCAAGGATAACCTACTGTTGAATATATACAAATCAGATGAACAGTTTCAGTCAGTGATTTGAACCTCTATAATTTCACCTTAAAACCCCTAAGGATTGGCTGAATAGATATTGTATATCTTTAATGTAACCAGTATTTTATAGTTTTAGGAAGTTAATCATCCTAAAACTATAAAATACACATTACAGGTTACATTAAAGATACTTAAGGTTAAAATAACTAATTCCTATTAATAAAATCCTATCAATGACCTCAAATCCAATCATGTTACGCTACAAAAGCAAAATGAATGGAAACAATGGCAAAGATCAAATTAATGAAAATGAGATTAAGATAACATCAGGCATTATGTATATTTAATTTAGATGACAAATGGCTATACTTGTTGCCTTAAAATGGAAACTCTTTTGTGGATTTGTGGTGGTCAGGTAAAAAACTAACAATCTATAATATACGCACAATATGGATATTTCGCAAAATAAACTATTAAGAGGACATAGACATAGACTAAAAAAAAAATTGGATTTGTTTGCTCTGTTCAGATGTTTGTGGCTGTGTGTGTATGACTATATCGTCGGGGATAGTGCAATACCGCGTAAATAACAGCTGTCGATAAAGTTGTCATTTCAATAAAATGCTTAGCATTTTGTTTGAATATTGATTTGTATCTAAACTTGTTACTTACGCGGTATTGCACTATCCCCAACAATATATGTCTTTGCTGCCTCATCACACCTCAACTTCTGCTCCAATATTTTTTTTGGTAAATTGGTAACTAGGGCTGACACAAAACTAGGAATTATTTTTACCTGCCTACAATGATGCAACAAAGAGGAAACTAAGTAGGGGGAGGTGATATTTTTCTTTTGGATGGTTTAAGTTGTGGACTCTAGCCAGCGGGGATCGAATACCGGTATTCGGCTCCACATTACACATTTTTATATCATAGTGGGCTAATTGCAAAAATCTATATCTATACCGAAATTATATTTAATAAGATTCGAAAAAAGATGCACAATCAGAAAGATATTTCGATTTTAATGAATACCAGTATCGATCCCTGCTAGCCAGTAGCGTTGGTCAGGATATGAGGGAAAATCTATGGCAAATTACTCTAACTAAACTTAGCTGCATTATTACCAGAAACCAAATAGGCAAAAATAAAACTAATAAGTGCATCCAAATTCCACCAAAATTTTACAATAATGAGACCACAGCAGTCAGTATGGTTGAAACACTTGCAGAAACGCCCATCTACAATAATACTTACCATCAGACAGGTTCCCTTTACCGAAGCCTCCAATATAATGCCCAACTATCACTCTCATGCCACTCTTCTCATTGTTTGATTGCCCATTTTGCCAACTGCAATGAGAAGTGTATATACTTATGTTACAAAAATGGTTGAATAAATAAATAAACCAACGCAAATTATAAAACCAGCAAATACAACTATACAAGCAACTGTTATATTATTACTTTTTATTCCAGTCTTCACGGTTTTTTCTTATGGTATTGTATAATTCCAAACTCACGTAGAGCATTGCATTTATTAGGAAAATCAATATAATTATTAAAGTTACTATTTTCTTTTTACGTCCTCTGCACAGCAGAGACCAAAAATCCTGTAATAGGTAATAAGATTATTATTTTTATAATACAACTTCAAAATACACGAAAAAGTATTTCAAAACAGAAACATAATATAAGAAACACTTAAACTCACGCGTTGCAACATCTTTTATCTTAATAATTCGAGACCTATATGTATGAAACCAAAACCTACTGAAAAGATACCCAAACCTATTTGTAACGTTCTATGGATTTTCACTGATCATTGTTACAACCCATTCTTTTCTATGAGCCAATAAATAAAACTGTGTCACCGAAATAATACAATAGAATAGATCTTTTCCAAGCCGTCCAATCCAATAAACAATGTATAGTATAGACCGAACAGATACGATAGAATAGAACCTAATAGAACAGTCAAGCAGGACAGGACAGGACAGATAAGATAACAGAACTTGTTAACTGTCAAAAGTATGTTCGGAAACAGTTCAAAAGAAAGAAACTTTTATGATGATCAGTGATTTATTTTATAACTCAAGAGAAATGCGATTTATTTTCGAGAGTTAAATTGAGTTCCAAGCTTGATATATACTAATTCAAATATATAAAGCCCTTAACTACATCTCATATCACATATCATCGAATACCATATTCGCATAAAGACTTCTGAACATTAATTATCTTTTTTTTTACAGTAGTTGACAGCCAGCAGCCAGCGGAAGCGGACTAGCCTTGACAGTTGACAGTGACTGTCTTGACGGAAATCACGGAAAAAGAAAATATTTTTCTTGCGCTTCATGCGCTTGTCTCTACTATCGATTGATGTGCAATTGCAATTTCGATTGATTTCAATATATAGAATATACAATTAGAATAAATAAAAGTGGTATATTATCAATCCGTTAAACTATAACAATGTCCAACAGATGGCAACCAAGAAGGAATCAAAGCCGGTCTTGGGGAAAATTAAAGAACGAAAACGCTGTTCCCCGGCCGCCGCCGGGTTTAAGAGGCAAAGAAATTGGGTTATATTATAGAGACTATGCGAAGAAGTTTGCAAAGCCGAAAAGGGATGTATGTGTGCAGTTTTAATATCTGTCCAAAATATATAATCAATATAATCATTCACTACAGTCTGTAAAGTTCATATTTCTTACTAATTGTGTAAAAATTGACTTCTGTACGTACTTTACATGTCTCCTCAATAATGATGAATGAACAGATTTTATATAATGCTTCTTTTGTTACAGGTGGCTGTAATTCTGAATATACCATCATCAGTTATATCCCGGGTAGTTTCAGACATACAAGATATAGAAAGGCTGGCTGACAAGCAGAAAATACCTTTAAGGCGAACTAATTCTTTTATAAAAGAAATCAAAGAAGAGACTCAAACTTCCTCAAAAACTGTGACATGTGAAGAGAACAGTGTACCTGAACCGGGTCCATCGTCATCCAAAGACTTTGAATTTAAAGTTCCAAAACCAGTTCCTGAAGTAAAACATCCAACACCTGAATATGGTGACTTTATGCCAGTGAAAACTGAACCAATAAAAGAACCACAAAGCCTTCAAGAAAGACAGTTACTTATAAGTGATGGAGGGCATTACAAATATGGATATAAGGATATAATAACAGGTTCATTTGATGAAAAACTAGATGAAAACCTAGCCAAGGGAGTCATTATTTGTGCAAAAACACAAGAACTTGATGACTTGAGTGTTGCTATGCATGAGGAGTATAAAGATATGATCACAAGAAGGACCTATAAGGACATGATGAGTTTCCGACAGAAGCTGCCAACCTACAAGAAGTCTGCAGAGCTTCTTGATGTCATTAATAATAACCAGGTGGTTGTAATAAGTGGTGAAACCGGCTGTGGTAAATCGACACAGGTAATTTACTCCTTTCGTAAGGTTATGTGATGGTATCAATTCTTTTCTGGAATAAGGGTATATAGCCATATTAATCTTTTTTGGAAATGCAAGCTCTTACTTTCTTATTGGTTATTGCTGCATTTTAAAGTACTTGACCTAGAATACCCAGATGAGATTGCTATTCTGCATAATCATGTACATCTTCACTAGTATTAATACAAAAACTGCCAGCGAATGTATTAAGACTATTTATTCTGCCTCCCACAGACCTCAAAAGAATTAAACTACCTAAGTTGTTCATATTGTTGTATGTACAATCTGTGGGTGGGTCTAAGTGAGAATCAAAATTGTGTCAAGATTTTCAATTGAGATTGATTCTCACTTATAAGCAGATCGCGTTTAATATTTTGTAGATCGTTGTGGAAAGATTGTTTCAAAAATTTATTTATTTTCAGAGAATTCTCAATATACTGAATATTTGGATGTGATAAAGCCCAAATGAGGCCTCCTATTAATGATACTCCTCTACAAATATATTTGGGGTTGAGCTTCACAATCAAACCCAGTTTTCATTTACAAAAATTATATATTTGGATTTTTTGTTATTGTGATGGAATTCCCCTGTTTAGGTGCCACAGATAATTTTAGATGATGCCATATGCAAAAACAAGGGTGCCACCGTACACATACTAGTGACACAGCCTAGAAGAATAGCAGCTTCATCCTTAGCCATCAGGGTTGCCCAGGAGAGAGCTGAGAAGCTGGGCAATTCTGTTGGATATGCTGTGCGATTAGAAAAGTAAGAATTTTTATGTTACTATACTGGTTTTTTATATAAAATGTTTCATTTGTCACATCTTCGGATTTTTCACTGTGTGCATGACAACTGCTGTCTTAGTACAGTTTTACTTTTTAGGGTTCCCTACCCAAAGGGTAAAAACAGGACCCTATTACTGAGACTTCGCTGTCCGTCCGTCCGTCTGTCACCAGGCTGTATCTCAAGAACGGTGATAGCTACACTTGAAATTTTCACAGATGATGTATTTCTATTGCCGCTTTAACAGCAGATACTAAAAATAAAATAAAATAAATATTTAAGGGGGGCTCCCATTCAAAAAACTTACAGATAATGGTACGGAACCCTTCATGCGCGAGTCCCACTCGCACTTGGTGTATTTTTAAGGTTAACATTATACTGAGATGAACATATTTATACACACCAATCTTATATGGATCTATGCAATACTTGAGTTATCAGCACACAGATCTCACCCATGACCTGGCTATCATCCCATATCTAGTTATAAAATTCCATTTTAT
This sequence comes from Apotomis capreana, assembly GCA_947623375.1. Classification (NCBI taxonomy): domain Eukaryota; kingdom Metazoa; phylum Arthropoda; class Insecta; order Lepidoptera; family Tortricidae; genus Apotomis; species Apotomis capreana. Next base: position 10,119,528 of record OX392514.1, read on the forward strand.
AAGTTAAAATTTAGGTGAAAATAATCATTCGCAACACAATCTTTTTAACAACTGCTGTCAAAAACCATCATTGCAACATGAAGGTTTTACTACAGGCCTCGAGCCGTGCGGGCCATTAGCACGGCAAACTATAGTGTACGGCTCCGACTTCCGCTGTTGAGGCAATTCAGTGAGCGTTCGTAGCCAGCTGCACGCGCCGGTCCATCGCATCGTTAGGCCCCACGAAAAGGAGTCGTAATTTACAGAAGCAACCTATAAAGTTCAGTTCTCAGCGGATTTTGCGAAGACAAAAAGAGAGAACCTTTATAGTTTTTAACTGAGTGAGCGAAGCGTCTCCGTTTCAGCTTGGCCCAAAATTCTTTCGTATGTTCGGATGTAAGTGAGAAGAATTCCGACCGTTGTCGCCTAGAAGTCGCGTTTCATGAGAATCAGTTGAGAAACGCGATTATTGACGATTCAGACTTACGAAATTAAAAAAATGGCGGAGATAAGTATGGGTGTTGAAAACTGTACAATTTCAACCATTTCGAAACTAACTCGCGAGGTCTACAGAACCACTAGTTTATTCTGTGATTAATTAATATATTATTTTTCAGAACAGATTGCAGACCTCGTGGAAGCATCATGTACGTGACTACTGGCATCCTTCTGGCTGAATTGGAAGTGAACCAGGGCTTGACTGAGTACAGCCACATCATACTGGACGAGGCGCATGAGAGGGATTGCCATATGGACTTCTCTATGTGCATGTTGAAACAGGTATTAAAAATGCATAGATTTAAATCTTGATAATTTTTAATAGTTGCTTTCCTCAATATGTTTTTAGTTGCTATTCCTTCGATTACCGATGTCTTTTGGCTCTAGCTTACAATATAACCATAACTGTCTGGCGAAATGTAGTCCCAGCCACCTTAACCAAACCTTAGAGCTTAACAATAAATAAATAAAATAAAAACTCGAAATAGCGAAAACTTTAATTTACTCTAATAAAAACGTGTACTGCCACAATTTCATCTCGATTTTTTATACAACTATTCGTCCTATATTCCAGGTGCTCAAGAAACGCAGGGACTTAAAACTCATCCTCATGAGTGCGACCATCGACAGTGACCGCCTATCAGCATACTTCGGGGACTGTCCCGTAATGCACATCCCAGGCCTCGCATACCCGGTGCAACCATATTACCTAGAAGATGTCCTGGCGATGACAGGATACCAGCTGCCGGTGGAACAGAAGCGTGCCAACGATCGGGGCCCACAGCGTGGTAGGGGACGCGGTGCCCACAATTGGAAACATCGGAAAACGGAGCAACATCAAATTGAAAGGGATGTGCAGTACAGAGCTGAAGTTGGTAGGTACTTTTATTGATAATAGTGCTACTTGTTACGAACACCTGGACCGAAAGCTGCACTTTGTGATGGAAGCAAGCCGTTTTGCAAAGTGATAATATAGACCAAAATGAACGATTTCACTCGAGGATAAATTAGTTTCACGCCTTAGGATCAGAGATGGCGCCACTTGATAGGACTACAAGTTTTCTGTGTATTTCGGAAAATGTCCTATCATGCGTATTCCAGATCTTGTGCTACCATCACGAGATAGAGAGATTTTAAGAATGCGCAAATCCCTCATGTTATTTGTGCCAATTCGTGCCACCAATCTGGGAATTTATGCTTTATCAGTTTTGGATTTATGGTTATGACTACAAAGGTCGACCGAATCATACCGAAATTCTGATCATGCACAAATCCCTCATTTTAATTCTCCCGATCCCGGAATTTGTGCCTCATCGCGGTGGCCAATCCCTCAAAACTATTCCTACCTCCAAAATGATAACAATATTTTAAAAATAGCACCTACACAAAATCTTTAAAATACTGATTTCAGGTCCTTGGTTGGAAACCGTAAAGAGTAAACTGGACAGAAGTGTATATCAAACACTGCAAGATCACAGAATCGAAGAAATGGACATCGATTTAATTATAACACTGCTCATTCATATCTCCAAAAGTCCTGCAGGCGCTATACTGGTGTTCCTACCTGGTATCGCCGACATATCGAAACTTGTAAGAATGATTAAGGAATGTGGGTCGTTTCCTGATTCGGGTTTCCGAATTTTTCCCCTGCATTCGAAACTGCCTACATTAGACCAGCACAGAATATTCGAAAGGCCGCCGGGTAGTATACGGAAGATAATTATAGCCACGAATATAGCGGAGACGTCGATCACTATAGACGATATCGTGTACGTCGTGGATTGTGGGCGGATAAAGGTGTCAGGGCTGGATGTGGAACGCAACTTCTCGACGCTCAGGAATGAGTTTGAGTCCAAAGCCAATTTAATGCAAAGGTATATTATTACTTCAGTTGTGATCTAAAATAATAGCCTGGTTACCCTCACAGTCATACAAAAAAGTAAAAAAAACTTATAAAGTATGAAACTTTGACGTGTTTTTTTATATAAAATATGAGTGAGCTGAAATGACAAAACACGTGCCCATTCTTTTTTCATGTTCTCCAACATATAATGAAAGCAGTAATTAATTATCAATTTGCTTGAACAAATCTCTCTACAGAACTTAGGTTTGGTTAATTTTCAGTACTTTGAAGGACAATTTCTCCCAACAGGTTGAATTTGAGCAGCAAAAAAAAAATGTGTCAGCTATTTAAGACTACTCTATAACATAATTATATCAAAATTAATCAAATCGGAGTCGAACAGTTTGGTACCCTTCCTTGTTAGAAGCACGATATTTTCAAAATCTAAAACTAATCCAGAATAGGATTGGGAAAATTTTTGTTTGGCCCAGTGGCGCCATCTCACACGAGGACTTCACAATTTTCTTCTTCTATCTAAATAGCTATAAATCTCAACTAAATTGGTTCCAGACGAGGCCGAGCGGGCCGCTGCCAGCCAGGCATCGCCTACCATTTGCTAACATCATACCGAGCACAAGCCATCCCTGATCGGCTACTACCTGAGCTGCAGCGAAGTAACTTGCTCGAACCAGTACTGCAGATAAAGAAACTTCGTCTGGGCAAAGCGCAGGCGGCGTTGAGTTTAGTACCAGATCCTCCCTCGGAGACAACTGTCGAAAAGGCTGTGAGGCATTTGCAACAGTAAGTTTTTCTTCTAACCATCGCCTACAAACTACTACCAGGGCTGCAGAAATGCAACTTACTGGGACCAGAGATCCAAATAAAGAAACTTTGTCTAGGCAAGGCTCAGGCGACGTTAAGTCTGGTGCCAGGTCCTCCCTCGGAGAAAAACTGTCGAGAAGGTTGTGAGGCATTTGCAACAGTGAGTTACAAAAGCTTCCATTCTGAAGCTAGAACTATGGAACAATCTGTTGGATACAGTTCTTCGGGTAAATAAATTCTGGCTGTGCTCGAAAGACTGCGAGGCATTTGTAATAGCAATGTGTGCTTCCTTCAAACTATCTCGACTCTCAGAGCTCGGACTACCAAAGTTCCAAAAGAACCTTGTCGGAACTTGCTGGTGAAGCAAACCCGTCTTTAAAAAAATGGTGTTACTGGTAAGATTACGTAGTCAGGTCATAAGTTCTGTCACACTGTTCGAATTTCAAAGTTTAAACCCTGGCTGGAAAAATAAGCATTACATTTGAAATTCGAATATCTCATCAATTAAAAAAAATTAAAAATTTGACATTGCCGCCATTTTCAAACATGGAGTGGACGCAGACAGAAGACCTTGTCGCTGTTATTGCATTACACCGCTGTGGTTACGCGCCAAAACAATTTTTTAAACTTCTAGAAAATTTGAAAATTACGCTTAGGTTCGTATATCGTACCATTAATCGATACCGGGAAGTCTCTTCTTTCGAGGATAAAAAGAGAAGTGGGCGTCCACGCTCGGTTCGGACTAAAGCCGTCATCAAAGCTGTGAAGGAGCGAATACGAAGAAATCCCGTGCGCGAGCAAAAACTTTTAAGTCTTCAGATGGGCATAAGTAGGCCGACAGTTAAAAGAGTGATAAATGAAGACTTAGGACTTCGGGCTTATCAGAAAAAAACCGGTCATCTTCTTAATGCTCGCCTAAAAAAAATTAGGCTTCTAAGATCGCGAGCACTGTTAAAGCGGTACGCAGGTAAAAAATACCGCGAGATCCTATTTTCGGACGAAAAGATTTTTACTGTGGAGGAAGCCTTCAATAAACAAAATGATAAAATATACGCAACTAACAGTGAAGAAGCGAGCAGGCGTATCCCCCGTGTCCAACGTGGCCACCACCCGTCATCAGTCATGGTTTGGCTCGGAGTGTCATATTCAGGCCTAACTCAAGTGTTTTTCTGCGAAAAAGGTGTAAAAATTAATGCCGCTGTATACCAAAATACCATCCTAGCAAACGTTGTAGAATCTCTTTCACGTACAATGTTCAAGAACAGACAATGGGTGTTCCAGCAAGATTCAGCACCGGCTCATAAAGCAAGGAGCACGCAAGCCTGGGCTCACTAGCCGTAAAATTGACTTCATCCGGCACCAGGACTGGCCCTCCTCCAGCCCAGCCCTGAACCCCCTCGATTACAAAATATGGCAAAATCTAGAGCAGGAAGCATGCTCTAAACCTCACCGCATTTGGAGTCGCTGAAAGCATCTATCGTCACAGCAGCGGCACAAATCGACATGGAAGTCGTGCGTGCAGCGATAGATGACTGGCCGCGAAGGTTGAAGGCATGTATCGAGAATCACGGAGGCCATTTTGAATAAATATTTAGCTGTTAGAAAGACAAATTCATCACCTTTCAATTAATGTATATATTATAAACGTAATTATAAACTAGTTGTTTTTGTTTAATGTTTAACCTGTAACAGAACTTATGACCCGACTACGTACTTATTGCAGTGCGTGACCTTTGATTTAGGTCCTGTAGGAAGTTTCTATAGTTGCTTAAGGTACAAATTCACCGAGCCACGTGTACCCTTAAAGATCTAATTCTTTCTTTCGTCAATAATCATGGACTACCTTTTCCAGATGTGGTGCCTTGGACGACGAGGAGCGCCTGACGCCGCTGGGCTGGCACCTGGCGCGGCTGCCCGTGCACCCGGCCGCCGGGAAGCTGCTGCTTTTCGGAGCCCTATTTGGGTGCGTCGATCGCGCCGCCAGCGTCGCCGCCGTCTGGGGATTCAAGGACCCCTTCAATATTGTTATTGGTGAGCTATACCTATTACTTCTCTTCGGAGCCCTATTCGGATGCCTCGACCGCGCCGCCAGCGTCGCTGCTGTCTGGGGATTCAAGGACCCCTTCAATATTGTTATTGGTGAGTTATATTAGGTGTTCGTTGTGCACGTGCGTAAGTAACAACGTTTGACAGCCCCGTTGCCATATAGTTCCGTAGGCAACGACTTAAGGGGCCCTAAGAAAAAAAAACCGGCCAAGTGCGAGTCGGACTCGCGCACCGAGGGTTCCGTACAAACACTTTCCATCCCTAAGTGGTTAAGTTAAGTTTGCACCTGGTATGTATAACGCCCCATATAAATTAGGTGCAAAGTTAGGTATTAAAATATTAAAAAAAAAACTACTTACTAGACCTCGTTCAAAATAATTTTCGTTGGTAGTTTTTATAGTAATGTACATCATATGTTTTTTTTAGATTTTTCATTTTCTTATTTTAGAAGTTAGAGGGGGGGGGACCAACTTTTTTCCACTTTGGAAGCGTCTGTCACGCAAACTATTTGGTTTAGAAAAAAAATATTTTAGAAACCTCGATATCATTTTTGAAGACCTATCCATAGATACCCCACACGTATGTGTTTGATGAAAAAATTTTTTTTTAGTTTCAGTTCTAAGTATGGGGAGCCCCCAATATTTATTATTATTTTTTTTATTTTTGCATCAAAATCTTAATGCGGTTCACAGAATACATCTACCAAGTTTCAACAGTATAGCTCTTATAGTTTCGGAAAAAAATGGCTGTGACATACGGACGGACAGACGGACAGACAGACATGACGAATCTATAAGGGTTCCGTTTTTTGCCATTTGGCTACGGAACCCTAAAAATGTAGTGAATCATCTTAGAGCATAGACAAATGGAGATGTCATAACGTAAACTCTTCGAACAAATTTTTTCGCCAATTTTAGCGGGGGGCGAAGTAAACACGTACAGCACACCACCAAAAGACGAATAACTCAACAGACACAAATTTTGCTGTTGCGATAAACGCACACTACAGCAAAATTCAACACATCAAAAATGACATGCACACAGATACTCTTTTCACGTAACTGTGCAGCATACATAAGAAAAACATAGTGATGGGACACATATGAAGAATGAGTCAAATGATTTTAATGAATGAACTGAATTGTCTTATAGGTACTATTTATTGTGAAATTTGAAAACTGTAAATTCTGTATATTGAAGATGTTATCCAATAAATATATTTGTTTCTATGTAGGTATATCTGTCTATATTTATTGTGTCCTTATCACTCTCGCATAACTAAACTGTGAAATAAAACTGTCGCCCGCGGTTGTTCCGGGCTTAAACAATCACGGACTTCTAAAACAAGTACACTCGACTTCATATTGTTGTTGCTAAAATGAAACCACTTCATTTTCACCATTTTGGAGCCGATAGCTATGTGCAAGTTGTGTGAGCGTCCATGGATCTAATATTAGAGATTCACAGATTGTCACAGATCAAAGAACCGTTTGCCTGAAATGACAATTTTAGTAGACGTTCACGCAGGATGCTTTGAATGGGCACTGAAAACAACTGTCATTCCCTATGGAATATTTAGTCCAACGTGCTTGTAGTTAAGAGGTCAGTGAATATAACCTTCAGGAAAAGAACGTACGCCTATCTAAAAATTAAGGTGATTATATGAAACCACATACAAAGTGATTTAAAGGTATGAGTAAATAATAAGTAAAGAGAAAACAATAAAACAAATTGTTATTAATTTAATTAGAATTACCACATATAAAATAAAATAAAATAAAGTTATAATTAAGTAAGTAAATAGATTCATCTATCTATCAGTCACAGACGTCCACTGCTGAACATAGGCCTCCCCAAGAATCATCACAACGATCGCTACGCTGCGCTTTCCTATACGTGGTCGCCACTCTAGCACTTTGCTGACCTAACGGCCATCAATTCTCCGGGCTACATGGCTTCGTCATTGCCACTTCAATCGTGCAGTCCTGTGAGCTATGCCGGTTACCTTGGTTCTTCTGCGGCATATCCTCATTTCTCATTCTATAAAAGAAAAGAAGAATACGGAAATAAGGAGGCAGCAGTGAAGATGGAAAGAATATGAAATAAAGTCTATAAATAATAGTATATGTATAACGCATATACTCATAGCCCAGCATTGAATGTTCCTTTTACCTAGATATACTTTTAGCAAACAATTATTTCATTTTCATGTTAAATTTCAACATCGTATGTCTAGAGAAAGGTAATATTTCTAATTCACCTTACAAGATTTAAAAATAGCATACATCTATACCTATTATTAAATTCAATCACTACATAGTATAGAACAAAGTCGCTTTTTGCTGTCTGCCTGTTTGTCTGTCTGTCCCTATGTATGCTTAGATCTTTAGAACTACGCAACGGATTTTGATGCAGTTTTTCTTAATAGATAGAGTGATTCAAGTGGAAGGTTTATAATATGTATAATACATGCATAATTTATCAGTTTTGCACCCGTGCGAAGCCGGGAGGGTCGCAAGTATCTAATAATACACTAACTATTAAACGAACTGCAGTGATCGAATGAATGAATGATTCATTCAAATGTTGAGTCGCGGTTTTGACTTTGTCACATCCCTCGCCCCTGTACCACCGTTTATGTTTACATTTTTCTGTCGTTTACGTATCGCAACGGTTTTTTTCTTGAAATGGAGATTGTACTTTAATACACATTTAATACTTCGTAAAAATACTTACCTGTGATAGGAAACGCGATCTTGTTACGTATTTGAGCTGTCAGATCGCCTTTTACAAGAAAATATCTGCACAATTCACCATTTTCAGAGAGAAGTGTCACGCGACACAGATCAATGCAAAATGGCGGTGAAGCGACTTCAAGTAGTTTTATATAACGTGCTTGACCAGTTGACCAGTTATTTTGCCGGAGGGGGTCGCCCGTCCATGGCATCTCCTGTCATTAAATACTCAAAGTGAATCATACAAAAAACCGACTAAGTGCGAGTCGGACTCGCTCACCGAGGGTTTCGTATACACACTTCCCATGTTAACTGGCCGGGTTAAGTTTGCACCTGGTATGTATGGCGCCGCATACAAAAGAGGTGCACAGTTACCGCAACCGATCACGTTTGTTGGATGGGAGCCCACTTAAATATTTATTTTATTCTGTTTTCAGTATTTGTTGTTATAGCGGCAACAGCAATACATCAACTGTGAAAATTTCAACTGTCGTAGCTATTAGCCTAGTGAAAGACGGACAGACAAACAGACAGACGGATAGCGGAGTCTTAGTAGTAGGATCCCGTTTTTTACCCTATGGGTACGGGTCCCTGAAAATGAATTTGAAAGAAGAAGAGGTTGCACTCACTAAATGATGCTTTAGTTAGTTATTTTAAGATTGTAGTATTGACATTATTGTTTTATTTTTTAAATAGGTACTATACGGATTTAGATTCAGCATTAAGTATTCTGCAATTCAGCGTTAAAAAATCCACTACTGGGATAGTGAATTCTTTGACGCTGTATCTAAATCCGTCTGAGGTCAAAAAAACGTTATTTGATTAATTTTTGCTACAGGAATGGAGAGCCAAGTGGACGATGCAAAGCGCCACCTAGCGTTAGGCGAGCCCAGCGACCACGTGGCCATCTCCGAGGCCGTCATACAATGGGAACAGCTAGAGCCCCACCAGCGCGGCAGATTCTCCTACGAACACTTCCTCTCCAACAATACTCTGCAGTTGCTGTCTGAGATGAAACAACAGCTGTGCGATAATTTACGACAAATGGGTTTTTTGAGTGCGAAAAATATTCGTGTTGCGTGGGAGAATCGGAACGCGAATAATTTGTGCGTTTTCAAAGCGGTTGTGGCTGCTGCGTTGTACCCGAATATAGCTACGGTTAGGTAAGGTGGTCATTATATACGTATTCTGATTTTATGGAGTTGTAGCTTTATTGACAAGAAGCGAAGTTACATTTAGTATATTATAATTTTGGATTAGGGTTATTTCAATAGTGCTTTCCTTACTCTAATATGTCTCCATTCTAACTGTATTCATACGAAAGTTTACTATAAACGTTGGCCGCAGAGATTTTATAAACATCATACGAATGCTACTTCTTTTAATTTTTTTAATGTCGCCTAATGGCTAATGCCGTTTGTACAATTTGAATTGGAAAATATATAGCCACTTTTCTTTACGGAATCATCTTAGGATGTAAGCCGCTTCCGATGAGGAACAAGTTGAGTCGTGTGTGGTTGTGTTGGCTAGCTAAACAAAAATCCAATTACATACTAGCTTTGTTTCACAGATGGTCAAATCCTCGTAATATTCGGAAACAACAAAGTATCAAGGTTGCAACACCCGAAGATGGCAGAGTCTGCTTACACCCAAGCAGCGTCATGCATACCAACCATAAACCAGGCCCAATCGTACAACTGTGCGATAAACCAGGAGCGAACTGGCTTGTCTATTGGCTTAAGCAGAAATCGACTAACTTGTTTCTGTTCGAAGTCACGTTGGTGTTCAGTTTGCCATTGCTGTTCTTTGGAGAGCTGGCTGTCACTAAGGGTAAGCACAGTCTTCAATCAATAATTCAAGATCTACTGATGCCTATACAAAGTCATACCGACCCTGTTGTACTATAGCAAGGTTTCTGTCCCGTTCATTTCGTATGGCGTTTAAGGTCAGTCGGGACACGTGCAAACGCACCAACCATATCGAAATTATCATCATCATCATCATATCAGCAGATAGAAGTCCACTGCTGGACAAAGGGAAGGCCTTTGCCAAAATTCTCCACAACGATCGGTCTTGCGCCGCCCTCATCCAATTTCTGCCTGCGATCCTAACCAGGTCGTCTGACCACCTTGTTGGGGGCCTTGACACGCTGCGTCTTTCGGTCCGCCACTCAAGAACCTTTCTGCCCCAACGGCCATCGGTTCTACAAGCAATGTGTCCCGCCCACTGCCACTTGAGTTTGGTGACTGTCTGAGGTGTTCTCGAGAACCTTTACAATACAAATCGGGAATCGTTTTCGAGAACAGCACATCTCTAGTCTGAGCTATATCTACCGCCTTTCTAACCTTGGTTCGGATTCGACATAAGCTCATACGTGAGGCATGTGTTAACCTTCAAATTTGTATTTTGCACTTAAACAGTCATTTTGAATTTTAGTTGAAGACTCACCTGAAGATTGCTACATGTCGGTGTCTACGATGAAGGTTCGGTGTCCGAAATCGACAGCAAGTGTGATCTTCAAGCTGAGGTCGTTCCTAGACCAGGTCCTGGCTTCCATGGTGATGGAGTCCAGCAACAGATCCACCCGTCATAGCGAATTCGATGAGTTGGTTTTAAAGTAAGTATAAAACTTTTATAATTTCATTTCTTATTTCTCACGATGTTTTCCTTCAGATTAAACGTACTCCAATTCCGTGAACTTCAGTAGTACTGGCCCGATTTGAAACCACGACCTCCCGTTTGAAAGTCGCATGCTTGAACCATTCGGCTACCGAAGCTATTTCCGCTCACCATCGAAAAAATATGGTCAAATATAGCCCTTAATTTCGTTATAATAATTAAGGTAATAATTTGTTAAGCACTGGTTTTATGTAGATTTTCGCCCAAAATTAGTTACCATTAAACAGCTTTCTCGCTCGTTTGCGGTCGAGATAAGCACTGCCTTGATATAACCTGAACCTAACGGCTATTTTCAGAGCTCACCGGAATGTCCAGCTTTTTGTTGATGCTATAATCCAAAATCATTTAGTATAAATGTCACTAACTGCATTTAAATACTGCTTATTATTTTTCAGGGCTGTGATAAACCTGATGACTGCAGAGGACGAGAGAGACGAAGACACCTACTATTCAGATTCTGATCACTAAATGCATTGAACAAAGAGAGCAACTAGTTATCGGGTCACTAGATGTCTCTTCCGGCTTATTTGTTACTTTACTTTATTTTTTTGATAATATATTTATGTCGTCTAAGTTAGGTAATACTCAATACAAAACTACAGTCGTCATTGATGCGCGATGGCTTCCATGACAGCAAACTGCTCTGCTGTCATGAAAACGAAAACTCAAGATCTGAATTTGCGAAGTGAATAACTGTCTGACACATTCGCAGCATCTAAACAGATTTACTATGGAAACATGGCCGCGTCCAATGACTTTTTTATTTGTAGTGTAAGTTATTATATTAATATTGGTGAAAAGTTGTGGAGGGATGTTCCAATACTGTATTTGATGACAGCTCAAATCAGCTACTATTTATGAAATGTCAATAACGATCTGTTAACTAGTATGAAGCTTCTATGATGATACAGGCATGTGATGTCATAAAAAGCAGTAGTCAAAACACGTCTTTTTAGTTATTGCACAATTAAAAATCGTATAATGTCAAAAAGTTAGTGATAGTTTATTTGGTTCCGCGTATTTTTTTAATGTGTGTTTAGTCGTTTCAATGCCACAATTTATATTCACTATAGTCAAACACCGAACGTCTACTTTATCGAGGAAGTGTCGGCAATGGCAGCTATCTTAAAATCATACAGAAAGTCCAAGAATTCTTAGCTAAGGTGTAAAATATTGAAGAAACCATAATCCTTAGCGCGTTTTTAAGAGGCCTTGTTATTCCTATTGAAATTTATTTTTTTCATATTATGGCAAATATATTGATAATTTCAACCACCTTTTTGAAGTAAATAATACTTTTCCCCGAGTTCAAGGTACCTAGTAACATAGCTATTTCATGCTTTCATTGCGTGCAGTCGAAAATAAGTTGAAAAAACTAATTTTCCGCGTGAATTTTGACAATTTCGAGTAGTTTTTGTAACAAAAATTATCAATGAAAAATTCAAACTGTAGGTTCAAAATAATTATACCAATAAAACCAAATAGCCCTGTTCTAGGTAGTAACATCAATAATATGTTGAGAAACATGTTTGATCATAGAGAAAAACGTCTAAAACAATCAGCATTTTAAAAGGAATAAGGCCTCTTAATAAATGTGTTATAGTTATACCCGAGTGTATTTTTATTACCCTCCCGATCCCGAATCTAGGAGCAATATAAAGTTTATGACTTACAGACAAAGCATTCGTTTCTCTTTACCCTGATTGTATATACACCACCTATAGGTACATTAGCTGAGCTGAGATAGCAAGATCTAAGAGCAGACTCGCATGCTGTATTTATACAGTGTAAAAGTGCTGTATTCTTTTGCACTCTATACTGTACCCTTTTCTCTTAGAGCAAGGCATGGTATAATAATATACTCGACCATGGAGCAAGGAATGAAGTTAACCTTTTCTTTACACGACGTAAAGGTAAGCGCGCACTACGCTGCGCTGTGAAGTATCATTTGCATGAACTTGTATAAGATAAAGCGCACTGGCACTGCGGTACAACAGAAATTAAGTAACAGCGTGAGCACGGTATAGAAAACACTGTTATTTTTCTGTTCTGTGAGCTCAGCAGCGTAGTGCCCGCGCACCCTTAACTAAAAAAGTAGAATGGTCTCGGATTGTAGTCTGCTGTTGTAAACAAAAAAAAGTTGTAAAAAATACGAACATCTGACAAGTATGACATTTGACACCTGTGTCTCACACGACTCAGTTGTTATTTATGTTATGAGTTGCTTAGTTTAACTTGTTTAGTGATTTAAAGAAGAAAGCTGAAGTGGTGTTGTATGTTATTTTCTTTGTCAATTAAACTAAACTGGAGCAATGCCGAAAAAGAAAAATAAACGTAATCGGGGACAGAATGAAAATGGTGAACGAAGGCAGAAAGGAAAAGGAGCGAAAGTGCATAAGAACAAGAATACTCATCACTATCGTTATTGGGTAAAATTACAAAATGCAAAATTTGATGACCCCGGCTCCAGACCACCCAGATCAAACAAGTCGACAGGAAAAGAAACTGGTTTACCCCCCAGCGACGATGGGGAAAGAAGTAAAAAGGATGTCCAGGTTTGATTCGAATTTTATTTCATTTAGTTTAGTACATCTATAGCCGATTATATTAAGCGCATAGAACTCCTCCACTATTAGAAATTCTTTTATAATATCTTTTTCTAGATAAGGCAATGTAAAAAAACTTGTATATTATAACAAGTACCTACATAGATACCATGTCCTAACTTATTAATCTTAGTCTGCCTGTCCACTGGAGCAGGGCTGTGTAAAGTGGTTTTTGAGCTTCACAACAATGCAGTCTGATTGATTCATTTTCTTCAGACTTGCCTAAAGCATAATCTTGTTAATCTTTTTAAATCAATCATACCCTCACTGATCTTTTGAACATTTTAATATTTCTTATTATAAATTTTCCTAAATGAGGGTAGAAATGTTTGTATAGTAAGTATAGTAGTAGTAAGTATGATTTGTGCAGTAAGTTTGAAACTGAACAAATTTAGTTTAAGTTTGATCAGGTTTTAACCCTGTGCATGCAATGTCATAAACTGGACCATTAAATGATAGCTTAATGATCACATGTGACACTGAACAGGCGAAGATCCCAACATGTCCCTTACCCTTATATTGACAGGTTATTGGTATAAAGATGCAAACAAATTTCATCCTTAATATGGTATACCGCACAAGCACAATGGGACCTTTTACTAATCATCATCATCTCAGCCATAGGATGTCCACTGCTGAACATAGGCCTCCCCTTTGGACTTCCATATATACTGGTTGGAAGCGACCTGCATCCAGCGCCTTCCGGCGACCTTTATAAGGTCATCTGTCCATCTTGTAGGTGGACGTCCTACGCTGCACTACTAAACACTCACATATTAACATAATTTTTTAAGGTTCCGTACCCAAAGGGTAAAAACGGGACCCTATTACTGAGACTTCGCTGTCCGTCTGTCCATCCGTCTGTCACCAGGCTGTATCTCAAGAACGGTAATAGCTAGACAGTTGAAATTTTCTCAGATGATGTATTTCTAATGCCGCTATAACAACAAATACTAAAAATAAAATAAAATGAATATTTAAGGGGGGCTCCCATACAACAAACTTGTTATAGATTATGGTACGGAACCCTTAATGCGCGAGTCGGACTCGCACTTGCCCAATTTTTTAATGTTCTACACAGATCGATGCCTACATAATTACATATGATGGGTAGTGTAATATCTTGGAAAACTTGTGATTTTTTTTTAATATACTGATAATCTTTAGATAGAATATACTGCTAAGCATAAATAGACAGAAAATACAGTTTAATATTGATTATAATGTGTTTCAATCTCAACAGATAATTTTGAAAATACCATCTGCTGTCATAAACCAAGTCATTTCAAACATACAAGCCATTGAGAAACTAGCAGAAGAACAGAAAATACCTTTAAGGGGAACTGAATCTTTTATGAAAGCAGTCAAGGAATGTGACAACAGTGCGGGTTCTGGAATTTTGCCCAAAGCTGTAAAGTGTGAGGGAGTAAAAAAATATGAAGAAACCAGTTCGTCAGCTGTTGCTGCAACACAACCTGGGCCATCCACTTCCAATGATAATTCCATATTGGCACCAAGTTTAGATTCGGCAACAAAGCGAACATTATTTTATTATGACACTGAAGGAATAAAAAAACCTAAAGTATCCACTGGAAAAATAAATACTCCTGGAAACCAAGATTTGATCACAGTTAAGACGGAACCCACAGAAGAAATAGTAAGCCCTGAAGAGATACAGCCAATGAACATTCAATCACAACAAAATGTTAAGTTTAGCACAGTTAAAACTGAACCAATAGAAGAAACATGTTTTCCGGATCAAAAATTCAATGAAGGAAACCATTCTACAGCACAAAGTTTTAATTGTATCAAAATAAAACAAGAACCAACAGAAGAAATAGAATCTGTTCAAGACAGACAGGCAATTGAAGTTCCTCTGCCTATCACTGAAGTGAAACAGCCATCTATGCATAGTGATGACTTTATCCCAATAACAACAGACACAAAGGAACAAAAAAGGCTTCTTCAAGAAAGACAGTTGTTTTTAAGAGATAAAGGTCATTATAAATATGGGTACAAATCCATTATAACAGAGTCATTTGACGAAAAATTAGATGAAAGCCTTGCTAAAGGTATTAAAATTAGTGCCAAAACACAACAAAATGATGTTTGGAATGTTATTTTCCATGAAGAGTATCAGAATATGATTAATACACCACAGTACCTAAACATGTTGGCTTTCCGTAAGAATTTGCCGACATATCAGAGGTCTGCAGAGGTTCTTGATGTTGTAAATAATAACCAGGTGGTTGTAATAAGTGGTGAAACTGGCTGTGGCAAATCTACTCAGGTAACATTTTTTAGTAGACACAAATATCACTTGTTGGTTCAATTGTCATTTGTTCTGGATCAAATACTAATCATGGAGAAATTTAAGAAAGGAACTCTTCGCTTCCTCCAGCATTCTTTAAAATATAATATTTAAAATAAAAGCCTATTTAATGTATTGGATCGGACTGTATTTGTTTGATTCCATCTTATAGTAGTTTTATAACGGTTGTTAATTGTATAATCTCTCAATTTTAGTACAATCATGACTTTGTTTCCATGTTAAGGTGCCCCAGATAATTCTAGATGATGCCATATGCCAAGGCAAGGGTGCTCACATCCACATACTGGTGACACAGCCTAGAAGAATAGCAGCTTCGTCCCTAGCTACGAGGGTTGCCCAGGAGAGAGCTGAGGAACTTGGCAATACAGTTGGATACGCTGTGCGATTAGAAAGGTAAGAACGTTTAATTTAGCGTTGCCTCTATGGATTTGTCCCCCCTCAATGGGTTGGTTTATATGTAGGGGAAAACTATTCCTAGAAGAAAAAAAACTAAATTCAGAGTTCAGATTCACTCTCTCGGCCCTAAATACTGTATATAATGGATTTTTATTATGACCTTGGATGTACGTTGAACGTTGCATCTAAGTCTCTTAAGTGTATAGATAAAACACTTTAGTTTAAAATTCATGTGATTATTTTTCCGGCGTGGTGACTGGTAATTTTTAATGAAACATTTGTAACAAATTCCTAGAAATCCCTTGCAGATGTTTCGACCGTAGGCCGACCAAGGTACAAAGAGCTTTCTTATCTTTTGTTTATCGTTCACAGATGGTCAGAAAATATGGTGACCTTACTTTTTCTTTATAGAAATTAGCTGTAAGGCGCGTACACGTGTACATTTTGCTTTTTGCAGTTAAATGTATGGTTCCGTTACAAAGTGGTAGTTCACCTAGTAGGGCCGTCCCACGCTGTGCTTTCGTACACGTGGTCGCCAATCCAGGACTTTGAATCGATAAAAGAACTATTTAACTATCGAACCTGCTTACAACATTTCTCGAGATTCGTTTAAGAAATGCGACCTATAGGCGAGTATATATTATAAGATTGAAGTCTTTTTCCTTTCATCACGCCTTAATGGCTGGAACTTTTGACTGGAGATTTTGTTTGGTGCTGACAACTGTCCATCCCCAGATGGACGTGGGCACCGTCTTACGAATGAATTTATGGCCAAGCAGGAACGGAGAAGCTTCGCTCACTCGGTCTATACTAACCAGTGATCGAACGAAGCCCGTTCAAAGTTCGCATTTATTTTCAGACACCAATCAAGAAAGCGAGGGAGCATCATGTACGTGACTACTGGAGTCCTCCTAGCCGACCTGGAGGTGAACCAGGGCCTAAATGGCTACAGCCACATCATACTGGACGAGGTTCATGAGAGGGATTGCCATATGGACTTCTCTATGTGCATGTTGAAGCAGGTATTAAAAGTGCATAGCTTTAAATCTTGATAAGTATATTTTGTAGTTTTTAATTGTTGCTCTCCTCATATTGTTTATGACTGTATAACGAAATGTAGTCCCAGCCGCCCATAAACCTTAGAAACAATAAATAAATAAAATAAATAACCCTCAGATAGCGAAAACTTTAATTTCAATAAAAACTGGTAACTTTGCCTACCTTGTAACTGTATACCTGTTTCGGGTGTGGAGCTCAAAATATGAACAATACTTTTACTCAAAATATTTTGCATAGGCGTTATTTTCTTGACAATGGAGTTGACACTTGATAAATGTTGCTACTTAGTCGTATTTATGCATGTATTTATTTATTGATTCATTAATACATGGATAACCAACAACTTAAATTATGCTAATAGTGACATATAGACAATACATAGACTGAGATATTTAATGGTTGTCCAGTTTGTGTGCCAGTTCCAGATTCATTATAAATTAATGACTGATAGTACCTAGGTATCTTTACTAGCTTTAGTAGTCACAGTCACGTCAACATATAATAGTTTATATAGTTGAATTTGAATTTAGATTGTATATCTACTTACTAGAAGATATACACGCAGTTTGGAATCCTGTTTTTATATTTACCGGATAAAACAAATGTGTTGATTACTTTGATATACGCGTCTTTATTTTTACCGATTAAAACAAATGTCCAACTGTAATTCTTATGTCTTGCTTTACTCTGCCATGCTACGGTAAAAGGACGTATCTTTACTATGGTATCCGTATAAAGATACGACCTTTTACCGTAACACGGCAGTACTGATGTAAGTAATTAGGTACAGTCGACAAACCATGTCTCCGAGTCCAGTCCACATGTCCAAAAACAGGGTCGATCATAAATTCATAAAACTAGGACACAAAACAATTCTCCGAAGATGCAGCGGCCGTGAGACCCGGGACCAACATATGGTTGGCATTCGTTGCGCTTAGTGCGTCCTTAAGCACTTAAAAACAATAACAATACTCTATTTGACGAAATATTAAGATTCCGATCCTCACAGCGGGACCCTTAGAGTGCCCTTTCAAGATATCGTGCTTAAGCGTTAACCTGTCAAATAAATAAATTATGTTACACTAACTACTAAATGTGTCAATGACAAACAAATGATAAAGAAGTAAACTCGAAAACAAAACTGAAAATACAAGTCACGTCACGCAAATGTACCTATTCTCCTACTAACTTACCTAAGTTGAACAAAGTGTTATTTTGCAGTACAGTATTTGACTTTTCCTGTCGGTCAAATTAGCTCCTTTTTAGACTTCCATATTCAGTAAAAACCCCCATCTGTCTGCGTCTGTATGCAGCTGATTTCGAACACGTGGTACTGATAACCGTAATTCGGCATTGGTATAGTCACCTTTTCACAAAAAATAACCGACTTCAACGAGTAGCAAACGTGTTTCCGAGCGAGTTACTTTAAAAAAACGCCGAAATTGTCATAGATAAGTATTTGAGGACTTCGCTCGATGCGTCATAGATCTTCACAAATATTGTATGGTCAAAATTGGACATCAAAAAAAAGAGGGTATCAAAAAAAAAACACTGAGGTAACAAACATAATAAAAACAAGTGAACTTCCTTTTTAAAGTCGGTTGAAAATCTAAAAAAAATCTATATCCCCCTTACACGTTATACTCCCTGTTTGTATTTTTATGCTGCCCTTATCCTATCTTCCAGGTCCTCAAAAAGCGCAGTGACATGAAACTCATTCTCATGAGTGCAACCCTGGACAGTGACCGGTTGTCCGCGTACTTCGACAACTGCCCTATCATGCACATTGAAGGCCTCACGTACGCGGTGCAGCCGTTCTTCTTGGAGGATGTTCTGAGGATGACAGGGTTCCAACTGTGCGGGGAATACCCGTGGCGTAAATACAACCGCGCTACGAAAGCTAGGGTATCGAACAGGAAACGAGATGAAAAGTACAGAGTCGAAATTGGTAAATATGTTTGCTGGTTTATTACTTTTTATATAAGAGTTGTTTGTTGATTTAATGGATTTTTTTTGGTTGTCGGTTTGTCTTTCTTTATCCCAGTAACGAGACATAATCTACTGTTAACCGAAGCAAAATGCGTCGTTTCCATTCCCAAAGGGTAACAGTTATATTTATAAATACATACTTAGTGTTTTTTCTTTAAAAAAGTAATTGTTTACTAAAATCACAATGTTTTAAAGCCTGATCAGAAATATAATGAGGATTGTCAAGAGGGCGCTATTTATAAGATTTATGTGGCAACAATTTTGCAACCAATCGCAACCGCACTATACTGACATTAGTTTAAATACCTGTCAGTTCCAATGGTAACCTCTAAATATCATTTAATGGAATGCACTCTATTCCTGACTGTTTTTTGTGTAGTAAACACATGTAAACTTTATTTATAATAATATAATTAAATAAAAATATAATTCACGACTGTTAATGGTTTTCGATATTTTCTTTGGATATTTTTAAATATTTATCTTCTAAAGAAACCACCTCGAATGACACTGACATTGTTTACAAACTATCATAAAATCATTGCCAGTGTAACTTTGAAATTCCGCAATTCGAATTTTTAAATGGCAAAGTAATTGCTTATTTACTCAACTAAATGTAATATATATTTCTTCCGCTATCTAATTATTTTAGTACTTTGTGCAGTTGTCATAATCCTGGAGTGTAGAAATAAATAAATAGATTAAATATTGACGTTGCTAGAAATTGAACAATTACCAAAACTATTGCTTTATTTCTTGTTATTTCATTCCAGGCCCGTGGTTGGAGTATATTAAACCAAAAATACCATACCACGTATACACCACTCTCGCCGACTACGTTATCGAAGATATGAACATCGATCTGATCATGGCACTGCTAATCCACATATCCAAAGGCCCGCCAGGCGCCGTACTAGTGTTTCTCACCGGTATAGCGCTTATATACAGACTTATAGCACTAATGAACAGAAGTGGAATGTTTCCCGTATCTCAGTATTGGATTTTCCCTCTGCATTCGAAACTGACCTCTATAGACCAGCACAAGGTATTTGACAGACCGCCAGATCACGTTAGGAAGATAATCGTAGCGACTAACATAGCGGAGACGTCTATAACTATAGACGATATTGAATACGTCGTGGATTGTGGCAGGGTTAAGCTGTCTGGGTTGGATGTGGAACAGAACCTTAAAACACTGGACAGTGAATTCGAGTCGAAAGCCAATTTAATACAAAGGTAATTGTTAAAGTCAATACTATATTTTTTTATATGAAGTAGGTGATCGATTCAACTATTGCTGAAACTACGAGGGTGACACTGAAAGTTTTTAGAACAGGCCACTTGTAAACGATATAATAAAAAAAATTGTTTAGATTTCGAAAATTCATTTCTCTGCGAATATTGTGGTGTATGTATTTAATTCGTTTGTCATTTGTTTTGCGATTTGGCGGTGAATTGAAAATTGTCTCTTTCACGTCGGCATGAATTTTTGGCGAGAAAATTTTCGTGCGGTGATTTTTTATGTCTTTCGATATCATTAAAGTCAACAAGAAAGTTATGATAGACTTCGATTGGCCTTTCATGATAAAGCCCCATTTCGTGCCACTGTTTACAACTGGTTTAATGAGTTTAACCGTGGTCGCACTAATTTCACCGATGATCTGCGCGAGGGCCGGCTTTCGACGGCGACGACTGAAGACAACATCAGTATTGTGCGGCGTGCGATAGAGACTGACAAAATAATGTCCTATCAGCGGATTCAGATGAGCTTAGGCATTGGTATGAGTCAAGTGCACAAAATCCTCCATGCACATTTAGCAGTCAGGAATCTTTGAGCCCGGTGGATACCTCATAATTTGACAGAGTCCCAAAAACTCTATTGTGTTGATTGGTGCCGTGAAATGGTTCAAAGATTTAACGGAGATGACTCAAATGCTGTTTTCAACATGCTTACGGGTGACGAAAGCTGGATTTACTGTTATGAACCTGAAACTAAAAGGCAGTCTGCTCAGAGGGTATTTCCTTCAGAGGAGTTGCCAGCTAAAGTGAAGAGAGGTCGAAGCGTGGGAAAAAAGATGGTGGCGTCGTTCTTCGGAATGACAGGTCATATCGCAGCAATTATTATAGAGGATCAAAACACAGTTACCGCAGACTGGAACACTAACAATTGTTTACCACATGTCTTGGAAAAAGTTCGGGAGAAGCGACCTCGCAGTAGGGTCCTCCTTTACCACGACAACGCCTCGTCGCACACCACCAAGCAAACGATCGACTATTTGGCGACGTCAGACGTGGAATTACTGGGTCACCCACCGTAAAGCTCCGACCTCGCACCTTGCGATTTTTATTTATTTCCGAAAATAAAATAAAAACTTCTAGGAAAACGTTTTATGGACGCCGAGAAAGCAGTGGCTGCATGTCAAAGGGTAGTCGAAGAGAACCCTAGGGACGAGTGGGCAAAGCGCTTTTGTCAGTGGTTCCATCGGATATAGCGATGTATTGATGTGAAGGGAAACTATTCCCAAAATATATAATAAAACTAACAACTTGCTAGTTTGTTCAGTTTTTGATTTTCTAAAAACTTTCAGTTTGACCCTCGTAGGCCTTTACCTGTCTACACCCTTTCGTATTCTATCGTTGAACAAATTAGGTCCTTTAGAATGAAATACTCCGGAAATATAAAGCGATGACTTGAACCATTAAATCCTAACCTAATGTTCATAACCGAACCTAACTCATCTAACAATTTACATCATCCATCACCCTCCTAGCCTTTGTCCCATATCTTTTTGTAGAGAGTGAATTCTCAATCGGGGTCGGCTACCTAAATCCCAAGATGTGGCGTAGGCACTAGTTTTTACGCAAGCGACTGCCATCAGACCTTCCAACTCAGAGGGGAAACTAGGCCTTATTGGGCTTAGGTGGTTGCCTCACGATGTTTTCCTTCGCCGAAAAGCGAGTGGTAAATATCAAATGACATTCCGTACATAAGTTCCGAAAAACTCATTGGTACGGGACGGGTTCGAACCCGCGACCTCCGGATTGAAACTCGCATGCCCTAACCACTAGGCTACCACCGCGTCATCTAACAATTTACAACGGATGAAATAAATCAAAGGAATAAAACGCGTTATATCATATCGCGTTATTATGCGGAGCGTTACATTAAACGTTATATCAAACGTTTTACGGGTTTTATTTTTAGTTCCTCACTTTTTCAGACGAGGCCGAGCGGGTCGTTGCCGGCCAGGCGTCGCCTTCCACTTGCTGACGTCATACCGCGCACAAACCCTCCCGGACAGACATCTCCCGGAGCTTCAGAGGAGCAACTTGCTGGAACAGGTCCTGATGATCAAGAAGCTCCGGCTGGGCAACGCGCAAGCGGCGCTGAAGTTAGTACCGGATCCGCCTCAGGAGATCACTGTGGAGAAGGCTGTGAAGCATTTGCAGCAGTAAGTTGTTACAGTAATAGCCGTTTTATTTTTAATTTACTCTAGACTCTTCCCTCTATGTCATAATCATGAGACAGACAATAATAACCTTTGGAGCGAACGGTCAAAATGTTATTTATACGGAAAACTTCGCTATGTATAGGTACCTACATCGACTTTAGGAAACACAGAGTCGATCAGCGATATTTAGGTGCAACAGAGACCTCGTCCACGATAAAGATACCTACACACTTTGTTATATATTATGCAATGTTTGCAATATTTTGTGTTGCATTTGTTTTTGTTTCTGCTGTCAACTTTATGATGTATGTTACGTATTTTTCGGGCAAGCAACGTGGAGTACGAGAAACTCAATCATGTTACTAGTCTATACTAACGACCAATAAACCTGAACTCGTGTTGCTTGGCGTTAGTTCCAAGAGCGAGGTCAGCCAACCTTGGATTATATAAGAAAGTCGTATCCTCCTCATGAAGGAACATAAAGTTGCTATTACATTTCTAACTTAGAAGAGGGTAGATTTGAAACGTTTCACTTCCCTCTATCACAGACAACCCCCACTAGACGGAGCATGTAAGGCGACCCGCGCGCACCAACGATATGGTACGGCAGAACATTAAAGTATGAACACGGCGGCCACCGTTTAGTTGCGTCCTTGTTTATGATCCATGCGTACGTCAACGAAAAAATAAATTAAATAAATAACATGGTAAATTGTAGTGTTAAGTGGTGTAGAGAGACCTCATAAACATGGACGCAACTACACGGTGGCCGCCGTGTTGATACTTTAATGTTCTGCCGTACCATATCGTTGGTGCGCGCGGGTCGCCTTACATGTGCCTTACATGCTCCGTCTAGTGGGGGTTGTCTGTGCCCTCTATACTCCTTTATCAATCAACCTGTGCCTTACCGCAAGCGAGGACTGATTTCAAATCACCCTATTACTTGTATTAGCTATACCCCTCATTGCCCAGATGTGGTGCCTTGGACGACGAGGAGCGCCTGACGCCGCTGGGCTGGCACCTGGCGCGGCTGCCCGTGCACCCGGCCGCCGGGAAGCTGCTGCTTTTCGGAGCCCTATTTGGATGCCTCGACCGCGCCGCCAGCGTCGCCGCCGTCTGGGGCTACAAGGATCCCTTCAGCCTTGTTATGGGTAAGTTAATAACTACCTATAAGCATACAAATACTCTTCTTCTAGTCACGTACTTTTTTCTGTCATTGATATAGTTACTAACACTAATATAAAGGCATAAATTATGAGTCTGTAAAACTATAGAGTTTTACAGACTCATAATTTATGTCTTTAGAGTATAGACTCTACTGCCCAAAAAACACTGCTAAACGATATTATCATCATCATCATCATTATCAGCCAAAAGACGTCCACTGCTGGACATAGGCCTCCAACAGAGAAAGCCACCATGACCGGTCCTGCGCCTCCCGCATCCAGCGGACTCCAGCGACCTTCACCAGGTCATCAGTCCTGTGTGTGGTGTCAGTAACGATGTTATAATGTCGCCAAAAAAGCATTCCTTAGTAACACAGATTACAAAATTTAAGTTAAGTAGTCTATATTTAATGTCAAGTAGCGCTGCCAGTCTGCTCCGATTTCAGATACCTCGGTTCAATTATACAGAGTGACGGCGGCATTGAACGGGATGTCAAAAACCGAATTAGCTCAGGATGGATGAAATGGCGGCAGGTCTCTGGCACGATATGTGACCCCCGGATGCCGCTTCGGCTTAAGGGCAAAATATACAAAAGCATTGTAAGACCTGTCGTCATGTATGGATCAGAGTGTTGGGCAGTAAAAGGGACGGATGAAATGAGATTACATGTGGCAGAGATGAGAATGTTACGATGGATGTGTGGGGTGACAAGAATGGACAGAATAAGAAATGAATATGTAAGAGGAAGTCTGAAAGTAGCACCAATTAGGGAGAAACTGCAAGCTAACCGACTATCATGGTATGGGCACGTGATGCGAAGAGAGGAAAGCCACGTAACCAGAAAAGCGTTAAGCATGAGCGTGGACGGATATAGAAGAAGAGGAAGGCCAAAGAAAAGATGGATGGATTGTGTGAAAGATGATATGAATAAGAAGGAAGTAAACGACGAGATGACGAGTAATAGGGAAGAATGGAGGAAGAAAACATGCTGCGCCGACCCCAAATAAATGGGATAAGGGCAAGCGAATGATGAGTCTATATTTAATGTGTTCCAAACTAGCGGTATTTGAAATACTTCGTGTTACCAACTTAATAAATAGCTGCATTCACACAATTTGCAATTTAGAAGAAAACTTACTGAACTATGGCATTGCTGCCAACTTAAAAAAAAAGTGTTATCTTCTGTGCATGGATGTATAGTATAGTGAACGTTGGTATACCTTTAGGTATAAGTTCATATTTTTTGACAGAAGTGAATAAAAAATGTGTATCAGACAATCTTTTTTTTTTTATTTTGTTGGTTCCAAGCTGGAACATGTAATTATTTTCTTTGTTGTTTATTTGCATTTTATTTATTAAATATCGAGTCATAGAAAAAGTATTGTATGCAACGTTGTATAAGTACGTCAAAAAACGCACGTGACATCTTTTCTTACGTAACCCATGCCACTCGCGTTTTTTGACCCCTCTTATACAATTGACAACATTTCATATTTAAAACAGGTGGAAATTAATATAGAGATCTACAGGGCTTTATGTCGTGTACCCTAAAAAAAAAACTTTGAATTTATTCTTCTGTATTTAAAGAAATATTAGAAAAATACTTCAAATAACTGCAATCTAAGACAATACGGGCTGAATAGGGTTGTTGTTGTGACAGATGACAGATGCATACCGAGTTTTATTAAGTTTTTTTTAAATAAGATAGCCGACTAAAGTAACCGTTCCATTAAGTTCTGGTTTTGGTGTTGCCACATTTTAAAATGATTATGTTTTTATAAATTAATAATAAAATAAATATTCATCTCAGAAAATAAATAAAAACAGAGATTACTTCATCTTTTTAAGCAGAATTCAGAAAATTAATAAAATGATAGTCTTAAAAATATGAAATGTTGTCAATTGACAACATTTCATATTTATAACAGGTGGAAATTAATATAGAGATCGACAGAGCTTTATGTCGTGTACCTTAAAAAAAATCTTTGTGTTTATTCTTCTGTATTTAAAGAAATATAAGAAAATACATCAAATAACTGCAATCTAAGACAATACGGGCTGAATAGGGTTGTTGTCTAAACCAAAGAGCGAAAAAATATATATTTTCTTTTATTT
Source organism: Apotomis capreana (assembly GCA_947623375.1). Classification (NCBI taxonomy): domain Eukaryota; kingdom Metazoa; phylum Arthropoda; class Insecta; order Lepidoptera; family Tortricidae; genus Apotomis; species Apotomis capreana. The sequence continues at coordinate 10,145,246 of OX392514.1, forward strand.
GACGTTGACTGATGACAGATGCAAACCGAGTTTTATTAAGTTTTTTTTTAATAAGAATACCGACTAAAGTAACCGTTCCATTAAGTTCTGGTTTTGGTGTTGCCACATTTTAAAATAAGTATGTTTTTATAAATTAATAATAAAATAAATAATCATCTCAGAAAATAAATAAACACAGAGATTACTTCATCTTTTTAAGCAGAATTCAGAAAAGTAATAAAATGATAGTCTTAAAAATATGTAATGTTGTCAATTGTTGCATAACATACTCCTATTGCACATTTCAATCATTAAGTACCTATAGGTAGTTCTTCCAATAATCTTTTTGGTTGGTGGTACTCCATTATTAAATTGTCAGATGTGTGACGATGATGATGTCAATATTTTACCATTTACCTTTTTATTTAGGCATGGAGGACAAAATCGACGCGGCTAAGCGCAGACTTGCGTTGGGCGAGCCCAGCGACCACGTAGTTCTGTCCGAGGCTTTAATACAGTGGGAACACACACCAGAACAGGAACGGCCTAGATTCGCCATGGAACATTTCCTCTCAATTCAAACAATGAACTCGTTGTTAGAGATGAAAGAACAGCTATGTGACAGCTTACGACAAATGGGCTTTTTAGCTGGTCGTAACGTTCGTGTGGCGTGGGAGAATCGAAACGCGGATAACCTGTGCGTTTTCAAGGCGATCGTGGCTGCTGCCTTGTACCCGAATATCGGCATGGTTCGGTAAGTTGGAAACCTCCAATGTGACGAAGGAGGTTCAGCATAAAAGTACAGTAGAATTTCGCTAATCCGGCAGTTCAATCGTTGGGCAATAATCCGGCACACTTCAACCGCATCTTCCTGATTGATGTTTACTCCTGAGCTATTACTATTCAATCCAATAAGCCCAACATTCCAATGATCCGGAACCCCCTTGTTCTTAATAGTCCCGGGTTAGTGAGATTCTGCTGGACTGCTTTGTCTAATTCGACTATAAAAGAAATTTAAGTGGACTCAAATATTTTTTACGTTACACAAGTCCGTAAGTGGCATTTACTGCTGTGGAGAATCTCACTTCCTGGCCAAGGCAAGACGTAAAACCTTAGACAAACCACGGGCGGTAATTAATAAAACCCCAGATCGCCTATTCGCCAGAAACACCTGCCATCTAGGTCATTCACGATCATGAATCACCGCCCTAGGTATGTAATTAACATTATTTATTACAAAGTTACGTGCTTGTTGAGTCTCTTTACATCTAAAAATGTTATGCCCCGAACTTAAACCACATCTTATGTATCAGTCACTAGTGTACTACTTCGGTTGAGGTCCACGTTGCGTTGCGGGTGGTAAGGCAACAAAAGGTCTTGAAGCCTTGCTCACAACCGTCCAAACCCCTTTGTCACCATATCCCTGCATGTCTCAATAACTCGCTTAAATGTTGGCATATAAAAAAATATCAAATGACGTTCACAGGTGGTCTAAGAATTGGGTTAGGAGCCAGCAAAAAATCAACGTTACAACACCAGAAGATGGCAGAGTCAATTTGCACCAAACCAGTGTGATGGTAGTTTGTCCTCCACAAGGTCCAAAACGACCGACAAGGAGACCGGCCCCAAAGATACCGTTGTGTGACAACCCTGGAGCTAATTGGCTGGTATATTCGTTGAAGCAGAAAATATCAGAAATATTCCTATTCGAGGTCACATTGGTCTTCACTATACCACTGCTATTTTTCGGAGAGCTGGTTGTAAGCAAAGGTAAGATTGCACCTTTGGAAATACCATAACTGATTTCTTATATAGTAAGGGCCAAACTATAATTACCTACAAGATACGACATCGTCGACATTGCATTGTGGTGCCACGCGACATTGTAGCACGATGCCCATAACTAAAAGGCATGCGGGTTTTGGGGGTTCAAACCCTCCCCAAATTTCGACCCCATAACCCTCATTCTGATCGCTGAAACCTTGTGAGTGTTTCGGAATGGTTAAAATTTAATTTTATTACGTTATCAATAGCGATCGGAAATTCGGGTGGATATTTACCTAAAGTTGACAAAATCCTATCTCACTCATACCTCAAACAACTGAACAACAAAGCCGCCGCGAAAGTTTAGGTATAAAAGCATCCAATTATCCAATGCCTATATCTCCGCCATTTTGAAAACTAAAAATAGAATCGACAAGAACATTCAATATAATTCACGAACCTCTCAAAATTTCATGATAATTGGTTGAAAAATGCGACCACGAGGCGAAAACAGTGTGAAAAGGTCTTGTGTATTTCAGTCGAGGACTCGGCCGAAGACTGCTACATGTCGGTGTCGACAGTGAAGGTGCGGTGTCGGAAAGAGACAGCAGATGTGCTCTTTAAGCTGAGATCGTTCCTGGACCAAGTCCTGGCTTCTATGGTGATGGAGTCTAGTGACAGGTCTACCCGTTATAGCGAGTTTGATGAATTAGTGTTCAAGTAAGTGAATAGATTTTATATGTGATAATTATATAAAATCACCACCCCTTTTTTAATATGTGCATTTTATACAAGAACTATGTATAATTGTTTACCTTTTTGTGAATCTTGTTGCTAAATTCAATAACCAAATAAGACTCCTCTACGTTTTATAAATAAGTGAACAATGTCAGAAATTGTTAATTTTTGTATGTAATTCAAACTGTCATGCTTTCAGGGCTGTGATAGATCTAATGACTGCGGAAGACGAGCGACCTGAAGAATTGGAGGATTCAGACTCTGAACCTGAACCACCACGTGATACTACAGTACATACTTTAGATTTTATACCATTATAAGCGGCGACCCTAATCTTACACTTCAATGAATTATATAAGGGTCTAAGTTTAAGTAAATGAAAATGTATTTTGTTATAAAAACTGTTGTTCCTTACTACTCATGTAAGTTTAAATAAATAGAAGTTTAATTGTTATTTCTGTTACTATCAGAAAACTGTTCCTCACCGGCGTGAAGCGGCAAATGACGTCCAAGCGGTCAGGGCATAGATTTCAGTCGACGTAGTAGCTGAATAAGATAGGTAAAGTCAGAAAAAAAGAAAAAGTGAATTGTATGGTCACGTCTGAAAATCTATATTCGATTCCATTTGAACTTTGCTAATCGGCGACTATGGCCGTCCTTCCCTGACACCCTACGCTAGAGCAAGATGCAAAATATAGGCCGGGCCACAAAATTTGAAATTGCAGCTAAACATGGCCCGTTTAGAAGCCCCCTAACAAACATAAATTTACTAATGTATGCCTACTTGTTTCTTTAACATAATCCTCACACCACGTTCGTAACGTACTGCGGAAAAAACGACTAGACGGCTGGCAACCCTATATTGACATGACAGACTGACAGTTCATATCGCATATCGTAAACAGTTTACGATAAGCTATCAGGTTATGTTTTGATAAAAACTCTTTTTTAGTAAAGTATAGTAATAATAAACAGTGATTTACATTACAGTTCATTTAATCATATCTAATCCTATAATGTTGGCTACTAGAGAGGTAAGAATTCAATCCAATCTTCCAAAACGTTGATAAATAAAAAAATTAACATTTGAAATATTTTGTATTTGTATGTTTATTTTATAGAGGAGCCTCATGAAGTCTTGCCAGCTGCTTCACCGTGGTGTTCATAGTCAATATCTAATAACAAATGAAGTAAATGGAACAAGAGAAATAACATTAAACCATGAAAAAACAAAGCAAGTACAATTCCAAAGATGATTAGAAAAACCTTATTAGGAATTGTTTATAGTTTTTTTTTATTATAGCTGTACATATTGTAATCAATTATTTTCTTAATATTTGTACTATCCTGAGTCCCACTTTGGGAGGTCTTTTTATGGCATGCTCTATAAGAACCTCACCATGCACATTTCAAGCGAGTTTGTCAGATAAGTAAAGGTGGATACAGAGGTGCCTTGGGTCTAATAAATGGGCAAATTAACTTGTTAACTGACACAAATGGGTCATACAGAGTTCAAAAAATAAAAGTTGTCCCTCCTGTGGTCAAAAGTTAAGAGCTTGTATGAATTCAGGTTATATTGCTATTACATCGGATTATAGGCGGGGGAACGTTCTTTATTCTCACAGGCATTTAATCAGATAATTAGGCCCTGGAATTCTTAATTTCTCAAATGTCCACAGGAAAGACTTGAACCTAAATTTCTGTATGACCCAAATCTGTTGATAACTTTTAAACTTCATCATAAAATGTCACCAATGTCACCCTTAAATTTAATAATGGCTTCTCTATTTTTCAATTTATGTTGTATGTTTAAACATCCCAACTGTTCATCGTCGTAGTAAACAGAAAATACGTATATTAGAAGCCTGATTTCTTGATCACTCCAGACATTTTGAGTAATGCTGAAGACCAAAGGCATTCAAAAGTGGTCAAAAAGTGAATTTGCCCAAATACTGGGTGCCAAGTATCTTATTACTATTAAAATATATATTCTAGGAACTCTTTGTCACTGGATATGATGAGCCACCTCACTGAAGCAATAAATTCAAACAAAGATGATACCTCACTGAGAGCTATAGTGTTGTCTGCTAAAGGCAATGTGTTCTCTGCAGGACATAATTTGAAGGAACTAGTGAGTAAATTAATTTATGTTGGGCAAACGAGCAAACGTATCGCCTGATGGAAAGCGATTACCGTCTCCCATAAACACCTGCAACACCAGAGGAGTCACAAGTGCTTGCCTACCCGGAGGACGCAGATAGAATGCCTCTATGCTAGTCATTTCACTGGCTATCTTACCCCCACACCGGAACACAACAATGCGAACATTGCTGTTTGGCGGTGGGTTAGCAGGCAAGACGGTAGTAACAATCCAGATGGACCCTGCACGAGGCCCTACTACTCCTGTTTCTCATTATTGTAGGCCCTACTTTATTTGGTGCATTATAAATATTGTAATATATGAACATGCATCCCTTATTTGACTACTTTAGATTTCTTCTACTCAAAATTTGTTTTGTATCTGGGTCACTATTTAAGCGTTTTAACCATATTATTACTAGCTATCTCTGCAATATTAACGAGCTCCCTATTGAGGCGCCATTTCGGTTGCCTGAAGGTAATGTTGATTTGTTTTACTAATTGGCCAATATTGGATACATGGCAATGAGACGGTAAAAATTAAAAAGATATATATTATAATTTTATTTTTTATGTTTTAGCAAGCAAGCACTGGTATTGATCAGCATAAACTGGTGTTTCAAAAAGCAACAGAATTAATGAAATCCATTGTTCAAAGCCCTGTTCCTGTAATAGCAAAAGTACGGAAATAGTAAATAAAATGTAATTAAATAAATTAATAAAATATTATAATATCAGCTTCAAAGTCTTAATTAAGCAAAAATAGGATGCTTATAAGAAATCTGTCAATGGAAAAATAAATAAATAAATAGTTGAAGGCACTGCAAGCTATTTTCAACTGTATTGCATGTTCCTTTGCAGAAAATGATCTGGAATTCTCAATATCTATGTTTATTTTTAGGTAAATGGTTTTGCAACAGCAGCAGGCTGCCAGTTGGTCGCGACTTGCGACATGACTGTATGCTCGGACTCCAGCAAGTTTTCCACTCCTGGGTGAGGCTTCATTATCACAACATTCAATAACATCCGTCAACGCCTTTATGCATGATATTATTTATATTTTCGACTGAAGGACACTGATTCCGTGGTCATGAAAAAAGAAACCGGCAATGCCGTTGACGTCAGGCCTGTATAGAATAGAATGCCCCATGGTGTAAGAAAATAAGGTATCTCTGACTAGTGAGACTTACTATGTTAAAAAAAATTACGATTGTCATGTTCTTTGACTAAGTTTTATTTTGTCGTAATAATATATTTAAAACACTCACGATCTTATGTGACTCATACAGATAACAAGATAATCGGGGAGTATTATAATACACCACTGGCAACACGAAACGGGTTGACAGAACCAGTCATAGCGTGAAGACTTCAAAAGTCTCCCTTGTCATCTCGGAGTGCCATACCTCATTTTCTTATTCCATGGAATGACCTGGCAACCCTAATGTTAACATCGCATGTGCTGAACTGAAACACAATTGTTCAATGGTCAGGACATGAAATATATATTTAAAAAAAAACATTGTGTCCTATATACGCATTTCCCTCACCAATCGCCTTACCATTCGGACGAATGCCTCCCCGCAGTAATTTAGTCCATGAATGCCGACCTTTTATAACGCAATATTATTAATTTCTTCAGTGCAAACTTTGGGATATTTTGCTCAACTCCTGGAATAGCAGTTGGGAGATGTGTACCAAAGTCAAGGGCAATGTACATGCTTTTTACAGGTAAGATACACAAAATATTCTTTAGCATTAGCATAACATTCCTAACAATACCATTAACTTATTTTAAACAATAATAGAGGCTTCATTCATTGGTCTCGTAACTTGTCTCTCGCCAAGGGTCTCAGCCGGTAACAATAACTTGGCGATTGATACAAAGATCAAAAAAAAAATGAAATGAGTTACCTGCTGTAAAGTAGTGCGGTAAGATGTGAATATTAACGTATTCACATAGAGGTTGCTAAGGTGTAGCCTTTCAAATAAATGCAAAGAACGACACATAAAGCATAAGGAAAAATTCGTAACGTTGCTTGGGAGTTAGGGTGGCGGAAAGGTTAACGCTCTGGACCGGCAATCCTGAGGTCAATGTGTTCGATTCCCGGTCTCTTCCACCGGGTAACTCATTTCAATTTTTCTTTGAGCTTTGTATCAATGATTTAATGTAAAAATTTAGTTGTGTAAAAAAATAAATAGACATTACATGTTTCATAAATTTAGAAGAACTTGGCGAGATTAACGCTCTTGGTCTAAATTGGACGAGAGTACAGTACGTGAGCCGACATAATCTGATTCGAGTTTTATGTATACCTGTCTCGCTCGCTCCTATGCCATCGTGATAAGAAAAGAACCTCAGGGACCTCAGGAGTTAACCCAAATCCCAATCTCAGAGCTCACGGACTGTACAATACAGTCGCAAAATTGCAATAAAAGGTGGGATACTCACATGGAATGTTTCTGTTCTAGGTTTACCTTTAACAGCTCAAGAAGCCTATGAGAGTGGACTTGTCACTAAAGTAGTTCCTGCTAGCCAACTAGACGACGAAGTGAACAAAATAGTCGAAAGCATCAAACACAAGAGTAGAAGTGTGATTGCTCTAGGAAAACAGTTTTATTATAAACAGATCGATTTAAGCTTACTTGACGCGTATGATTTAGGTGAACAGATAATGGTGGAAAATATCAACATGAACGATGGACAGGAGGGTATAAGAAGTTTTGTTGAGAAACGTACAGCAAAATGGCATCACGAGTAACTTGATTATTTGAGACCGAGACTGACAACCCTAGCTATTAGGCTAGCATTTAAAAGATGGCTAAAGCCTGCAGAAAACAAACGATGTAACTCAAAATTATACACGAAAAGGTGAAAGGATAATCTTTTATTTTTTTTTGTATGTCGAATTTATTATATACATAATGTTAAATTTACAATCTAAATATATTTCAGTTAAATTAAACTCTCTTATTTATTCAACTTATCACCTTATTATCAGCAATAATACATGAAGACCTCTTCCTTGCGTAGCACACGCGAGTTGGAGACGTATCTAAAGATCAGTAAATGTTATTAACATTAGGTACTATAAAATCGATAAAATAGATCCCTGACTCACAAAAGAAGGTAGCTACTACTTATCCCATAATTTGACTTTTAATGTTAATTTGACAGGGTTCTATCATACACTAAGTCTTGGTTCCATTTTGTTGATTGCAAGAAGGTCACGGTGCTCAACGTTTTTCCTGAGAATATAATTAGATACGAATAGTGACTTATTCATTCCATCGTGTCACCCTTACCATCGTCATCCACTCCAACGTGGCATCCGACCACGTGGCGAAACCGGACCATTTTGTGGGTCAGTCACAGGCTCACAGCCCTAGTGTTGTTACGATTTCATTTCATCATCATTATACATAAATGTCCAGCACTGTATCTGCCAACACTGCATAGAGTTGAATCACGTAGTAAACATATTGCATTAATGTTTCATCATTCAAAGTGCTGACGTGTGTATTAGTGACTAGTATATATTAATTACTTAGGGTAAGTACCTATAGGTGTTCTCGAATGGAGATCACGAACTGATCGATGGATCGATGATCTGATTGAATTCGCGATGGATACCAAGATATGTGACTGTTCGTAATAGAAATATTTTGGAGACTTCCATTCAGCAGATGTACGTTTAATGGATGTTAGTGATTTTCTCTTTCTTGTATCTATATTCAATTCAATTCAATTTATTTATTTGCTTGAACATACATTACATAAAATGAATAAATTACATAAATGCATGGTCCGCCACAGTATGGCATGCAAACTTACTTACACTAATCTATAATTAGCCTAAGGTTAATACAAATAAAATAAAATAGCTGCACTTATGTAACACATGGACTAAATCTATGTCAACATTGTCAAATCCAATTAAAAATTAAAACAACAAAGTGATCCTATAAGGGTTCCGTTTTTTCCTATTGAGGTACGGAACCCTAAAAATAACAACAATAACAGTTTGAGTCCTCTATGGTTCTGCCTAGCCCTGAATCCGCTCAGCATATCTACTGCTGAAGGATTCAGGACTAGGTTGCCGGCTTCGAAGAGGAGGTGAGGTCATTTCTCATCTGCTGTACATGGATGATCTTAAGCTGTATGCACCAAAACGCCAGGATCTGGTGGAACTACTGGAAGTAACTGAAACCTTCAGTAGCGCCATCAAAATGGAGTTTGGTGTAGACAAGTGTGCAGTCATGCATGTACAGCGGGGGAAAGTCGTAAATTCCGCGAACTTACAGCTTTCTGAGACAATGACCCTCAGGTCTATCTCCGAAGTTGAAACCTACAAGTACCTTGGTATGTCACAGTCATTGGGTATTGCGGACGGAGACATTAGACAGGCCTTGAAGGAGCGTTTCTTTTGTCCGGTGGCAATAAGGCACGCGCCTTCAACGCTTGGGTGATGCCTCTGCTCACTTACTCCTTTGGCATACTAAGGTGGACTCAGACTGCGCTGGACGCCCTGGATACGAGGGTCCGTCAGCTGCTCACTACACATCGCATGAGGCACCCACGCTCGTCAGTTATGAGAATGTACATCCCGCGTAAGTGTGGGGGCCGTGGCTTTTTAAACGCCAAGGACCTCCATAACCGCGAGGTGTGCAGTCTTAGGGAGTATTTCCTAAACAACGAGTGTGGGATTCATCGCGATGTAGTAGCAGTTGACAAAGGCCTCACCTCTCTCTCCTTAGCAAACGAGAACTGGCGCAGACCAAAGGTGCTTAGCACCGATGACCGCAGGGCTGTATGGAAGAGCAAGGAGCTACACGGGCGGTTCTACAAGGCCCTTACGGGGCCCGATGTAGATCTGCTCGCGTCGGTGAACTGGCTACGCTTCGGGGATCTCTTCGGTGAAACCGAAGGTTTTGTCTGTGCAATTGCGGACGAAGTAATGATGACGAACAATTACCGGAGATATATCCTGAAGGACGGTACGGTCGACATTTGTCGGGCATGCCGCCGTCCCGGTGAGACTTAGGCATATAATCTCCGGTTGTTCTCATCTTGCTAACGGCGAGTACTTGCACAGACATAACCAAGTAGCCAGGATCATTCACCAGCAACTTGCTCTTCAATACGGTCTTGTGGGGTCTGAGGTGCCGTACTATAAGTACGCACCGATGCCAGTTCTTGAGAATGGTCGTGCCACGCTCTATTGGGATCGATCTATCATCACGGACAGGACTATTGTAGCCAATAAGCCTGACATCGTTTTGGTAGATCGATCCAAGCGCCAGGCAGTGCTCGTCGACATCACCATCCCCCATGACGAGAACCTCGTGAAGGCCGAGAAGGACAAACTCAGCAAGTACCTTGACTTGGCTCACGAGGTGACCGCCATGTGGGATGTTGACTCGACGATCATTGTCCCGATAGTCGTTTCGGCGAACGGTCTTATAGCGAAGAGTCTCGACAAACATCTTAAGAGACTCTCGCTAGATGGCTGGATCAAGGGCCAGATACAAAAGGCGGTACTCCTGGACACGGCGCGCATCGTCAGGAGGTTCCTCTCTCTGCAGCCCTAACCACCGGTAGCCTGGGCCCTGCCCCGCTGCCGGCGGCACCCTAGGTTAGGTTTTTTTATAATATGTTTATATATTTTGTAATTTCTTTATTGTATTTTACTTTTTATATACAGATATTGTAAAAACCTAGCCTAAGAATTAAAATAAATAAAGGACATAACAACAATAATAATAATGATTTTTATAATAAAAAAATAATAATTAATTAATAAAATTTTAAAAGACCATAATTTAACAATGTATTATAATTTATTCATAATATTTGTCGAAAAATTCATTTAATGTATAAAAAGGTCTTATGAGCAAAAAAGTTTTAAGTTTATTCGAAAATTCATTTAAATTATCACATTCTTTTATGTCATTATTTAGAAAATTATATATTTTTATTGCACTATACTCCAGGCTTCTTTTAAAATGAACATAGTTATTACACTTTGCCAATTCTATATTGGTGTTGTTTCTTAATGCATGTGTCCTACTTTACACTTGTATTTAGACCTATTCTTGTGAATGTACGTGCTTGTTAAGTAGATGTAAAGTGAAACTACTGTCATTATTTTGTGCTTTATAAACAATGGGCGACAATGATCTCTATATTTGGCTTTTGCGACTTGTCTAACAGTTTTTTTTTGCAAGATAAGGACTGTGTTAGTGTATACGCTGTTACCCCAAACCTCTAACCCGTATCTTAAAATACTAATTTATACGAAGATAGACGTAACGTTTGACCATATTGCCTAAGGCTCTCCATGCGTCATCTCACTCCATAACCGGATTAGATAATTATTAGAATAACCTACCAATCTCCTTAGCGTATTCAGCCTCCTCTACATATTCATAGTGCGTCGAATCTATAACAAAAATAACCCCTTTGGTTCCCGGATAGTAATGGCGCTTCAGTAGCGCCATCTTTTGTCCTCGACGCGTGGCACATAGAGATAATGCAACATTTTTGTGGTAAATCGTCTTCACCTTGAAACCAACTGTCGGAATAGTGTGAACTGTTTTTCCAGTCACTAATCTCATAATCTGTATAAGAGACTACTCTCTTTTCCGACTCTATCTAGGCCGACTGAGATAAACGGATGTATAGATACTATTTAGTTTATATTAGGTAAATCATGTCGTTAAAATAGAGTGCTGCTGGATATATTTCGATCCAAAGCGTTAATCATGAGCGTTCATTTACAGCCGCCGCGGCACACTTCATGACTTCACATTCATCATTATCGTCTACGAATTGGATCGAAACATGACATGTCGAGTCGTTATAATAACTATTTTTTGTTTTGGCACCACCTAATATCAGAATTAATTTTCCAGCTCTCCACTACCCAAAGGTTGTCTGGAACAAATCGTTATTTAGCGATAAGACCGCCTGATGTTTACCTCTCATTGTAATTTCTTGCATTGTACTCTTTCCTACTCGTTTTTGAGGTGAGCATAAAGAGTACTTTTGTATTGTATTGACGTACCTACCTACTTACTCGACTCGACTCGACTTTAACGTCATAATGCAATATAATAGTTCTGTACCTAATCTAAAATACGTATAAGTCTCACGGTTGACAGTATTAGTATGCACCTTATCTTTATTATGTATCCGCACGTATTAGGTACCTACACGTTGTGTGCACTGGCGCGTACTTCCTGGAATCCCCATCAACGCATGTCCGGATTATATTAATATTGCCGTTAAATTCGTAATTTGGATGATTTACACCGAGCTGAAAATTTTATGCAATGGTAACCGTACGTACTTCTTACCATGATTGACTTAATTTTAAGCATATTATGGTCCATTGCTTCGATATGTATGACAGCAGACTGAGGGCGCTTGAAACCCCTGTAATCACTCATTTTGTATTGGGCAGATTTACTTTGTACATACAGACTAAGGTTAAACTAAGCTAATATTGTCATTTCATTATTAACTCTCACTATAATGAAATGTTAAGTTCATTTCAGCGTCGCTCAATACCATCTCAATACAGTAAAATGTAAGTGTAAAGGTGAGTAGCCACTGTAGCCTGCGATAGTAACGCCATTTAGTGAAGAATTAGATTTCATAAACATTAAATTGCTAATTAAAGTTCGCATCGGTTCTCCGCCATATCCTATAAAACACTCCTGAGTCTCATATTGCTTTATTTATAATTTTTGAATTGGCACAAGTGAAAAACGACCTTAAATTTATTTATGTACCTTTATGGTTGTTTGTACCTTGTGCCAAAGTATCTTGATAGATAAGCAGATAGAAATTATTCATCAAAACTCGATGATAAATGTAATATAAGTAGGAAAGACATTCAACATGAAAGTTAAACGTGATCTTTCAGAATACGACATTTTAGGGTTAACTCCGATATTCGAAATTCGATTTTTTTATCGTGCCGTCCCGCTCATTCAAATATTGTTAGACCGGCCTTAAGCTAAGCCTTTGTCTACAGTGTACTCTGTTACTTTTCAGCATAGGCCTCCCCAAGATTTTTCCAAGCCGATCTGTCTCTTGCTGTTCTCATCCATGTTGTTCCTGCTATTTTCTTTATGTTGTCTTCCCACCTCCGGTATTGACCACCTTGCTTTCTTTTGTTGTACCTAGGGCACCACTCCATCACATCCCTATTGGTTCTAAAGAGAATACGAAAATAGGATAGATAGGTATGTACCTATATCGGTATACCCATAAGGGTATAGCCAATTTAGCGTCGCATACTTGTTTTTAAGTAGGTACATAACATATCTAACCAACCGAAAATAGGAAGTTGGCCTTGAGAATACTAATTACTTAATTAATATACCAATGCTACAACCTACATAATCTTCTTTTTTTGCTTTACCATAGTCGGGTAAAGTGGATTCACTGACGTTGAGATTGCCTATTACACTTATTTTCTTGTAAAATATCTACAATGTATTAGGGGTACTAGACGATATAATACATAATAGGTAGATAACATCCATTACCTAGGAACAAATATTCAAGTTCATCTCATCACACAAATATTTGCCCTGGCCGGGATTCGAACCCAGGACCGCCGGCTCAGTAGGCAGGTGCACTCTGTGCACTACAAACTGCGCCAACCGTGTCATATATTATCGAACTAGTAATGAAAACAGCAGTATGTAATCGAAGGTCAAACTGCTTTGCCAACATATTATGATTATGATCTTCGATTTTGAGCAATTGTTGTTAGGCAGACCACAACTATACAACTATGTATTAGACTAATCCGCCTTTTGCACAGCAACAACAACAACTCTTAGCATTTTTTACAATACAACAATTCTTTATTGCACACCAACAAGAATTTTTTTACAATTGAAACCTTAATTTATAAATGGTAGACAATAGGCGGTCTTATCGCTAAAGAGCGATCTCTTCCAGACAACCATTGGGTAGAAGAATAAGCAAAAATAAACAATGAAAGAGTAGGTGGTGAGATAAAAAAAAAAAAAAAAATCAGCAACATAAATAACAAAGTATAAGTCATACACATACTTAAATAAATATATATAAAGATAAACATACATATATACAAATAATATACATATATTATAATATAGGCAAAAATACACATATACACAAGAAAAATAATAAATACAACACAGCTGATATCCAACTTAGCTAGGAAATTTTTTTAATGTGCCTATATAATTTTATATTGTAGCTAATGTCACCTTGGGCTAACAAATGAAACAAAAATGTTAGCCAATAGTTTTATTCAACATAAAGACATTCAAAAAGCTTTATAATAAATATTAACAAAAAACTTGATACAAAGCCTAACTCTGTATACATATATGTATTATCATTTATCATGACTTCTCTCATTCAGTCTATACATCAACACATACCACTAACAGTTACTGCTAGCTATTGTGTCAGCTTTACCTAGTGTTCAGCACGCATAACTATTATTTATAATACAATTTAGACATCTATATACTATACAATACAAAAAATAAATGGGACAATTATCACTTACAATAAATTCGTACCCTTGACTAGTCATACTCCAGAGACGTCAACAGGTTCGAAATGTAGATCAATTATAATGTAACTTAGGTCTATTTGCCTTGCTTAGCAATTTCAGTGCAAAGCCATTCAAAGCCTTCGGAGATTCCAGTGCCCTGACTTGCGACAGTTGACAGCATGTGGATCTGAAATAGAAGAAGTAATGTTACACAAGGTACTGTATAAAAAAAATATTGAACTTTAGTGTTGAACGCAGATCACTATTGTTAAACTTTGTTAAAGAATTTACTTTGTTGTTTCTTTGTTCTGTACTACACATAGTTCATATTTAACTTACATTACGATCCTTCCATTGGTCCAACTTCAATTCCTTCTTCAGATCATCTAAACTGGCGGCATTTGGCAGATCTTGCTTATTAGCCAGTATTAAGAATGGGCAGTTCTCAAGTTCCTTCTCATTTAGCTAAAAAAAAACAAATGTTTTAAACATTGTGCAGAATGTACAGTAAGTAAAAGCAGTATGATTTGTTGAAGAAATACTTAACTAAGTAAGTTGTCAACTGTCAACCTTAAATAATATATGTTAGGTATACTATAAATTTATAATATCACTATATTATTTTTTACAAACTAAACCGTGATATTCTATGCAGACAAACAGTTTAGGTTAGTTAATAATTTCATTTGATTAATTATTAACTAATGGTGTTCATTCACACTCTTATGGTGACATAAACAAGAGATGTTCTGTTGCTTAAGGGAGGTATCTGGATTTTTCCATTCATTGCAAAACAGTTACAGATATTTTATTTAATAGAAAGAGAAACATTATTGTAAATTATGCATGCAATTTAAGAGGGAAGTCTTACCAGTCTGTTCAGCTCAAACTCTACAGTCTCCAGTCTTTCTTTATCAGTTGAATCAATCACAAATATCACCCCCTTGGTTTTCTGAAAGTATTGGCTCCACAGTGCTGTTATTTTGTCACCACCACCAATGTCCCACAGTTCGTAACTTGCATTGTTATGTTCCACTGTTTCCAAGTTGAATCCAACAGTGTGAGTGGAGTCCACTGTGGTACCATCTTTAATTCGGTACAACACAGTTGTTTTGCCCACACCTCCATTGAGACCCACTGAAAATAAATTGAGATTTAGAAATGTAAGTTCTTATTTTACAAAAGTATAATAACCAATACCTACTTTATACTAATAACATACCAAATCACGTAAATTATGCGTACTTAATCATTTACGTTGTGATGTTATTTTTAGGTAAGTAGGTACAGTACAGTGGATGTTTTGTACTTATACAAAGGAACGAAAGTTTGAGAGTAAATTAACTCTAGGAGAAATAATTAAAATAAAATGTGGAATCAAAATGCTAATGCGCATTTTGTTTATTTTTTCAGTATTTTTAGGTTAGGCTTTTCTCCCCTTCCCACCCTGCACAACAGCGCAATAATCCTTTAAGAATACAGCATTCATTGCCCTCAGAGGGTATTTCCAGCGAAAAGTAATGCAGTAACGTCAAAGACGTGTTAGGCATGGCTGAACGCTGAATATAGATAATATAAGATATTTGAAGTATTGTTACAACAAACTATAATACTTACAGATTAAAATTTGCATGGTTGATTTGCCGAAAAGCTTATTATAAAGGTTTGAAAAGAAATTTGCCATTGGGGACGCAACACGCTCTCTGAATGTCAAGTACGAGTTCTTTATACGAACACTGCGATATAACTGAATACTGCAACGCACTGCAAGAATACCGGTTGTTTTCCTTGTTTATTTGAGTCACTCAACTGAAGTTGACTCAGCTCATGAGTCATAAGGTCAGCTCAGCTATTGCTCAGTCTGATGACATCAGGATCAGAATACGTTCAGAAACTACTATTTTACTCTGACTAATAATATTTTTATACAAATTCTCAAAATAAACATGAGTGCAACACCATTCCTATGTTTCCTTCTTGGGATAATCTCTATTCTCTATTCATACTATTTAATATTAATACTACTGGCACGTTACTGCTTTAATGAAAATAAGTTGTACTACTGGCAGTTCTAAATTTATTTTATTTTATTTTAATTGATTGATTCCATACTCAAATACCGTAGTAATACGTTAATTAAGGTATATGAACGCCTCTTTTTTTTTACATATTTGCTCCCTCGTTTGATTTTTCTGTGTTACCAGCCAAATGTAGAAAAGATTTTAAAAATAGAATACAGTACACTTTGTTTGGTGTACCTATAGATAGATAGCAACAGTCAAAGTGGAAAAATATAAAACGTAATTATACTTGCTGCTATTATATTAGGATACTGAATACTATTCGGTTCAGACTATACCGACTTGCTGTGCGCTTGATTTTTTTTCTTATACTTATCCATAATAAAATGAAGATAAAGTTGGATTTCGCTTGTGCTCTTGGAGAGTAACAGCTCTAATTTCTTTATATAGCTTGATTTTACTTAAAGGAAACATTCTTTTATATTTCTTCAGATAAATAACTGCATTTATAGATTTTAAGAAAAATATGAACCGGCAAAAATGAATACTCTTAGTATCATGGGTAGTGTTGTTTTCTAGGTCTCGAACTGATGGCGCAGATTTCGAAAATAACGTCCAGTTTCTAGATGGTGAACTTCACGAAAAATGGTCATGAGCGTACTATTTATATTTCGAAAAAGAGGAAATTACTAAATATTTATGAAAGAAACATTATCAAGTGATTTTCATTTACAAAAAAATAACGTATTAATAGTAGTCTTCACGTATACTTCAAGTAGGTAGCCGAATTTTTTGAAGAAATGAGACGCACATTTTATTTACACCTATACTTTATTTGCCACTATTATAACTTTAAAGTATCTTCAGCATACAATAGCAAAACTTCCAAGGCTAAGGCTTAGGATACACTTCTCTCAGTGTAAAGATATTTTGGCCAACTGAAAGATTTACATTATATACATTTGACATTGCAATTGAAAGCTGGATATTTGTTGTGCCATTGGATTACTTTGGATAGTGTTATAGGAAATGCCCAGATTTCACAATACAAAAGCAGTTATAAATGTTACATAATATTAACTTACACACATTAAATAATAATGTCTACCCAAATTAACTATAATAATTTAACATAACTATAATAAGTTTCTGGATCTTTCTAAAACAATGTTATTGTCTCTATTTATTATGTGTGTATACTCGAAGTATTAAAAATGTGTATGTAAACACTCCAATTGTGCCTAAAGTTATGTACTAATGTATAAATGCATTTACCAAAATCTGTTATACAATACAAAATCTAATGAAATTTCTATTCAGAATGAATAGGGTGTGCTTTCTATTCCATAGATTAACAATGGAAACAGACGAAATTTTATAAAATATGAAATCCTTATTGATGATTAACAAAATGATAAATATACACCAACAAATTAAAGTTCTTAGCCTTAAAAATATTAAAACGACATTGTATAATTAGTTACATACAAATTTTAAAGTCTTTTGGATTCAATATAGATTGAACAACATTCACATTACAGGAAGTTGCTAGCCATTTAGGGAATGTACTCGATAGATTCCCAGAGACTACAGGAAATGTTATATCTCACTTTTTCGCCAGTTCATTAGACAGCCAGTCCAGGCCCTCATATAGGCCTTGGCCTTGTGTCGCACAGGTTGCTTGGATGTACCACTGAAAATTAAAACAAAAATCCTTATTAGACCAATATGAATTACCAAACCACTTGGCTGAAAAGACCAAGATCTGTAATCTGTAATTTTAAAATTTATGGTTAAAAAAAAACTTCTGGATTTCACAATCCGTAAAACCCTTTGGATGTTGTCCTGCTTACATGACTACTCCATCTTGGAATGGAATAAATCTGATTGGACCATAGGCCCATGGCCCTACAACCTTACATGTCAATTTAATATGCAATAAATGCATTTTGCACTGTACTAACTTTACTATTTGTATCAGACAATAATGCAGTGATAGTAAAACAACTAGGTCATCCAATATTGTATGATCAGACTGAATGACATATACAACAATAACAACATTTGTGAATTATGCAATATCAAAATAAATAATGATTTCTTCATAACTTCACACCAGCAAAAGATAAATTTTGATTAAGAAGTCAGTGTCTATATACCTAAACTTTGCTTGAGAGTATCAAGAGTGGATAGAACCACCACGAAATAATAATAACATTGTATTTTATTGAGTATTGAAGATCCCTGATTACTCTAAAGGCTTACATTTAGATTTACAAATAATCAGTGATGTTCACTTTAGTTGAAATAGTATGTTTCAATTCCTATGGCTGATGGACCACTTGTATGAATAATTAAGTCCTCTTTGGGGTTCCAATATATTAGAAATTTCTGCATTAGACATGCATGAGAGATTGGTATTCATGAAAATTTTTACCATATGGGCATAACCTGTTACGGACTTTGGTCATAATTGAGCAATATAATTTTTTTTTAATTCAGTGGTACTTAGGATAGTGGACTATGTTTAAAGA
Organism: Apotomis capreana; assembly: GCA_947623375.1. Taxonomy (NCBI): domain Eukaryota; kingdom Metazoa; phylum Arthropoda; class Insecta; order Lepidoptera; family Tortricidae; genus Apotomis; species Apotomis capreana. The sequence continues at coordinate 10,163,990 of OX392514.1, forward strand.
AATATGATGAAATAAAATTAATAATACTCACACGGCGGTTTCTCAAGTTGTTTAAGTTTAGCGCATTGGTCAACTCAGCTGCAGTCATTGCATTAGGCATGTCCTGTTTGTTGGCGAATACTAAAATAACCGCATCTCTCAGCTCGTCCTCCTTTAACTGTAACAAAAGTAAATAGTAATGAATAATATGTACAAGATCAGCCATAACAATGTTTGCTTACTTTTTAGAATTTCGGCATATCTTAGAAAGAGACAATAAATAATCAATTTAAACCATATTGGAATTGATATGTATACGAATACAAAGAACTATTACGTACCATATTAGCGAGTTCATTCTCAGCTTCAGCTATTCTCTTAGTATCACTTGAGTCCACCACGAAAATGAGACCCTGAGTGTTTTGGTAATAATGACGCCACAGTGGCCTGATCTTGTCCTGGCCGCCGACGTCCCACACCGTAAAGCTTATGTTTTTGTACTCTACTGTTTCTACGTTGAACCCAATCGTCGGTATAGTGGTCACTATTTCACCCAGTTTTAGTTTGTAAAGTATAGTAGTCTTCCCGGCGGCGTCGAGACCCACTGTAAACCAAGGTTAAAGCGAAAATTATAATATGAATAACATATTGTCACATACTTTAATTACGAGCTAATGAGCCGTAAAAAAACACGATTCAACGCTATCGTCTACCGATGAGCTGTCAATTGTCACTTACCCATAAGGATACGCATTTGTTTTTTGCCGAAAAGCCTAGTAAAAACACTTGATATCGTCAAACCCATGTTTAAGGAGTTGTTTAATCCTTAATAACTTTATTAAACAAACAATTTGGTAGAGGCTAAAGCAGTAATCGTAGTACAACAGATTACTCGGATAACTGATACACGTCGTTTCTTAATATACCAATTTTCTTAATTTTTACATCTAGTGTTGTTCAAGATTATATCGATTGTTTACGGTTTTTATTGGTATGTCATTTTAGACACGTCATCAAATTTTAAGGTCGGCTGTCTAGATATATTATGCATTTTTAATTCTTATTAGCAACATTTTTCACTACTTTTTCATTAAATTAATATTTCTCACATAGGTAAAACCGATAATCAGCAGCAAAGTTGGGTCAAATGGAACGCAATTAAATAGCTTCCAGACGTGGCAGATTTAGTTGTGTTTGTCAGATCACAAGGTCAGAACTTATGGCCGACGTAATCAGATAAAGCTTCTAACGCATTTGTTTTGGCTCCCAAAACGTGTCATGGGTCTAGCAATAAACAATTAAAACCATAGATAATACTTTGACGTAAAAAATTAACCAATAGGAATCCAATAAGTTTTGAAGCAAGAGTTTGATTGCTGTCATGCGTCGTCATAGAAACGCTTTATTATTTTATTAACTTTTCATTTTTTTGGCCGGGATCGACATGGAGATTTACGAAGGTGAGTTTTTGTGGACAATATTTATCTTGTTAGTGATTTCTTTGACAATATAATAAGTTTTTGAAGTTGACCGTTAATTTATAAACAAAGATTTAGTGAACAGGTTCGCGACAAATTTTTGATCATGTCAGGTAGAAATCAAGGATTAAAAACAGTATATTTATACCCTCGATGAACTTATTAGATATATATAAATAGTAAAACTATAAAATGTCAGCGTCCTTTCAGGTCCTTATAAGATTTTATCCATCCATTAATTGATAATAATTTAAATAAGTTATAACAGCTAGTACCTACTTCATTTTGTGTCTTGGCTATATTCATTAAAGTTAAAGCTGTGTTTGTATTTTATAGAGGATAAATTTTCGTTCTGTGCTTAATCCTGAGCCTGATGTCAAAATTTCTAATGAACAGATAGAAATAGGAAGGTTATTGTTCACATGATTAAACCTGAAGAGTGAATTATCAAATACGTATTATATTAAGCTCAGAAGCGCTAACGCTCTACCAAATTTTAACGCGAGAGCGCTAAAGGAGTTGCCCAAGGACACCGCCTTAATAATTTATTTAATCATATTGCACAACTCTGTTATTGTTTGAGATGCTTGACATTGCGCCTACTCAATCGCAGTTGGGCGTCTGTCCCTGTAAAGTACTTACATTACAGGCCTAAGGCTTTATCAAACTAGAAACATGCCATGTCATGACAAACACATAGGTACACTGTGCTGTCTATACTTAGCAGGACATACCAATCAAGATAGTACCTATTCCTAATGTAGAAGTGAGCAAATACGGCGCAAGGCAATGTCTTACCGCGCTTAGTTTCTATGGGCAGTAAATATGCAATGGTGCGCAATAGGTAACGTTACGTCATTCACGCGAAGGCGGTGCTCGCTGATTTAAGGCCGAAATTCAATAGTTAGTCTGACTGACTTAGGTCGTTTAGTTGCTGATCTCTTGGTAAACAATGGTGGTTTAGTCCTTAATTGCTTTCATCTGCTGTACCGGCCACTCCTGTAGGCATCAGCACAGGTTATCAGTTGGAGCCGCGATTGTTTTGTCTTCGGCTACAGTTTCTTGACGTAACTACCCCGGTACAAAAGCAGGTGGACGTAATAACGTATTAGAACAGTTTTCCTTCCCACCGCTATTAAGGGTCTCGTCCTGATCCTGACGATCGATAAGCTACAACCGAGCAGAAACTATTTTAGTCGTAATTTGATAGTTTTGTCAACAAGTGTCCAAATGTTCTAACGTTCGTGAGAGAACTACCACATCCACAATATCCACATGGGCTGTTAAGTTCAAAAAAACTAAGAAACTAAGTAGACCAGAGAATATTAGTTTAACATATAATATATAATAATAAGAATACTTATTTCATTATTTCATTTCATTATTACGTATTCGCGATCTTTGTCCGAAGCTGTTATAAAACGAGTTACTTAATTAAAACGTAATTATAATAAGACAATGCTTTTGCGATGAGAAATTTACGGATCTGCTTGGCTATACGTTTGTTATTGATGGTAAACAGACTAAGAATTGTCGCCATGGTTGTCTTATCTATCGTATTCGAGGCCGCGATTACGTCTCGTCTTGTCACGATTGTTTGTTTTCCATGACACGCTTTCAGTCTAACGTTTATTTACCTAGGTTCTAAACATGTGACGGTCTTCATCGTTTATCATTGTTACCTTTACCTGTTGCTCCTATCTGCTGCGCTTTCACAAATGATTTGTTTCTGCAGACGAACTCTCAACTCTCAACCTCATTTTCTTCGTGTGAAGGGTTGAAACTACTTAACCTAAATTAGATTTTACGCATTGACGCTTGTAGCCTTCCGGGAGTGCCTTTTATGAGGTCTGCGGCGGTCTATAGATTAAGAGTTAGTGTTTATTTTATAACCTTTGTTCATCAACATAAAAAAAACATAAAAGTTGGCTTCTAAATTTACATTAAAATCGGAAATAAACAGAATGTTATAAAAAAAAATCTTCTTAAAATATTCATTGAATTTAAACCAAAACCTGATAGGCGTACAAAAATGCTGAACAATTCGTCCTGAAGGTCACCTTCTCGCATTAGACGGGTCTCTGAGGACGATGCCCCGCGTTATACGGACGAGCGCTCGCAACTTCACCGAGTTTACCTAATGCTGCGCATGAATAAACAACGGACTGTATATCCATATCCACCTGTATCCTTCGTACATCTAAACTAGTCCTTTGAGGATTATGGACAGAAAGATATATGTGTGCCTTTTGAGTATCAAATTGTGATTTGAAATTCGTTGTAGTGGTCATTTCATGGAAGGATTTCGAAATGATCCCTCAGTTTTCTAAGTGTATTTTTGAAATAAGTTTTTATTGGCGACTGTACTTTTTTACTCAAACGTCCAACTGTGCGTCAAGAAGAGTATTCAAATGAGTCGAATTCGATGGGATGGCGTTACAGAATTCTCTTGTCCAACTCTTTGCTCCATCATCAGATCAGTTTCATTTTTTAGACACGACTTGAACTGTATCAGGGCTGGTCTGGCTGGTGGCTCTCATACCAGTGAGTCCATCTTTGTCTGGGAGTACAAACCCACTAACTGAAATGTCTCCGCGCCACAGGAGTGATTGCTCCATGTTGCATGATTTGATTATAGACAGGACAGGTGAAACTTAATAAGTTGTAGTTTGACAAAAACTTCATTCTTAAAAACGTTAGGTTACTAAGCTAAAAAGCGAGTCACAGGCGACTTTTTGTTGTGAATATAACATACACTTTTCCAATTGCATTTGTCAATTAAACATTACTTGCAGCTTTCTAATGTACAATTAGCATATTTGAGCATTATTTGCAGACATTTTACAGACCAATTTGATAAAAATCGAACGAAAATCGTATTGCAAACTTTCTTTTTTAGTAAAACATGTTTATCGCTGTATCTGGCACAAATTTGCTGTATTAAAGTGTAATCAGATATCGTTTTTTGTTGACGTTCATTAGATACAATCGCTACTAGCACGTCGCTATACAAAGGTTCGTCTGTCGCTCACACCGGTGATACTAATGACCCGCGAACATCGTTCTTAATTTGAGTTTTGGCTAGTCATTGTTAGATACGACTGAAAAGCCTCTACCTACATCAAACCCATTGTGTTAAACTAGCTTAGCTCGCGATTTCTCTCGCGCACAAGGATGAAATGTGTCCGTACAAATTTCAACTCCTGTTTAGCCCTCTTAGGAATGTGTACCTATCCTTATAATTGTAGGCAGAGTACGTCGTTTTTGCGTTTCTGTGGACGTAGAATCTCACAAACTTTCACGTTTATTATGTGCAAATAAGAAATATAGGACTAGAACACATTTAGTTGGATTTATCAAATAAAAGTAGGCTATAAAACGACGTATGCCATTGAGACGCGTGAACTCTGTGATGTTATCCCGTCGGGAGGAGACATTAAACTAATTGAAAGTTCATTTCATAGATCTTTTATTTCAGATTTTAAAACATTTGCCAAGGGAATACCGTTCAAACAACTTAAATGGATCGTAAAAGTTTCCTATTGGATATAATTGCTAGCAATTTTGACAAAATTATCTACGAATCAGTGTTTAACAAATATTTTATGGAATTTACTTCGTCATAGCCCACCATAATGTTCCGGTTATCTGGATCCAATCTACATTGCAGGCTGTTTGCTTCACTTAACTACGTAATTGCTTTTGAATGTCCGACACAAAACACTATCTCCACGTTAATATTCTTCGCGTCTAATCGTAAATCTGAATTTGTTTGAAAACTTATATTCGACCGATCCGAGCCGTTTTTGCCAGTCACGACGCAAATAGTCTGACTTTCAATTTATACTGTATTATTACGGCATAGACATTTAATATTGTGTATATCGCTGCCCATGGGTAACAATAGTATTCATTAGCTAGGTTAAGCGTCTATTCTTGTCTTTTATGTGACTAAATACAATGGTGTCCTATGTGACAATGTCTAGAAATGCTATCAATTTGTCATAGTATAATTGCGTTAAAATATACCGAGTCATTACAGGAACTTGACTTTAGGTTGGCGTTTCTCATCTTAAGATTTTTAAATTCATCGTTCGCGAAGTCATCGCTTAGTTGGAGTATTTTTTAATTCCAGTTTTAATCTATGTAGAGCTCAATTCTTGCGGAATGGATATCTCACATTAATCAAGTGAAAGCCAAATCGTGCTACCGTCAGGCATCCTAATCCGTCATGGACTGATCATGAACATATTAATGGTCCGAATCAATAAGCAATTGCGGAATATTATGTTTACGGTCGTGGGACCATCCACCCACTTGGGATCACGTAAGCGTAAATAAATTCGATGTCGTTTTTACGGCCAAACGATTAGAATAAACATTAGCCTGGCGTCGCGTCTTTGATTGAAGATGTAATAGAAATATCGGACAATTATTTGGAGATCATTTTAAATACAGCATCTTATTTAACTTACCGATTGATTGGCGAGTCACCACTATTCACTTCTTGTCATTTGGTGAGATAAACAATGAAACTTGAAATTTTGTACCATACATTCTACTCGAGCCAAACAACTAGACGCCGAGCATTCATTGTTGTAGCAGTGAAATAATATAGTGCCTCTTTCCATACGCCTTTAGCTTCGTTTTTGCATTTTTGAATTGAAATATATAAAAATATATGACGACTTTATCTAGACGAATATATGCCTATGCGAAAATTAGAGCCGATCGTTGAGGTTCTTACTAATATAATATAAATAAAATAAATATCCCAACGCATTTCAAGTTTATTTATAAAAAGCTAAAATAAATATCGCTTCATTCGCTAGATTTAGAAAATAAATAGGTCAATAGGGATCGAATAAATAGAACTAACGTACATTACAATGAAAGGGTACAAGTTCAGACTCATTTAAGGCCTGTAATCTCTGATTACTGCCGGTAAGTTCTGTCACGTCTGACTGTATCGTAATCACAGCTCACATGGCTGTCATTGTAACAAATCGACCAATTATTGCCAGCTGCACGTCGTCAATCATTTGATTCAACAAATAATCGTTGGTTGTTAACTTTATCGCCATTTTGTACTCATTGATAAAGCTACGTCATATCTGACTATGGTGCGCATAGTAAGGTTACTCTTTACTGCAACAAATGTATGGTTTGCAAATTAATAGCGCGCAAAGGTGAAACTTGGATTGGAATTGATCTTTATAAACTTTGATTGTGATATTTATTAGACCTACCATTGAATGCCTTCTATTTGAAGATACCATTTGAATAAAAGATAGAACAAATAGATAAACGACGCACTGGAGCGTCGTTCTACTTGATTAGACAAACGACCTCTTGATCAATGAGACGTCAATGATCATTTCGCATATTGCACGCGTAACGTCCTCGATTCATAATAGAAAGTGCATTGACTCTACTCCAAATGATTCTTGTAAGAGTTCTAAGATTGTACGATAGCGCTTGAAACGTAAATATGCAATTGATATTCTTATGTAAATAATATGTAATTTGCTTAAACGGTTGTTCATAAAACCACTGCCCATTATTGCGAAAGAATGCTTCCATAGTTTAATCAAATGTTACGCAAATAAAAAGCTTCGTATTAAGGTATGTGCTCCGATCAATAGGAAATTGGCATCATCAATCATTTGCTTCTTTTGACCTATATTCGGCGGGTGAAGTCTCATTCAGTGTATTAATAGCTGCATCGGATTATAATTTATACTTTATTACTTTAGGTATAAAAATAGTTTTATCACCTGTGGTGTCTGTGGTCCACCGAATCTCCTGGTTTGCGAAAACGTGTCTAATATTTATGTATGTTTTAAGTTTCTGGCTGGAAAATATTGATTTATAGTCTGCTATAGAAAGTTGTTTTTTGTATTGTTAACGCATGGTATTTACTCGTAAATTGCTGCAATTACAATTTCTCGCATATCGTATGTAAATTCGAATAGCACTTGCAATCTTTGTATTAACTGCTTTCATGCTGCGACGTCGTTTAGGTACTTGTACTTACTCGAATTTGATCGCAGAAAAAATCAGGCGGTAAATTCAAGTTAGATAAAATAAACCATTCGTTTTTTGAGGACTCAAAACAATCACTATAGTTCAAAATCTAATGAGCAAGAGCAAATTTGTGTTCATTTTCAGTTGTACCGTTGTTTTTAAAACCGGTAAAGATTTAATGTAATTTTGACTTTAACTAGCCATTTCCGCATTTAAATCCCTTTAATGGAATTCCATTAACTTTGTAGCAAATACTCGTGTTCGTTACTTTTGTGTTAGATCCATCCTGTATACAGTGGAAAAAAATGTTTTGATCGTGAAAGAAAACTCATTTTTATCTATGTATTTATTTTTCATCGATTAAAAGTGCTGCTCCCTCCATCTAACCCTATATCTGGCTAATTCCTTGAGTTTTATCCTTCCGCGCTTGCATTTAGTAAATATTACTACCGAACTTATACGGATATATGATGTCTTAAACTTGTATCATGTAAGGTGTCCAATATTTGTCCTTGCTAATTACTTTTATTAAACCTCTTTCTCGCAACGTTAAGTATACTCAACGCCCAAAACAAAAAAATCCTGCCAAGTTGTTTTCGATTATATTCACAACTTATAGTTATAAAATATTTCCTTATTTCCAAACGAATCTTTACCGACTATGTTTATTGCCCGGACGCACATATTTTGTCAATTCGCGGCAAAATGGTGCCGAAAGAACCGATGACTGTGGGAAGTAAGGTAAATAATAATTCATAATAAATATTTATCACCATAATATCGATGCAATTACGCTTACAATTGATTTTTATGGGTATGAGCTTTGTGTTCTGGTATATTTCTAACAATTTGGGTGTAAGACTTGAACGTTATTTGGTTCCCAATATGCGTGTTGAGTATTGAGTATTAACTAGCCATATCCGCATTTAAATCCCTTTAATGGAATTCCATTAACTTCGTAGCAAATACTCGTGTTCGTTACTTTTGTGTTAGATCCATCCTGTATACAGTGGAAAAAAATGTTTTGATCGTGAAAGAAAACTCATTTTTATCTATGTATTTATTTTTCATCGATTAAAAGTGCTGCTCCCTCCATCTAACCCTATATCTGGCTAATTCCTTGAGTTTTATCCTTCCGCGCTTGCATTTAGTAAATATTACTACCGTACTTATACGGATATATGATGTCTTAAACTTCTATCATGTAAGGTGTCCAATATTTGTCCTTGCTAATTACTTTTATTAATACTTATTTTCAAGTTTACAATGAAAATAAAAGTTTAAGTACTTGAGAAATGATCAAAATGTGCTGAGTAGTAACGAGTTATGCTAATTTTACATAACTTATTTTGCTTACTAGTAGCCCTCAGTTTGTCGATTTATGTAACTAGCAGCTATCATTTGGGCTACTGTTAACAAATGTTTTTTTTTTTTGTTTTTTCAGCGTATCTTTTGAATAAAATAAAGTTTACTTTGAATAAGATTTTTTCATTCCAGGTTTCTAGGAATTTGTCATAGCCCATTGATTCTTTCCATCCTGTATGTGGCATCTCAAGGCGTGAGTCTGTCACTCGAAGCGACCGTTAATGGTCTATTCGGAAGACATAAAGTTGTCGTTTACAAGCTTGGCTGTTCAGATTGAAGTCACGTCTTGTCCATTATCTACATCGGTGATTGGCGAAACGCGTTCTAAGACTGTCCTAATGCACCCTCATCCATCTATGTCACTAGTATTAAGTAGCGGATACTGTATTGCAACTGGGTAGTGAAATATTTTTATGTCTGGTCGAGTCAGGCTGACGCATATCTGATAATTAACTCTTGTACATTTTGTACAAGTCTGATTCTGCAATATCAATTTTCTTTCCACATTTCATAAACGGCAATTTATTTTAAGTTAGAAATGTGGATGGAGTGAAAAGTGATGCAATCTTTACTACAAAAGGCTAAGAGTAATTTTTCTTTTACTAGGTACAAGTCTATTTTTTATTTGTTATTAAAGTTATCTCATATCACACACTAGCTCCGAGTAGTGTTTTATTTCTTGCTATTAAGTTATGTACGTCGGTACCTACACATGGCAAACTTAGCTTTTAGTTATTCATTATGCAGGAGTAAAACGCAACCGGATCTGTTAAGAGAAACCACGAGTGAAACAAATAAAATCAAATGTAATTGAAAAGTTTTTATTAAAGTAGGTATAATTATACTTAATACACTCTTTAGTTTATGATTACTATATAATTTAATGGATATTTAAATCACACATTTAAATTTCCGTTACATTAACTGTTAACGACAACTTGTCTGTGTGTTAACGACAATTTCTTTTAATTATTTGCAATAAACACCAAGAAAAGTTTCTAACGCTATCAAGTTTCCTGATCTGTTAAATATTATCAATTCTTTGAACTAGCTCAATGAGTTAAGTGATAGAGTGATGACAAATAAACAATACCACACAAAAACACATCATTGGATTAAAATTAAATAAATTAACCCTTAAATGCATGGTGTAAGATGCAGCTTACATAAACAAAAATGAATTATTGTTTGAAAACTAGAAACATTTATTTGAAATAAAATAATATTTTATATTATAATATTGTGTGTTTTTTTTAAATTCATGCTTTTAAGGGTTAAAACTTAGAAGATCGGTAGGCAGAGGCTTAAATGCCGAGTGCACACTAGGCAAGAACCACATCGGCGCCTCTCTAGCGGCCATATAGTATTTTTTTTTACTAGATGTGCCTCATACAGCAGTCAATATTTGAGACTATACTCCAAATTGTAGTTGCCATTTCTTTACTCCAACTTACCTATAGTAATCATCGACGCTTCATCGACGCTATGCATTTCAAAATTCACTTTAGATTAACATACATACATTTTTCAGTACCCTTACCACGAGTAAACGGGATCGTACTCGCTCGCGACAGCGTGAACGATTTGTATGTAGAATAGTACAGTGCCCCTACCGGTTACTTTGTAGAACAGTAGAACTACAATTCTCCACAGAAGTCGATTACGATGTCGCTATAGCGAGTACGGTCACTGTAAACTCATGGTAAGGGTACGGACCGCTGTCGGGGACTTGTCCTTATACAAGTAACGCATTATTTCATATAATGGTGTGTACATTTAATAAAACGGATAGTTATTTTAATGTCGAAATATAAATGGCACCGCTGGACCATGCACTGTATTAGAAGCTGAGATACCACGCGTTGTTTGTTTACCAAAATGTATCCAAGCTTACATTTCTTTTAATTAGCCTTTAACCAACGACCGCCAATGGTTTATAATCCAGGGGTCTTTAAACTTTTCGACTGTGCGCCACACGGCACCTTGTTTGGTTTTATTTCGCGGTTCGTGAGTGTATCTTCGTATCCTATGTGTATTTTATGTCCTTATTGCATACACAAAGGCATACCCTGCTCGTCAGAGACACATCAGTCAGGCCTAACACACAGGAGGTAGGAGAATACAGCCATGGGCAGGGCGATATATTGTGACAATTTTTTGTCATGAGTTGTGTTAGAAGATGTCATTCAGATCCCAGGCGACCACAACCCTACTGCTTTTTATAAGTATATGCAAGCGACCTCGGTTGCGCTTTAGAGGGGCCTGGTGGCGGCCCGTTCTTTGGTGACCCCTGGTGTAATCTCGGAATTTGTCACGTCGGCCAAAGGGCCGATAACTCGGCAATCATCCGCCCACGATGGCCCCCACACGTCCCAATCGTCGGACACCTGTTCTTATGACGCCACCTATGAAGCACTCTGTTTGGAGGATGTGATCAATCAAAAAAATTGGTCAAGATCATGTAATTTATACCTACTTGAGATGTTTATAGATTATGTATTAATGTTTGTGGCTTCTGTGACAACTAGGGAATACAAAACATAAAACGTCAAATTTTTATTTTTAAATGGTAATACGGAAGCCTTCGCGGTTCGTCTCGCATTTGGCCGGTTTTTTTGTTTGTGTAAAAGTATTGTCAAAATACGATTTACTTAAGTAAATCAAACAAAGTATTTAAGTAATCTTGCCGGATTTATTCCCGCCTAGCCCTAGTTATTTATAGCGGCCGTTTCTCAAACTCTCTACTTGTTTATTTCCAGCATAGGTTTACAAGATAACGCATAAATTGATTGCTGGGAGCCGCGAGATAGTTTCATGGCCGTGGGACTTCGCATACAATTAGGAAAATTTTACGATCTAATTTCATAGTGAATATCATCGCCGGAAAACCTGAATTGTTAGTTTTTTGTAGATTATCGTAATTCATATCGGTACACAATGCTGACTATGGTAATTATTTATGTTTGTAAACTTTATTGCAAAATAAAAATATAAAAGTACAAATGGCGGACTTAATGCCATAAGGCATTCTCTGCCAGTCAACCATAGGGCCAAAGAGCATTATGTTGGGAAAGGACGTTTTTATTACCCGTTCGGTTATATTTAGGGATCTGATTTACCGTCCTTCAATTCAAATTTATGCGATTGCCTTCTATTGGAAGTACCTACAGTTGTCCAGGGCTCCTACACCTAAATAATTGTGTAAGCATGCTGGATAAAACAGATTTTCTGTGTCAAGACAGTTTTTTAGATTTTTTTTAAATGGTGTATATATGGTAGTTATTGTAAACGTAAAAAGTACATATTTCAGCAATTTATTTCCAGACTCGTGATCTGGGTATTAAAATGTCATGAACCCATATTAGCCAGACTATCGACTCGCATATCTTCTCCGTCGATTTATTTTGGCATCTGTTGCATAATATTCGATTTTATACGCTACGTGAGCTTGTTTTGGCCGCGACTGGTCCATTCCATTGTGAAACCAGAATCCATTGTCCTAGTGTCGGGAAGTTTTCAGCTTTCGACTTGCTCGTTACGTCAATCGCATCTGGTGTTGAATGACAGAATGAGATCTGAACCGGTTTTTGGATCATGTACATATGTAATATTATGTGTGAAATCGGATTCATAAGTGAATCTAGTCACTATATAAGGTCTTATTATTTCTCATTAAGGTGAGCACTCATAATAAGAGTAGTGTGCGAAACGTTTGTTGTTGGCTATGTAAACTCCGTGTTTAATTTTGATGGGTTTCTATTGAGCAGAAATTGGAAAATCGAAGTCTTTTGAATCAAAAGTTCAACCAATGTTAGTGTGTTTCTGACCTTATAAAAATAGAAGAGGGCTTCCATGATCTAGGGTTAGCATTCTAGGTGAATCGTACGGCACGAAATGGGCTAGTAACCAACTTTTTATCGGCATAGCAGCGTGGCCTGAAGTGCCGTTATAGCAGCCACATTCGATTTATCGATCCTAGAGGATGCCACTTAGAACCGGTACACTTTACGTTCTAAACATTTTAATACGTCTTTCGTTTGTGGCGATGTTAGCGGTTTTTTGTCATAGTCTTACATGTTTACGTCGATCATAAATCACATATGCAGCTGTAAGGCTAACTTCATAAGGAACGTAGCTCATAAGCACGGATCTTAAAATGCGAGCAAAATCTATTAAAATTACATCAATGCTCGCATTTTACGAACTCTGTATGACAAAAAATATGTGCGTGCGCTCTAGAAAAGTGTCTGGCCTGTTTGTGACATAAAAATAAAATATATGATCCTTGTGAGGGTATTTTATAACAATTCGTATTTGCTTGATTCGGTGATGAAATTTGATGTAATTTGGTTGAATTTCAGTACAGTTAAATCAAAGATTTTAGGGTTACTTTATTCTAAAGCGCAACGCCGCCATGTCCTGTCCTGTGCGTGACTTTACGTTAATCTGTATGTTGGTAGGTATTACCTCGCTTTAAGAGGCCTTATTCCTTTTAAAATGTTGATTGACTTAGACATTTTTCTCCATTATCAAACATGTTTCTTAACATATTATTAATGTTACTACCTAGAACAGGGCTATTGGGGTTTATTGATATATATTTGAAACCTATAGTTTGAATTTTTCATTGATAATTAATTTTTCAACTTATTTTCGACTGCACGCAATAAAGGCATGAAATAGCTACGTTACTACCTAGAACTCCTGGGAAAGGATTATTCACTTAAAAAAGTTGGTTCAAATTATCAATACATATATTTGGTATAATATGAAAAAAATAAATTTTAAAAGGAATAAGGCCTCTTAAGTGAGATTCTGCGTTAGGTGTGGCTGCAGCCTAAGGGTTCAACTAGTCGACAATAACAGTCCCCAGTTAAGATACTTTATTAATAGGCGCTACGAGAATAGCTGTGCCAAATGTGGTTGATCATATTACGATCTCGCGGCGTACATCCGTATGCCGGTGGGCCGCCTGCAGTTCCTTAAAACTCATAAAAAACTAAAGTATAGTATTGTAAAAGCACACATGACCCGATGAACATACGATCTATTTCTTCATTGAACGATTTTGTCGTATAAGAGCATGGGAAAGTAAGCAGTGAATGTGCAACCGAGTGTGAGGCAGCGGTCCGACACGCACTATTGCATATTGCACAAATCGCTGATCAAATTTGTTAATCTCTTTCTCTTTGAGGGATGTGAACACGAGTTCAAAATATTTCAGAGTTGATTTTAATGGATCGAACGACGCTGGATCGGTTTAGCAATGTGGGCGCAAACTTATTCAAGTGAATAAAGCTTTTGACGTGTTTTCGCGACCGTACTTAATGCATATGCAATACGCAACAGTCTAAGACAAGTGAGTCTAGGATGAGAGTGGGAAGATTCTTGACGGAATTTATATAATCGAGTCACGAAAATAATGTTTACAGTTTATAATGATTAATGATGAATCTAAATTAAAAAAAATCTGAGTGGTTAAAAAATCACTAGAACATGATTGTGAAATTACTTCACAAATAAATTTTACATTTGATGACATGTATGGATGTACTTCTTATTCGTATGCATTCGCTCGTGTAAGTTATTTGGTTTTGCATAGGTTACGCACTTGCATAGAGTGGCCAAATTGTCCTTCACATATATAAGCGCCACTGTGTCACGACGTTTGTACATACACGTTTCGAAACCCAGTAAACTATTTGAAAATCCAAACAATCTAATAGTAAGACTAAACAATAACAAACTAACACTTTGTCTGCCGCACCCACAATGTGTCGGTTGTTCACGCTTTTAGAGCATTTCTCTGTACTTTCAGCTGCATTGTTTGGTTTATTTGTGATTCTGTCTGGGTTTTCTGCTGTATTTAGTAATTGTTAGGCTGAAGTTACGTAATGTTGCACTGCGTATTGTATTCATTAGCTTAAATTATTAAGTAACTCAAAGGCAAGCTTCTTCAAACTTTCCATAGGTATTTATTTTTCGTTTAGTTAGAATGCATTTTCTTTATAATCTTTGAAGTCGTAGGGGCAGCACCTCGTAGGGTGTATTTATATTCCTTAGTCCTTAAGGTGCAAAGAATATACCTGTTTTCCTCGCTACAGAAATTGAGTTAATAGCTCATAAACTCTGCACTAAACTCTGCACTGCAAAAGAACAACGAGTATGGAGTTGTGGTAGTAGCAACTAAATTACTCTGGAACTCAATTACACGATAATAAAGATTTTAATGTTAATAATTTGGAACAATAACCACGCTACCACCACTATAATAGCAGCCATAACTCACACACGAGGAAGCAATTTTCGTCAGGACCAAATTAGAGTTGAACTATGGAGGATGCATAATATTTCCGTTTGAAGCCCGACGACTAAAGTGGACATAAATTAGGGACTGTCTCTAATGAGTTTCTTACGTCCCGTTGTCTGATTTGTTTCTATAATAGGAACCGTTTATAATAGTTAGAACAACGACAACTTAATAGTAGGTTTTAGGAGTCAGTATTTACACCGCTTCACTTACATTATAATTAAATTAATAATTCTAATTCGTACAAAATCGAATTTGTCAAAAATCGACCAGACATCTTATCGTATGAAATGAAATCAATAGCGTTAAGTATTAACGGATTTTATCTCTCCCGCTTCACAGTGCAATACGGATCGTATATTTTTTTAATATTATTTCGAGATTCCTCTTAAGATTTTTTGCTATACTCTGTCCCTTTTCTCCTTACCTAAGCTTTTATATTACCGCACCCTTGTGATCTACGCATGGTCCGAACCCACACTCTTAGCCGAGCCGGCTGCAAGTTCCCCGAAAGTGCCATTCGTTAAATTCCATTTTTAAAATTATCGGCGGATGTCGCCTCCGGTGTTGTCATCGCAGCGCCATTGAAATAGTCCTTATGGAATGTTCCCATTTCACCGCTTGATTGGATGTGGACGGAAGCTGAACTTTGTTAGGAAGGCGTTTGTTCTGTGACCATTTTTGTGTCATACCGTATACCGGTCAGCTCTCTATTATGCTCGCGTGCTGCGCCGGCGCTGCGTGTTTTAGTTGCGTTCGCTGCTCGCCCAAGAATAGCCGCTACGATGGATCCCGTTCCTGTTGGACTACTATTTGGATTAATTCGTTGGTCGTAAACGGCTGGTTATGAAACCTTCGCTTCGACCTTTGATTGGTGATGCGCGCGTGTATCGTTGTTTACTGCTTCAGTATTCAAGTTAACAGTTCGACGTAAACTCGTGCGTATCTCACCCGGCAATTTACAACTTCGTTATCACTCGAACTGTGCATACATGTGAAGATAACGCGGTTGATAAAATTTGAATCGGTAATAGGGGCGCCGGCGTGTGTTAAATTTGCAAGTGTATATACTATCTATATAAATATGGCCTGTTTTTTAGCCCTTGATTTATGCGCGGGCAAGTCGTAGAGTTTTCTACGGTTCGGTTATTTTGATGTGCATTAAGTGGGGATCTCGTTTGATCAGTGTGCGTATGACTGATGCGTGGTGCGTCTGCTCCGGTGCAAGTGTAGCGGCGGGCCTATTTTAGTACCACGGAAATAAGAGCGGCAAAAGGAGCAAAAAGGCGTCCGACTGAAAAACTTGAGGTCGTGGTGTCGAGTGTATTTCTGTCTGTTGTGATCCGATGTCTATAACAGTTGCTTGTGTAATTAGTGCAGTGTTATAACAAATTGGAAAAATGAAGAAAAGGACGATATCGACTCTCAAAGCGATATTTGGCTCAAAGAAAGGTAAATACTCCTCATTTGATGTTATATTTACGAAGTGTTTCTCCTCAGGAAGTGTGAATTGTTTTGTAAACTTCGCGTATTGTCGAATTGTCACGTTTTACCGATTAGTTCGTTGATTTAGAGGCGCTCATTAGTTCCCTTTTCTTAGGGAGCAAACCAGAGGTTGGATGCCGGTATTAGTTTTATACAAAATAACCGCTATAAACATTTTGGCATCTTATTATTAAACATCTCTATAATTTGGTCGGTTAATTGCAAAATTCTATATAATAATATTAATAATCTATATTCATATCAATTTATTGAATTACAGTAATCGCGAATTTAAGAAGAACGATCAATTGATCACCATAACAAATATTATATGTAGTTTCAAAATAATATTGATTCTATAGAAGAATTAGAAATCTTATAAAACAATAAAAAGCTGTAAAATTTGGTTAATGTTATGTGGTTAATTTAGCGAGTTTTTTCCAGTAAAAGTTAGTTTTTTTTTAGTTTAATTAATTATGTCTCATTCCATTGCCTAATCATGGATAAAACATTCTATAACTATAGACATTGGGTATTTGATGAAATTGCGAATCAATGATTCTCCGTTAATTGCTGGATCGGTGAACATTTCTAGTGTAAATTATAGATTTTTAATTCACAATGTTAATGTTGCGTTTCTTCACGCGATCAGCCGGCTGGGGCAGCTGTTTCGTTTTTAGGGTTCCATCTTTTCATGAATTTAAAAAGAAATAATCGACCCTTTATATTTAAGGAACCCATGTTGCTTTTTTATAGAGCCGAGTGTAGAATATAGATACGTCGATGAACAGCTGCTAGTAAATTTAACAATAACATGCCCGTTTGAGAGCGACTTTAAAAAGATGCTTTAAATCACTTCGGAGTCGATGCGCAGGCGCATACACTTATTCTACGGAAAGATAAGTCATTATCGGCCTGTCAACTATATGATCTCAACATGATTTACGTATGTAATTTATTTATTATTCTCGTATTGAATTTATACACTATAATATAATACCATTGATGATTATAATATTTATACTTAGGTAATTATGTTTTGCATAATCAGTGATTATTAATCACCTAACATAAATTCTATTAAAAACGGATTTATATGGACACGGAAGTCTATGTCTTATCAATATACAGAGAAGATCCTGTTTAAAAAATAATTAATGTCTTCAAATCATGTTCTGACGTTTGAATCTTACCAGTTTTTAATAGCCCTTGCGAATGCGGCAAAACAACTTGGCTTCTTTTTAGCCTAACAATTGATTCGATTTGGTCGTGTTACACTGTCCGAATTTTAGTGGAATTAGAGTAAAACTCAATTTAGTGAAGTGTCATTGACTCAAATTACTTAATCGCTTATACTATCATTGTTTACTCGGAGTTTATAAAATACCCGCTATACTAAAAATGTTTGACGTTTTATCAGATAAAAAATAAACTCGTCTCATAACTCTCATATGCAAGACTGTGAGTGATCGTGTGTAGTTCTATATGTACACAATATTT
The DNA here is from genome assembly GCA_947623375.1 of Apotomis capreana. NCBI lineage: Eukaryota > Metazoa > Arthropoda > Insecta > Lepidoptera > Tortricidae > Apotomis > Apotomis capreana. The sequence goes on from OX392514.1 coordinate 10,182,134, forward strand.
CGCTTATTCTCTGTACTTATTGTTTGCCTAGGTAAGAGTCGAGTTTTACGAACTGATAAACACGTGGTGTACCGCATGAGTATATACTTCGCCGTATGGATATATGACTCGCTTAGTACCTACTCACTTCGCTTACGACAATTGTTTTGTTCAGTGCTTAAGATACTGTAAAGAAGGTTACATGTTCTCGTGTGTTTGTGTTTAACTGAAAATGCCGTGTGGAATAAAATTTCGCTGGAGAAAAGGTATTACATGCACAATATCAATTTGATACGCTTTATATAAATTGAGTATGTTGACGCTAAAGATGTGAGCGGCGTTTATCGGTCAATGGTCACAAGCTAAACACTTCATAACTTTGTTATGATCAACATTTGCGAAAAAATAAATATTCAAACATGTTTCCCATTTGAACTACTAACTTATTTCAGTACCTATTCATGGAAGTAAATAAGAAAAAGTATACTTAGTGTCGGTGTTATTAATATCTAAGTGGAATGAATATTAGAAAATCATTTGTATTAGTTAGTTTTACATTGCCCATTTCTTTGTTGAAAGAAACATCTTGTTTACTTAATATAGTATTAATCTGTCGTATTTTTGCCTATGATAAATGCGGTAAGGTCGTAAGAATTGTCTCTTTATCTATAGCCTATGACCTCGCATATCACAATCACAATGTCAACATAAGTCAAAAACTTCACATGGTCTTTAAGGCGATCATTAATTCACCTTTCATTGCTCTAATGATGTTAAATTTCGTGAGCTTCGTGACTATCTCGTGTAAGTATAGGTTAATTAACTTTTGTTTCTGATAATTCTTACGACATCCATCATATCTGACACCTGCCAGTCGAGATGTCTCATTTTGCACAATTTCGACATGTCTTTGTCTTTCGTTTCCGTGTGCTCGTGGGAACGTTTGAAGTCGTGTGCTGAAGTATATAGTAAGATTATATCGAGCTCGTGTCCGTTTGTTTGTATAGTAGCTGCTATTAGACAATTGTCAAGACTGTTTCTGGTTTAACTTTGAACCTTATTACAAACGGCACATTACCGTGTTTGGTGGTTGAGGGAGTTTTGATTTTAGATGGCTGGAAAGAGCATCTACGTAAACTTTTTTTCATACGTGATTTCGTGCTTTAGATTCGTTGCCCAACCGGGGAGTTCGCACTGTTAGATAAATCATACTTGATAATTATGATGTCTTAGCTAATTGCTAACTAGCACGCTAAAGTTATATGTAACAAATTAAGTAATCTCGTTTAGGTACTCTTATTTCCACAGATTCGTTAGTCAACCGAGTATTCATGTCCCTAATGTTTTCCCTTGTTTTGTCTAATCAGTCTCCCGTATAAGTTTCTTAGTCTGAAGAATCCTTATATTATTTCTATTTATTTAATACAGTCATAACTGTATCTAGTCTAGATTCCATATATGCAGAATTCAACATGCACCTAGCGTGTTCAGGATCCGATAAACAGTGTTAGACTGTTAATGTGAGGTATATTTTTCTTATCCTTCGAGAGTTTTTTATATCTTAAGCGATGAGTCGCGTGCAGGTCAAATGGCAGGTTTGTGACGTCAATCTATTGTTTACTGGTTTCCATGAATTTGTACAAAAATATCGCCAACATTCTAATTTTTAAAACATTGCGCTGTAAACCTGAACTGATTGAACTCAGAAAAGAGTTCACTTTTGTTAGCATTAGTCACAGTTTAAATTAATGTCGTATTGTTAAAATTTGCGCTGCCCACATGGAGACACTTGCGCAAAGAATTAACATTCAATGAAAATGAATTGCTAAAAATTCTTTCGTCCAACTGAATGTACAACTAACACGCTCTTTTTATCAGTAAAACATTTTACATTATTATTGAAGTTAACAATAAGATATGATATGAACAAAGTGTTCGACTCTAAAATTAAAAGTCAACTATTACGATACGAAGGTACCTATTTACTGTACAACTTCATGTAATATTTTTCCGTGCCAATGAACCTTAAATGAGTTTAATTATATTGCTAATGGCCAGTCGTAGAAACTTTATATATCATTTTATAATAAACTAGCATTAACCCGCGGCTGCGCTCGCGTTCCTATATAATATACATTATCCTACGGGAACGATGTTCTTTTTTCAGGATAAAAGTAGGCTATTTGTTAAGTTAGGGTATAATCTGCAATCTACATATCCCTCATGCATATCCGTCCAGCCGTTTTAGCATGAAGAAGTAACAAACATACACTTTTGCTTTTCTAATATTACTGGGAAATACTTTTTAAGTTATTACAACTCCACTTTATCAAATCAAACCGATAACTCAAGCACTCAAATCAAGCGATCCCAGCTTTTACCTTATCCAAATAAAGTTCACTTCAAAATTCATGACTCGAAGTGAAACTAAGATGCGGGAATGTGCAATTAATTTGTATAAAGCTTTTATATACTGTCCCGAGCCTCCGCTTATCGACTTGGGATATTCGAGATTGGTTTAATGATTCTAAGCCATGTTCTAAGTTACGTCTGTATGTGGCAATATGTTCTATTGTAAGAAATTGAGATTCTCTTCGTTGATGAATGAAAAAAATATTATTCTGAGCCAGATAAGCGTAATTCAAAATTCTGAAATTACTTAACGTAATTGTTGAAAAGCTTGAATGTATTTATTACGGATGCAGGAAGTTTCCCGACGATTACTCCGCCCGTCCATACGTGCCGCCCGCGCTGGCCTAGGTACCGATTGACGACGATCGAGATGGCACCAAATACTGTTTTTTTAATATAATAGAACCCTTATAGGCTCACGTGTAGCTGTCTTTCAGCCCGTCTTGTACAACCGATTTGCTGCAAAACTACTGGACCGATTAATTTGCAATTTGGCGCAAATGCTTTTAATAATTTTTATGTCCACGATATAAAATTTCAAAATCGATGGCATTTTCGTTATTAACGTCCCAAGAAACCATAAAAATGACACCCATACTCATATTTAGTCATTTCAACCACATCGAACCCCAACAGGCGAGATGGTAGGTATTTCACGTCCACCACGTTTGTTTTTAAAATCGTCGTTGTTTTGGTAATCAGCGACCCGGTAAACCATAGAAACCCCTGTTTATTTTCAGTATTGTTGTTATATTCCAATATTGTTGTTATAGTAATCAGCGACCCGATAATCTATAGAAACATTACCCTTGTTGATTTTCAGACTTTGTCACCACATTCTCCTCTTTTAGGGGTTGAATTCTCAAAAAACCTGAAACACGTGTTTACTCATTTATCGTTAGAAATACTCCTTGGAAGTTTTCAATAAAATAGTCTTGCTAATCGTTTTTCCCCATACAAACTTACGACCCCTCTCTCACCCCCGTAGGAGGGTAATTTTGACAAATGCTTCTTTTATTTCACCCCCTAGACTTTATAAGGAACCTACGTGCCAAATTTGGACTCTCTAGAACCAGCGGTTTATTATTTAGACATTTCAACCCCATTTCACCCCAACAGGGGAGATGTTAATTCACGTCCACCACGTTGAATTTTAAAATCGTCGCGGTTTTCGTTATCAGTGACCCGATAAACCATAAAAGCAATACCCATGTTCATTTTCAGACTTTGTCTCCCTTTTAGGGGTTGAATTCTCAAAAACCCTGAAACGTGTTTACTCATTTATCGTTAGATAGACTCTTGTGAAGTTTCGAATAAAATAGTCCAACTAATCTTGTTTCCCCATACAAACTTTGGAACTCCATTTCGCCCCTTTGGGGGGTGAGTTTTGAAAAATCCTTTCTTATTGCACCCCTACGCTTTATAAGGAACCTACGTGCCAAATTTGAACTCTCTAGAACCAGTGGTTTAGTATTTAGACATTTCAACCCCATTTCACCCCAACAGGGGAGATGGTAACTCACGTCTGCCACGTTGGATTTTAAAATCGTTGCGGTTTTCGTAATCAGCGACCCGATAAACCATAAAAAGAAATACCCATGCTGATTTTCAGAGTTTGTCACCACATTTCTCCCTTTTAGGGGTTGAATTCTCAAAAACCCTGAAACATATGTTTACTCATTTATCGTTAGATAGACTCTTGTGAAGTTTCGAATAAAATAGTCCAACTAATCTTCGTTTCCCCATACAAACTTTGGAACTCCATTTCACCCCTTTGGGGGGTGAGTTTTGAAAAATCCTTTCTTAGTGCACCTTTACACTTTATAAGGAACCTACGTGCCAAATTTGAAATCTCTAAAACCAGCAGTTTAGTATTTAGACATTTCAACCCCATTTCACCCCAACAGGGGAGATGGTAACTCACGTTCGCCACGTTCGATTTTAAAATTGTTGCGGTTCTCGTAATCAGCGACCCGATAAACCATAAAAACAACACTCATGCTGATTTTCAGACTTTGTCACCACATTTCTCCTTTTTAGGGGTTGAATTTTCAAAAAACCTGAAACACGTGTTTACTTATTTATTGTTAGAAATACTCCTGTGAAGTTTCGAATAATATAGTCTAATTAATCTTGTTTCCCCATACAAACTTTGGAACCCTATTTCACCCCTTTAGAGGGTGAGTTTTGAAAAATCCTTTCTTAGTGCACCCCTACACTTTATAAGGAACCTACGTGCCAAATTTGAACTCTCTAGAACTAGCGGTTTGGGCTGTGCGTTGATATGTCAGTCAGTCAGTCAGTCAGTCAGTCAGTCAGTCAGTCAGTCAGTCAGTTTCTTCTTTTATATATATAGATATCGATATTTATTATTGTAGTGTCCCTTCTGCGTCCGACGAGAGTATTCAAGTATTCAACATATTTAAGATGCTAAAACTCTATTCGATTTGTTCTTGCAAAATACTTTTTGACTCTCTTCTAGATGAGGAAAATGCAACTAAAGCAAGTTTTCATATACATGTCTAGATTTGGGCATTGTCTGTTACTTCTGTTAGATTTATTGACCGAGCGATCGAAACATCTCCGTTTCAATTTCAACTTGGCCAAAAATGATTTCGTTTCGTGTTTCCGGATGTTTGATGTTCGGCAGTTGTCATCTACAGATCCCAACTCAACTGATTATCATGATATTTCTTGAGTAGGGTCGATAAATGAATAGAATTATTTGTCTAATCAGATTTTCTTAATTTTTATGGAGGCGATATGGGGTTTAAAACGTAAAAAATTAGTTACCATTATAATGGCGGGACCAGGTCCTGAATTCAGTCAATTCATATTGCAGTATTTAGTACTGAATTGGTACTATTTGCTACCTTTTGTAAAAAAAGTAGTACCTCTTCTATTTCAAAGTTATATTTAAAATAGTCTGGTCCCGCCATTATAACGTTATAATGGCGGGACCACTTTGTGGCAGCCATTGTTAGCTACGATTAGTTTTATGAATATTTAGTTCCTAATTAGTACTCTTGAAAAATGCTTAAAAAGTGTGGCTAGGTACAGCAGGTACTGTGCTGTTGTATTAAAACACTGGTCCCGCCATTATAATGTTTGGACATTTCGCATAAAAACGTGTAAAGGTCTATTATTTATACACTTTATTAATATACATATTTAGTACCTATTTGCCTTTTTATGACCTATACCTTTTGTAAAAATAGTATCTCTTCTATTTCAAATAATTAAAATAGGTTCAGTAGTTTACGAATTTCTTTCCTACAAACATACATACAAATCTTTCCTCTGTAAAACATCAGTGTAGACTAAACAAATTTATACTTATTTTTAATGCAGGGAGTATTTATGTGAATAATTATTTTAACCGAGGATTAAATAGGGAAATGGTAATATTTATACGGAAAAGATATCAGTGATTTTCTGTTATTTTTGAAAATAATTAATATGCACAGTTTGTGGTAAAACCTTTAAGGTCGTAGTTTCCTTCTATAATTATGTATTATTATAATATGTTCACATAATATTACATTATTATTGATAACTGTGCCGTTTTTAGTTTTCTTGCGCTGGTCACACACTGTTTCAAAATCTCAGTAAAAAGTGGGTAGTTCAAAATTAACTTATTATTTGTCAACGTTATAAACGCTAAGTATCTATTTACCGGTGTTCGTTTTCTGTTATTTTCGTGCACATTACAAGTGAATTTATTGTTTTGTAATGAAGAGAGGAAGAAAACCTGTAGTATCAGTGGATGAACAAAAAAAGGCGTTTTTAAAATACAAAGATGTTTTCGGTGATTTCGATTCGTTGCCTTCTCCTAACGATATGCAGTTTATATGAATCTAAGTTCTGAACTAAATTATCGTATGTCTGTGAAATCGTTATTCCTGTCATTGAAGAAAAATTACAACCTATTTTTTGAGTATAAATTTGAAAATTTAAAACAGAGTGTAGATGATGATGATGTATCATACGATAGTTTTGATAGCGAAGTTAGTAGGTTAGTAGTGCCTCTGAAAATACCGAAATTGAAAAGCCCAGTGAAATTTATTGAATCCTTTTCAATTTCGGTATTTTCAGAGGCACTACTAACTCATAAATTAAATTCATATACCTAAACTGGATCGTTAGGAGAAGGCAACAAATCGAAATCACCGAAAACATCTTTGTATTTTAAAAACGCCTTTTTTAGGGTTTTTGTTCATCCACTGATACTACAGATTTTCTTCCTCTCTTCATTATAAATAGAAAGTAACAAACTCACAATCACTGGGCTTTTCAATTTCGGTATTTTCAGAGGCACTACAAACTTCGCTATCAAAACAATCGTATGATACATCATCATCATCTACACTCTGTTTTAAATTTTCACATTTATTCTCAAAAAATAGGTTGTAATTTTTCTTCAAAGACAGGTATAACGATTTCACAGACATACGATAATTTAGTTCAGTTAGGAGAAGGCAACGAATCGAAATCACCGAAAACATCTGTGTATTTTAAAAACACCTTTTTTTGTTCATCCACTGATACTACAGCTTTTCTTCCTCTCTTCATTACAAAACAATAAATTCACTTGTAATGTGCACGAAAATAACAGAAAACGAACACCGGTAAATAGATACTTAGCGTTTATAACGTTGACAAATAATAAGTTAATTTTGAACTACCCACTTTTTACTGAGATTTTGAAACAGTGTGTGACCAGCGCAAGAAAACTAAAAACGGCACAGTTATCAATAATAATGTAATATTATGTGAACATATTATAATAATACATAATTATAGAAGGAAACTACGACCTTAAAGGTTTTACCACAAACTGTGCATATTAATTATTTTCAAAAATAACAGAAAATCACTGATATCTTTTCCGTATAAATATTACCATTTCCCTATTTATTCCTCGGTTAAAATAATTATTCACATAAATACTCCCTGCATTAAAAATAAGTATAAATTTGTTTAGTCTACACTGATGTTTTACAGAGGAAAGATTTGTATGTATGTTTGTAGGAAAGAAATTCGTAAACTACTGAACCTATTTTAATTCTTTGAAATAGAAGAGATACTATTTTTACAAAAGGTATAGGTCATAAAAAGGTAGCAAATAGGTACTAAATATGTATATTAATAAAGTTTATAAATAATAGACCTTTACACGTTTTTATGCGAAATATCCAAACATTATAATGGCGGGACCAGTGTTTTAATACAACAGCACAGTACCTGCTGTACCTAGCCACACTTTTTAAGCATTTTTCAAGAGTACTAATTAGGTACTAAATATTCATAAAACTAATCGCAGCTAACAATGGCTGCCACAAAGTGGTCCCGCCATTATAACGTTATAATGGCGGGACCAGACTATTTTAAATATAACTTTGAAATAGAAGAGGTACTATTTTTTTTACAAAAGTTAGCAAATAGTACCAATTCAGTACTAAATACTGCAATATGAATTGACTGAATTCAGGAGCTGGTCCCGCCATTATAATGGTAACAAAAAATTACTAGAAAAGTGTTGATAATTTATATTACTGCTATTGACAGGAGATGGGCTTATAACTGTTGCAATTACAAAGTTTTTGGTAAATAGGTATAACCGCCGAAATGGTAATTATAATCGAAGTTTTAAAGACTGGCCCAGGGGACATAAGCATTGCAACTTGTATAGACCACAGCACTCACAGCAGTAACAAAATCTGTCTCGGCTTAATGAATCAAAAGCTTGTGAAATCGTGCAGTAACGGGCATTGTTCCTTGGTAGGAAGGAACAGCAGAAGGTATAATGTTACCTAGATATAAAGATTTCGAACTCTCCATGATACCCGAGCCGTCGATAATATTGGTTTTCACAGGCGTCTTAGAATACGGAAACCAACTATCGGCGGCGAGCGTGAAGATGTATGAGATTACTATTGATTTAGTGGCGCAAGAGTTTGAAATATGATTCACAAATACGTTTAAAAATACGTGTCTGTACGCCGTGTCTATTTAGCTAAATATATCTGTATACGGTTGAATTAGTATCGGGTACAAAGATATCGAATATTTGCAGCTATTATTTTAAATACAGCCTATAATAAATTGGTCTAACAAAAGTGTAATGCACAGTATTGTTTTTGGAATGTAAGGTTGATAGTTCTTAGTACCTAGAAAGATAAAGAAAAAGTGGAAAGTGTCGTTAATGAGAGGAATAAATCGGCAATATCGGTTATCATTTGTGATTGCGCCTCATGTGTATATACAGTACACGCGACTTGTTCCAATCCTGTTAACTTGCAATGTATGTAACTATGTTTGTTCGGGTGTAGGTAATCATGCAACTCAATTTTGAAGCAGATATCTTCAGCCGATTGAACTGAAATTCTGCATACCCACTTTGATAAATAAATAAAATATAAATAAATAAATATCATACAACCTCACACAAATCGATCTAGTCCCAAATTAAGCTCAACAAGGCTTGTGTTATGGGTACTAGACGACGATTTACGTACTTATACTTAAATACATGATGATGATGATGATGATGATGATGATGATGATGATGATGATGATGATGATGAACAACCATGACCCAATTGATAACAATACAATAATATGGTACCATATATGGGGCTGGTCTGATGAAGGAGCCGGAAGTTGGCCCTAGGAACTCTGTAATAGGGTAAAACAATCCTACCGAGTTTGGGCACTTTAGAATCGTAGCAGTTAGCAATTGATACATGTTCAAAGAAAAATACAGTCTGCAATAAAAGCTTGTCACAAAAATGAACATTTTGACAGAAACTTATTATAATTGATCCCTGAACTTCAGAGAAACACTTCTATTAATGTCTTTAGAAACTACACATTACATAATTTGTAACTCAAAATAATTGTCAGTCTCACGTAAAGTGCACCAGAAAAGTCGGAATGTTGCTCGCTAGGTGACCTTTATTTACGTAAGAGGCGTGAACGAGCGGGGCAAACTCTCGCATATCTCGACCCAACTTGTTTGCATATGTTAGACTCTAGTTCTCACGGCCATAGAACACAGTAATTGTCACGATCAGTACCTTAACTTCATACTTAAAACACTGGGAATTCCGTTAACTTGAACACCGCTCCGATGTAAACGTCGGGGCATCTGTGTGCACATTTTATGGCATGCATATGCTCGAGGTACTGATTATGATATCTGTACTATGGTCATGTTTCACTTGGACACGCTAACACGACCTTTTCTTCGGAAAGTGTTGGACGTTCAATTGTTCAAGAGCTTCTAACTTTCTTAACATTTACACGTCTCAGCTGCCGTGCGACACATTTGGAACAATGAGAACAAACTGAGTGGAAACTGTAGTGGGGTTTGTGCTGTAGATTAGTGTAGATGTAGATCAAACAGGTTTAATACCTAACAATTCTCCGGTTTCAGAAGATTATTTGATGGCAAAGTTCCCCTACAGACCTATTCTGTTGTAAATTCTACATGTCTTCAGGTATTAAGACACTTGTTCCAACTATTGCGATGGGAATATTATATTAGGGATTAAAATAAAACCTTTATTTTGCAAAGTACCAAATACCACCTTGGGCTCCAAATAGCGTCACCTTACGGTACCAATGTTCATTTATCATCTCGACTTCTTCGTTCTTATAGTCGAGATTTCGAAGAATTGATTAAACTCGCGTGTGATCTTTTTTCCTTTCGCGTTTCACACGAACACCCGCCGACCACAAAACACCTCGTCACGTCTTAGCAAGCTAAAAACTGCTCCAACACCATGCAATCTTCATCGGAAATACTTACTCAAAGGAAGTAATTTTGTGCTTTATTGAGTTCTTCACGCAATAATACATAATTCGTGGTTCATAAGTAATTAAACTCTATCTTTATGATACGCTTTCTTCGCTGGCACAATTCGTCAACAAATTCGTTACAATACGTAGTTATAATTTATGTTTGTGTGGATTGCTTAATAATGTTTTTTTTCCTAGCAACGGAATGCCTTATGTAATTCTCAAGTGAAGCTCTCAGAAACGATATTAGAATCACGTTACAAACGCGGGAGCTTTAGATATATTGTTGAGTCTTTTACCGCCGTCGTACGATTTCCGTTTTTCTCAACCGCTAGAATATTAATTTTGTAATGACCTCTCTTTTAGTATTCTGTACATAACTTTTAGAATAAAACAATCAAATTCACGTCATTCTGAAGGCTAGTGATGAGCTTTATTCAATCCACCGGTAACTGGTCAATGAACGTAACAGTGCCTGTTTACTCCTTGTACCACTTCGCCATTTCTGATACTTGTCTTTCCATTTGCGTCAGTGATATATGCTCATACACCTACTTTATAATGTATGTTATGAACAATATAAAAGATGTTTTCCTCATAGCATTATACAACCTTGAAGTCGATAGACATATCTGTGTCTAGTCGACTTCATCTTTTCCATGGTTGACGCGTAATTACCTTAAGAAGTCGCATTGTTGTCACAATTCCCTTAACGGATGCTAATTTCCATGTTCCTTCGTCGGTGCCGGTTAGTGCTTGGCACTATCATCCTATGGTGTCACCCCTCGACACATTTCACCTTTATACTTGCCTGCTCCCCTTTAATAACTATGTTTCTGATCACGAACTTTCCAAATTTGTAAACTATTGATCTCGTCATGTTTTGAAACGTGTACCCGATTTACTAGCTTAAATATCCGGTTCAATTAACACAGCTTGTTCCTCCTCAGATAGCATCTGAGTGGAAGATATTCAGGGCAGGCTTGGATGCAATTATAAAAACGTCGTGCGTACAAAATACTTTAGCAAGCGGAAACCACTTTTTGCCTCTCTTAGATGAGGACACTATATACGGTTACCTATACAACTTTTTGCGTTGGGTTTTTTGAGTTTCTTAACAGTTAGAACCGTGCAAATGGGAATGATGATAAAGTTTTATTTCTAATCGTAATTAATTACCATTACTTGTGTACCTATGCGTAGATTAATCTAAAAAAATCTTATCCAACTTTAGAATTGACAGAAACTAAAACTGCGCTAACGGAATAATTTGAAGTAGATGATACAGATTTGAATTGGATTGATAGCATAATATTATGGATTCAAATGTAGGTAAGGTAAATCAAATCACCGGGCAGTTAAATCCATCAAGTAATCAATACCATATCAATCGTAGTACAATTTCCAATTAAGGATAAGGTAAGTAATACGCACGTACGCATACCTATTACGCGCCCACTTTTAGAGTATTTATTTAGATTTGCAATTCGATTGTTAGAGATTATTATGCACGTCAGTACAAATAGGATGACAAAGTTGATATCGTGATCAGCAGCGGGATGATTAGTGTAATACGTGCTGCTTAAGTTGAATTAGGTTTGATATACTCTGTAATGGCCTTTTCAATCATCAAAAGCATTTTCTCGCAATCTGTAGCACATACATCATCTGTACGTAATGAACTGAAAGGCCTGTGATTATGATATCCGCCTGTGACTTGCACCATGTGCTCCGATAGCCAGCAACGTCCGAAGCAGACAGCGGCTCGTTTGTTAGCTACCAGCCTCGGATAAAACTTGTAGCAATTTGTGTTCGCGGCACGCGTAGCCTATGTAACGCCTGCCGCATATCGAAATATGTCTAACGCCACGAATTCGTTCTCGGAAAGGTCGGCACGGAATAAGAATTTCAATATCTCCCTGAATACGCGGTTTTTGCGAAGATATATTAAGGTCAATTTTGTAAACTAACCAAATTATATAAGTATTTCACTCTCTCCATATGAGGAACTATTCCCTTTTTAGAAAACTGAGTTGCCTTACTTACCTTACTTGCCTTCTTTTCCAACGACCCGTACACAGACACGGCAACGAATCGTAGGCATTTAAATTTTAAATTACATATTTACAATGAAAGAGACCTAATTCAAAAACTCCAAGATTTTGAATTAGGCCACTATCGCTATAATTCTAAACGTGCGACATTCACACATCGGTCGAGTACTGCTGAAACTAAATAAATGCTTGTATTAATTTGCTTTCTAAGGAAATTCTGGCGCATTTTTTCATCTGTTCTGCTCTAGACCATTAAGCGGAAAACGCCTTATCGCGAGCATCTAGAATCCTAAAGGTGGTTAACTTCTTGCAGTATGAGGGGACCGTGTTACAACCAACAATAGTTAATTAACAATCCAGTCATGTGCGACCACTCAACCGCCCGCCCTCGAAGCAGCACGGCGTCTGCGCAGAGTTCACCCACCCGCTTCAGTCCATCTGTTTATTGATAAATTTATTATTTATTGCCACGTAATCTTACGTCTGGATTATGTTCAGCGTCCAATAAACGATAAATATTCAAATAAGTACTATCATTAAACTGTCAAATTCTGTATATAATTTATACGAATTCAAGGTCGCATTTCAAGTTTTACCGCCTTGTGAAGAATTCGCGCTTATTACATAAGCATAAGCCAACTGAGTACCGGAATGAAGTGTCATTTACGAATGCGATCTTGAAAAGGAAACGGCCTCTCACCGAGTCACTAGCCACTTAGAATTAATTAGTTAAGAGCCCCCGCGTTGATTCTATTAGGCGTTCGGTTGAAACGTTTCTTTCGACAAATTATAAACAATTTGCTCAGTCATCGACAGTAATATCATAAACAGAATAACAGGAAATTACCTTTTATCTTTAAATCACACAGGCCTTTTGAATACAATTTGGCAATGAAAAGTATAGAGGGAGCGGATGGTATCTTCAGGAAAGATGCCATCCGCTCCGGTTTTCTCAAATTAAAACTTTAAGAAATTTAAGAAATTGTTTTTACTTTCACTATAATCAGGCCCTGTGGTTATTTAGAAAAACCTTGTATTAGGGGTGTTTGAGTGGTATTATTATTTCAGTAGTAAGATCGCGTGACCTAGGTTGTAATTTACCTAATCGATATGGAGGTTGTGGCCGGTTTGCGTCATGGCATAACCGTAGTCGCCTTTCTGTGCGTTGACACCTCATTCTGTGACTTTAGCGATTGACATGTCCTTTCATCGGGATATAGCATCTATATGTTGTCGGATTGCGGTGTTTTGAAGAAAGATGTTAACTTTGCTAGTAATTCAAGAAGACGTTGGTTAGTGTCGCGATTATACGGTTTTGGTGGACTTGACCTTCACAGGCATACGCTAAAGATTGATGTTTGTTGATGTTTCCTAGAGTGAGGTTGTTTGGCATGATTTACATAGTGTCCTTATTCATATTAACACATCGTTAGATTACATCAATCATAATAAAATAACGGCTATATAGTTTTTATTAGTTTTAACTCGTAAAATGATTTCTTGGAGGTTTGGTGTCCTATATGCATCCATATGATGTATCCTTATTTTCACAGGCAAGCGGCATCACCCTTCGAAGTCTTCACGATCAGCAACGCCATCGCCGGAGCAGTCTGGGGCGAACACCCCGGCCAGCGTCGAGTCCTTCTCGCCGATCCCGCGCACTCCGCCCCCCGGCCGCGTGGGGCCCCCGCCCTCGCCCCCGGTCCCCACGCACCCCAGGGCCCCCGTGGCCCCCGAGCCCCCTGGTCCCGTCAGGCTCATACCCTGCGCCGTGTGCGGGAGAACCTTCGTGCCTGAGTCCCTCTCCAAACATGTCAAAATATGCGAGAAGACAACCGTCAAAAGAAGGAAGACGTTCGATTCTTCCCGACAAAGACGCGAAGGTATGCTATTCTTTTTGTTAACCTAATCGAAGGTGGACGGGCTACTAATACCAAATTTGCTGTTGTACATCATTTTTCATTTGCATTATTCTGATGCGTTATCTATTTGTTTTAATTCCGTTATATTATGCCGATTTGTGCAGAATTTTAATTTTTTTTTATATTATTTTAAGTAGTACCTACTTATAAAAACAGGCATGTTTTAAATATTTTATGTATATTGACGATTGCCTTATTGTTGTGGGTAAAAGGGCTGCCAGCGGCGAATGGTGTTAATACCGGTGAGTGGGTGGTGTGTTTACGTAACTGTCAACTGTCATTATCTGTCATCTGTAATTTAACAGCAACCTCAATCCTATGAGAACATTGTGAACGTCTTACCATGGTCTTACTAACACTCGGTCATTCAAGACCCCTTATCTTGACTTGTAGTTTCTGAAACCTTATTTGCATAGGTATTACTGTTTATTGTTAATTTCTAAATGTATATGGCAACTAACACCCACGTCGGGCCGTTTTACTAAAACATAATCGATGATGATATTTATAATGTTAAAACCCGTTTGTTTATTGATAGAATCGGGCATGTTAAATAAAACGAATTATAACTTTGATAAAATCAGTGAAGTTTCGCAAACGGTTTCTACAAAAAGTTAATTTGTTTATGTCAGTTAACTGACTAGTACCTAGTAGTTATGTAACTACATAACTAAGCGAAAAAAGATGTATGTTTTTTGTAAAAGGTTAAATTAGAACCTGTTCTCTTAAAACAAATATTCAATATTTTGTATAGTGACCCTTATTTTCTTTTGAGTAGTATAATTATATCTATGAGGGTTTGTTGCGGGGTCCTTTAGCAAATTGCATATTTGCAATATCAAACAAAGCATCGCATTTCGTTTCCTCGTAGCATAACGTTTGTTGCACAAATACCACTTTGAGTAGAAGAGCATGCTTTTGTCTAATGTTGACTTGAGATTGTGAGATTGTACAGATGTGAGCTAATTTGTTTCTAGGCTTTTTGATATGAGAATGCGTCACCGCTCCTATTTATAACTGAGTGGTACACACAAAACAGACGCACTGCATTGTTTTGTTAACGTCCGATAATGGTTGTAATTTTTCAGGTACGGATTTGGAGCAATTCTTGCCAAAGAACTTTATGTTACCAGAAAACAGTCCGTTTTTGGAGAAGAGTCCGCCAACCACTGCCAAAGTCGCACCGAAGCCCAAAGCGCAGTCTGTCAGGACTACTGTCATGAAGGTAAATGATTCCGCCAGACACAAATTGAATTTCCCACGGGCCCATGTGATGGAAAATTATCATAGCAATCTTGCCTAGCGCGAAACAATGGGACGCGATGCGCGCCCTATGTACTTAACCTAACTTGATCTACGTTGCTAACCTGGATGTCAGCCGAATCTCTTCCCGGCCGCAAGTATGTGTTTCTGCTTTGTGTAACGTGTATGTATGTTTTACTTGCAACCATAAACGACGTCCCGGTCTGCGCCGCCGCCGCTCCGATCTCGTCAGCAAAACACCAAACACAGTTCACACTGTAGTAGTCCTTATATCACTCTAAATAACAATCCTTGGGGCGCCCGAAGCAGCCCACCGTACAAGGAATTGCACCGTATCTCAACACTTCCAAAAAATCGCCCGAAACCACGGAGGTTATAATGTTCAAGACCCGTTACGTTAATAGTTATGGCGCCGGCTCATGTCCGCCCGCGACAGCCTGCGCGCTCGCAGCGCCGTGACAGAAAAATGAACTAACTGATTGTGTGGCCAGTGGGTAAAAACCTATCGATTCTGAACAACCACCCGCCCCGGACCGACCCGTCGTCGGTCCGCTCAAACTCCCGGTAGTCGGGATAGCGTTGAAACCGCCCGTCTAAGGATCGAGTCCCTCACTTGTACATCTGCGATCCGTGGAGACCCATCCTTGCCCGCTATCAAGTTAACGATGCGCCCCCGTCGCCAGCACAACGGTGATAGGTTAGCATCCTTAACCAGTACGAGGTCTCCAACGCACGGTGGGGTCGTCCTGTCCGTTCACTTAACGCGTTGCTGAAGAATGTGCAAATACTCAAGCGACCATCGCTTCCAAAAATTTTGAGTCATTTGCTGCAGCATCTGATACCGTGACAACCTATACAACTTAACATCCGTATACGGATACTCCGGCAAGGCGTTGAGTGGTTGGCCAATCAAAAAATGACCTGGGGTAATGGCCTCCAGGTCATTCGGGTCAGCGCTCAACGGACACAAGGGGCGCGAATTTAAAACTGCCTCAATTTTGCAAAACACCGTTGACAACTCCTCGAAAGAGAGGATCGTT
The DNA here is from genome assembly GCA_947623375.1 of Apotomis capreana. NCBI lineage: Eukaryota > Metazoa > Arthropoda > Insecta > Lepidoptera > Tortricidae > Apotomis > Apotomis capreana. Next base: position 10,198,607 of record OX392514.1, read on the forward strand.
GAGCCGATGACCCGATACAAATGAGTCTTGGCAGACTTAACCACTGCCTCAAATATTCCACCCCAGTGGGGGCATCCAGGTGGACTGAAATACCACGAAATGCCCCGACTGGCGATGGCCGTGCCGATCTCTCGCTCATTTTGACTTAAAAATAATACAATTTCCTTTAGACAACGATCGGCGCCCTTGAAGTTGGTACCACAATCCGATCGTATCAAGGCCGGTATCCCCCGTCGAGAAACGAATCGGTCCAGCGCTGCCAAGAAGGCCTCCGTAGAGAGATCAGCTACCATTTCCAAATGAACGGCCTTGGTCGCCAGACACACGAAGACGCACAAATATGCCTTAACCGACTTCGCATTGCGAAGGCGTGATGTCTTGACCATGAAAGGCCCCGCGAAGTCTGTCCCCACACCAGCAAACGGCCGAGCTTCCGTAACTCGGTCGGGCGGGAGATCTCCCATTTGTGGCTGCATTGTGGCTGCCTTGAGCCGGTAACAAGGCAAGCAACGAAACACAACGCTCCGTATCACTCTCCGTGCCGACAAAATCCAGAACTCCCGCTGCAAAATGCCCAGCAGAGTGTTGCAGCCTGCATGTGAATTCCTGATGTGACGGTCCCAAACCAACAGCTCCACCAGAGCTCCCTTCTTGGGAAGAATTAAAGGATGCCGCGCTGAATAGGGCAATTCGGCATTCCGTAGTCGGCCTCCCACCCGGAGCATTCCGTGCTCATCAATAAACGGGTTGAGGCGGACAAGGCTCTTCTTCATTCTGCCCACGCCAGTCCGCAAGATCCTAAGTTCATCCTGGAACTCATTCCCCTGAATGACCCCCACCCAACGTGAGAGAGCCCTTTGCTGCTCCTCAGGTCCCATTACAGGTGACAGGTTGCGCTGTGCAGCAGGGCTTCGACAATTATGGAAAAACCGCATTATCCATCCCGTGACTCGAAGTAGCTTCCCTAGTGAGCTATACCGTTCCAAAAGAGTGTGGTCCACTGCCACAGACTGCACTGTAGTCACATTGACTCTCAGACCCTGGTCAGGGGGTAGTGGCTGGCGTCCGCAGTCATTGAAAGGCCACTCCGTATGTGGCCGCTCCAGCCATTGAGGCCCCCACCAGAGAGAATGCTCAACCAGAGCAGGCGCCGGGCAGCCGCGACTCGAGCAGTCTGCCGGGTTAACTTCACCTGGAACATGTCTCCAGACCAGAGGAGTCTCTGAGTTATTTATCTGTGACACTCGGTTGGCCACAAATACCTCAAGCGTATGGACCGAAGTCTGCAGCCAGCACAACACGATCTGGCTGTCCGTCCATGCGTAAACCGTGTCATTCAGATCCATCGTGCCACGCAGGTTCTGCGCCACATGGTTTAGGAGACGGGTCAGGAGCGCGGCACCCGCCAATTCCATCTTCGGAATCGTCCACCGGGTCCGAACAGGCGCAACCTTGCTCTTGGCCATGACCAAGCGTACAACGCCCTCGCCAGAAGTCTCACCTGTTCTCAGGTAGACCGCGGCCGCGTACCCTTTCTCAGAAGCATCGCAGAACCCATGCAGGGTCACCCTGGCTCCCGCCTGAGGGAGCAGTTTGCGCGGGATCTCAATTTCTTTAATATGCGGCAATGTGGTCACGAATGCCGTCCACTCGTGCAGCAGCTCGTCCGTGAGCTGCTCATCCCAGCCTAGTTGGGCCAACCAAAGCTTCTGCATGAAGAACTTTGCCATGAACGTGACCGGAGAGATCCAACCATTTGGGTCGAACGTTCGTGCGATAGTCGAAAGGACTGATCGCTTGGTCCAGGTCTTCGACAGCAATTCGGCCTCACAATTGTATGTGAAGACATCCTGAGTCGGTCGGTACTGGACCCCCAAAATTGCCAACGCATGAGGATTATCCGAGTCCTCAAACAAATGCGGGTCTTGTTGGTGCTCAACTGGTAGTCCTGCCAGCACCTCTGGGCAGTTTGACAGCCACTTCCTGAGTTCATAGCCACCGGAGGCCATGAGCGCCACCAATTCATCCCTTAGGATGAGCGCCTGCTCAATGCTGTCCGTGCCCGTACAAATGTCATCCACGTAGACATCCCGGTCGATGACTGCAGCTGCGCGAGGGAAGCGCAGCCGTTCCTGGTCAGCCAGCTCTCGTAGCGTCCGCATCGCTACATACGGGCTGGGCTTTAATCCGTACGTGTTCGTGTTCAGCTCATACGTGATCATCGGTTCTTCTGGGCTCTCTCGCCACAATATCAGCTGGAACCGACGGTCATCCGCATGGATCTCCGTTTGGCGAAACATCATCCTCACATCCGTAACGAAGACAACTTGGTGTCTCCTGAAGTCCGTTAGAATGTCTGCAATGTCTCTGGTCAACTTAGGACCAGCGTGCAGGCATTGATTCAGAGACACCCCGTTAGATGTCGCCGCGCTCCCGTCGAACACGACCCTGATCTTGGAGTCAGGTGTCTTCAGGACTGCATGATGAGGCAATACGTAGTGCTCCTCACAACGCCAGTCTACCCTGGATACTGACATGTGACCCAAAGCCAAATATTCACGCATGAACTCAACATACTTTCGCCGAAAGTTGGAGTCCCGTTTCATGCGCCTTTCCATGGCCATCATCCGTTTCTCAGCCAGGCCCCTGGAGCTCCCCAGCGGAGGTCGCGTCGATAGAAACGGTAGCCGTGTCATAAATCTGCCCGACGGGAGGCGCACCGTGTTGCACTGATAAAATGTCTCGCACTCCTCGTCCAGTGGGTTTGTCCTGGGAGCTGTGGGTGGCTCTTCTGTTGCCCAGAACCTTTGCAGGACCTCCGATAACACGCTGCCGTAGTATATGTTGCTATAATCCGTTGCGTCCTGTGGTCCCCGTACTGGGCCCAATAATGCGTACCCACCTGCGGTACACACGGCCACCAACCCGTTTGGTTGCAGCTCCCGCTTACCGCTCCGCAGCAGCTTCCCGAGGACGTCAGTTCCAAGTAAGACGTCCACCCGTCCGGGAATCGCGAAGTGAGGGTCGGCCAACTCCAATCCATTGGTCAGCTCCTTTACCGCCGGCGGTAACCGTACCGAAGGAAGAACCCCGACCACTTCATCTAAAACAATAGCCGTGGCCTTCACCCGCGTGATCGATGCCGAGTCACCCATCTCAAACAGGAGGTCCGTCTGACCCCTGATGTGAGGCACCTGATTGCCACCTATACCTATTGCGCCATCCCGTGATGGCTCCAACCTGAGGCCCAGCCTGGCCACTAGGCGGCTGGACACGATACAACCTTGTGCCCCCGAATCCAGTAGTGCCCTCACTGGCACTGGCTGTCCATCCGTGCCCCTGACGGTAATCACGGCCGTCGGTAATAATACCGTCACTGGCGGGGTGGGCACGACGGATGAACAGACTGCTAATTGCTAGCAGGGGGCACCTCCCTCCCCTTCTGCTGGAGGGGGAGAGGGCCCCTGGCCCAGGTATGGGTCCCACCCCGGGTAGTACACCCCTCGACCCATCGGTGCCATGCGCGCCGGCTGGTAATAACCCATCGGCATCCGTCCCATCTGCGGCGGACGCGCCATCAAACGTGGGCGCTCTGCGAGGGGTGGGGAGAAGCGATTACTCGGGGGCGGCAACCTGCCCCCCAGCGCGGCCGAGTAAGTCGCGTAGCCCGACTCCCCATGGGTCATCTCCGGGCACCCGCCCGTATCTCGGCGCCGATCCCCCTCCCGCGGAGGAGACTGCGGCATCCGGCGGTACTCCGGAGCCCCCGGTGACCCCCCACCCCAGGAGGGCGGCGACCGCTGGTCTCTGGGTGGCCCCCCCCCCCCCCTGGGGGGGGGGGGGCGACCGTCCACCCAAGGCTGGCTTAGGAGAGGGGGGATGGCCTCCCGATGAGGCCCCGTACCGCTCCCCACTCTCAGCCAGGCAGAGAAGTTCATGATGGGCTCCTCCGCATACTCGGCAGTTGGTGGTCTTACTGCATTCACGCACATAGTGTGCGCCTAGGCAGCGGAAGCACAAGTTTCGCTGCTTGACCACCCCCCTGCGCCTCTGCACCCGCTGTGCTCCAAAATCCGCGCACGCGGTGATCGCGTGTCCCCCCTTCCGGCAGAAGGGGCACACCTCCGATTGGAGGGCGTTGTACCGCTGTCCTTCCCGACGGGGCTCCACCGGTTTGGGCCCGACCGTACGCCGGGGTGACGTGGGGGGTTGCGGCGTGGTTGCCCCTTGGCAATCCGCCCGCCTGCACTCACCCTCCAGGAACGCCCTCAATTCATCAAATGTTGGGAGGTGATTCGATGAATCACCCCCATGTGACTGCTCAAACCGCGCCACCACCTCGCTAGGTAACTTGCGCAAAACCCGGTTCACAACAATGTACTTGTTGTCCCCTAGTGACAACTTGAGTCGCTCCAGCGTATTCACCGCCACCGTGACGGGATTAAGGATTTTCGACCTTATTTCGTGTACATTAGTGACCTTCGATATACTAAATATTTTTTCGATGAGCCCATCAATAATTAATCGCCGATTATCATATCGGTCAATTAATAGGCCCCATGCCGTCTCGTAACTGGAATCCGTAATCTCCAAATGAGTCAAAATATCATGAGGCTCACCGCGTAATCTCCCCATCAACTGCGCCATTTTATACGCGGGGGTCAAATCCGTGCGCGAGTGCACCACGCTGTTAAAAATGTCGCGAAACCGCGGCCAGTCGGCATATTCACCACAAAATTCCGGGACATTCACCGGTGGCAACGGCGCCATTAGTGCCACACCACTGGGTGCACGCCTTACCCCAACATCCCCTTTTCGGGCGCGCTCGATATCCGCTGCCGCTTGGATGATACTCATCACCATATCACCGCACTGGTCTACATTGCGTTGCACCACTTCAACAGCCTGGGTCCGACTTTCCCCAGTCTCCTCTTCGTCAATACGGGCCAAATATTCGGCATGCAATTTCAATACCGCGTCATACCTTTCATCTACCTGTCGCGCGCGCGACAACAATGCGTCCTCGCGATCCGTACGACCAATTAACGTAACGACTAATGAAAACCATCTTAATTCCGATTCGACCCTTGACGCGACCGTTTTAACTACTGAGGGAGCCATGGTACCAACCTCGATAACGCGGATCAATAAAATAATATAACCCGAAAACAAATTAATTAATTAATTAATTTGGGTGAATAATTTTGTCCGTGGAACCCCGATTTTCGACAATAACAATCCGTTTTCGTACCAAACGCGACAACTTCAAAGTTATTCACCCAACACCAATATATTACGCAAAGGAAAACAACACTAAATGTATTTAAATTAAATGTATTTTGAGTGAATAATAGTTCAGCGGAACCCCAATTATTAATTACTTATTAATACGTTTCTCCGTATCGAAACGCAACTATATTTACTTTATTCACTCAACTAACATTTCATTGAAAGTAATAACTAATATTCTTATAATTTAGTTACTCTTAATTACGCAAATGCAACTTAACGTTAATAGATTGGAATGCGAACCAAGCGCAATCCACCCTCAAATTTCAATTATGATTTTGATGCTAACTAAATTACTTATTCGAACGTAAATGAATCAAATATCTTTTCTGTGGATATGAACCACGCTCTGCTACCAAAATTTGATTCCGCCAGACACAAATTGAATTTCCCACGGGCCCATGTGATGGAAAATTATCATAGCAATCTTGCCTAGCGCGAAACAATGGGACGCGATGCGCGCCCTATGTACTTAACCTAACTTGATCTACGTTGCTAACCTGGATGTCAGCCGAATCTCTTCCCGGCCGCAAGTATGTGTTTCTGCTTTGTGTAACGTGTATGTATGTTTTACTTGCAACCATAAACGACGTCCCGGTCTGCGCCGCCGCCGCTCCGATCTCGTCAGCAAAACACCAAACACAGTTCACACTGTAGTAGTCCTTATATCACTCTAAATAACAATCCTTGGGGCGCCCGAAGCAGCCCACCGTACAAGGAATTGCACCGTATCTCAACACTTCCAAAAAATCGCCCGAAACCACGGAGGTTATAATGTTCAAGACCCGTTACGTTAATAGTTATGGCGCCGGCTCATGTCCGCCCGCGACAGCCTGCGCGCTCGCAGCGCCGTGACAGAAAAATGAACTAACTGATTGTGTGGCCAGTGGGTAAAAACCTATCGATTCTGAACAGTAAATAAGCTGTTTGTTTTTACCCTTTTGCAGTATGTACAGGTTTAGACACAATTCTTTATTGCTTCTTAATTTTAGTGATAATATAAAAGTAGTCGAAAAGGGCCGCAATGTCAATTACGAAAAGAGGCGATTTTGAATTGTCTGTTGACACATAGGACATCCTACAAGTAAACCTTTTTTTTAAATTCACTATCGAGAAATCCAATAACAAATTGTACGTAACGGCAACATAAGGAGGTTATTTTTTGTTTGTAATTCAATCGGTGTGTGACACTCTTTTCAAAACAGTGCCATATTATGTATGAGACGAGATATCAGGCCAGTCACGATCTGTGAAGTACATACATACATATGACATAGTCTAGATTATAGTTATTTTAACTCGCGGCAACCGGTTTTCCTGACAGAATTATCAGAATGGACGTACATGAGTACAAATATAGAGATATGTAATGATTAATTCAGTAAATAAAGGAGTTTGACCTTACAAACGGTCCGGTAGTTTTGAATTTTTTACATGTTGTCTAGGATGGTTAGCCAGTGTTTAAAATGCAAAATGCACAATTCCCCCCCCTCCGCGCCCGCCGCCATATTGAAAAAACCCGCACGTTCACGTTATTTTTGCTCATATCTTCCTTTAGGAGCATTTTAGCTAGAAAAAAGCTGTGACAATGTTATAGAGAGATAAATTTACTACATTTTCCATTTTATATTTTGTTTCTAAGACAGATAGTTACGGAGATATGCACATTTAAAAAAACGTAATAAATCGCAATTTGCAACTCAAAAACAAACTTCTGGATTATATCTTCGTTTAGGAGCATTTTAGCTAGAACCGTGTTTGAACAATGTTGTAGAGAATTAAATTTGCTATAATTTACATTTCAGATTTTGTTTCTAGGACAGATAATTACGGAGATATGTAAAAAATAAAGTCACATTTTCCGAAAATGTATGTAAAAATGGACATGAGTTTTATAAGCAATTATATTTCCAACGTGTTTTAATTTGTCCCAGACTAGTCCGTAACTGAATGACAGCGTTCTAAACCAAGAATTATTAGAAATTTCTTGAAAATTCGACTCTTCCAGTTTTTTTAATGTGCATATCTCCGTAACTAACCGTCCTTGAAACAAAATTTGAAATGTAAATTATAGTAAATTAACTTCTCTATAATATTGCCCAAGCACTGTTCTAGCTAAAATGCTCCTAAACGAAGATATAATCCAGAAGTTTGTTTTTGAGTTGGAAATTGCGATTTTTTACGTTTTTTAAAATGTGCATATCTCCGTAACTATCTGTTCTAGAAACAAAATATAAAATGGAAAATGTAGTAAATTTATCTCTCTATAACATTGTCAAAGCTTTCTTCTAGCTAAAATGCTCCTAAAGGAAGATATGAGCAAAAATATGAAGAAAGTGCCGGTTTTTTCAATATGGCGGCGGGCGCGGAGGGGGGGGGAATTGTGCATTTTGCATTTTAAACACTGATTAACCATTCTAGACAACATATAAAAAATTCAAAACTACCGGACCGTTTGTAAGGTCACACATAGTACTTTACTCTCTATTCACCTAATTAGATTGTCTCCTCGTGAAAATAATACTAATTGAAGTCGATTGGTTTCAAAGTTCATTATGTTGGAAGAAACAACAATACTATATTACGAGGGTCAAACTAAAAGTTTTTAGAAAATCAAAAACTGAACAAACCAGCAAGTTGATAGTTTTATTATATCTTTTGGAAATAGTTTCCCTTTACATCAATACATCGCTGTATCCGATGGAACCACTGAGAAAAGCGCTTTACCCATTCGTCGCTAGGGCTCTCTTCGACTACCCTTTGACACGCAGCCACTGCTTCCTCCGCGTCCATAAAACTTTTTCCTAGAAGTTTTTCTTTTATTTTCGGAAATAAATAAAAATCGCAAAGTGCGAGGTCGGGGCTATATGGTGGGTGACCCAGTAATTCCACGTATGTCATCGCCAAATAGTCGATCGTTTGCTTGGTGGTGTGCGACGAGGCGTTGTCGTGGTAAAGGGTCCTCCTACTGCGAGGTCGCTTCTCCCGAACTTTTTCGAAGACAAGTGGTAAACAATTATTAGTGTTCCAGTCTGCGATAACTGTGTTTTGATCCTCTATAACAATTGTTGCGATATGACCTGTCATTCCGAAGAATGACGCCACCATTTTTTTTCCCATGCTTCGACCTCTCTTCACTTTAGCTGGCAACTCCTCTGAAGGAAACACCCACTGAGCAGACTGCCTTTTAGTTTCAGGTTCATAACAGTAAATCCAGCTTCCGTCACCCGTATAAGCATGTTGAAAACAGCATTTGAGTCATCTCCGTTAAATCTTTGAACCATTTCACGGCACCAATCAACACAAGAGTTTTTAGGACTCTGTCAAATTATGAGGTATCAACCGGGCACAGAGATTCCTATCTGCTAAATGTTCATGGAGGATTTTGTGCACTTGACTCATACCAATGCCTAAGCTCGTCTGAATCCGCTGATAGGTCATTCTTTTGTCAGTCGCTATCGCACGCCGCACAACGCTGATATTGTCTTCAGTCCTCGCCGTCGAAGGCCGGACCTCACGCAGATCATCGTTGAAATTCGTGCGACCACGGTTAAACTTATTAAACCAGTTGTAAACAGTGGCACAAAATGGGGCTTTATCATGAAAGGCCAATCGAAGTCTATCATAACTTTCTTGTTGAATTTAATGACATGGAAAGTCATAAAAAATCATTGCACGAAAATTTTCTCGCCTAAAATTCATGCCGACGTAACAGAAACAATTTTTAATTCACCGCCAAATCGTAAAACAAATGACAAACGAATTAAATATGTACACAATAATATTCGCAGAGAGATGAATTTTCAAAATCTAAACTTATTTTTTTATTATATCGATTACAAGTGGCCTGTTATAAAAACTTTCAGTGTCACCCTCGTATCACTATACAATGTTCTCAAAAGGAAGCCTACAAAAAACAATTTAATTTGCAGACGATTGGACAGCTCAGACTAGATGGCTAGGATGTTGAGGAGAATATTAAACTATCAATCACAGTATACAATTCGTAGTCAGGCTATGTTTAGCTTAGGCGCTACGTAAAGAGGTCTGTGTTCCCACGATGTTCTGTATTTTTTATATCATCACGCAAACTCAGGGAACTAGTCCTAAATTCGAAGTTTTGGAACGTGGGGCGTGTGCATAGGTACTGCACGGGTCTGTAGTCAGCTACCAGTGGCGAGGTATCAAGGCTCTACTGCTCTAGGTGAACAAGAGATCCAAACCCACTCCGGCTTTATCAACGATGTTTGACGCTACGCCACTGCTAGCTATAGACGATCGTAATTCACTTATCGTGCTGTGTTTCATGTGCGTATTTGGCAAATTCAAAATACGTACAGTCCGTGAGGTTTCTCCGGTTTGAGTTCGAGTTTAGGTGAAAACTAAATCTGGATCGCGTTAGAGCGAGCTAGACAGGTATAAAACTCGAATCACATTATGTCAGCTCACGCACTCTATAATAGCATGCCAACGCTAAGCGAAACATGCATAACCTTAACCTCTACTTGCTTCATCGTTACTTGGCTGAATGGGACGCCATGCCTGGGTCATTTTTCAGCGAAAGCGTACTTACCTCCAGTCCGCAACAGATGTTGTTACGCACGTCATCACTAAAATTAGGGTTGTACAGATTATTGTGAGCATGTTCTTCTGCTTAGCTAAGTACTTCTGCTGTCTGTACCTACTACTTAACTATGTTGCAACTTGTAAGGCTTGCCTCAACTCAACAAAGTCAACTGACGGTCATACCTCCTCCCATATGTTGGTGCCATACTGTGATGTTAATTATAACAACTCATTAACATTTCTAATGTAGGTAGGTATTGTGTACGCACCAGCAAACTAGTAAAAACAACCTCGAACAAAATAAATATTCCACATAGTGTAACTGCCATAATTTACATATTTGAATGAATGGCTGTTAAAAAGAATCGCTCATAAATTGTTAAGCATAACATTTAAATTCAAATGACACGTGCATTATTATTGAAATTTGCTTAATGATGTCTATTCTTACAAGATATGTCGCTTAATCTTTAGGATTCCGTTCTCGGATGTTCTGACATGCTCCTTTTTAGATCTGTAATTCAGTCACGCCAGTATTCTATAGTTTACTTGTTTCATCCAAAAACGTTCATAGATTGAATCATTTTATTGAATTGAAAGCATTGCTCTTTAGCCGGACTGTTATAAACAAACCTAACCTAACCTAATCAGTAGGATGATATTTTAGTTCAGGGTTCACGGAAAAAACACCATGACATGAAACAATTGATGAAACTGTCGGAGAACCCAGGGGAAGCCTGACACTATCCAGTATAGATAGTATCTTTAACATAGTGATAGAGATGACAAGGTATCAACTATATTGGAATTATTGGTACATTTACCTTAGCTTAACACATTTTTTTAAACAGTTGGTGTCGTCATATCCATACGGAAACAAATGTTTTAACTAGTTATCCCATCAGCTGTCAGTATTTAGTCCTTGCAAATAGTGTGACAATCCCGCTTTTGACACCTCAACAAGACTCAGTACCGCAGTAGCGCCAAAAGAGGGCTCCTGATTTCTAAGACCCCACTGAATATGCATACAATGTTGTGGGTACTTCCCTGAAACTGCGGGCCACACTCCTTCCTTCCGTAATACGATAGTCGTCTATTTAAGATCTCACAAATGATTTCAGCCTGCCGCCGAGCTGCAAAAGTGCCCGCACTGTAGCCGCGCGTTCGGCTTGCGTGCATTCGAGCGACACGTAGAGTGGTGCGCGGATAAGGCCAAGATTCTGCCCGCGGCGCCGGCACAACCTCCCCAGCACATCGCCGATGCCAAGCAGCGGCTAAATGCGAGAACGAAGTACAAGGCCCCTCTTGCGCGGGGCAGACGGTTAGTTCTACTTACTATTACGAAGATAGTATACGATTGCAGAAAATTTTAAGCCACCATCCTAATTAACGTCTGTTGACAACCAAAAATCACTAAATAACAAATATCTACTTAAAAGGACTGTCGTATCTCAGTGTCAATTTATTTAGTAGATACGTACGAGGTTTCGAAGAGTAGTGACAGAAATTTTAGTGAGTTTTGGTTGTCGCCAGGCGATATCGTCGGGGATAGTGCTATACCGCGTATTAAGGTACAAGTGTATATATGAATCAATCAAATGTTAAGTATTTTATTGAAATGAGAACTTTATCGACAGCTGTTATTTACGCGGTATTGCACTATTCCCGACAATATGTAATTTGGAAATTGCATGTGACACGTTTGATCGGGTTTTAACTATAGAAAGAAGACGGATACTCAGCAGCCTGCTCGGTGCAACGCGGTCAACAAAACAGCGCGTAAGTTTAAACAAACTTCGACAGCTAGGAACGAGACAATTTCATTGTGGACATTTCGTAATTTCATTTAATCTACTATACGACGCGAACCCAAAATGAAAAGGATAGAAGAACCGCCGCTATTATTAAACCACAATTTCTTTTGTTGACAGATCGTCTCAAACTCGCGACAAGTCGTCCAACAGCCGCTCTGCGTCGGTGGAGTCGTCGCGCGGCGTGTCGCCGCCGCCGCCGCGCGAGTATGGCGACGGCCGCCGACGTGTCCGCGCCTCAGGTAACTACTGTCGACCATAGACACTACATATCGACGGCAAAAAACGTAATAGCTGTAATCGCCAATGAATTCGCTTGGTGTTTACGCTTTTTGCCGTTAATTTACTAAGTATAATAGCCAAATTCCATTCCTGTCGTTGTCGTTGCCACAAGATTTTACAGAAGTAGACATCATTCCATGTGTAAAGAAAAAGCTGAAGATATAGAGCTCGATTATTTTGTATGCATTCAAGATTTAACATCATCAAAACGGCCGCGAGTGTTAATTCCTCGGAACACTACATAATCACTTTTATACTAAACCGATCAAAATAAATAGAATAATGGAGTCATTATTGTTCTTTATTACAGAATCCATGTCGAGCAACGATTGTCATGATGAACCGTCACCCCATGTGCCAGTTATAAGGAACTCCAGAAATTCTTTAAATAATTCTTCAGGCGATGCTAATGTTAAGGCAAGACAAGCCCGACTGGCCAGGGATCTCAGCAGCACTAGGTGAGTCCAATGTTATTAAGGGAAATATTTTTGGTTGTTTTAGTCATTAAGGGAATAAATAAGGGGAAAGGAAGCCTGGCTCTATTTTTTTATGGTATTATTTTTTTGCTCATTTTAGTTCCTGTCTCCTTGTTTGTTCACTAAATTAAATTACAATACCTATATACTTCCTTCCTTTCCCCTTCCATAGAGACACCAAAGAACCCAATTCTCCTAAAATCCAACAAAGCAATACCAATCCTAAACCGAAAAAGAGTCAGGATAAGATAAAACGGCAGAACAATGTTAAAAAAGAACAGCAGCTAAAGAAGCTAGAGGAAGTTGCCAATAAATATAATGAACGACAAGCGAAAGCTGCTGAAGAAAAAGAAAAGAAAAAGCAAGAGAAGACGCAAATTCCAGTTCGGAGGAAGGTCGTTAATAAGAAAGAAAAACCTAAAGAAGAAATTGCTGAACCTATTGAAAAATCAGAGACTACCAAAGTAGCTTCGAAACCTGCAACAAAACCTAACACTAACAAAACTAAAACAACATTTCCAAAGGCTTCGGAAGAGCCACAGCAACAAACACATGTTAAAGAAAAGAGCACAAAAAATAGAGTCAAGAGCACAAGAAAAAAACTAGAGAAAGTGGCGGTATCGTTGCCGAAAGAAAACAGTATGAGTGTCGATAGCTTAGACGATTGTGTTACTGTGACGGGGAACGATAAGTTATGTCAGACAGTTGGCATAAACACAGAACTTCTTTGTGCACCGTGTATTATCCATGAAAATGTAGAGACTGCTGTAAAAACTCCAACTTGTAAGAGTAAAAACAAGTCTACAATTGTTGAGAATATTAAAATTAGTGCAAGGAAAGAAAAATATAATGACGCTGATAACAAAAAAATAGAACTCTTATATAAGAATTCAGTTATTACGAGCTCGAGTAACATTGAAGCTACAACAAGTTCAGTATTAAATTTTAGTAAAAGTGATAATTATGTGCCTGAAAGTTCAAGAAAGGAACATAAGCTGAAAAAGGATGAAAGTACCGAAAGCGATAATAATTCTTCGAATAAATTAAATGTATCTCAATTGGCACCGATTAATTCACCTGAAGATCTAGACAGTGATCATAATAATGAAGAAGGTTTAGATCTGTCTGGTGAACATTTTGAACAAGACAGCTTCGGACCCGATCTCAGTGGGGATCATTTTGATAATTCTGATGAAAACAATTATGAAGACAATGCTGAAAATAACGAAACCAGCCGCAGGCATGGAAGTGGTGATACATACACAAAATTCACAGAAAATCCAGCCGACTTGGATGAATTTATGAATTTGACAGATAAAATAATTAGTTCTCAAACTCAAAAGGAGTTGGATTTAGAGAAACATATTGAGAATTTACATACACCTAGGACTGTTTCTCTGGAAACAATAAACACCAAAACAGCCACTGTAGATGAGACAGAAAATAAGAAACAGTTTTCTGATACTTTCGAAGACTTAAAACTCGATTTAAAGGAACTGCTGCATTTAGCTGGTGATACTGTTGATAATTCAGAGAAAAAAACAGACAAAGTAGACGATACTGAAGGGGAAAGTGATGTCTCTGCTCTGGAGCATATCACAGTTTATGGTTTAAAACACTATGAACGACAAACCGAAAGTATTGTAAAAATCGATGAAGAACCCAAGTTGAAGTTGCCTTCTATAACGGAAACGAATAGACCTGAAGCAAAAGTAACTTGTACTAAGAAGAAAATGCAGAAGATTTTCAAATCTAATAGAAAGTGTATCGCGTTTCGCGAATGCAGTCGCGATGACGCCGATAACAGGACGTTCATAGTTAGAGAAAATGCTCGAGATAGCGATGAACAATCCATAACAACTGAAGCGCCGCCTTTGAAGTTGCCACGGATTGAATGGTTAAGTTATACACTACCTTTCCTCACCATAAAGTCCATTTCATAACCTACTGGTTTTTTTTTTCAGAACACCTGGTAATTAAAACGGTAAAGTATATGTAATAAGAAGTTAATTATGTATTCAAATTGTTGTGACGTTATGATATTTTTTACTAGGAGCTTGTTACTTTTATTTCAGACTGGACGACAATTATGACCCATTTGTGTCAGCTGCTAGGCAGATGAAAGAGCTCCTGTCTTCAGAGACCAATATCCCAAAAAAAATGCTCAACTCTTCCAAAGACCTCACCCGTACTCTTCCCATCCTTCGTCCTGCCAAAGACAAAACACCGTTGTCACAACTTCGCACTGAAAACTCCAAGATGATAAAAGACACTCTCAACAAAACTTACCAAAAAACACCCACGCTGCAAAGAATGAAATCTTTCGGAAGCACGAGCAATTATAATAACACTAGCAATTTTGGGGGTAGATGCAGCTCATTTAGGCTTAACAGGAATGAAAAGAAACCTAGTCCAAAGCTAAACACAACCTTTACTAAATCGAGCAAAGAAAATATTAGTGTAGCAGACAAAACAAACTTCAACCGCAACAGCAGTCTCAATAGGTCATTTTCAAGTTATACCGCATCTAGTTATAGTACGCCAAAACTAAAAGACAAAATCCCAAAAATTGCTACCTCTATGTATCATAGCTTCCAGCGAACTACCATAAAACAACCTATAAAACTAGACAAAATAAAAACCGATGAAGTTGAAAAGAAAACTTTCGTGAATCTAGATGCTATTCTTGCAGATGACAACTCTTCCATGACCGATAGCAACTATATAGACCCAAGGCTTATCAACGAAAATGATAACTTACCCATTAATGTAAACACAATTTTGAACAATCCCGACATTATCAGTAGTATGGAGTCTCTCCTTACCACTGAAAACTTACCTTCCAAATTTGATTCCTTCAGCAAAACTTCTAATTATGAATTAAATGGTAACATTGAAGCACAAATCAAAGCCGAAAAAGACAAAGTTAATAATAACACTAACACTGATTCTAATAAAATAGTCGCAACCCCAGTTGATAACTTAAGTGCCCAATACGATAAAATTATGTCGTCTTTGGAAGAAAGCATTGCATCGAAAGCTTTAGCTAAGGACGAAGAGTCAGTCTTCGCGGAATTTGACCTCGAGGAGTTCATGACTACTTTTGACGAGGAAATTCATAAAAGGAAATCTGAAAACAAACGAACTTGTAGCTCTACTACTAGGGTAGTGAGGCAGTCTGACCTCATCGGTAGCAACCGAACATCAGCATTTAGTAGCGTTAGCTCCACTCCTAAAGTAATAAACCCCAATAGTAACGGTCTCACCCCAGTTACCAATCCTAAGTCTTTCAATTTTAGCAGTAACAATATCGTGAGTGAAAGCCTCTTCCCATCTTCCATCAAACGTTCCACTTCCCTCCTTGACTCCATCCAAAAGAAGACTATCCCAAGAACAGAGAGCGGCAAGACGCGCCATAAATCCGATCAACTCGAACAAGACATTATGCGCTCTTTGAAAGATTTCGACAAGTTCTACGAGTCTGAAAAGAACGAACTGAATCAATCGAACAAAAACTTAACCAATTATAACATGCAAATGCAAAACGGGACAGCGAAAAAGGAGTCACGGGACAAAATGCATCGGAAAAGTGGGAAATCGGAGTGTAACTCCAACGGGAACTACACGCCTAACGGGAAATCCAGCAACGACTCGGCTTATAGCAGGTTAGTCAGGTAATTAATAGCGAAAATCATAAACAGCTATCTATCTTTATATTCTTTATGAACGAATATATCAACTTATTTCTTCAGATCATACTTATTTGCGCATATACAATACACAGTATGGCTAGAATTACAAAGTAAACAAAGCGACTGCTGATTTTGAGATCTTGGATAAAAACTTTATACTCTATATAAAACAATGTGACTTACCCATTTCGTTTTTCCAGCCTAAACAGAATATCTCCTTCGAAGCTAACTGTATGCCCGAAGGAGCCAAATGGCCCGTCCTCATTGGAGCGGATACCCGCCGGTTCGGATTCGAGTGGGAGTCACAAAGATGAGATCCGGTCTATCTCCAGCGAAGAGTTCCTGGCGATGGAGCGGTCCGCGGAGCTAGACGAGCCGCTGCCGCCGCCCGAGAGGACCACGCCTTACAAGGAACCCGATAATCAGTTACATGGTAAGGGTGATTACATTGTCACTCTACTTGAGCTTAATTTGGCACTAAGCTGATTTGTGTAAAGATAATGGATATTTATAAACTATTTCAGTACAGACGGGACAATAAACAGTTTTCAGGCCGTGGCTATGCATTGTATAGTATATTATAGACTAAACGAACATCCCTAACTATCGCAAATCATTATCAATGTAATATACAAAAGATTGCATCACTAAGTACACATCTTATTTCATGGGTAGTTACCGTTGAGCCCGGCAACGGCAACGAAATCGAACTTACACCGCTAAATATATTTTTTGTAAGTAAAGCAAACATGTGCAAGACCTGGTTAATACCTAGAATTTTTTTATACCAATTGGTAAGCTCGAGGCGAGGTTCTAACTCATATTATTTTACCATCCGTCACGTTGAACTCATCCAAAAATTAGGTTTTGAAGAGTCAGTAAGCGCAGTAAATATTTCAGAGAAACGCGTCAGTTCCCGCGCCTCGTCCCGGCGCAGCTCGTCGTGGCGCGCGCGCGCGTCGCTGAGCTCGAGCGGGTCGGAGGCGTCGCTGCACGCGCACGCGCACGCGCACGCGCACGCGCAAGCGCACGCGCAAGAGCCGGCGCCGCGGCTGTCGCGCTTCTGCCACGAGTGCGGCAGCAAGTTCCCCGACGCCGCCAAGTTCTGCATCGAGTGCGGCGTCAAGCGGCTCGCGGTCTGACTCCGGCGTTGCTGACGGAAACCGACACGACAAATCGAGAGTGGTAGTACTTGTAACGGAGTCTTTAATAGGGCGGTAGCTACGCTGGTCTCTAGTGTTAGATTGGAGCTGACGCAAAAATAGTCCTGAACGCATTTAAAACTGAAATGTTTCGAGATAATTATTGCGTTAGCCGACACTAGACTCGGATGCGACAATCTAGTCTTTACTATAGCTTGGTGTGATAAGCTTTGCGTTTGAGTAGTGCGGGAAGCAGCTTTTTTTATTTAGGAACTCCGGTTGTGCTTTAGATTCTGCTCGGACTACATAGTGTTACTGACGAGATACTAGCCAGTATTGAAATGTGATGGGCAGAATTATTTGGGTTTTATACATTTATGTATATTGTATCGGTTGGTTTCGGTGGACATGTTTTGGTGTCCGATGGAATTGACTCTGATTGGTTAGAAGGTTGCTAGTATAATAGTAATCATAGAATGCACGTATGTAATTTATACAACATTTCAACATTATGATCTTGTGAATCTGGTAGTGTTGGAAAATATTTAGATCTGATGTAATTTTCTATGTAATGAAATATAATAAAGAAGTATGATTTATTTATACAATTGAAACTGCTGTTATTAACAGGACCAAACTGAAAGTATAAATAAAATATTTTAGCCTTAAATCGTTTACAAAACATAACAATTTGTATTAATTACGTCTTGAAGATTTATATATCCGACTTTTTAAATGTTACCGAATTCCTTTTTAAACTAACTTGTGCCTTCCCTAATAGCTAGATTAAAAAATAAATTAATATATTGTTCGAGAACGCAACAAGTATTCTGTTAGGTTCCGTTATTTTAGTTGATTTGCAAAGTTTTATTTTAATTCCAAGAAATGCCAAAACAACCAGTGGAAGCTTTGGAATATAAAGTGTCTGTGATATGCGGAAACAATTGGTAACAAGAGCAATTCGGTTTTCTTCCTTCCATGGAACAAATGTTAATTTTAAGTGCCAATTCATCTTTGGGTTTTGAATGGGATTTTTTGTGTGCATTTTTAAGTTTTGTTTTGCGATTGTTAGCCAACGCTATTTTATTTTTTATCATTATTGATCAATGCCCTTCTAAGGATTTCCACTAATGTCTTCAGACTACAACATTGTTGGCCATTTTAACAAGACTGATTTTATTTTCAAAGTTTTCGAACTATAATCCTTAGTTACTGTTGTATATTATGTTTTAATAAAATAACAATTTATCATGTAATAAATTAACATTTGAATAAAATAGTCGTTTTCATTTATGGTACCTCTAGCTTCAACATCCCTTGAATCGCGAGTTCATCCAGTGAAGAAAAGAAAACAATACATTTTCTATCGTCCGATTTATTTTAACAAATTCATTTCATTTTCATTTCATTTATTCATTCAAAAAAACAATTTACATTGTATGTGAAATTAAACTACTTATGTCAATACTTATTTATACTTATTAGTATGTACATAACTTTTATCAACCGACTTCAAGAAAAGAGGAGATTCTCAATTCGACGTTCTGTATATTTTAGTACGCGGTAATCGAGAATGAATCACATTTTTTTTCTTTTCTATTCACATGAGTGGTGGTCCCATATTCGTTTAGTGAAGATTGGAGTCTGCTGATATTTTTCACTAATTATTGCTATCTTCTCATAAATTATTGAATTGACAGTTAGTATGAAACCAAGAACCTACTCTGCTGTTATATTTTGGATTTGCTAGACATCAATTACAGTGTTGATATAGAAAACTCCCGTGAGGCTGAGACATATTAAAATACATATGAAACGGGTTTACTAACGTCGGAAATGTCCAAAATAGCTGAACATGTTTCGAATCGGTTAGCGATTCATCATCAGGAGCTCCGATCAGTCGCGGCCAATTGAAAACTTCACGTGTGTGAGCGATATTCAACTTTTACAACGTGAGTAAACCCGTTTCATGGTGAGTGTCAGGATGGCGGGTGTACATCAACGAATGGAGCTGCGGTATACGTTAGGAGTTAGTGCTAGCAATGTGCGCCAAAATTTGAGCAATGTGCTCTTTAAACGCTAGAGATATTTTAGAAATAAATGACGCCCGCTTACCTGATATCAGGTTGGCGGGCGCATTTCCAGTTCTAGCTAATGTTTGCCTACTGAAGGGTGAAAGTACTGCCTAAGGTTAGTGCTCGCAATGTGCTTAGTTGCGTTCATGTTTATGAGGTCTCTCTACACCACTTAACACTACAATTTACCATGTTATTTATTTAATTTCTTTTTTCGTTGACGTACGCATGGATCATAAACATGGACGCAACTAAACGGTGGCCGCCGTGTTGATACTTTAATGTTCTGCCGTACCATATCGTTGGTGCGCGCGGGTCGCCTTACATGCTCCGTCCAGTGGGGGTTGTCTGTGTAACAGGCAAAACCAAACTTACAACTTGAACATGCTTCTATGAACCTTCCGCGACGGTATCGTGCCCCTCATCCGTAGTCTGCGGAGCGCCTCCCTCAGGTGCTTGGGCTGCACTGGTCCAGGTTCGCCTGATGCTTCCAGCATTTCTAGCGCTGTAAAACAAGACGATTATTGATTTTTACTTACATTGTCATGTTATGCAATGGACGATTTGTGTAAGATTATCCCTTAATTTATTTATTTATGCTATCTGATAGAAACACAATGATAGAGATAAGAGAAGACAAGATAGATACATTAAATATATACAATAATCCTTAATTTAAAGATGATAGACAATTTGGTAACAAGGGCGGTCTTATCGCTAAAGAGCGATCTTCACTTGTTTGTTTGTTATCAAATCTTGGAAGTTAATTTTAACCTAATTGTCGTATCAAAATGAAACTGCAATTTTACGTGACAATACAATAATTTGGTATCAAGTGGCAGGTGGCCGTTAGCAACTCCTTAACAGCACAAGTTAAGTTGATAGTGTTTGGGCTCATTTGGTCTTGATGAGAAATTACCGTTTGTGTAAGAAAGTACAGTTAGCAATGAAGCAAAAATAACCTTTTTGACAAAAACTTAATTATTTTTTACAATTCAAAGACGTACGAGACATACGTGATTATTATATAATTTTACTAGTATGGTTCATCCAGTAGAAACCAATTAAAATATAAATGGGTGAATCAACTTTTAAGTGCACCTTGTTGCTATGGTTACGCAAAATTTGTCCCTCGGACAACCTAAGCATTTTTCTATGAAACAGTATGAAGATGTCACATGGACAACGGGGACAGAGTAAACAACACAAAAAAGTTAATTCACCCAAATTCATTATAATTTCAAGCAAATACATAACTAACCTTCCTCAACAACTTCCCCCACAAACACTTTAGCTATACCCGACATGGCGATGACGACGTTCTGGCCGACGGAACAGCCTGTGATGGTCTGCATTAGACGCTTAACGGCAGCCTTCGGGAAGGCGGCTCTTCTGTACATCTCGTACCTGTCCAGTTGCTCCTCGGTGAAGTTTGAGACTAATACTCTGAAATAAATTTGTTAGGTATAGAGTTGCAATGTCTTAAAATAATGATCCTGGTTCAAACCAAGAGAGATATATTGGGATTTAACAACTAAAACCAGTTAGTCTATTAAGTTGCCAGTAAGATTTACAGCGAGGTAAGGAGATGAAACGGGTATAAAATCAATGCATGACATCAGATATGATTATAGTCAAGAACCATGCTACTCAAGTAAAACACTGATTTGGCGTGCTCTATCGGTGTCTGGTGTGTAGTAGCGCCCACCTAGTGGGTTTTGTTGGTTCTTGGGGTAGTATTAATTTTAGGGTTCCGTACCCAAAGGGTAAAAACGGGACCCTATTACTGCGACTTCGCTGTCCGTCCGTCCGTCTGTCACCAGGCTGTATCTCAAGAACTGTGATAGCTAGACAGTTGAAATTTTCACAGATGATGTATTTCTATTGCCGCTCTAACAACAAATACTAAAAATTAAATAAAATAAATATTTAAGGGGGCTCCCATACAACAAACTTGTTATAGATTATTGTACGGAACCCTTCATGCGCGAGTCGGACTCGCACTTGCCCAATTTTTTTCCTTGGTGTGAAAATGTTAAGTAAATGGCTTAGATCAGTACCAAAATACTCAGTTCAACTGTGTTTCAATGTATTGTATATTCGAAATGTATAAAAAACCTGCTTAGTAAAATTGCTACTCCTATCATTAAACCATTTCACCACACCTTTTGTAAATTTCAAGTTATATGATTAAGCCCACAACTTACTGCATCTTTTCTCTTTCTTCCTCCTCTAATTCCTTTTTACTCTTCTTCTCCCTTTCCCGCTCACTCATAAGCATCTCTTCAGCAGTTTGCGAGTCATAATTAGCATCACCTTGCTGGAAGTCATTCATGTCTGGCATCACTATGCTATCTTTTAACTCGTCTGGTTCACTGACATCATTTCGCTCTTCATTTGTTTCCAGTCTAGTGTGGTCAATAGTTTGGTTCTCAAATGTGTAATCTGACATATAAGAATCATAGTTTTCTGTGACATCTGTTATATTATCTTGGGCATTTATAAATGTTTCTGAGCTGTCTAAGTAAATGTTGCCCAGTTCGTCAGCTCTATGGATAGTTTCAACACTCTGTGAGTTGTCAGAATAAGTCTCAACTATTTCACTGTCTGGTTTGTTTGAGGTCAGTGTGTTTTCTCCATAATTTACTAAAGTTGTATCTGTAATGTAAATGGTACAATGTGATTAAATTAAGTAGATATTCTTGGTAATAAACTGATGTTTTACTAAAACACCTTTGTTAAATGAAATTAAGTTATCTTGTAATTAAGTATACTTTGTACAGGGTCTATATGACTGGCCGCCTACTCACACTGTATGTGTTAAAGGACATGCCACAGGTTATGTAGGTATGCTTATAATTTCATCAAACTAAAGAATAGAGATAAATACATGATTGATTTGATAAGTTGCTAATGGGTTCTGAATTCTAATAGTTATTGAACAACACAGTAGGATGTCTTACATTCTGGTTCATCTTTCAACAGCTTATCCTCTATTTCTAAAGATATTTCTTGTGAATCCTCTTCATTGGAATCGCTGTGCTCCAACTCCCGAGCTAGCTCGTCCTCTGAAACAATAAAGTCACTCAAAATAAAAAAACTATCAATCATAAGCCCCAGAATTCAGCTAAATGGAATATAGGTCAAAACATAAGTGTATGTAGATATAAATCGAATTACTGACAATGTTAATCATAGATATTTGATGTAAACTATAAATTATTAAGGATATAATAAAAAGCTTGCGGGTTACTTTCATTAAATTGCAATAATAAACCTTTATAAACAAGCGTTACATGTGACGAGATTCTTGAATGTTTACCTCTCAACCTATCAGATTCAGACAGTCCGTCGCTACTAGGATTTTCCATTATTTTTGCTGTTATTTAAACTAAATGGAAGTCTTCAAATATAAAATTTTGTAAATTTCGCAATTCAATTATAAATATAAATACTACAGATTTTTTTTTCTCAATGGCAGTGACAATTGACATAACAGAAGTGTATTTTACTATTTGAAACATGGTTAAAACGTGTATACACGTACATACCCAAGCATTTAAAATGGCAAGTGTGAAAATACTGTTGGCAAAAAAACTAGAATCCATAATAATTATTTTAGAAAAAACAATGTGATGTGATAGCCGCGCTTGACAGCCCAATCTCCACGAAAACTCGATCACTAGTGTATTTTTATTGAATTTGATCTCAGGGTGCGAACAGAGAGTTCCATCATGAGTTCAATCATGAAAGCCGCCGTTTCTCGTAGCCCTGCATCATTGGTAAGTCAACACAAGTGTCTCGGATGAAAGAAAACACGTTATGTAATACACTTTCAGGAGAGATGTTTTGATCGGCCACCTTCAAATTTCTCCACTCGAAGTTGCGCAATATTAGGAATGCTTTTTTGTTGGTTGAATTTATGTTTACGTTTGAACAAAAGTTATTGTAAAATATTACTGATCTCATTTAGAAGATCAAAAAGAAATTTAAGAAATTTCTAGACTGTTCAATGTTTCAACAAAAGCAAAATTTCAAAAAACAAATTTATCACTCAATCAATAATGCTTTATTTGATTTATTTGTGAATGATTCCATTTAGTAATGTCAATTCAAAAATAACGTGTCTATTTTGTATCTCATATTTATTTTGTTATTCAAATGATATGTTGGTACTGTTTAATTAATTAGGTGACTCTTAAGTGATATTAGGTCCAAATTTTTTACTGCATGTATTGTTGCAGGCATCATACTTATACCGTAACCTCCACTTATCAGTGGGAGGTGCTGCCAAAGATGGCTCACCAAATGCAAACATGACAAAGGCATATAATGTGGTGGACCACAAACACGACGCCTTGGTCATCGGAGCGGGGGGCGCGGGCTTGCGCGCGGCTTTCGGGCTTGTGCAGGAGGGATTCAAAACCGCTGTAGTGACCAAGCTGTTCCCTACAAGGTCCCACACCGTTGCGGCGCAGGGTGGAATCAATGCTGCTTTAGGTATGCCCTTATAATTTGAAAAGGAAAGACAAAATTGGGTTGTGACTACAAAGACATTTATCTTCTAAATCTATTTATCAACTTGCCAGTGTAGTAATTATATAGTATCCTATAAATCCTGACAAATAAATTACACTAAAGCACAAATGTTATTTGTATCAAAATTTATATTTAATTAATTCTAATTGTGCAAGTTGGTAAAAGTAATTGTACTTATTTGTTGTATATATATAATCATGTTGGCATTAGGCAGTACATTATTATGTTGATTCTAGAACTCTGTTACCAAAAGGCAATTAATCAGGCCTTAACATCATTAATATTAGTTGATTGCACTAATGACTATACATATCATATCTACATTAAATTGAGTAATTTATTTTCATTTATCCATAAATAACGAGAAATAGTTACGAGATTTATGAGATTCTCAATCAACATTAAACATTTGACCCCATCAGTAGGCACATTAAAAAAAAAAAGGAATATGTAACAAACACTATATTAAACTAAACATCGTGCAAAATGTAACCCAGTCCCAATTCCTCATAGTCAACCCAGACCTAATCATTCACATTTTCTCAAAGTCACACCACGTTAGTGTGAATAAAAAGCTTAAAATGTCCTATGCATGCTTTGTACTATTGGAAAACTTCTAGTGGAGAGCAGTCATCCACATATAAATTCTTGGAGGTCACAATCTACAATAATATGATACTAGGAGAAGCATATCATGTTAAACAATTTTATAATTTCACAGGTAACATGGAAGACGACAACTGGCTCTGGCACATGTATGACACAGTGAAGGGTTCAGATTGGCTGGGAGATCAGGTAAAGTACTATGAAACACTGAATCTAAAGCTAAGTTTAATGTATTCCTTTCCAAAATTTACTATTAAATTTTGCTTCTAGCTGCCCCCTCTTCCTCTTCTAAATTATACAAGAACTCTTTTACTTTCCAGGCTACCTTGTTGTGGAACTCTCTGCCTGTAGACTTAAAACATAGCCAATCTTTTGCCAATTTTAAAACACTCCTTAAAGAACATTACTGGTCCCTTCTTTAATTTTTTGGCATTGTGACCAACATGAAGTGTCGTCTGTTACTAATATTATTTTATATGTATTTGTATACCTATGTTATGTAAGTATGTTTGAGTAGGTGTTTTTTTTTTGTATTTTATGCACATTTATTTATGTATTATTTTAGTAGTTTTTCTACAGATTCCATGATTACTTTTGCATCGCCTACTTATAATAATAATAATAATAATGTACACCTTACATTTCATTAAATTGTCGAAAGGGCCTCTACGCGTTGGCTTCGGCTCCGCGCACGCCTCCCAAAGGTCCGGGACACTATTGTCCCGTGAGTGGGTGCGACATACAGGAATAATAATAATAAATTCTTTATTTCAGATATAAATCCTTATTTCTGACGTTTTTATTTAATTTCGCTACCCAAAGGTTGTCTGGAAGAGTTCGCTCTTTAGCGATAAGACCGCCTGTTGTTTACCTCTATTGAATGTTGTGTGTAATCTGAATTTGATTGTATTTTTTTCCTGTTGAGGTGTGCAATAAAGAATATTCTATTCTATTACCCTTAGTAAATAACTCTCAGGAAAAAGTTGAATGTTTTAGGTCTGACCTAAAACATTGTAACACTTTGTTCTCACATGCTTATCAGATACAACAGGATGGTTCATAGGGTTTCGTGTTTCATGTTCACCATATTGTTATTCGTTTGCCACTGTTTTTATAGTCAAATACCGTTTTGTTATTTATTTCTAATTCCTACATACATTTCAATTGTAGGCATGCAACAACCTTATCCTTAATAAATGATTTACGATTGGTGGCGATAGTAGAAAATTTACTACACACTGATTTCAATGCCTAATCCAACAATAAAAGATAATCTCAACTTTACACCAGAACACTTTTCTGATCCTGATAGCACAAATCCATAACAAAAAACTTTACTCAATGTGACTTCGTATTAAGAGAAAAAAAATTGCTTATTATGTGTAGTATTTGTTAAAACGGAATTTTCTGGAAACCCATTGTCATACGATGGCTCGCTATGTGAATACTCAATGCAACAAGCTATAATGCGGTCTAGACAATCATAGCGGTACCATTATTACCCGCGCGACTTTCAAGGACATTACAAAGAAAGACTACATATCGAGTCCGTTATAGTAATAGATTTACAGAGAGTTTAAGGGGAGACTACGCATTTATAATAGTACATTTATAATAGTACATTTATAATAGTACATTTATAATAGTACATTTATAATAGTACATTTATAATAGTACATTTATAATAGTACATTTCTGCAGACGTCGAGAAAAAAGGGCTTGCCGGGTGAGTAGGTATAGTGATGCGAAACCGGCGAGCCCTTTTCACTGCTAAGGCATGTATAGTGCTTTTCTCGAACATATGCAATGAAATAATAAAAATACACCACTCAAATAATATATAATTCAGCTGTTTAGCCTGTTCATAAACACAGAGGCCGTTTAAAAAAAATACTTCCCGGCCAGGCCTTCAATTTTGTATGAAATTCCTTTACAGTTCTCTCGAGTAGTTCCGCCCGAAACGTGATACTTTGCAACATGTTATAGCGCACGTTATGCTGACATTTCATTGCATGTTTGAGAAAAAGTATTCATTTATACAAATTCACGACACGTAACTTTACGAGTCTGTAGTTAGCATTAGCCTTAACCACCTTTCATCGCGCCAGTCGAACCCCTCTCTTACGAAGATGTCACGACTTTGGGCGAGACAGCAGATGACCTGTCATGTCATAACTTGCCATGCTTATGTAATTTTGTACGTAAGAGCGCACGACACAAAACAGGACGTATTCATTTTTTGTCATTATCTTCCACACAACAATCTCGCTGCTACTTGCACAGCAATTTAGTTGCAATTTGCACAACTAGTAATAGTGTTGTGGAAACTTGCCATGAATTCACATTTGTTTCTACCAAGGTCATATTGTGTTTGTTCAGCTTGAATGTTCACATTTCCACGTTTTCTTCGTTATTATACTTAGAACCATCAATGTACATACAACTTTATCTTAAAGTAAATCACTGGAATGTTATTTCAAGGTTAGATGTGACATTAAATTTAATAGTTAAAACAACTGCACAGATTATAATAGCGGTATATAATATTATATACAACTAGTTGCTCTGTAGTGTAGACCACGCGAGATCGTTTTGAATCTTTAGATATTTGTTAATTTTTTACCTTTTCAACCCTATCTCCGCCATTTTGAAAAATAACTAATAACTGTCTCGACAAAAAAATCTATATACTTATTTCGAACCTGCACCCAAAACTTCATGTGAATCGGTTGAGAAATGTGGCCTGTAGGCGAGGGGAGTCCGATCCTGTAGAGATATCCGAACACCCAAAATGTACTAATTCAACCAACTATATTCGACATTGGCTTATCAGGCGACACCAAGTGAGTCTTTTTTTCATTTTTAGGACGCGATTCACTACATGACGCGCGAGGCGCCGCACGCCGTCATTGAGCTGGACAACTACGGCATGCCGTTCTCCCGCACGCCCGAGGGCCGCATCTACCAGCGCGCGTTCGGCGGCCAGTCGCTCCAGTTCGGCAAGGGCGGCCAGGCGCACAGGTGCTGCGCCGTCGCTGACAGGTAATGCTGGCTTACTTGTACACTGTACCATTGTCTGTGATCGCTACAATGCGTGAGGCGTCTCACACCATCATCGAGTTGGACAAACGGCATACCATTCTCTCGCACGCCCGAGGGCCGCATCTACCAGCGCGCGTTCGGCGGCCAGTCGCTCCAGTTCGGCAAGGGCGGCCAGGCGCACAGGTGCTGCGCCGTCGCTGACAGGTAATGCTGGCTTACTTGTACACTGTACCATTGTCTGTGATCGCTACAATGCGTGAGGCGTCTCACACCATCATCGAGTTGGACAAACGGCATACTGTTCTCCCGCACGCCCGAGGGCCGCATCTACCAGCGCGCGTTCGGCGGCCAGTCGCTCCAGTTCGGCAAGGGCGGCCAGGCGCACAGGTGCTGCGCCGTCGCTGACAGGTAATGCTGGCTTACTTGTACACTGTACCATTGTCTGTGATCGCTACAATGCGTGAGGCGTCTCACACCATCATCGAGTTGGACAAACGGCATACTGTTCTCCCGCACGCCCGAGGGCCGCATCTACCAGCGCGCGTTCGGCGGCCAGTCGCTCCAGTTCGGCAAGGGCGGCCAGGCGCACAGGTGCTGCGCCGTCGCTGACAGGTAATGCTGGCTTACTTGTACACTGTACCATTGTCTGTGATCGCTACAATGCGTGAGGCGTCTCACACCATCATCGAGTTGGACAAACGGCATACTGTTCTCCCGCACGCCCGAGGGCCGCATCTACCAGCGCGCGTTCGGCGGCCAGTCGCTCCAGTTCGGCAAGGGCGGCCAGGCGCACAGGTGCTGCGCCGTCGCTGACAGGTAATGCTGGCTTACTTGTACACTGTACCATTGTCTGTGATCGCTACAATGCGTGAGGCGTCTCACACCATCATCGAGTTGGACAAACGGCATACTGTTCTCCCGCACGCCCGAGGGCCGCATCTACCAGCGCGCGTTCGGCGGCCAGTCGCTCCAGTTCGGCAAGGGCGGCCAGGCGCACAGGTGCTGCGCCGTCGCTGACAGGTAATGCTGGCTTACTTGTACACTGTACCATTGTCTGTGATCGCTACAATGCGTGAGGCGTCTCACACCATCATCGAGTTGGACAAACGGCATACCATTCTCTCGCACGCCCGAGGGCCGCATCTACCAGCGCGCGTTCGGCGGCCAGTCGCTCCAGTTCGGCAAGGGCGGCCAGGCGCACAGGTGCTGCGCCGTCGCTGACAGGTAATGCTGGCTTACTTGTACACTGTACCATTGTCTGTGATCGCTACAATGCGTGAGGCGTCTCACACCATCATCGAGTTGGACAAACGGCATACTGTTCTCCCGCACGCCCGAGGGCCGCATCTACCAGCGCGCGTTCGGCGGCCAGTCGCTCCAGTTCGGCAAGGGCGGCCAGGCGCACAGGTGCTGCGCCGTCGCTGACAGGTAATGCTGGCTTACTTGTACACTGTACCATTGTCTGTGATCGCTACAATGCGTGAGGCGTCTCACACCATCATCGAGTTGGACAAACGGCATACTGTTCTCCCGCACGCCCGAGGGCCGCATCTACCAGCGCGCGTTCGGCGGCCAGTCGCTCCAGTTCGGCAAGGGCGGCCAGGCGCACAGGTGCTGCGCCGTCGCTGACAGGTAATGCTGGCTTACTTGTACACTGTACCATTGTCTGTGATCGCTACAATGCGTGAGGCGTCTCACACCATCATCGAGTTGGACAAACGGCATACCATTCTCTCGCACGCCCGAGGGCCGCATCTACCAGCGCGCGTTCGGCGGCCAGTCGCTCCAGTTCGGCAAGGGCGGCCAGGCGCACAGGTGCTGCGCCGTCGCTGACAGGTAATGCTGGCTTACTTGTACACTGTACCATTGTCTGTGATCGCTACAATGCGTGAGGCGTCTCACACCATCATCGAGTTGGACAAACGGCATACCATTCTCTCGCACGCCCGAGGGCCGCATCTACCAGCGCGCGTTCGGCGGCCAGTCGCTCCAGTTCGGCAAGGGCGGCCAGGCGCACAGGTGCTGCGCCGTCGCTGACAGGTAATGCTGGCTTACTTGTACACTGTACCATTGTCTGTGATCGCTACAATGCGTGAGGCGTCTCACACCATCATCGAGTTGGACAAACGGCATACCATTCTCTCGCACGCCCGAGGGCCGCATCTACCAGCGCGCGTTCGGCGGCCAGTCGCTCCAGTTCGGCAAGGGCGGCCAGGCGCACAGGTGCTGCGCCGTCGCTGACAGGTAATGCTGGCTTACTTGTACACTGTACCATTGTCTGTGATCGCTACAATGCGTGAGGCGTCTCACACCATCATCGAGTTGGACAAACGGCATACCATTCTCTCGCACGCCCGAGGGCCGCATCTACCAGCGCGCGTTCGGCGGCCAGTCGCTCCAGTTCGGCAAGGGCGGCCAGGCGCACAGGTGCTGCGCCGTCGCTGACAGGTAATGCTGGCTTACTTGTACACTGTACCATTGTCTGTGATCGCTACAATGCGTGAGGCGCCTCACACCATCATCGAGTTAGACAAACGGCATACCGTTCTCACGCACACCCGAGGGCCGCATATACCAACCAGTCGCTCTAGTTTGATATCTAACATATAGCAAGAGATCAGTGATAGTTATGCAAATTTTACTATCTAGGCGTCTTCATTATTATTTAGTCTAATAGACTAATCATTATTTTTGTAAAGATTTTCAATCAATTTATTTTATTCTCAGAACGGGCCACTCCCTACTGCACACCTTATACGGACAGTCGCTGCGTTACGACTGCGAGTACTTCATCGAGTACTTCGCGCTGGACCTGCTGATGGAAGACGGCGTGTGCAAGGGCTGCATCGCCATCAACCTCGAGGACGGCACCCTGCACAGGTAAACAGGACAGGGTTTTTTGTATGCTCAGTGTCATTGTCAAAATTTTGTTGAGTTTTATATAAACAGGTGATAGCTGGCTACTAGATCAATAAGAACTACGAGGCGCCTGCAACCTCGTTTTTTTTTTGTGTACCTTAGACGGATAAAAAGTATCCTATAACCATCTTTGGATTTCCTGCTATCCCTGTACCAAAATTGGTTAAAATTTGTCCAGCAGTTTCAGCGTAGTGAGAGTATAATGGAAATTATGACTAACAGATGGCGCCAGGGCGCGCCCATACAAAACAAATGACGATCCTGCATCACGATAATGACCCCTCTCCATAGAAAACTGATTTTCAACACAAATCTAGAATGTTATAATAGTATATATGTGTTGATGTTCAGATTCCAAGCCTCTAACACGATCCTGGCGACGGGCGGCACCGGCCGCTCGTACTTCAGCTGCACGTCGGCGCACACGTGCACGGGCGACGGCACGGCCATGGCGGCGCGCGCCGGCCTGCAGAACGAGGACATGGAGTTCGTGCAGTTCCACCCCACAGGTCAGTCCTGCAAACCTGCTAAAATGAGAGAGAGAGAGAGAAAGAGAGAGAGAGAGAGATCATTTATTTGTTCAAACATAGGTAAGTAGGTAAGTAGGTGTTACATTTATGATGATGAACTCTATGTTTTGCCAGATTGGCTTACAAATCCACATAAATACATAGCTAAGTCAATAATAACATAAGAAGTATAGAAACTTATTTTGAAATCAAAAAATTTTCATTAACATTCATTTAAAAAGTCTTTAACTGAATAAATACATTTTTCTACTAAATATAAATATAATTGAGATTTAAATTGCCGCAAATTAAGAGATTTAATACAGTTTGGTATATAATGTACGAGCATAGCTGGGCATTAACTCGTTAATCCGTTAATCTTTAATTAACGAAGTTAACATTTTGATTAACGGATTTTCTTTTAAGTTAACTTTTAAAAATGTTAGGGACACGTTAACTTCCGTTAATATGCAGAAGTCCGTTAATCGTTAATCCAATGCCTACTATTTACCGCACGGCACCGGGGCGCGGCGCGAAACACAGGTTCAGACAAGTGCCGGGCGGCGCGTGGCAGCGAGTGAAAAAACTGTGAAGAGATTTGTTTCGTTTGATCATTTCATTACTTAGCGCCGGTGCTTAGAGTGACGAGTGTTTTGTTTCTTGTTATTATAAATGACTGTCAGTGACCATTTGCGTGTTGATAAAGAATAGTGCAGTGTAATTTAGTTAGATAGAAAAAGTGTACTGTGCAGTGTGGTAATTAAAACCATATCATGGAAGACATGGAATCGGATTCCGGCGGTCCTGATGAGAATCCATGGCCACATTTGGGTTGTACGTTGTTTCATATACTACAGTTTTATAGAATTTTGTTTCAAATAAAATGTTTCTCATGTTATCATTTCATAGAATGGTCAAACCGCAGATTACTCACACTTTAGAAAATTAGATCGTAAATTTTTATTGCAAAGAAAAATTTTTTTCGATATTCGTCTCATAGAATTTCACATCATATATTATTAATCCTTATAATATTCAGTTCATGTAAAACTTATTACCTAGACTACTTATTTATAGAATTGTGTTTCTAATAATTTAAAAATCTCATTATCGTTTCATAGAATAGTCAATTAACAGAAAACTTACTTTATAGACATTTTAATATTAGAATTTTGTATTTATAAACAATGTTTAAGCATTCTGACGCTCCGCTCGCTTTACGGTCTTTAACCTAACCTACTAACGCCTCCTTTTTATTTGAATTACGTTTCCTCGAAATAAGTGCTATTGTAGTAAAGCGGTGCTGAAACAATAATATTCGAAAGAAAAATACTAGGACTAAACATTATATGAAACAGTTTCCGTGAAACAATATTCTATAAACAATCTATCAGCGAATCAAGAATAAGTACATAAAAATATGTCTATTAGTTGATGAGTGTTAATAAAAAAAAAGAGATAGTAGAATTCATTGATTTGTGTTTCTGTGAAATATGTTTCTTTCAAGTAAATAGTCTTTAAAACAATTATATTCTAACTGAAAATTCATGAACCACATATTCATTGAAACATTTTCTGCGACACGAAATTCTGTGAGATTTCTTTCTGCGAAACAAGGGGACACCCCACAGTTGACTGAGTATGTGGAATTTGTACCTATCCAGATCGGGGCAGCAAATACTTTTTGCTGTAAGCATTTGACGACGCGGTTGGCTCAGTTTGTAAGCGCTTGCCTACTGAGCCGGCGGTCCCGGGTTCGAATCCCGGGCCGCCGGGATTCCCGGCTAGGGCAAACTAACGTTTCACTAACGCAAAGATAAAAAAATGCAATTTTACACATATTAACGGATTAACGATTAACGTTAACTTGCGTTAATTCTTCCGAAATGTAACGCATTAACGTTTAACGAAGCTAACTTTTTTTGTAGCGGATTAACGATTAACGAAGTTAACTATTTGATTAACGGTGCCCAGCTATGTGTACGAGGATTACAATTTGTGCAGTTTCAACCTACAGAACCAAACCTTTGGCATAAACACATTCATTGTTTAAGCTTAGGGATCCTACAGGCGGCTGTAATTAGGTATGACTGCAACAGTCAAGATTATACAGGTTCAAAGTTATATTGTGAAAACGACGACGATTACGCAAATTACCTTTATCGGTGCATCTACCGTTGGGTCGACAAGTTTTGGGAAGTTGTGTCAATATTTTTTTTATATAATACAATTTTATTTTTATTTCTTCTCATAGTGCCTGATGAAGACAAACGTTTTCTGTCACTTTTACCTAAGGTGCCATAAAACTAGTTCACAAAGAAATTGTCGCTCAACAAGCTTATCTGTGGTAGACATTTGAACAGACTAATTTACTTAATGGGCTGGTCACATATAAACAGAATGATTGATACACCCAATCGATTTTTGATTGGAGAACAGTCACCTTTATGCATTTGAATGCCTTCACTTTAAGCCTAGATCATTGTCATTTTTGAAAGTAATGTCCAATAGTGGACTGCTATTAAGCTTGATAAATAAATAAATAAATATCAGACAATCTCACACAAATCGGTCCCAAATTAAGCTGAAGAAGACTTGTGTCATGGGTACTAGACGACGATATACATACTTATATAGATAAATATATACTTAAATACATAGAACCGTGACCCAAGCACAAATATTCGACTTCATCACACAAATATTTGCCATGGCCAGGATTCGAACCCAACACGCCGGCGCAGAAGACAGGTGCCCTACAAACTGCGACAAACGCGTCGTCAAATTTCGCAAATAACAAAGATTTAGTGTTGTTCTAGTTATGACTTTAACACTTTCGACACCAACAACCCGGAGGCCGGGCGCTCGTAAACTTTGTTCAGATGCCGGCCAACCCAGTAGCCGGGGTTGATGCTATAAAAGTCGGCTCGGCCGGTTTCTGGGATATGTCTTACTTTTTTGTCTGGTTGCAAGTGTTAAATATTTTGTTTGCAGGGATCTATGGAGCCGGCTGCCTGATTACGGAGGGCTGCCGTGGAGAGGGCGGATTCCTGGTGAACGCGAAGGGCGAGCGGTTCATGGAGCGCTACGCCCCCGTCGCCAAGGACCTGGCCAGTCGGGACGTCGTCTCCAGGGCGATGACCGTCGAAATCATGGAGGGTAAGTCTTGTGCATGTTTCAAACTCAAAACGTTTATTCTGTGAGGGCCACAAGGGCGCTTTCACGTGTCTGAATCTGAATGTACCGGCATTTCGCAAGAGGAGACCGCTGTTGAGAAGAAAGCCGAAAGACACTCAACACTTAGTATTTTTACCGTAAATTAATTAAAAAAAAAAATTTAAGTTGTAGGGTAGACTGAGATCAGTTCCTAGCTCAGTGCCGCGGTGCAATCTCAATTGATAACATTGCGAATGATTGCTAAAAGTATCAAATTAATCGTAGTTGGTGTTAGATTATATGAAATAAGAAAGTGAAGTGACATGTTGAAACCATGGATCTTAATCTAAAACTCTGGTGCTTGCAACCAAATTAGACTAAGGTATGTTTACTTACTGTTTTCAACATAACTCAATGCTCGCCAAGAGTTGATAGACTTGTTATTTTTATAATTAATATTTACCTAGCTTTTAAAGTTCTCATGTAAGCGAAACTGTGTTTCTTATGAGAAATAAATGTCTTTAAACCGAAATTATACTTAATACTAATACAATTATATTACAAGTACTCCAAATCTATGTTTCCAGTGATAATTATATAAAAGAAAGAAAATTTTTCAGAGATGTAGAAGGTCTATAGTCTGGTTTTTGTTATAAACAGATTTTTGGAATCGATAACTAGCTTTTGTCTCCTGTAAAAATTTAGATTTTCTACTTATATATGAAAACTTTCATCCCTCGTTTTATAACCTTAGAAATGGATATAAAAATTTGTTCGTCATACTTTTTGCACTGTAAAAGCACAGGAAGTAAATGGCAATGTGAATTATCTACGTACATAAATAAGTCCCCATCTGATTAATGATATAATGATATCTAATCGTAAGCAGTAAAAATACTAACAGATTCAAAGATTTTTGTATCTAATAAGTACTTATAATCCGTACTTGGGAGATTATTGGGAAAGCAAATCGTAAACACTGGTTTAAGCCAATGTTTCATATCTGATTAAGTGTGTTGTAGACAATGATTAGCTACATTTAGTACGGTCTACATACTACGAGTAATGAGTATGTATGTAGTAATACACCCCAGACCAAAAGTATGGAAACGAAAGTTTATTCTTTGAATATTTAAAGTTTCCAATAATTATTCCTTGTGTAAATGTTAGTAACCGTTAGGCCATCCCCAAAGGATAAAAAAATAGAACATCCACTATTAAAACATTTGCATATTGTAAAAATAAATATATACTTACCTAAATAAATATATACTTTGAACTCCGGGACAAAATGCACGACGTCGTTATTTTATTGCCTTCCTACAAAATATTGCACTGGCAATTTTCATAAGCAGAATTAGAGTTATTGACTTTTAAAATGTTTATAATCATTTTTATATTGTGATTTTGTAATTTATTCCGTAAGGAAATCACAGGTTTCTATAGTAATTTGAGCTTGTTTCCATACTTTTGGCCTGAGGTGTATGTTAACTCGTTTTTTTTTTTTATATTGGACAACCTCACACAAATCAATCTAGTCCCACAGTAAGCTCGTGTTATGGACACTAGACGACGATAAACTTACTTATATAGATAAATACATACTTAAACATCCATGACCCACGTATATTGGAGTTGATCACACAAATATTTGCCCTTGCCGGGATTCGAACCCAGGACCGTCGGCTCAGTAGGCAGTTGCTTAACCACTGCGCCAACCGCGTAGACCAAAGATGTAAGCGTACATAGGGATAGACAGGCAGCAGGAAGCGACGTTGTTTTATACTATGTAGTGATATGTGAACTCGAGTTTTTAGGGTTCCGTACCCAAAGGGTAAAAACGGGACCCTATTACTGAGACTTCGCTGTCCGTCCGTCCGTACGTCCGTCTGTCACCAGGCTGTATCTCAAGAACAGTGATAGCTAGACAGTTGAAATTTTCACAGATGATGTATTTCTATTGCCGCTATAACAACAAATACTTAAAATAAAATAAATATTTAACCTTTTGAGCGCCACAGTCGGCTGTGGCCGTCAACAAAAAATCGTGCCCCTGACGCCACGTCGGCCACAGCGGTCCAAATTTCAATGATCAAAAACTTTGTAATTCTAACTGCTACAAGTATTTTTCAATCCCTGTTGATTTTGGGGCACATCATTTTTTTTTTTACTCTGGCGTCAGTGGCACGGTAAATTGCTAGACCGCTTGGCGGTCAATAGGTTAAGGGGGGCTCCCATACAACAAACGTTATGATTGCGTTAACTTTGCACCTCATTTGTATGGGGCGCTATACATACCAGGTGCAAACTTAACCACTTAAGGATGGAGTGTTTGTGCGGAACCCTCTTTTAATGTTTTTTTTTTATGTTTGGTGCAGGTCGCGGCTGCGGGCCGGAGAAGGACCACGTGCACCTGCAGCTGCACCACCTGCCGCCCGACCAGCTGCAGCAGCGGCTGCCCGGCATCTCGGAGACCGCCATGATCTTCGCGGGCGTCGACGTCACCAAGGAGCCCATCCCCGTGCTGCCCACCGTGCACTACAACATGGGCGGCACGCCCACCAACTTCCGCGGACAGGTTCGTTGTTTTATGTTACCAAATCCTTTGTTATTATTATTTTCACTTGGGCCTTTTGTGTGCCGCATCGACCATAATAGGCTATTTGACGGATGTTGAATTCTACAGCGTACTGTAGTTATATGAATAAAATTAGGTAAATATTTCACGAAACAAAGAAAAAAATCCAGAAACGTTTATCTTTTTTGGAAATATGTGACTTCAAAGGTACGCAAATTTTATGATATTTTTTTTTAATCCAAAATAAATGTTTTCAGAATCCTCAAAATTTCACAAAACAATAATTGTACAACAACTATGAACTTAAACGCACTTTTTCACAGTGAAAATGACAAATTTCTTAATTTTTCCATACAATTATTGGTACCTATACCGGCCTGTGACTTCACTAGCCTGACGCGTTTTGTATGGAGCATTTTTAGCGCTACGTAGGAATGTTGAACTTTGGCGGTCATTTCTGACTTTTAGAGCAGTTTAAATGTAGTCAGTCCCATATAGACATTTGATCACAATAAAAAATAGAATAGAAATTAGTCAACATGCCTATTGATCTATTGTGGCAGCCCTGTCATAAAGCTCACTCCTGAGGCCCGTTGAGTCCAGGAATTCCCAGATTCTTTGGGCCGTGAGTTGTTGTATCTCTGGGGGCACAAAGTGTTGCCCTAAGTGGATACTTCTTTTGTGCATAAGTGGTACCAAACCCTTACTCGACACTTTAGAGTCCGATCATTTTTATTTAGTAGTAGTGTCCTACTGTTCGATATATTTCTGTCCATATCAAAGGCCTTAAAGACACGTCTACACGGTATGCACCCGAAAAACATAAACATTGATATCGATAACGATGTAAAAGTGACATCCGCTATCACGAAATCTTTATTTATTCAATAACATTATACATTGTGTTTGAAATAATACTTATATATAACATAATCTAAAAAATAAATAAAATTTAAAATAATCTGAAGAGTATTAAAATATTAAATAGTATTATAATACAAAATTGATCCTGTTTCTGAAATCTACACCCTGAAAACCTAGAAACGTCACCCGGATAAAGGTTACTCGATCAAAGTGCTGAATGATGACTAAGGAATGCGATCGGTTATTTTTAGTATGGATAATATTCGGTTTTTAGCCAAAACTGCGATTATTTCATACAAAACGGGTAACCGTTTGCATTCCCTAACGGTGACCGCTTTCAGTGTCGTCCGTCATAAGGGTCTATAAAAATAAATCTAGGAATTAACTCCTAGAATAAGTTTTTGATCGAATGTTTCATTTCGCCGAAAGCATTTTTCTTTGCAACCGTAAACTATTTCAGATTCTTGCATTTGCAAGAATTATGTGTAATATGTAGTGTATGACAACAGAGGAATAAAAATTCGGCGAAATGTAACATTCAACGAAATGAATTTCTATGAGTCAATGGGCTTGCCCGTCATATTCGTGGCTTTCGTTCATCCTGACCTTCCATAGACGTACGCGTGTAACTGGACAACAGTAAACAATTATTTTTTTATTTTATTTATTTATTTAAAATAATTACACAGCATTACAGTTAGTACTAATGCACTGTGAATTACAAAAATAATTTAACATAACATGTTACATATTAGGTAGATTCAATTACTGTAAAATTACATCCATCCATCGCCTCACAGTACCTTAAACATTCACAACACACAATTTTCCAGCTACTTCCAAAAACGTCCAAATCCGATGCTGATGCGAGAAGCGCATTAAGTTCTCGTAAGGCTCGAACTAGAGGAGAGTTTTAACGTTCGACGTGTATTCGCCAGGTGATCACCCACCACAACGGACAGGACCGGGTAGTCCCCGGGCTGTACGCGGCGGGCGAGGCGTCGTGCGCGTCGGTGCACGGCGCCAACCGGCTCGGCGCCAACTCGCTGCTCGACATCGTGGTGTTCGGCCGCGCCTGCGCGCTCACCATCGCCGACACCAGCCGCCCGGGAGACGCGCAAGCGCCGCTTAAACACGTAAGTTCCGTGCTTCATAGTCCACAACTCCACAGTAACCCACGTCAATGCTGAGTGCCGAGTGAATTTATTGTATCAGTGACGGCGGCGTGGCGACTACGATTTTTCTCAATCGGCAACATTTCAAATTTTGAAATAGTATTCAGTTTAAACCAATTTCATTTATTTATTACCACAGAACTCGATACTATTATTTTTATTTGATAATACCATGAAAAAATATATATGTGAAAGCAGCGTCATCTAAGAATCTGCGGATCTACATGACATCACCTCGTGGAAAATTTGACAGTCACAATTTTCTGACCAATTACTGGTCGCCTACGCTTTTTTAGAATGAGGATTTTTTTTGTCACAAATTGGGGGTCATCCACAAATTACGTCACACAAAATGTCGACTTTTTGAACCCCTCCCCCCTATGTCACGCTTTTTTGCTATACCTTTAACATGTACTGTCACGTTTGGTATGACCCCCCCCCCCCTTAACGTGTGACGTAATTGATGGATGACCCCTTGGGGTATTTTCGAAAATGTAAAAATGTGGTGATATTTAATTTTGTATCATTTATTTGATGATATCGATAAAAAGCCCGGTTATAAAAACTACTGTTGTCAAGTCTAATTTCATCAGGCTAATTATTTCATACCATCTATTACTGTAAGTTCGTAGTATGGGATATATGACGTTTCTTTATTAAGTATGTAACAATAACTGTTAGCGCCATCATCATTTTGTCGTGCCGCACAACACTGATGGGGATCGTGGGGATGCTGCTCCGTACGCGACTACGAACGAGTCTTCTCGTTCTCTTAAGGCTATTCTCCTAAGGCTGCGTTTGATAATCTGCAGGGATGCGTAGCGAAGGATGTGTTTTTCTCGCTCAGCGCAACTGATTCTATTGATTAACAAAAACAGATCCTTCGCTCTCGCTACGCATCCTCACACTGGTGGAAACGCAGCCTAAACGCAGGTTCATGTGCGTGTTGTTCCTGTATTGTTGCCTTCAACCTGCATTGGATAGAGCTCGGTGACCTATCTGCGGCTGTTTCAGAGAAAAATGCTTTCGATTAAACGTTTATCCACGTAACAAGGGTAAACCTGAATAAAATATTAGTGGTCGAGCCAGCTTAAGCATACCTTTAATTTTGTCCTAGAACTCACGTTGCGCCGGAAGAAAGTGTTGTCACCTAACGAATTGTGTTGACAGAGATTATGATATTATCGGACATTGATTTATGTTCTTACTAGCTGTGCCCCGCGGTGTTACCCGCTCATCCGACGGGAACACTACATTTATTCGGGATGAAAAGTATCCTATGTCCTTCCCGGGACTGAAACTATGTATATACCAAATTTCATCTAAATCAGTTCAGCGATTTTAGCGTGAAGAGGTAACAGACAGACAGACAGACACACTTTCGCATTTATAATATTAGTATGGATTGTAGACGACCGGCGAAGCGAGCGTGGCGAACCTGGACAGCGTGCGGCACGCGGACGGCAGCATCCCGACCGCGGACCTGCGCCTGCGCATGCAGAAGTGCATGCAGAAGAACGCCGCCGTGTTCCGGCAGAAGAGCACGCTCGAGGAAGGTTAGAATACCTAATTATTACTCTTTATTCAAATATTTAGGAATTAGGTAATTTTAATACAATATATAAATGGACAATTAAATTCAAATTAAAACTTATTATTCATGTCCCAAAATAAGTTTTCAGAAACTTTACTCTTTCCAGAACACAAACAAAATTATTGTGTCCTCATCCTTTATTGCTTCAGGGTAAACCATAAGTTGGAATATGAAACAGTAAAAAAATTTGACAGTTTGGAAAAATTGTTTTGCGATATTAAAGAATTGAAATGAAATGAAATAGATTATTCAGTAAGTAGGCCACAGGGGCACTTTTACAAGTTAGATTATGAATTTACCGGCATTTCGCAAAAGGAGACCGCTGTTGAGAAGAAAGCCGAAAGAAACTCAACAGTAAGTCATTTTTTCGTAAATAATATTTAAAACAATTACATTAATTACATGGGTACACGTAAAGGTAGCCTAGTGGTTAGGGCATGCGACTTTCAATCCGGAGGTCGCGGGTTCGAACCCGGCCCGTACCAATGAGTTTTTCGGAACTTATGTACGGAATGTCATTTGATATTTACTACTCGCTTTTACGGTGAAGGAAAACATCGTGAGGAAACCACCTAAGCCCAAATAAGGCCTAGTTTCCCCTCTGGGTTGGAAGGTCAGATGGCAGTCGCTTGCAATCGATCTATTTGGTGGGAGCTATGTAAAGAGCTCTAACATAGTAAAAATGTTGGGACTTAATATCGATCCTGCCTTGTCTTGGAAAACCCATATAGACTCTGTATGCAGCAAAATGGCAACTGGTGTATATGCACTAAGACAACTACGTCCACTTATATCAAAGGAATGTCTCATACAAGCTTATTACGCCTACGTGCATTCGAATATGTCATATGGCATAGTTTTATGGGGAAATTCTTCAGATCACGAGAGAATACTGAAAATGCAAAAGAAGGCCATAAGAGTTATAATGAACGCTGGCTACAAAGATTCGTGTCGAGAATTTTTCAAGACGCTCAACATCATGACATCGGTGGCACTATACATATTCGAAACCATAATGTTCGTCAGAGAAAATATTCATAATTTTCGGAAGAAGCGATGCTCTACACGACCAAGTCGGCAACCGAACAACCTCTGTTTAAGCCCACATAAATTAGCCATGGCACAGAAGATGCCTGGAGTCATAGGACGACGACTTTACAATAAACTGCCAGAATCGATGAAGGAAGAACAACGACTGACGGTGTTCCGTAATAAATTAAAAGATCTATTAACTAATAAAACGATATACAATATTAATGAATTTCAAATATAATCAAATTAATAAGACTGCAATGTATAATCAATGTATAATCTTAGTTTTTCTTTTTAATTAATGTCTACAAACAATATGTAATAAAATAAGTGACTAGTCACACCTGCAGTAGTATAGCAGTGTTCATGGATACATAAATACATAAAATGTATTACGCATTGTGTGATGAATAAAATATTATCTTATCTTATCTTATCTTGCGTAAAAACTAGTGCCTACGCCACATCTTGGGATTTTAGGTAGCCGACCCCAATTGAGAATTCATTCTCAAAAAAAAATGGGACACAGGCTAGGAGGATGATGATGGTACACGTAAAGGAGAAGTATAGATACTCCAAATCAATGTTAAGTAGGAACAATTCCTAGCCTAACCTGTGAAAACCGTATTTATACCCACTGTGCAAACAATGCTCGCGTTCTAAATTTCTTCACCCAGTTTCTTCCCTTATGAGTGGATTTATTACTTTAAATTGATCATGCTTTAATCAAAAAAATATTTTACAAAGTTATCGCGCAAAAACGTGAAAATATTAAGAAGAGAGCCGTTTTCGCGGCCTTGAGTTATAACGTGATGATTTACGTGTAACGTATAGGCATACATAACATGGTGACATATAAACAACAAAATCTCGTGGTCAAGGATATTCTTTCTCTGATCTTTTTTCCGCGAATTCCATCATGTGAAAAACGGGGTAAAAAATCAAATCTACTTAAATACCTTCGCATTAATAATAACCTACGAGCTTGGAATTTTAAATCTCGAGAATGTCTTACTTAAATAAATAAATATCGGACAACCTCACACAAATCGATCTAGTCCCAAATTAAGGTCAAGAAGGCTTGTGTTATGGCCTATGGGCACTAGACGACGATATACATACGTATACAGATAAGTATATACTTAAATACATGGAACAACCATGACCCAAGCACAAATATTCGAGTTCATCACACAAATATTTGCCTTGGCCGGGATTCGAACCCGGGACCGCCGGCTCAGTAGGCAGGTCTCTACAAACTGAGCCAAACGCGTCGTCAACACGTTACTTATTTCTTATCTTATGATATTCATATCGAACCACATTGGTTATTTTATGAGCAATACTTAAAACGGACATGCATCTATGTCATGCATAACATTTGAACCAATATCCCTAATAATAGGTATTTGTCATAAAAAAGAACATGCACATGTCCATAAACGCAACTAAACCCAGGAACATTCTTTCTATAGAAATACCACGCGACGTGCCAACCAACAATGTACCTTCAGTCTGTACGCTCAAAGTTGTAGCAACATATTTTTTCGGAATGAATGCATCTTTAGAATCGACCTTAAATAGAGAGACATAACTAAAA
Source organism: Apotomis capreana (assembly GCA_947623375.1). Classification (NCBI taxonomy): domain Eukaryota; kingdom Metazoa; phylum Arthropoda; class Insecta; order Lepidoptera; family Tortricidae; genus Apotomis; species Apotomis capreana. Next base: position 10,241,554 of record OX392514.1, read on the forward strand.
CACGTGCGTAAAAATCGAAAACAGACAGTCCGTTGGTACCCTTGAACTTTTTTGCTACAAAATCCGGTAGTAGACAAAAAGGTTTATGGTCGTTACAAAAAACTTCGCCGCCGGCATGTGCCATCGACGTCCTTAAATGTTTCAATTCAATTGTCTCTGTCTGACATAACTGGCTCAACCATTTTTTCATTGGAAACAATAGAGGCTATTGTGTCATTTCTATACGATAGCCCTTAACTTGTATGGACCTGTTATGCAATTTTGCGTGGGGATTTTAGTGATGCTAGTTTCGCTCGGTAGAGGCAGGTGGCACTAAATATTTACTCGACATTTCCCGTCTCTTGAAAGACATTCAATAGCCATACGGGTTATAGATTAAATTAGCTGAAGCCTTTTTAACCTTTTCAACGCCAAGCGGTGAAGCAAAACACCATGTCTCTGACGCCACAGCAAAAAATAAAGAAGTGGTTCATAATCAACAGGGATTGAAAAGCACTTGTAGCTGTTTGAATCACAAAAGTTTTTGATCATCGAATTGCTGTAGTCTCTATACGACGTTGGCGTCAGTGGCACAATTTTCCGATTAAAAGGTTAAGTAATAAAATGGAACAATTGTTTTCATTATAAACTATGTTTGATAATGTTCCTGGGTTGTCAGTTCAAAAAACAAAAGTCGTCCCTCCGGTGGTAAAAAGTTAAGACCTATGAATCCAGCATTTGTTGCTATTACATCGGTTTATAAACGACGTAACGTTCTTTATTCTCATACGAGTTCTATCAGAAAAGTGTCTGGAATCTGGGGGCACGGTAGTGCCCCCGCCAAGACGAGCAAAAAAGAAGCGGGGCACTACCTACCTTTTCTCGAACCGTTTCGTCTAATTTTTAAACCCTCATAGCTTCGTCCCAGTTAACACCAGAGCGCCCAAATTCACAGGTTAAGATGCAGTTAGGGAACATATAAAATGTACTTAATTTAATTGATCTAGCTTTTATACTTTAGGTTTTATTGGTACCTAAAATACGCCGATTTTGCCACTCACTTATACACTGACGTATCAAAACCTCTGGGGTACTTCCCGATGACCTAGAAAGCTGAAATTTGGTATGTAAGCTAGGTTTAGTACATAAACAATAGAATAATTCTGAAACTTGGAACTTTTACCCCCCAACCCCTTAAACTAGGGGATGGAAGATTGTATGAGACTTCTACAAATTTTGATACTAGAGGTCTGAAAATTGATATAGGGACTCCTTGTTATAAATAATAAAATACATGTTCTAGGATTTTTAGAAAATCACCCCCCACCCTTTAAATAAGGGGATGAAAGTTTGTATGGGTTTTCCAAAATGGGGGATAAATGTGTATATATATGGGGTAAACGTAAGTATTTCTTAAATACACAATTATTACTACTTACCTAGAAACGCTACAGCACAAAAAAAAAACCTAAAAATTCAAAACTACTTTACAAAAAGAAATGAGATCCCACCAAAAACATTTCATGTAAAATTAGCGGCCAAGACTCACATGCTCATAACGCTTTTGCTATTATTACTACTTACTTACAGACCCTATGACCCAAATAAATGAAAAAAACTAGGGTACCTTACAAAAATAAATGAGATCCCACCAAAAACATTTCATGTAAAATTGGCGGCCAAGACTCACATGCTCATAACGCTTTTTCTGTAAAAAAGTTATCAGATCCCTGGAAAAGCCAAGCCCCTAAGCCCTGAGTTTACTAATCCTACACCTTGGCTTCAAAGGTATGGCTTGGCCGTTTCATAAAATACCGTAAATAAGTTCAACGGACCGTCTGGCCCATACGATATCAAGAAGTTAAGTTTATGTCTTCATGATAATATGTATAAACTTAATTCCTTACCATATAGGCTGGACAGTCCATTAGACTTATTTACGGTATTTTATGAAACGGCCAAGCCATACCTTTGAAGCCAAGGTGTAGGATTAGTAAACTCAGGGCTTAGGGGCTTGGCTTTTCCAGGGATCTGATAACTTTTTTACAGAAAAAGCGTTATGAGCATGTGAGTCTTGGCCGCCAATTTTACATGAAATGTTTTTGGTGGGATCCTTTATTTCGCATACAATTACGCCCTCCGGAAAGACTCGAACCTAAATCTGACAATGACAATGAACCTCTTGGCAAGCTACATTACTAGACGTTATCGGAAAATTATTGATTTACGCGTAATAGAAAATTCATTCTATCACAGTTGTCGAAGTAAGCAAATTACATTCGAGGCGTACCTAAAATATACATTTTTATTAGAGGAATATTGATCTACAACGTAGTATCGTATCGTACCAATGCGATTCCATATTATCAAGGTCGTGTCCCATATTAAGGGCATTATTACACCATCTATCTAGTTGAAAAGTTAAATATGTATAGGGCTCTACGTGTAACGCAAGCAAGCGGATAAATATGGATACGTGTAGGGACCACGTGCTTGTGTATATATTTTTAAACATTACTTACGTAATAAGTATATCAAAATCATTATTCACCATTATTTTTGTTCGAAGTAGGCGAAATTAACTCAATATAAATCAGACCCTAATTCGCGGAAAGAGTTAATTCAATCCGTAAATTCTCAGGTAAGGTCTTCATCATAGATACTATTTAAGATAGTGTGACTTTAATAAGGGTGGTATGGTCAACAATGATCAAACCTTTTTTTATTTTATTAAAAAAAACACCAAAGAAAGTTTTTAATATTTTTTTATAATACTAGTAGACGTTTCGGTTTACTTCTATACAATCTATACGAATAGAAATCAGCTCAAGTATTTTATTTACTGATAAGTGTTTTTTGTCAGCAACGTGACATTCTATTATATTCATAGCCATTGTTATGGGAGTTATACATAGTAAAATGCATTCCAATGTCACTATTTCTAACATGGCAACTGTTTTCCATTGTTTTTTTTTTAAATGTAGGGATCTTGTTGATACGAAAGCGATAGTAAATACTTACATAAATAAACAAAAACAAGCAAACTCATTTCAAAATTAACCGTTATTTATTTAAATTTGGTAGGATAGGGTAGGCACAGATTACGGTATATTATATAGCTGGCTCTAGGAACCGAAACCGGAAAATATATATCTTCGTGTTTAAAATATGGCGAAAGATTCTAACCTTATACTATTTTCTAGGCCACAAGCAAATCCACGAGATCTACAAGCAAATCAAGGACGTCAAGGTGTCCGACCGCTCCCTGATCTGGAACAGCGACCTGATCGAGACCCTGGAGCTGCAGAACCTGCTCATCAACTCGGTTCAGATCGTGGAGGGCGCGCTGGTGCGCGAGGAGTCGCGCGGCGCCCACGCCAGGGAGGACTTCAAGACCCGGCGGGACGAGTACGACTACTCCAAGTCTTTGGAGGGACAGGTCAGTTCTTGTCACACCCCACCCCCACTAGACGGAGCATGTAAGGCACATGTAAGGCGACCCGCGCGCACCAACGATATGGTACGGCAGAACATTAAAGTATCAACACGGCGGCCACCGTTTAGTTGCGTCCATGTTTATGAGGTCTCTCTACACCACTTAACACTACAATTTACCATGTTATTTATTTAATTTATTTTTTCGTTGACGTACGCATGGATCATAAACAAGGACGCAACTAAACGGTGGCCGCCGTGTTGATACTTTAATGTTCTGCCGTACCATATCGTTGGTGCGCGCGGGTCGCCTTACATGCTCCGTCTAGTGGGGGTTGTCTGTGGTTCTTGTACTTGGAATTATGACTTGGTAATTAGAGCACAGCTGGACCTTGGGGTAGTGAGGCTCGCTTTTAGGGATTTAGGGCGGCGATTGAGAGAGGGGCAACGATCCTCGCTCTGGGTCATGGTTGGTTCAGCAAGTCTCCATAGCCATTCAGCGGGGCAATGCTGCTAGCATAATGGGGACTTTTGGACCGAATATGGCCCTGATAGGGGATTTAAGAGATTAAGTTTTCCTTGACGAGGCGTGTTGCGGATTTATTTTATGTCATTTGATTCTGACGAAGCTAAGCCACTATCCTGAACATTATACTATACATATAACTAAGTACCTAGTACCTACAGGCGGCATTCCGCCAGAATATCCCTGATAACAATAAGAAAAAAACAAAAAAGTATACACCCAATACACCCACTTATAAATAAGATCTTTCCATGCCTCGCCTTCGCTCTACCTTTCTATCTATAGTTATCTAGATCATGTCGTAGCAAGTATCCCATCAAGATTTCAGTATTCAGTATGTTTTAATAACTACAGAATATCCCTAATTAATCGTTAATATGTTCTCGTAACAGACGAAGCTATCGTTCGAGCAGCACTGGCGCAAGCACACAATGGCCGAGACGGACGCGGCGACCGGCGCCACCAAGCTGTCGTACCGGCCCGTCATCGACAGCACGCTCGACCAGGCCGAGTGCAAGACCGTGCCGCCGGTCATTAGGACGTACTAGATATATTTAGGTGAGTTTCGCTGTGAATATGGTAACTCATTTTCCCAGGTTCAAGGTTTTGCAGGTTTTATGTGCAGCATTATCCTCGTCTAACAGCGTATTCGTTTCAGTTGCAAAAGTAACTTAGATGTGTACTATACCCTTTTTATCGAGTATTACTGCGCCTGTCCCACCCGCGCAGCTTTTTTATAAATAGCCTACGTGTTAATCCAGAGTTTCAACAACCTCCATGCCGAATGTTATCAAAATTGGTCCATCATCATATATTTAAGAGCTAAGCTCTTGTCGGTGGAGTAATTTCCAGCTTATTCTACATTCCGCCGTCTCTTTTACGTCTTTATACAATGAAACATTTATTTTTTCTTTTATTTGCTCCATATATGTCCTTCTCGGTCTTCCCCTCTTCCTTTTCCCTTCTATTTTTCGTTCTATTATAGTCTTCATGTAATTATCGTGACGCAAGAGATGACCTAACATTTTTCCTCTCCTGTTCTCAATTATTTTCAATAAAGATCTTTTTCGTTAACTATATTTAAAACTTCCAGATTACTTTTCTTTTCTGTCCAACTGATCTTTTCTATCCTCCTCCAACACCACATTTCGAACGCTTCCAATCTCTCTCTATCTCTTTGGGTCATGGTCCACGTTTCGCAGCCGTAGAGGGCTATACTCCAGATGTAGACCTTCACCAGTTTGTTCCTGACGGAGCTTGATATTTTAGCAAAATTGGTCCAGCCGTATATTAATTACTGAGTAATCATAGTGAGTAACGTCGGTCTGACAACGGACTAATAAAATAAATAGCAAGTTCATTACGACTTGGTACGTTTATTTTATACAGATTAAACTATGTTCTTTCTTTTACTTCAAAAAAGTGATATTATTTAATTAATAAAATGAATACTACATACAGACGTGTTAATGTAAACAGGAATCGACCCACATTAAACGTTTGTACTTTATGTTATGGCGATCCAATATTAAAGGTTTAATATATGGGTTGGATCCTGCTTTCATAAATACGTCCTATTATACTGTTCAAAATTGAATTATATAAGAATTGTTTTCTGCCGCGACATTCGAATCTGTAATCAGTTGAAGTAAACAAGATTTTACGCTCTCACTATCTAGCTATCACATTAATTCCATAAATTATTTGTTTGTGTCGTAGCGTTAGTATGTTGTCATAACGTAGTAAGTTGCTGAATAACGAAATCTGGGTCATTACTGTACAAGAGCGTATCTAAGTAGATGTTTATTTAAGTTTTTCCGTAGCGTTTTCAAAGTTGTTTACATCAATGGACTTTGATGTAACAAGGTTATTGGTGGTGCTATGCAAGATTAATGGGGTGGTGTAGTGGTCTGTTATAGATGTGTGAAGTACTATAGTCGATACAATTTTTGTGTTTCTGTTTAACTTTAACATGAAGTGGTCTAAACAGCTATTCTCTCTCCTGTTGGTTTAAGTAGTCACGGTAAAATGTGTGCTGAGCATGTTAAGGTAGTTTTACCTATTTGTAGTTTCATAGTTCGGCTCTAGGGGTCGTGATAGGTCATGATAGTCAATATACTAATCTGATTACCGTGGAATTATTGGTCAAAACAAGTTACAACGTAAGATAAAAATATGCACTTGGGAGTTCCCACCCGGTAACGCTCACTGCGCACATTAAAAGTAAGTCTACAGAGATACGACACCCTTGATAACCTTAGTTTGGTCCAATGGCTGACTGGTATAGAACAAATAGTTCTCGACATTAAGTCTGCCAAAACTAATCACGTTATGCAATAAAATTTTAATAATTAAACTATGCATAAACGAAAACCCGATTTTACGAGCATACGAATACGAGAGAAATAACATTTGCCGTACGGTCGAGTTCAGAAATTTATGAGCAATACTGTGATCAAAAAAATCTGAACACGGCGGGTTCACATATTTTTCATCAAATTTTTGCTTATTCGTTTATGAACTCGACTGCTTCAGGTATTTACTTAAATTTAATGATCGTATGACACGAGTATAGCACAAAACAACAGAAAATTCTAGACTTATTGATAGAAAACATTTTGCATATGTTGGCTTATCTTTCTGAAGTATAAAAACATTCCGTACACATCGTGTTGAAATTTTCCTTAGCTATGGTAATCCAAAGTCTAGCGGCTAACAAACAAGGAAGTCTAGAAGTAAGAGAAGAAGGAAGGAATGACATTATGTAATTCACACAGTCCAGCCAGCAAACACAGCCGAGCCGTATTTGTTTAATTTATCTCTTTTTTGTTTTTTATTACAATCTTTAGAAAAATACCACAACGAAGTTGTATCGCAATCATATCTCTACAATAAGTCCCAGCGAAGCACGACTTGTGGGCCGTCGCCTATTTTCGTTATAAAGCATAACAAAACTGGCTTACATTCTCATTAAGAACTTCGTGTTGGCCCAATTTAAATGTTTATGTGTTAGGCAAGTCGCGTGGCCCAGTTGATTTTGCAGACATCAAGATGAAAGTTTCTGTTTTTGTTCCAGGTTATATCCTCATGGGTGCTGACTGAGATTAAACAGTATTCGCTGTCCGCGGCCGCCATTAGTGTTCATTTCAACCATTATTTATATCGTTATTTATTTTTAGTGTAGCCTGGTTAAGTAATAACGTATCAACAAGAATACTCCGTACAATTAAAACTAACAGCTAATCCAGCGTACAAACACAGTGCCAGTTTAGTTACCAATAGCGATATTACCTTGCTTTCACACGACAGCAACTGTATATTTTTATAGTTCAGCATTTATTTCGGTTTTGTTAAAGCCTCAGCAGCACCAAGGTACTTATATGATAAATAATGTTAAGCGATGTAGTGTTGCTTTTAAGTACCTACGAACGACACTATTTACCCGTTCGATTTTTACCTCATGAAATTAATTATATTATAATTATTGTGAAGGTTGACATTGAAACCCAATCAAGATGGTAATTTCTAGATGTTAAGTGTACAAATTAAAATGGAATATTATACGTTTATGATACACCTTGCACTTGTTGTTTTTAATTTTACAAGCTTTTATTTACTTTCACCTGTACCGTTGTCTGTAATGGAATTTTGCAAGTTAAATTTGACTCACTTTCCGATTGAGCTAAAATTTTGCACGAATATGCAATTCGCGTGACAATGTAATATTATGATTTCGTGGAGCTGATCTGATGATGGAGCTGGAAGGTGGCCATAGTAACTCCGTAATAAAACCCCATAACCCCATCGAGTTTGGGCTGGTTTGATTAGTCTTGATGAGTACTTTGACTTCAGATAGTTTTCAGGGTCTGATGATGGAGCCGAAAGGTGACTTTAAATTCTCGATTGTATGAGGATTAATAATAAACCTAATGGAATCTTTGTACCCACAATCGAAAGTTCGTGTCATACCGTCCCGCTCATATCAATATAGTCTAACACGAGAGCGTGAGGAATGGCACGATACCAACTTTAAAGTAATCCCACCGGCCACTGCCGCAGGCCGGATGATGGGTTCCTGCAACTTTCTTGGACAGGCCATAGTCAATGGCCTCTGTAACTCTACCGTTCTCTATTGATTTTGCCGACCTTTATCCTGTTTACTAAATACAAAACTCCATGTACCGATATGGGCGTCACAATGATTCATTATCATTTCAAGTGTAAACAACGTTCAAATAGTCATCAGTACCTACAAGGAAAACGAGCTATCTGATGCCCGGGCCCCACAATACCTATACTTTCGCAAGTATCTACGAATCTGGGGTTAGACGAGTAGTCACCTTAATCTTAACGATCCGTGAAGCGTGTATTCTCGGCCTTTGCCCCTAGATGCTAATGCTAACTACCTATGTGTGTATCATTGTATCTTAAACAAACGAACAGTCTTATACTTATAATATGGAGGACAAGAATGTACTACAGAACGAGACCCCAAATGAACGAACATCGAACACACAAGAAACATTTTTTTTATGATAATTTTTAACGTTAGTCATATAGTCGGATGGCGTCTCTATCTCTACAATAACTAAGGCAGATAATACTGTATTAGTGGCTTCATAATTTCTGGCCATGCTGAAACGGAGGTGCTTCGTTCGGTCGGTCAAACATCTTTGGGTTTGAAACATAAGTAGGTATGCAGAAAAGTACCTGCCGGTACGAAGATTACAGGACCTACAGTATAGCAAAAAAATATGGTGCCCGAAGCTATTAATGTAATTTTGTGGCACTCCGGAATGTCTATATAGTTACAATCCATATATATTTTCTTTTAATTTCATCGAAGGAAGTCTGAAGTTATTCCTCTAACAAAAGCGGAATTGTAGTACTTCCGAGTTCCAATTACTTATTCAAGGATAAGCAATCAATGTTCCTGGTAACTTGAACGTTAGTACCGATATAGATATACAAACTGGTGACGCAACACGCAAGTATTAATATGGAATCAGCTCAATTTCTAAAGTAGGTCAAGTGGTGACGCTTATTTTGAACAATTTCACATTATTGACGTCAATCGCATGCAACCCTAGCTCGGAAGAAAACAGTGTTTATACATAAGTATACTTAAGTATAAATAAATAAACACACTCATAAGTATACTTAAATAGGTATACCATAAACACATACGCATTACGGTAAGGGTGAATTTTAAAACGTCGATATGCTATTACACTTATAACCAGAGTCGTGGTGGGAAAACAGCGTTCACCGTATCGCACACGCCAATGATCCTAGAACATAAAGCGACTACCTATTCTAGAAAAAAATGTTTTTCAGTGTGTGTAGGTTGAAACTGCCTAGGCGATTATAGGCCTTAGCCGTCGCGCTGAGTGCACAAATGTGTTGCACCCTCTAAAGATCTACAGGTTAACGCAAAACTGTAGACTCCATACAGTCATTTCCCAGAAGCTACAACCGCAACAGGAAATGCCTCTGATAATTTCAGCGGTTGTCCCGCAACGTTACGCTGCCGGTACAGAAGATGGTGGTAGCATTCTGTACTATCACTGTTGAATATTCCCATAACTTGCGAGAAGTGATCAAAACGGTGTGAAAGCGCTGCCTATTTGTTCATCACAGTTATAATCTAAAATCTGGACTGTTCTAAAGTGCAACTTCTCACCCGACTTTCTCGCACTGCACAAAGAATAAGGTGCCACAAGCTGTTAAATCGCGCATTTCATCAGATTTATGTAAATATAAATTAACAATCTCCAAGACGGTCCAGCATATTTAGCTAGGTCTCCAATTTCTAACAGTTGCTTCTACTTAAGAGGTTAAGTTATAATTGTAAACGGAGGGTGATCAATAGTAGTAATTGGAAACGATTGTAATTTCAATTCAAACGAACCCAACATTCTAAACATTGGACATCGGTTTCCAATCTGGATTCATTAAACTATCTACCTAACTATACTCTAACTCTAACTACACTATCAAACTATAATTTATACAGGCAAGTGCCTAATTAGGCTTATAGGTTGACGACAATACTGCCAATAGATTATGGAATTTATTCAACACTTTACCGCGTCATAGGTCTATCCATCCTATTACAATCGCTTATCGAACTATACGAGTACCTACTTAATTAAAAATAACGATAGACTTCTTAATTAGGGTCCTATATTTGGGTTCCACTTTCCATAATAGTTCCTTCATCACAGCCGCGTTATCTGTTCCACGACTCACAGCCAACACATTTAATATTTTTAACGTTTTATCTCTTGTGGTAATTAAGTAATTCATCATTATGGACCCCAATGTAGTGACCCCAGCATTCTTTGTGAACTTGCTTCTTCGGTGTGCAAAGTTATGGAAACTGTAGCGAGTTTATTATTTAGGCAGTCGAGGTTGTCCGATATACCTATATTTATTTGTATAGAATAATTTGTTTATTCGTTAAGAGGCATAATTGGCATTCTCTGAGTCCGTTTAATATAGTTATTGCTCTTAAATAAAATTAAGTAGGTAGCGCAAATATGTATGCCTCAGTTTGTCCTAATACATGTTTGACGCCACATTAAGAAGTAGCTGGACTAATTAATTATGATAATACTAAGTGATACCTAGAGCAATTACCTCAGACATAATTTACTTTAAGTTTACACCTGCCACAAAGTTAGAATGTAGTTTATAAAATAGGTAACGGACAAGTATTTTTGTTGAAACAATGTGTGACAGAAAATTGCAAAGACCGACAAAACATGTATACGACTACAAATAGTGTACGCTTATGATGAAAACTGCTCGACTCGTTCTTTTTTTCCATAATTTCACATCCAATAACCATCTGCATTTGCAGGAAAATTTTAGCCACTCATCCGAAACGCAAGTAAGCATTGTTGAAATATTGACTCGCTGACGCCTTATCTCGACATATATACGTCCATATACACATAAGAAATGTAGCTGGCCACTGATAACTCCAGGGGTCAGGCGTGTTCGTGCCTTTGTGATCAGTGGCATCTCAAACGCGACTCTCGGCACACTCCGTGCTCTCCGTGTAATCTTCGAAGCATTTATCCTCGTCTCAGTGATTTAATGGTGCATTTACTCAGCACGTTGAGGTTCAACGGCGATTGCAGGAGCCTGGACGGGACAGGCTTTAAGATTGAAGCTCTCAACAACTCCACCTTGTTGTCCAACATATTCTTCAATCTGTGTAAAGGTAACTTTCACTTCCCAATTGTCACTTAATAACTCAAAAATATCAAAATAGTTCCCTAGACACAACACAATAATCTGACACAAAAATTATAAGGTAGGTACGGTAGCTACCTACTAGATTGCCAGACACAAGTGTGTCACTACGTGATAATGATAACGTAGTCACGTATGTATGTAATGCTGCGTACATAAAATTATAACATACTAGCTGCGCCCCGCGGTGTTACTCGCGTTTGGGATAAAAAGTACCCTAGCTATATGTGTTATCCAGGGTATCAGCTACCTCCATACCTATCAAAATTGGTATATTGGTCGAGCCGTTTGCCGCCATCCTGGCGTCAGTTCAGTTCATCAGTGTGGTCGGAATGACGAACAAAACAAAACCCGTGTAACCCTCTCGGACTGACGATTCGAAGTGATGAAAATTGAAAATTAATAATAACAGTAAACTGACGGATCAGACTGGTGAGACTGATGGACTGAACTGGCACCAGAAAGAGCATAACCGATGTCACACATCAAATATAGGTAACCATCTATCTTATTCGTTTCCATTTATCACACTTTTTGATGTTATGCCAATTTTAAGATTCGCTAACATCTATTTAAATAGATGTTAGGCGGATATTATTCGGTAAACCAATTTAATCAGATACTTTTCATTAATTTTGGATCTTCGATTGTAATACGGTGAATAGATACTAAAGTACTATGTGTGACCTCACAAACGGTCCGGTAGTTTTGAATTTTTGATATGTTGTCTAGGATGGTTAGTCAGTGCTTAAAATGCAAAATGCACAATTCCCCCCCCCCCCCCCCCCCTCCCCGCCCGCCGCCATTTTGAAAAAACCGGCACTCTCTTCATATTCTTGCTCATATCTTCCTTTAGGAACATTTTAGCTAGAAGAATGCTTCGACAATGTTATAGAAAACTAAATTTACTACATTCTCCATTTTATATTTTTTTTCTAGGACAGATAGTTACGGAGATATCCACATTTAAAAAAACGTAAAAAATCGCAATTTCCTACTGAAAAACAAACTTCTGGATTATATATTCGTTTAGGAGCATTTTAGCTACAACAAAGCTGGGCAATATTGTAGAGAATGAAATTTACTATAATTTGCACTTCAAATTTTGTTTCAAGGACGGTTAGTTACGGAGATATGCACATTTAAAAAACAGGAAAAGTCGAATTTTCCGAAAATTTCTCAAAATTCTTGGTTTAGAACGCTGTCATTCAGTTATGGACTAGTCTAGGACAAATTAAAACACGTAGGAAATATAATTGCTTATAAAACTCATGTCCATTTTTACATACATTTTCGGAAAACGTGACTTTATTTTTTACATATCTCCGTAATTATCTGTCCTAGAAACAAAATTTGAAATGTAAATTATAGTAAATTTAATTCTCTACAAAATTGCCGAAGCACTGTTCTAGATAAATGCTCCTAAACGAAGATATAATCCAGAAGTTTGTTTTTGAGTTGGAAATTGCAATTTCTTAAGTTTTTTTAAATGTGCATATCTCCGTAACTATCTGTCCTAGAAACAAAATATAAAATGAAAAATGTAGTAAATTTAACTCTCTATAATATTGTCGAAGCTTTCTTCTAGCTAAAATGCTCCTAAAGGAAGATATGAGCAAAAATATGAAGAGAGTGTCGGTTTTTTCAATATGGCGGCGGGCGCGGAGGGGGGAATTGTGCATTTTGCATTTCGAGCACTGACTAACCATCCTAGACAACATATCAAAAATTCAAAACTACCGGACCGTTTGTAAGGTCAAAATCCTTTATTCACTGAATTATTGTAGGTATACATACTGTTTTATACTCGAAGTAACAAGTTGTTAGACTAAAGTTGTATATATTATTGTGATAAACCGAACACAAAATTAGCTCGAGATCTACAAGAAACTAAACAAACTTCTTAATTTATCGCATGAAATGAAACGATGAGATAACAAGTTTGTTTTTTACACTTTGAAGTAAACATGTAGATACATACAAAAGTTCCTACCTGTTATGCATACCACATTATTCTTGGTATTCAAATAATTAGCATGTATACTACCTACTAATGGAACCATTTTCGCTCGCCGTTTTGAGTTTAATCCAATGGCAAATAAAACTAGTGGCTCTGTGAGCTAGTAAACCTCGCGATCATTTTTCGATTTGGCTGAAATAACTTTTTTACGTTTTCAATCATATCCGCATTTTTTTTTTATTTCGAAAAAGCCTCGACAGAGTACCTACTTATAATCCACATGCCAATCTGGAAAGAGAATCGGTTGAGAAATGCGGCTTCTACTTCTAGGCGAGAACAGCCAGAAATCCGGACATCCGAACAGTATACGACATCCGGACATACGAAATAATTTTTGACCAAGCTGAATCGGAGACCCTTCGCTCGCTCGGTGTATAATTGGCATACAAACAAACGGCTAAACGCTAGCAGGGACAAACACTACCGTTGTCGGTGAAAGGTCCTATCTTTAAATCGATTTCATTGTAAGATACGACTTTGCCGTAGCACGACGGAACACGAGCAATTAGGTTATTGTCGAGTGTCGGGTGACCTTTGCGGACAGGTGAAGCGCACCTGTCTTTATCTTTACCTACTGCAAAATATTACGTCGTCGGTACAAGAATAGCAAAAACATAAGGTCAAGCGTTAAAGTAACTTGTCAATGAATTGCGCGTTTCTACATTCAAAAATCTTAAGAAATTATGGTTGCTTTGCTAATAGGGCTAATGTTTAGGTACAAGATTAAACCAAATACATACAGGCATCCAAAACATAAAACTAAATAACTGCATATTTGGTTTTATCTTGTAAACATGCCCCATTGTCTTACTGGCGTAGGTAGTAATTAATTACTAATTAGGTAACAAAATAACATGCTGAATTAATTTTTCTAAGCACTCATTTAGTAAGTATGGATTGGCATTAGATAGTAATCCATTAGGACGCTCGCGTTCGGACGTTGGTACCGCCAAGTTCTCTAAATGTCATCTTAACGGGTTTCATTGCAAACCGCACTATACTTATAGTGACCATGTCTCAAGCATGACGCTGACTATAATAATGGTATCGGTTCAATGCCAACCGCACAAGCAGCGGGACGCCGTAGTACCAGGTCGCTATGTTGTGATTTCCAAAACCCAATTGCCGACGGTAGGCTCGTATGTTCGTGGGTATGCAATTGGTTCTGAGTGCACTATTGACTGCGGTTGGGCGACTGTGTCGTCTCCCTCTCCCCGACACGTCGCTAACTACCAATGGTATTTCGTAGAAATACATAGAAACCAGTAGTGTCGCAGCCAGCAGTCGTCACGACTGCTGCTGCCGTCTGCGGCCAACTACGAACTGATACCTTAACGGGGTTCTTACCAGAGTTGGGCATTCAATAACGAATCGTCATTTTAAAAGACGTGCCGCAAGAATAAATCAACTGACCGTCATTCAAGAATAGGTTATTTGAATGGCGAGTTTTACAATAAATCAAAGCAGAAGAAATTGGGTGAAACTAATTTAATCGTCATTCAATAAAATCAATCTGTGATTGGATTATTGGAATTAAAATTGTTTGATTATAATATGTTTTTAACCTTCTTCAAAAAGAGGAAGTTCTCAATTGAACTGTACGATTTTTACATCTTTGTCTTTTATAAACCGATACGGAAACTTTTTTTTTTAATTCTAAATAGCCATGCATTTAACCTTGATTGCACCTGATGTTAAGTGACAATAAGGCCTAAGATGGAGCTCTTTTTTATTAGGTATTCATCTTTACAAACCACTCCACTGCCAACCTTGCGATGGTTTAATTTCGACTTTTCAATTACTAAAGTAACATGCATAAAATACTTATACCAAACAATCACTCTTAATCAACATAACCGCCATTCAAATAAAACGTCATTTTAAATGAACCTGTAACAAACTAATTCAATCAACGCGTTAGCGGTAATCAGAATGACAGATTCTTGATTTATTGTATTTGACGCCATTCATAATGACGCGCTCTTGAATAAATCATATTTAAAAAAATTTGAATGTGAATGACGTCTGGCCGTTCATTCTTATTCTCATTCAAAATGAAATTTGCCCAACTCTGGTTCTTACGAATTCGCACTTTAATGTCCATGTCTCAAGCAAGACGCAAACTAAACATAACACATTACTATTGTTTCCAGCTTGTCAAGTAAAGGCTATGGCGTCCATCCCCCCGTCCGCCTTCTCGGCAGGCCGCATCCGCGAGACCCAGCGGAATATGAAGGTGACCAACGTCAAGACCGCCAAGGATCCGAACGCCAAGATATTTAACACCAGCTGTGAGTCAACTTATTTGTTTTTCACTTGGGAGACTTGCCCTATATAGTTTGATTAAAGTTTCAGTCCATGCCTGAGCGCCTAGCACAACTACGCTTCGCAACTCTTGTCGCGCGACATAGCATCGCCCGTCACTCTCTCACAGTACCTACTGCGAAGAAAGAGATAGGTAATATTTCCCGCGCGAGAAAGAGTCGCGTGCCATCACAGTTGTGCTAGAGGTGCTGGACATTGATAGATACAAGTACTAGGGAAACATTCAATACGATCCACTGTATTAGCTATAAGCGAGACTCGAATCGAGCCCTAGCCCAGGATCTACGACTTGCCCTGGTTAAAATACCCAGCTATCCAATAAAAGCGAAGCTATTCAAAACATCAAACTAACTAGAGTTTGAGAACCACAATGCCACGAACAGATACACTAACTACGTTTTTTGACACTAACTAGTTTTTATCTGGTAGGTACAACAAAATGAACAAATCTATCAGATGAATAAATCTTAAGATGAGATAAAACAATTAACACCAAAACTATAAGTCCGTCGATCTAAAAATGTGCTTCTATTTTTTAAGAGAATTGATTAGAAACGACCTCACATGACAAACGTTTACAAACTTTGTGATATCTTATCGACAACTCTGCGTCAAATTTACGTTCCCAAAACTGCCGCGATGTATCGTAAGACAAGCCAAAGTGGCTTTTGCAATATCTATTACAACGCCTATTTTAATTTATAAAGGTGAGAACGATGAAAACCTGTCAAAGACGATAAATGAGCAAGTCTGGGCAAAACTTGGCAAGGCGTGTACCTACAGTAGTCAATTAGTCATGTGGGTACTCATAGTTGGTAGAAATACCGAAGAAGTGTATCACTGACTATTGGAATAGGTAACTGCTGTCTATTATATAGGGTGATCAATCCAAATGGGTCAGTAGGGAGGAATGAAAACGATAAGAGATAGGGGAATTTGTACTTAGGAACCATGACGTCGATTTTAGATTTAATCATTCAATCATTTAAAAATTCAATTCTTTTTAGGGTTCCGTAGTCAACTAGGAACCCTTATAGTTTCGCCATGTCCGTCTGCCCGTCTGTCCGTCCGTCCGTCCGTCCGTCCGTCCATCCGCGGCTTAGCTCCGTGACCATTAGTACTAGAAAGCTGAAATTTGGTATGAGTATGTGTATGTATAACGCCGACAGAAAGGTAAAATAAAAATTAAAAAAAAAAATTTTTTTCGTGTACCTCTCGAACACCTAAAGTGGGGGTGATTTTTTTTTTCTTTTCAACACTAGTGTGTGGGGTGCCGATTTTTAGTTATCGCCGAATTTCATATTTTTTCTTTTAAAGGACGTAAGTTGACTTCCAGAAGGTAATAAGTGATTACAGTTTCTAGGGCGTTTACGACCTTTTTATAGAGCTTAAAATCTTTCTTAACTTAAAACTCGGGCTTAAAACAGCAGTTTATTGTGAAGGATGAGTATACTACGGAACCCTACACTGAGCGTGGCCCGACATGCTCTTGGCCGGTTTTTTTATGTCTCATCAAGTCTCATACATAACCTGGTTGAAATTCCGTAAGTAATCGTAGGTATGTCGTATTGTAACATTTTTCACAGTGGTGTTGACCGGGTTTTATGTATGAAATTATTTGTGGCATTTATAAAAAGTTAATGCGTCTAAAATCGACGCCATCGTTCCTAAGAACAGATTTCCCTATCTCTTATAGTTTGTGACTTCTCCCTACTGACCCATTTGGATTGATCACCCGGTATATGAGAACTCACTACGCAAATTCTGGTATAATATTTGCAATTTCGATATTAATACGTTCACTGTCCGTGTCCCATTTGGTCACGGCAAGCGTCTATTACAGAGACAAGGTTCACATGTCAAACTGGGACAGTGAACGTGTTAATCAATTTGTTACGGATGCTAAGGGATTGTATTTCTTAATACTGCCCTTCTAGCTTCCATCACACTAAACTAAAGATGGCCTTCTGATCATGACGACTGCGACACACGAGTGCCGGTTTTAGCACTACCAGCGCACTGGGCGAGATTTCTACGGCGCCCCCTAAACATAATGAGATTTTCGCAAAATTTTGAAAATTTACAAACAAGAAGGCCTCGCTCAATGAGCGAGAGCGCCCTGGGCGGTCGCCCTACCGCTCGCTACCCTAACGCCGCTACTGACCAAGTGCATACCTACATATGCGAGTACGAAAGAGGTGCAAACTCTATCTATGGATTCCTAAAATCTTATCGTTTTCTTTCCAGTCCTGGAGCTAAATCCGCTGAAGTACAACAGCAAGCTGATGAACAGCATCTGGGGCCTGTACAACCGCTACTCGCCCCACAACGTGAAGAACGTGAACGACGCCCGCCCCTTCGGCGGGGAGTTGCAGCAGTGAGTGTTCCTTCATGTTACGTTACATTACAGGGCAGTCGCGTAAATACAGCGTTGACACCCGTGTTAAAACTTTAAAATTGGGACCTTAATCTCAATGAAAAAAAAACTGATCCTCTCGTCCCGGGGATCCTTCCAGTCGGGGGATTCTGTCTGTCTTTCCGCCCTATTCTTAATACGTCGTTATATTACTATAAAATAAAAATGATTTATTCATTTGCTTTTTTATATACGCAATGTTAACATAGGTTGGTGTCTCTTTTTAAGTACCTATACCTGTGTGAGACACCGCTCTTCCATGGGCAAATTAACTAGTTGGGACAGAAGTGGTAATTACAAGTTAAGCTTAGATTGTCGTTCAAAATGTTTATAAAGCGTAAAAGTTACTAAATGTATATTTGTCGTGTAATTATTTATAAAATGAGCATTTTAGGGAATAACAGGTTTGTGAAATGATTAGTTTCTGAATCGTTGTTTGTTAAGTGATTATTTGAGAAATGTTGTTTAGCAAATGATGGTAATAGTTCAATAAAATTAGCTGCAAATTTGGCAAAATTAAATGACAACTTTTATCTATCAGGATATGTAGGTTATAGTTATAGAACAAAGTTAAATTTTATCTACTCTCCCCCCCTCCCCGGGGCAAGCGTCACCCCCCTCGAATGTGTCCCGGAGAGCGGTATTTTCCATTTCAAAAGAAAACCGTGAACGATACATTTAAAGTGTGTAGATACGATAGGTACATATAAACCAGACAATACCATCGGTCATTTTTGACGTAGGAAATTTTAGCCGAAACCGCATATTTTTCATTTCAAAAAGATAACATTCAGCGTTTCTTAACCTTTGGCTCCAAGGAATAATAAAATAGTTTAAGGATAAGGAGATCTTGATTGGGCACCCGTTAATCGTTTGTAGATCAAAAGTCAAACGAGACCTATAGAATAAGTCCAATCGTTTGGTATGAAAGAAATTGAGCGCTTTATCATTTAATAAGTGAATACTACGTATGTAAAAGGTGACTGGAAAGCAACATTTGACCCCAATGTCGCATATATAGCACATCATACTATAACAAAGTGTCAACAACAATTTAACAGCGAGTTATTGTTATTTGATAACCGAGCCGATTGTAAAACATAATATATCTGAGACAAACAGTTGCACTGGCAATACTGGCATTCACACTTTCCGTAGGTAATACCTGCCTAATAATAATAGTTCTGTGAGCTCTTTGAGCTGTAGATCTCGTGTTTCTAAGGTTCCGTACCCAAAGGGTAAAAACGGGACCCTATTACTGAGACTTCGCTATCCGTCCGTCCGTCCGTCTGTCACCAGGCTGTATCTTAAGAACAGTGATAGACAGTTGAAATTTTTACAGATGATGTATTTCTATAGCCGCTATAACAACAAATGCTAAAAATAAAATAAAATAAATATTTAAGGGGGGCTCCCATACAACAAACTTGTTTTATGGTACGGAACCCTTCATGCGCGAGTCGGACTCGCACTTGCCCATTTTTTTTTTGCCATGGCTGAAATATGTTAACTCATGGAAGGTATACTGGTCCAAGTCCAAGCAAATGAACTGTCAGACCATACAAAGTGAGTCAGTTTGTATGGTTTGTTTGACAGTTCATTTGCTTGGAAGAGTTGGCGTGGTCTGACTAATTGTGGTCTGATAAACTGATTGTTACATACTGTAGGGAATAGGCATCTACTATATTGTTAAAAAAGCGGCCAAGTGCGAGTCGGACTCGCGCACCGAGGGTTCCGTACGAACACTTTCCATCCCTAAGTGGTTAAGTTAAGTTTGCACCTGGTATGTATAGCGCCCCATACAAATGAGGTGCAAAGTTAACGCAACCAACCCGTTTGTTGTATGGGAGCCCCCCTTAAATATTTATTTTATTTTATTTTACTATTTGTTGTTATAGCGGCAATAGAAATACATCATCTGTGAAAATTTCAACTGTCTAGCTATCACCGTTGTTGAGATACAGCCTGGTGACAGACGGACGGACGGACGGACGGACGGACGGACAGCGAAGTCTCAGTAATAGGGTCCCGTTTTTACCCTTTGGGTACGGAACCCTAAAAAGGGCCATTCTGATGCGACTTTGTAACAATCTAGACCGGATCTTGGTTTTTGGCTGCTGTGAGTCTTGTGTGTGTACGTATTTGTACGTTCGAACAGATGCCACTTTTAGCGTTATTTTTAGGAGGCAGTTCTTAATTAAATTGTATTTTGTTAAGGTAATATCAAAGTTTATTAATAAACATTACTTTATATTTCAGACCCGCTGGCAACTCCTCTAAGAACGAGCCCATCATCACGATGCCGTCCCCTAAGCTGGACAAGGTGTGGGCCGCCATTAACGCATCTCAATCTCACTAGGCATAAGCTTAAATAATATAATATAAACGCACAGACGTCAGAAAACTACGTAAATTTACCACACCGAAAACTATGTAAACTTAGGGGTATAGATACCTAACGAATGGCTAAGCGATGGTTCGAGTCCTAAGTTCGTGAAGCCCTCGGCCCCTCTACAGCAAATTTTTATACCGACAGTCTCAATTCTTTCTTTCAGTTTTCACACCGTGGTCCTTGTACCTAACCACACACTAACAAGACGTGGACATCTTATATTATATTTTAGTGGCTTTGTGAGCTGTTTCAAGTTTATTTCGAAATTACTGAAATTTGTATTTTTTACTTTGGTTTGGTTTAGTTTAGGTACTTTTAAATTGAGGTTGACCCCATAACTTTTCTATTTTTGAAATTTGGAAAAACTGAATCGACATAAAAATATACATATACTTATCGAACCTACTCCCAAAATTTCATTAGAATGGGTTGATTAATGCAGTCTATACGAAAACAGCCAGAAATCAGGACATACGAAAGAAATTTAGCCAAAGCTGAAGCAGATACGCTTTCATCGCTTAGCTCGCTCGGTCAATACAATTCTAGATTTGTATCAATTTTCTATGTAAAAAAAATGATAGCGCGATGCAGAGTCGTCTTTTGTTTTGTATGGGCGCGCGGCACCATGCCAGTGGCGCCATGTTGGACAGAATGTCTCTGTCCTCTCATCACGCCAAAACGGCTGGACGGTTTGAACCAATTTTGGTACCCCTGTAACATTCAAAGATGGTTACTTAATACTTTTTACCCGATTACGGTACAAAAAAGTTTTACCCGGACGAGGTCGCGGGCACTCACTAGTTATTTATAGATCTGTACGAGTTAACCTGTGCATCATACATATTTTATATACTCATTGAAAAATTTACTTGTTGTAATGTTTTGTATCCGAATACTCATTTACATTGTTTGTAGCATAGAAGTGACATTTTACGCGTTTAATGTTTTATTGAATAAAGTCTCATTTCCAATAAGGAGTTGTTTTGTTCTTCAAAAACCTTTAGTGACCGCTGTGAAAGTGATGGTTGATTTTTCTTTCTTTTAAGATATATCTTATAGTCTTATATCCCTTTTTTAACGGTTTGAGGGTGATTGCATAGAAATTAAATATCTTGTACTACTAGGAGGTACAGTCTGCATCAGATATATCGCAGCTAGCTTCGAAGTCATTAAATATGTGAACACGACTCTTGTTGTCAGTGTGTTCGGATATTAATATTAATAATAAAATAATAATAAATATCCGATTACCTCACACAGATCGATCTAGTCCCAAATTAAGCTAATTATAAATCAGTCAAATCACTTATTTTCAGGCAACCCATTACATAGTAAGTATTTACTGAATATATTTATGTTAATGATAAGCTATACAGCTCATTGTTAACATAAATATATTAAACACGAACAATTAATAATTAAATAGGCAACGTGTGGCGGAACTTCTTGGTATCAACTATAATCCGCCTCGAATACGTATACTAGACCTGCTTTCCACCAGTTCTTCCGTCGAGCATATTTTATGAACACGTAGTTTGCTGCGGTATATCTGCTGGCGACTATCATGCACATTTTGATGAAAATGATGCCGGACACATGCCTTTAACAAGGATCTCCAGGTTGAACGGTCCTGCAATACCCATATCCAACAGCTACCCATCTCCATCACGAGACTGTCTGTCCCCCTTGTAAGGGGATAAAGAAATAGAAATAGGCTGGTACCTCTACCTACACATCAAAATAAAAACTGTCCTAAATTTAAGGCTGCAAAATCTTTATTGTTATATCACAGAAAATGTTTATAAATTAAATTAAATCTACTTTGCTGATATAAGTTACTGAAACTCTATTTAAATTAATATTACTACATTACATATTTACATGTTTAAACTTTTATCTACTTACTTTTGTGAGCTTGAACCGAGTTTTGTTTTTAAAAGATGTATTTTATTTTTTTAATAATTTAACAAAATTCTTTCTATACCAACACAATAATATATTATTGAACCATGTAAATTCTATGAAAAATTATACAATGTTGGAAAATCCATAAACATGTTTTATTTTAAGACTTGAATCAGAATCAGCAGTATCAGAAAATGTCATTCTATAAATAAGAATGGTATTTTATTGATATATACAGAAACCAGTTGTGTTGCAGCGATATGTCGTCTGCTATGGCAGTCTACAATCGGCTACAAACCAATACCTTTATGAGTACATTTTTGTTTCAAGTAGAAATTCTAGCTACTTAGTGTCTACCTTTAGTCAATTTTGATTGAAAAGCTGGCTCCACAGGAACAGCCCAGATCAGCATTAGGATTCGTCACTACTCGAAAAGCGGCTCTTATTAGTTCGGTGTGATAGTCAATTGTGGAACCCTTGATATACTCAAGTGACGTATCGTCTACTACTACCTTGACACCATCTCTTTCAAATACTCTGCAACAAATAAATTATACAGATATCAACTTTTTCATAAAAATAACAGAATCCTGAAACATTGGAATGCTACAACAAATGGGTGATTGGTGTATTACAAACTTCAGACATTGGAGAAGTTCAATCAATACCTCCTGGATCCTAAAAAGCAAAATAAAATTATATACTTTAAATTATCTCACTCTAAAAAAACGAAACTAGACAAAATAGAAAACAAACTATGGCAAAACTTTGGACATATACTATTTATAACTAAACAAATATTATCTTACTTAAAATAAATGTTATAGACAAAAACTAAAAATGATGTGATTTGACTGCTGATTTATATTTAATATTTATTTATTTATTTTATTTATATGATGTCACAAGCCAGTATCTTCATACTAACAGATTGTTTTAAACATTTTAAAGAAGTAGCTGATGTAAACAATCATGAAATATCAAATTGGTTCAAATATACGGCACAGGTAGCCACTGCAAAAGAAAACCATTCTTGTTTTTGAGTATTGGGGCAGTAAAATCAAATCTACACTTGAGTGAATCCACAGGCATTTCAACCGCCATCAGTTTGCTGTCAATAATATTGAAGAAATGGGCCATAATATGCTTTAATTCCAATTAATTATGATATGAAGTACAGTTACGGCATATTATTGTATCAAAGTATGGTACTTGGCATAGCTCATTGGCTCAGTGGTCAACCGGCTAATGGCGGCTATCACTACAGTTGACTGTGACAGGAAAAAAATATAAGTATAAAGAATATGGGCCTAGCAAAAAGATTGTGAATGTTATTGGTAGAGATTATATGGGGTTTAGTTAGTAAATAGTAGATCTTAGGTCAAATCAAGTTAGCCAAACCCCTGATTTATACTATAGCAATATCTATTTCAGTTCTCAGTTACACAGATGGACCACATCTGGTTAACAGAGCTCTGAAATAGTGACCAGGGCCTCATAAAAATAAATGCTTCAAACCTGTCATCATCTTGAAGCTTATTGTCCAAATCAAATTTGTACTGGAAGCCAGAGCAGCCTCCACTCTCTACACATAGTCTCAAGAAGCTCTGGCCATCAGAGCACAGTTGCTTCAATTTCTGAACGCAACTTTCGCTGATTACGATACCGTCTTGTGTTGCTGGCGATGTCTTGATATTACGCAAAGAATGCACATTATTGCGTTGAGCACGAATCGCAGAAAATATTGGTCTAGATCTCCGAAGCATTTTTGCGTTTTTTTTTATATTTTTATAATTATGAAATAAAAGAACAGTGAACAATTTGGTTCGCGAATAGGCTATCCAAAATATTTTTAAGTCACTTGCGATGCGTTGCGTCACAAACGTCAGTCAGAGTCACTGTCATAATAAACGCAACTAGGAACAAAAAATCTTTTGTATGAACTTTACATGGCAAACAATAGCCACCATACTCCATCAGTATTCTATTCTATTCTATTTTTTTTTAAATGGCAACCGGTCACAGTTAAGCGACCATTACTGCCAATGTCTCGTTGCCAATGGCACTAGGCGACTAGATAGAGGATTGATACCACGTTGTACGGTGAGTTGAAAAAATCGTGCTTTTTGTAAAGTGATAGCGATTTACAAAAAACCACGCGGACTATCGGGCCTTGACCCAGGAAGGGCTATGAACGCTTCAAGTTGAATTCTTCATTAGCTATTCACTCATACGTTAGATCACTGCACAATACGCTATCAATACTACACATTGAACAACTAAAATGAATAAATAATGAACAACTAAACTTAAACGCATGCGGCCATCTTGGGACACGAACCGGAAGTAATTCTAATTATTTTCGTCTTAATTTGTAATTGAAAGTAGTGAAATGTGATCGAACACTGGTTAGTGAATTTTGTGACAATGCCACCGAAAAGACGGTTTATAACTTGTTAAATTTATGGAAATCGAGCTGGTTGTGAAAATTTCAATAAACGGATGTTTATGGCGAAATTTCCCTTAGATGAAGGCCGTTAAGTATTGATATAGCAATTTTTAGCCATATTTAAGTGCAGCACATTAAACATACTAAATTAGATATTTTATTTCCATTTTTATTGTGTACTAGCGATGTACTGTATCTATCGATAACTATATACATGCTTATTTGTTTATCAGTGCAAAATCGAATTGTGTGAGGACTAGCATGAAATATGAGCACAAAAATACTGATTATTTTATGATGCCCATTCAGCTTATACCTGATGCGTGCAAATCAATGTACACTTGTTTTATAGTAATAAAAAAAATGTGTCAGTTTTTAAACGAATTGTTATGAGTCTGATTTTAATCTTAGATATAAGAAATTATAACTGTTTTAATAATAAAATATTTTCAGATGCAGGCAGTGGGTCAAGTTAGTGGGAAAATAAGACTTAATGATAAAATAAAATTTAAGAATGTGAAACAATAAATAATTACTGTTTTTAATTTTATTTCGGGTCTACAAAGTCAAACCTTGTATTAGAACCAATATTATATCATGTATGTCGCTCCCACTCACGGGACATATCATTATTATTATCCACTGTACAACATACGACTTAAATGTGGAGTCAAAACTAACCTAATTTCGAGAAAAAAAAATAGTTTACGAATATTTCAACCCTGTTCATTTTATCGATATCGATAAAAAAGCGAGCGTATAGGCCGCTACACTATTTTAGTCTGTTAGGTTGGTACTACTGCTGTTTGTTGGTTCTTTGACGTACATTATGGTATCGGTTTGCCATGCAAACTGTTTCTTGACTAACTACCCCTAGCGGCTACTGCCAATAGGCTAGTATGAGTCCCGCCTACGCCACATAGTGATTGGAGTCTCTTTGAAATGCACATTAATGTCAGTAAGTGACAGCGACCTCTAAGATAATGGAATTCAATAGAGTACTGTAACTTAGTAGAAATTTACAACTGTATTGCTGCTAAGCGTGTAAAGTTTCTGTATGAAAAACGAGACTGTCGGCTTCAAGGTCGGTGTCCAGCACATGTACCAAATTTAAGTTGGTAGTGATGCCCGAATAGCCCGCTTTGTCGGAACAAAATAATTATAAGGAAACGATGTGATGTTCAACACCAGTCGTACAAAAAAATATATTATTCTTAATATATGTATTATTTTTGTCATATTCTTTGAATAAATGTTTTTTGTCTTAATCATCGATTTTGAACACTCTTGATTTTAGGAAATTCGTACTGGTAGGTACCAAAGGAATCGGGGAGTATTATGATTATGATATACTACAGGCAGCACAGAAACGGATTGACAGAACCAACCAATCAATCATAGCGTGAGAACGTCACAAGTGTGGCCTGTCATTCCGGAATGCCATACCTTATTCCGTCTGCCCGTCTGTCCGTCTGTCCGTCCGTCCGTCCTTAGCTCCGTGATCATTAGTACTAGAAAGCTAAAATTGGGTATATGTATCACGCCGAAACAACGGTAAAATAAAAACTAAAAAAAAAATTTTTTCGGGTAGGTATTTCCCGTACACCTAGTGGGACGTGATATTTTTTTTTGTTCCAACACTAGTGTGTGAGGTATCGTCAAATAGGTCTTTCAAAAATAATAGGGGTCTCCAAACATTATTTTTCGATAAAGTCAGCAGTTTTGTAAATATTCGCTCCGAAAATAAAAACCATTACCATTGCAACAAATCATAATTTTAATTTATAGAAAAAAGTTCCAATAATGTTATACTTGTGTAACGGTGTGCAGAAAAAATAGTTGAATATCTGAATACAAGTAAATAGGGCTCTTTTAAAAATCTTTTATTTTTTAATTTAGTATTATAGTCTGGCTAATGAAAGTAGACTAGAAAATGGTGGCAAATTAAAAAAAAAACAGTGTGTTGCAACACCGCTTATAACTCGATAAAACAATATTGATATTTGGTAATTTTGTTGTACATTTATATCGCTACTAGATACTATAAAAAGTTCAGATACTATGGCAAAGAAGAAAAAAAAAGGATGCATCCATCTAATTGTCTAAAAATAAATGTTATAATGGAATTTGTTAGAAGGTAAGGCCCATGGATTTAAGTAATACGAAAAGTGCAAGTTGCATTAGATAATCCTTCACATTTATTTGTGGACTTTGTAAGGGTAAAGAGGGAAGAAATAAAACTCATTGATTTCATTTTACTTTATACTTAAAAATAACAATTAAAATCACTTCGAAAACACAGCATCTATTGAATCACTCCCACTCTATAGCTACTGCTTCCTACACTAAATTTATTAAACATCTCTTCCACTATGCTGTCTCTATGTTATGCTGTCTGTTGGCTTATGAGGGCGTTTTTTTCCTGGAGTATTCCACACATTGTTGTTGATTCCACCTTCATATTTTATCCTCTTGAGTTTAGAGACACTAACTTCTGCAAAACAAAATAAAAGTATATAGTCTGGCTAACCAAATAATGTTGACAGATATTTCCTTGTGGTATTACCAATCGTCTATAATTTAAACAATTTAGTAGGTGGGTCCACTATAAATAATTTTGATACTTTATGTTCTAGTTCTAACATTCCGATCGAGTTGAAATTTGGCATAGTACTTATGATTTTTTTTTGGAGACGGATTAATAGGTCTTATTTACACTACATTGAATTGTTTGCCTTGTATATGATTAGAAAGTGTACATATGTGTTTGTCGTCGACTGTACTGTAAGTGTACATGGTGGTACACATTATGTGAGCTGACTATGAGTGCACGTCAACATATATTTAACTTATTTCTTTAGGTACCTTACGTGTGCATAGAAAATTCAAAAAGAAATCTAGTATCAAAACTATAATTCCTACTTCTCAAAGTGTGACCAGCCGTAGATTTTTTAAATTTCCCGCTGAAACTGAGTAATATTTCACTAGCCATATTATTAGAACTATTAACTAAACTATTTATCGCAAAACTTAATCATGGCGATTTTTCATAATGCTCTTTTTTGAAAATAATAATAATATCCGTGTAAAACCAAATCTACAGAAATTAAAATTCATACAAAAACCCGTGTCATTATCTTTTTATATTATATTCTATATTATAGGCTTAAAATTAAGCCTTGAGACGTAAATTTTTGGGAATTTAGACTACACCAATCCATCCTAATTTTATTATCAACTATATCGATAACTTAAATGTATTCGGACATCACTAACGACAATAATTTGACACTTGGGCTCTTACGTCCTTGAAGTCAACGTGTTGACTAATATACTGTCATCTCGCTTTTTCTTGCGAAAACTTGACGTGATTTACAGAGTCAGCAATACAGTCGTAGGTTTCTACTAAGTTACAAGTACTCTATTGAATTTTCCTTTACTCTATGCTGCGACATTGACAGCACCATAATGGCCTATTCGACCCACGGAAAAAAACGATAACTTATTGCGAACACATTTCCGCTGTTTTAAAATAAGTGTGTATATTTATAAAATAAAATCATAAAATAAAAAAAATACCGTGTACAGTAACGGAAACTGAAACTCGTAGACTCGTACCTTTTTAGGGTTCCGTAGTCAACTATATAGTTTCGCCATGTCCGTCTGTCCGTCCGTCCGCGGCTTAGCTCCGTGATCATTAGTACTAGAAAGCTAAAATTTGGTATGAGTATGTGTGTATGTATCACGCCGACAAAACGGTCAAATAAAAACTAAAAAAAAATATTTTTTTCGGGTACTTACCTCTCGAACACCTAAAGTGGGGGTGATTTTTTTTCGTTTCAACCCTAGTGTGTGGGGTGTTGTTAAATAGGTCTGTTAAAAATAATAGGGGTCTCCAAACATTACTTTTTGATACAGTCAGTAGTTTTGTAAATATTCGCTCCGAAAATAAAAAAATAGTGCCCCCCTCTAACTTTTCAACTACGGGTCAAAAAAATATGGGAATATTCATGATAATGAGGCCTTATAAGTACCTACTTTGAATGAAAACTATATTGAACAAAATCGGTCCATCCGTTTTTGAGTTATCGCAAAATTTCATAATTTTCTTTAAAAGGATGTAAGTTGACTTCCAGAAGGTAATAAGTATTTACAGTAACTTTGGCGATTACGACTTTTTTATAGAACTTGAAATCTTTCTTGTAACTTAAACCTCGGGCTCGCCCGTCTCTTGTGAAGAATGAGCAACTACGCGGAACCCTCTACGACTTGTATTATGCTGTGTGTTTCTATTTGTAAACCCAGATCTGAATGGAAAAGCTTCACCGCAGTGCACCACGAGTGCACCAATGAAAATATTTGTATTTGCAACCAACTTCAAAGAAGGATTCGAGGAGATTATTTGAACATAAAAGTCATAAGTATCAACGTTTAATTATTTTAATAAAAGCGCAATTTAGTAAAACTATCGTAAATATCACCTCCACCCCTTGCTTAAGCCTAATAGTCGTCTTATAACTGTAGGTAGGTACTGTAGATCGGTAGGGTAGATACAATTAAATTTAAATCAAAAACATACCTATAGGTATAACAAGTTACGGCAGTAGCACACTGGAGCTTGTTTTATTTAAATCACGAGTTTAGACTAGTTTTATCATCTTTCATTACATAAACACTTAATAGCAAAGGCGACATAACGTGACATAAACATAACCATTAAGGAGTTGTGCCTTCCATCATCAGCTCAGCATAATGAGATACTGAGACTACCAGACGCAAATACCTGAATAACTTTATAAAATATATGAATACCATTTCTAGTGATTATAACAACATTTGAGCGTTGCCCTCGATTTCCCTTTCCCATCATCAGATCCCGACATGGTGACAATGATGGGACCACTTCAGGAGTAGTATAGGTACTCTAGCAAATAAAAAAAAGTTTTGAGAATCGGTCCACAATTGGCGGAGAAATAGGTGGACAACTGGACATACTTAAATATATAGTTAAGTTCATATCATTGTAATAGTTAAGTACTTATGCTTTCTGAAAAAATGACTGACTGTTGAGTTTCTTTCGGCGTTTCTTCTCAACAGTGGTCTCCTCTTGTGAAATGCCGGTAGACTCAGACATGTAAAAGTGCCCTTGTGGCCTACTTGCAGAAAAAAGTTCATTAATTTCATTATTTATTTCATTATACTTATCGTGAAAATAGGACCTCCTCCGTTTTTGCGGTTGGTTAATAAAAATATTTCAATGCAAAAAATTGTTTAAGGTAAAAAAAGGGGTTTGAATTATGCAAATAGGTATAAGAGAACTTGCTTACCTAAATCAATCTCAGGTTTTTGGCTTCAAATCAAACAGCTATTTTAGTTTTGATATTTTTATTCATTGTTTATTAAACAAATTGGTTAATAGATACAGTCCAGTACACAAATATATATTAACAGTTGTTGGATTTGTTTATTAATCGTCTTTGCACAAAAGAAGAATATTTGCGAAAGGTGACAACAGATTCTACCACTGATAAAAGTTGGTAATTCTTTGAGCATTTTAATCATGCCTAAGGTTCCTGGAGATACGAGTATTGTCTTTATGGCAAGTATTTTATGACAAAACTCCTTAAAAAATCGTATAAGACACGTACAACAAATGTTTTGTATAATCAAGTTTTATCGTACAAATTTGATTAAAAAAGGGCTGCTATTCCGCGATGAATGTCATCAATCTCAAACCAGGGTAAGTTTTTTTTAAAGACCCAAGCACCTCAGCTTTTGTTTTCAACTGAGGGGAAGTTAACAAAGGAGTATTATGTTATGGGTCTTCTGCGACCTTTCCAAGTATTATGATTGTGCCGATTCCATTGTATCATGTGTCTATTAGAAAACTTATTTGGAAAGGAAGGGTTTGGATCTTTTCTATTTGGTAAACCGATCGTCAGCATGTTGTCACTTCTTTTTTCCTTTATTAAAAATATAAGAAGGATAAACTCATTAAAACCCTCAACTATGATAAAATGCAGACTCTCTTATAGTTTGAAGTTGTGTAGTATTTACATACTTCGCTGAATATTTCTCAAAAATCTTAGCATCACCTTTGTTGGTGAAACAAAACATCAATATTTGCAAATACGGATTTAGGCTAAGGTGCCACTCCTGGGACCCTTTTAGAGATTCATATAATTGATCCATTAGAAACAATGA
This sequence comes from Apotomis capreana, assembly GCA_947623375.1. Taxonomy (NCBI): domain Eukaryota; kingdom Metazoa; phylum Arthropoda; class Insecta; order Lepidoptera; family Tortricidae; genus Apotomis; species Apotomis capreana. The sequence continues at coordinate 10,272,468 of OX392514.1, forward strand.
TATCTTTTCCTTATTGAAAGCACGGCTATTTGATGGACTATAATTTATTTAAATTAATTCAATATTCGAAGATTCCTTTTGCTAGAGCTTAACTTTAGAACGTACGAGTTAACTGCAGCTGCAAAAAAAGGTGTATGCTGTGAAGCAATTGGGAATCGAATTACATCACTTATTATCAAATCATAATGCGGACGTGCAAGGTGAGTTGGTCGGTTGGGTAACCCTTCACCTCCGGTTCAAAAGGATATGCAATGCCAGAGGACATCTAAGTGCATACAATTAATTAAATTTCAAGTGGCGATGGCGTGACTATTGTACATTTTACTAACTCTATTACCTACTGCGCCCCATATGTTCCATGACATTCCCGGGGTTTGACAAGTTTGTTAATGTGAAACATGTGTGTTGAATGTAAGCCTCATACGATTAATTCGTTCAATCTCAACACATGTCCATTCTAAATTCAAATTAAAATATTTTTGCAACAAGTAATTTTGCAATTGTGGTAGCTGAGATAAGTGAGACTGGGCCACGTCTGCCGTGTATAGTGTATACCCGGAATCGGAGGTGGAGTGTCACAAGATGGGCAGCGCAGGCGAGGCACACCACACCTGGGCGGAGGTGGCGGGACGGACGATGAGGCAGGCACCTGATCGGGAGCCGTGGAAAGGCCTTTGTCACTCATATAGGCTGACTAGAAAGAACTGTCCAAGGATCAGTAAAAAGTTTTAAGTTCATATTATATAGATATGTGGATAAATTTAATGTAAGTATAAGTAACTACTACTGCCTAATCCTTATCATTAGTTCTGTACTTGTAACATCCTTCCTTTCAACAATACAACTGACCTACGAGTAGTTACCCATTTTAGGTATAAACCAAACTTATTAATTAACTAGACGTGCCCGCGGCTTCGCTCGCGTAAATGAAATATGTACTTCCTATTTGTAACACTTGAACATGTAATTTGTTTTTTTTTTATTATATATACTTAATGAAAAAAGGAAACTGTCATTGCAAGTTAAATAAAAGCTTTTTAAAAGGAAACTGCGTTTAGTCCTCATATTTGTATTTCCGAAATAAAATTAATTATAAGCAAAAGGGATTCAACACATTTTATATTTGTATACTTACATGGACTGGAGAGTAATACATACGTACATGTACAAATGTTACTCAAAGCAAATCTAAGCCTAGCAAAGCTTAATAAACAAAAGTAAAAATAATAACCATTAATAGGCAGTGCCGCTTCAGTAACAGACAAATCCGTGGGAAAAGAATCCTCTGAAAATAGGGAACAATCTAGATCTTCTCGAGAAATAAGCAGTAAGGGTCAGAGTATAGCAAAGCTGGACCGATTTTAGGACTAATTTGTTTTTGTTGGTTTGGGCTTAAATTAGATTGAATCTAGTAGATTACGCTAAAATAAGCATATTTTATTCTTTCAACTTTTTGTCTCAGATCGATATTTACCGAGATATTGGGGTTCAAATGCATAAACATATTTTGATGTAGGTACGTAATAATAGTAGACTATTTATGAGGGTCATGTAAGCAAGCATTTTGACGCTCCGCTCGCTACGCTCGCTCCGCTATACATGGTCACAAAACAAACCTAACCTAACCTACAGTTTTCGGTTTTCAACCCATGTACCATATTTTCAGACAGCATTTTTACCTTAAAAACCCCAATATCTCGGTAAATATTGATCTGAGAGAAAAAGTTTACATAACAAAACATGCTTATTATAGGATGTTTTAAAGGATACTTTAATAAAAATGAGGTGTTATATTGACATAAATTTCACGACACCGAAATTTTTGTAAGTCCCAAAACTGGCCCACCTTTCCTATACCGCAACCCCTGAGGTCTTACTAACCCAACATTATCGCATCGCATTCTACGCACCGAGATGCAGAACAATGAGTACATTGCCTTGCAAGGATATTTTTCTTGTGTTTATAATAATACATAATCTGTTAAATTCAAATTTAACAAAAATTAAACATGCCATCGCCATTCCTCCATCTCCCGAAACCGTGGTGGTCAATCTGAATAAAACCGTGATGGTCGATCAATCAAAATACAAATTAATAACATAATCACTTAATACTTTCAATTCTCGGCATTTTCATAACACTTTTTGCTTATTGCACAGAAAATTCGCTGACAATGACAATGCCGATGACATTTAGTTTGACAGAGAAAACAACATACGTCAAGCAAAGTGCGTAGTCATTACATGATTTCGAGTTTTCGAGTAAAAAACTTCGATATAACGGCGTACCAACATGACGCCAAAATTTTTGGCTACTTAAACTTAAGTCATATAGCGAAAAGAAACTTTAGGCTACTTGAACCTGAGCCATAAGAGCGAGAAGAACCGAGTATCGCCGGAAATGGTCGACGGTCGCGAAATGAAGAATTTTATGAAGATTTCTTTAGCCGATTGTGAAGGTAATACGTAGCGAAAACGGTATTTTTTACGCTCTTATTCCATTCTCATATTTAGACAATAGATTTGAATAGTTTTTTCTGCGGTAACGTGCATCGTATTGGAGAAACGTGATCTAAAAGAACGTCGAGTTTTGTAAGGCGCCATCTCGCTTCCTCCCTAGTGCGTTATCCCGTTCTGGCATTTTCAATTTTATTATATAGATTAGTTTCTTTATTTTGACGTTCTTTAACGGTTCAGTAATTTTTTGATAACGTTCAATATTTTTTATAACGTTCAATAAATAATAAAATAATTAGTAATCTCAGCAAAAATATAGAAAACAGCTCTTTCTAAGCGGAATACAGAAAAGTACTTAATTAAATTGTAGTGTTAACTTACAAAAATTAAAATTTTAAAAAACACCCGACATGTCAGCCAATAAAACGAAAAATAAACTGTCCAAGTGCGAGTCTGACTGGCGCACCTAGGGTTCCGTACAAACTTTCACTTATCTCATCTTAATTGGCCTGGTTGAGTTAAGTTTGTACCTGAAATGTATGGCGTCGCATACAAACGAGGTGAAAACGTAACGCAACTGAGTTCTCCAAATATGATGTTTGAAAAGGACTACCTATATTTTTATGATGTTATTACAAATGTATAGTTTCCAGAGTTTTATAAGTATCTAAGTTTTTTGCGTCAATAACGGCCGTATCTTTTTTTCACGTTAACGTAGAAGTGATTTTTTCACAGCTTCAAGGGACCATAGACCTGAGTCCTTATGTGGTGTTAATTTCAACTCGATACCTCCACGCGCTCTCGAGATAAAGGGTTAATGCTGGTTAATAAAAAGCTGTTATTCACTTAGGAAAGAGTATTTTTGTTAAAGGACAAAGCTTACGTGGTCTTAAATCGCGTTAAAACCTTGCTTGTTGCCTATTAGTGACCTCAATCAAAGGAAAATGTTCAATAGTCCTAATGACAATTCGGCAGAAATGCGAAGATATAGAATCGGCTTTAGCAGAAATGCAGTGACTCAGTACTCGTACTGTGACAGAAATCATAATATGAGTTTTATTGTCAAAAAAATTTTTACTGGTAACTACCTACTCAGTTTTTACCGACTGTACTTTTCTTACGTTACACACACACACAATAGTTAATTGCTCATTAAGACCAATCAGACGAGCCCATACACCATGGGTTTATCTTGTGCTGCTTAAGAGTTCTAACGGTCATCTTCAGCTCCAAGATACCAAATTATTGTAATGTCAAAATTTTATAAAATGGTTGGTTACAAACTAAGTAGCTATCATGAGACTAGGTGGAAGCCCTAGTAGAATCCCAGGATACAAAAAAATCCCAGGATTGGAAGCCCTACATGAGACCCTCGTTAGTGAGATATGGAAAATGCTAATAATACTTATCATTTAACCAAAATTTTTAATTCATGGCTTCAATATTGGCTGAGATCCATTCACAACTAGCTGGCCATCATGAGACCTTTATTTAGAAAGTGATATAGAAAACGCTAATAAAACTTAACATTTACTCAAAACTTTGGAATCCTTGGCTTCAATATTGGCTGAAATCCATTAACAACTAATAGCTGGCCATCATGAGACCTTTATTTAGAAAGTGATGTAGAAAATGCTAATAATACTTAACATTTAACCAAAATTTGGAATCCTTAGCTTCAGTATTGGCTGAGATCCATTAACATTAACCTGGTCATCATGAGACCCTCAATTAATGAGTCATATAGAAAATGCTAATAAAACTTAACATTTAGCCAATATTTCGAATTATTAACTTCAATACTGACTGAGATCTTACCACTTGTTCCAATAAAGCTGAATATCTTGGAAACTACTGGTCCTATTTCCACCAAACATAGCTAAGCCTTCTCGACGGAAAGGTCTTTCCATTAAAAAAAAACCGCACTTAAATTGGTCCATCCGCTTGGGCGCTACGATGCCACAGACAGACACACAGATACACATTTTAAACTTATAACACTCCTCTTTTTTCGTCGTCGGGGGAATTCAATGTTATCAATTAATAATCTTGTAATGGCGTCGTTGCCACATCAAGTGTAATTCTGTCAAAAATCTATCACAATTATTTTGCATATAAACGCATTCCAAATTTATTACATTTTGTAGTCTCCCAGGGATCATAATTTGTCGACCGGGATTAGGACATCATCAACTTTAGCACATTCCTAATATTACCCACTGAAGCGGTAAATATTTATTGAGTAGCAACACTAAATAGCTGTTCAACGGGTTAGAGTGAGTAGAAGCGATACGGCATAGACAGAGAAAGGTGACAAGCAGGGTAAGCTGGCCAGCGATCCTTTATATTGATACTTTTGTTATACAAGATTTTTATTTTTATTTAATGCTACATGACTGCTAATGCACCAAAATATACTCTAAAGTTTCTTTTAGGCCACACGTACTTAAGGTTGCTTCGAAACACACTTTTCACATTTCTTTATTATAGTGTGACGCGTGATTTTTCATTGAATGCACGTTAATTGGTAATAAAATATAAACATTACAACGAATGATTACGATTTTATCCAAAATACTGTTGATTTGTCTCAAGATTTTGTTATTTTTGTATTCTTATCTATAAATATTTGGGGAAATTTGGTAGTTTAGTAGATGGCCACCCCACTCTACTTTGCGCGGCAGCGGTCAGAAGGCGGGGCTTATCGGCAAACTCGCGTCGAGGCTCAGCTCACTGTCAATTCGAGAGCTGCGACGAGTACGCTCGCGTCTATTACGTGGTGTGTTTACAGTGAAGTGGATTCTGTGGTGAGATTATCGAATGCCGTAAAGTGAAAGATAGTGTTGTTTGGTCAAGTGCGACTTATGTGTTCGAAAGATTTTATATGGTGTAGTTGAAGTGAATCAAAATGTGTGAAGCACCGTGGTGTGCAAAATTGATTTTTGCCACGTAGTGACGCGAACGGGTGAATGATTCCTAATGTGGAGTTCGAAGCAAGATGGTTAGAGAGACTCGGCACCTGTGGGTTGGAAATTTACCCGATAACATTCGCGAGGATCGAATAAGGGAGCACTTCAAACGGTAATTCATGTTTCATTCAATAATTTAACCTCTTAATTTGTTTACAAATCATTACTTTTTGAATCGTAATTACTAGTCTAATCCTGCGTGTCATTATGCTAAGGGATTATGCTTAATGCATCAGAAACGTTATTTGTTTACATCTGTCTGAAGGTACACATTAACCCACAACGCATGCACGAATGACACGAATCTAAAGAAGAATGTGTGGTGATGATTAACTAATCATATAACTATATTTTGTAATCTAATTAAGTCACTTAATTGAACTAAATTTATTAAATGTACGTCCCATACATAGCTTCTCTGGCCCCTACGTAAAGGTCTACGTATACCGAATCATAATGCAACAATAGGGGGAAATGCCTGCATCCTGCAATTGTTACTGTCGTTGGTTATTCCTGGAATCAGCCTGGATCATTATTGGGGAAAACTTACCAGTTCATTTGAATGTTAGGTGAATGTAGAAGCTTAGATTGAACATATTCTCTGATCATTTCTAGTTTAGTACAACGTGGTGTATTGACAATCAAAATATACCAATTTGTAAAATGCTCGCATGTGGTCTCGGGCGTGTCTTAGTATCGACTCATTACTGGGATATTTCCGGAGTTTTGATTGTCATCAGACGATACAATTAATTATCTAGTAAAGAGGTCCCAACGTAGCATTGGTTGTTTCATAGTGATCTTTCTCATTTCTTCCAGGGACAAGATTTTGATCTTACAATTGGATATAGCATAATATGTTTTAATTCCAGTAATTCCACAAATCGTATCATCTAAATTCAGTTATATATTAGACTGATCATGATTACGTACAGTTCTATTGATCCTGCTGATTTAATACTACTTATTAAATAATACGTATTATTGGTTTTTATTAGGAACCTACAGTACAGTTGGAAGTACCAGTATAGCTAGAAGTTGGTCTATTTTTGTCGCTGTATTGAAAAAAATAGATCTTACTGCTCAGTATTTACCATTATTAAACCGATTCGCACATTTATTGCGAGGTAGCATTGAATTTTGCAGTTCCAAGATTTTATAAAAAATATTCGTTAGGTCTTCAATGTTATTGATTCTTTATTTAACTGACTACTGACACCCCATTCATGTGATGCTGCTTTATTGTGTAATCTTCGGAGTAGTACTGTTAACACATACCTATCCACGTCTACAGTCGAAGTTTTTGTAGTATCCTATGCATAAACCAAGGCAGCGCGCAGCGTTAGTACACAGTGTAGGAAACATCACATGGAAAAAGTAACCTTGGATCGCGTTACTGTTTTTCGTCACGTAGGAAGAGATTAAATAGGTGCTTAAGTAAAGGATTGGCTCAGTCTCCGTAATAAAATAATCCATGTGGCAAACACAGAATTTATAAGATTTCAAAGTTTAACAAGTCCTTTATATCAACGTGGGTTATAGTATAGACGGTACCTAAAGGTCAATGAACTTCACTCGTGATTCTGAGTGCAATCCACAGTTTAATTCCTCATATATAAGCTGTCCTGGTAGTCCATATTCTGGAGTTTAAAATAATACCTATCTGCTCTTTTCGGAGACAGATATACTACTAAAATTCTTGGTACCATTATTACTGTTGGTTACTATTTCTACGTACGTGTACTGAACACATGACTTCGTCGTGGGTGGGTGAAGTGCCTACAAATTCCAATAAGTTTATTTGAACAGGAGCGATTAATAACACATGAACGTCTGATATTATACAGCTGAACATTTGTTTTGTATTTTTTTATGTACATAAAACTGTGCTTTCTTTTTTTGTTAATAAATGTATTATCTTTCTTACGAGATCTACTATATAGTGATAGTGGATCGTACCGAAAATAAAGATTCAACTCACTAATCACTTACATTAGTTTCTCAATATTCCAATGAAATTTAAAGATCCTTTGATTAGTTATTTGAAAAGTGGTGATGTGTCCATAGACCTCAATTTTCACTGGCTTCACTATTTTAGAGCACCTTTTCTTATTGCTGTTAGTGAAATGCCAATTCTACTCAGGCTTACTCGGGATTTCTTTGACGTCACGCCACGGTCGTATACGATGTGGACTAAAATCAACTTACTTCTATGCGATGAGAGGTCTACAGCATGTCGAACGAACGTTTGATGAGAGAGTGATTGAAGGTCAAAAATTGGAAACGAAGGGTTGACGAAACTTAGCTAATATGTACGGGTGGTCGTTCGATCAGACAGTGATGTAAAATGTTATTTTATGGGATCCTAACGATTTCAATGGCTGTACTAACCTTTTTTTTTGGCTGTATTAATCTTCAGGCGACACTTGATCAATATAGAATAGCTAAATTGAGGGCACTCGACGCCAAAGGACCGATTTCGCCATTTTTTTTTTTTTATATACATTGTAGCCACAAAAAAATAAAAACGAGAAATTAGAAATCTCATGGTTGTGAAGTTGACCACCCCAAATCATTTGCCCGCAAATGCCACATATATATTCTTTGGTCCGATGGTAAAATCGTAAAGACCCGTCTGTAATTTTTTTTTTAAAGTGGGGTGGCTGTCTTCACGCCAACCCGCCCACTACAAAATTGTCAAAACTAAAAATGTCTACGCATCAGGGGACGTTAGTTCACGTTTGTTCAGGCATTAAAAACGTTAGGATCTCATTGGTCTAGCCACAAAAAAATAAAAACGTAAAATTAGAAATCTCCATATAAGGCGATCACACCAAGTGCTGTAAAATGTTATTTTATGAGATCATAACGATTTCAATAGATGAACTAACATCTTTAAACGACACTTGATCGATATAGATAGCTAACTTACGGGCACTCGACTGCAAATGGCCGATTTCGCTATTTAATTTTTTTTCATACATGGGGGCGGCTGTCTTCACTCTAGTTAGTTCACCCAGAAACCAAGCAAATAAACCATTTCTCTGGTGCTGTACGGGTGAAGGGACGTTAGTTCACGTTTGTTCAGGCATTAGAAACGTTAGTGTCTTTGATTTGACTGTGATCTTTATATCACACCTAATCGATATAGATAGCTAACTTCCGGCACACAAAAGCAAATGGCCGTTTTCGTCATTTTTATTTTTTTGTATAGATTTTTAGCCATTGAAATCGTTAGGATCTCATTTCAGATCTCATCTCACAAAATAACATTTTACACCCCTTGACTGATCGCCCTCTATGGATCTTCCTTTATTTTTATTTTTTGTAGCTAAACCAATGAGCGCCTGAACAAATGTGAACTAGCGTCCCCTGACTCTTAGGCCCTTCACACACTGCGACTTTTAGGAGCGATGCAGTCGCGCCTTTTCGAAACGCGCGACAGCATCGCGACACCAGCAATTTTTGCATCGATGCTGTCGCGCGTTGGTATCGATACAGTTGCGCGTTAGCATCGATACACACGCGCGACAGCATCGCGATACCAGCAATGAACAGATTTTTACATCGATGCTGTCGCGCATTAGTATCGATACAGTTGCGCGTTAGCATCTATACACAGCATCGATGCAGACGCGCAACTGTATCGATACTAATAAGTTCTTGAAATGTTGAATATGACATTAGATAACAATTTAAAAACTTATTTTTTTTTTATTAGTTTTTTTAATGTTGATACATAATTACCACTTGTTGATCTTTCACTTGTAAATGGGTGGACCCAATACTTCCTCTGTTTGCGTTTACGTTTCTTTTTAATAGTAAATAATACAGAGAGCGTGATTAAAACAGTTTCAATTGAACTCATCGCGCTGTGGCAGTCGACGAATGATTGATCAAAATACGTTTCGCGTCGTGGCTCACGTTAGCATCGATACAGTCGCGCTGCTAACGCGATACAGCACCGATGCTGCATCGCGATTGCATCGATACTGCATCGCTACAGTTCAATGGCCAGCTTCTGCATCGCGACAGCATCGCTACTGTATCGCGACAGCATCGCGACTGTATCGATACTTAAAGTAGCGCAAGTGTGTAAAGGTGGACTATTTGCGACTGCATCGATGCTAAAAGTCGCAGTGTGTAAAGGGCCTTAGACATTTTTAGTTTTGACGATTTCGGGGTTGGGTGGCTGCCGTGTAGACAGCCCACTCCTCTTTAAAACAATACTTCCGCGTCCTCTCTTAAAAAAAATGTTATAGGCCGATCCTAGCGATTTTCGTTACTGATCAATCTTAATTAAACGCATGTTCTCAGATCTAGTGATTTTTATGTCAGTCGTATTTTTAAATTTGACATAAAATCGTACGAAGACCCAAGTGAATCCAAATTATGTATGCCTATTTGATTAGTTCCGAAGGTAAAGGATACGGCAGCCAAAAGTCAGTAAGCTCACTAATAAACTATGGCGCTTATTATCTAAATTTGTTTCTTTTTATACCTATGCTCAACTTTACAACCATATCCATTTATTCAGAACCTACTACATCTAACAAGGGCATTAGTTAGATATTTACCTAGTAGTTTACGTTTGTTCAGGCACTAGAAATATTAAGATCCCTTCATTATCTGAAATTATAAAACCAAAAATTTATAAATATTGTTGTATGGGTACCGAGAGGAATCGGCGATCGAATTAAAAAATAATAATACCTCTAGTGCATCTCGTAGCCTCTAACAAGCGACGTCTTCGCTTATCTTATTCTGCATAATCGTTTTCGTCTCTTATCACGACTTTTATGCGCGTTTTCGCAATTCGTCTGAACTTATTTGTGATATATTGATAATTGACATATGAGCATTTTCCAAAAAAAAAAACGAAACTGTTTTTTCCAGGTGACGTTTTTGGGTTCATCCTACACAGAATCGATAACATTGTCAATGTGATGAATAAAAAAAAGTGTCCCAAAATGTGTATGGGAATTTTAGTTTGCACTACGTAACGCTCGTGCAAATAAAAAAAGTTCATATTCAAACCTGACGTTATGGAAAGGATAAATTCAAGACACTTTTTTAACATTTTTCGCATTTGAAGAATGAAAATGCTTCACATTGACTCTGAGTAAGACGAACCCAAAAATTTCAACTAAGAAGAAACGGATTCAGGTTTTTTTTGGAAAACTCCCAGAAAAGGTCTGCCTGCGTGGGTTTATATTACATACAACGCTCAATATTCAATTTAACATTTTATGACTTTATTAGTTAAACATTTGCGTTCATTGCTATCAGATAAGATTAATTACTTCATGTTATAATGTAAGAACTTTGTTGAATGACTTTTTGTTAATTTTCAGTGAACAATACCTACATATTTTTCTTTTGTTTTGTAGTTACTTACGATATTTGTTTCTAATCTATTCTTATCCTTATCACATCAAGAAGCGATACAGTTTTAGATGTGATGTGACTGAAATTCTTGTGCGTGGGTTCTGTATGCCTATTAACTTCGTTTTGTTCTATATAATAACGAACAATTATTAAAACGGGATAATATAACATCAATAATACTTATATATAATGCAATGTTCTGTTTGAAATGGCAAAGTTTGCCCAGTGCCTTCCATCTAATGGCAAGCTGGCAACTTCAAGCAAACGCCCCACCACTGTTTTGCAATGTCGCGCTCCAAAAGCAGCATGGGTGCGCGGGCGGGGACGTTAGGTCGATGAACTCTCCACGAGCGAAAATATAGTGACGAGAGAAGCTATCGCTTAATTCTGATCTAAACATTCTAAACTCATTTCTCGTCTACGCGACGCTAGCGCGCTGAGGCGACGGCCACGTTGAATAACTCTGATTTCACGGTCATTAAATGTTTCGACGAGAATGAGTTGCTGGTAGATTTTCTATTTTGAATTCAACCTCTTAGCTTGCTGTGGTATAAACATGGTCGCTTTTTAGTGAGTTTACTACTCTTCACGATTGTTTCTACATAATACTGCCGAATACACTATTAACTGTACATTTGAAAACTTACATAAAACTTATTGCAATGTGTTAAAAGGAAATACCACTCGAGGTTTCGTTCTCGTTTGCTGCCCCTTTTCAAAACTTAACCAACTTTACGAAATTGTTTGAGCACCCTACACAAATTTTATAATAATAAGCGCTAAAATCGAAACGGTCCGACACAGAACATTTGCTTCCCATTCAGTTCCAAAGTCGAGAACATAACCTCGGTTGGTCTAACCCATTTTGTTGAACCATTGATACAAATCTTCTTTTTTTAATTTGTTTTTAGGGTTCCGTACCCAAAGGGTGAAAACCCTATTATTATTACTCTACTGTCCTTCTGTCTGTCCGTCACCAGGCTGTATATCTCATGAACAGTGGTAGACTTGAAATTTTCACAGATGTATTTATGTTGCTGCCATAACAAAAAATACTAATAACGAAATAAAATGTGACTGTGTTTAGTAAAACGTCCCACTTTGTCGATTCTAGTTAGGGAGTTACGGGCAGTTTAGTAAAATATGGCAAAACCTACCGAAAATCGGCTTTCAATAAAAACTAATGGAACATACTGTAATGAAGCTATGATTTTGATGTTGACGCATAAATGTCCAATTTAAGCACTTTTTTAGGGTCTCAAAGTTTAGTGCCTAGCGTCCCACTTTGTCGAATATCTGATTTAGGGAAAACTTCATACTTTGTCGATTTGGAGATATGAGTAGTGCCTTATCCACTTGACCGTCCAGCCCGCGAGACTATTTTCCTGTCAACCGTCCGGGTTTTTTTAGCGACGCACGCCCCGCGCTGCGCATCCTCAACTTTCTACAAAACTAGCGTAACTACACTGCCATTTATATTTTTTACAGCAAACTATTTGGTTAGGCTACGTTGTTGCATCAAGATAATCAGTAAATAATGCCGAATCATTCCACTAGAAGCCACTATAATCAACTGTTCCGTCTTCCAATCTTGGATAGTAAGGTATCCGCGGACGGTTAGGAGCATATTGGTTTTGGATACTATGCTATCGTCGGACGGTCAAGTGGTACTACAGAACATAAGCTATCCTATGGTGAAATAATTATGTCTCTTGGTACTATAGTTGTTTAATAAAAAAAATCTTCAAAGTTGCAAATGTGAAAAAGGGGACAACTGAGAAAACGTTGGTTAAAGTTTGGGACGGCAAAAACACCTGTCGTTTGAAGTTACGGAGTGGTTGGTATCAAATTAATTGTTATACTTTAAGGATTTCAAATTAGCCAAAATCATATATGTATCCTGAGTAATTTGAATGTTACTCAGGCTTGAACATAAAAACAGAACGAAATATCTCAATGTGAATATGGTTTTCATTTCTATATTTATAACACGCAGATTCATCATTCTCTTAGTAGTTTGAATATAAATATATTCTCAAGCTAAAACAGACAGAAATAGTTATATAGATCCCTTTAGTTAGTTAAACATATAGGTACATATATAGGTATGTAGGTATAAGCAGGGTTGGGCAGCCATCGATAATAGACTTTGTTATCCATGATTCCGCTGAATAAAAATGAGTATTGTTTAAAAAAATATAATCTCAAAACGACTTAAGATTTATAGTATTTTTATAAACATCAGACGTTTAAACTCTTTTAAATTAAAAATATATTATTATCGCAAACATATCATTTCCTTTAGGAACTCGTGCTCCTACAATTAGTATTTTTATAACTTTGACGGTCATAATCATAATAATTATTATTTCATTTTGAAAAACATTTCAGCTATGTTGTAAAAGCTGATTTTATACTTTTAGCCAATTTTTAGCGTATGGACCACTAAACCGACAAAGTGGGACACTAAGTTTTAGTACGTTTGAGTCGGAAATAAATTCAGTTCAAATTCCGTAAAAAAAGATCAAACAAACGACATAAGTATCAATGACCATTAAATTAACAATTACAAACCTTTATCCCATACATACATAAAATGGGATTTATATACGAAACACATACATTTCACTGAACAAGCACTAGAGTTTAGTAAATCGACAAAGTGGGACGCTCCCTATAGAAAATCACTAAACTTTATTTGTAAAAAAAAAGTACTTAAAGTTTGATATTTACATACTTTTTATTCTTAATAATTGTGTTTTTAAAGTAATCGTATGTTATATATTACAACACACATGTCATTTGTATTTTTTTATGCTATATTTTTCACTTCATTTTTTATTAACTTTTTGATCTATTGACTAACTAAAGGGATCCATAGAATTATTTCTATCTATTTTAGCATGAAAATACATTTATAAATACAACTTTAAACATAAATCTTGTCGTGTTATCAATATAGAAAAAAAAAAAACATATTCACATTGAGATATTTTCGTTCTGTTTTTATATTCAAGCCTCCGTAACATTCAAACTATTAAGGTTACATATATGATTTTGACTAATTTGAAATCCTTATGGTATGACAATTCATTTGATACCAACCACTCCATAACTTCAAAGTACAAGTGTGTTTTTTGCCGTCCCAAACTTTAACCAACGTTTTCTCAGTTGTCGCTTTTTCACGTTTGCAACTTTGAAGAATTTAAAAAAATAACTATATCACCTAGAGACATAATTCTTTCACCAAAAGATAGCATATGTTATGTAGTATTAGGAACTACTCATAACTCCATATCGACAAAGTGGGACCTTTTCCCTAAAACTGTCACAAATAAATATTTAAGTGGCGCGGAAAGCCTTCGTGCGCGAGTTCGACTCGCACTTGGCCGGTTTTATTTATTGTAAATAACAGTAATACATTTTGGTTCAATTTCCCCATCGCTAACGTTTCGCTACATTGCCTAAGAATGAAAAGTTTTTTTTTACAAACTGTTCATATTTCAGGACAGTGTTAAAACAAACCTATCCTAAGGGGTTAGCGATGAACTATTTAAAATGTCGTGATGACGCTACTTACTGGCCTCACTAGCTCACTACTAATTAATTAGCACTTATTATGCGTTCACGTACAGTCAACTCGTACCTATGATGAAATAAATAAAGACTGAAATCTAATTCACGCGATCCAAAGATTTAACACATCTCATTTCGTTGACTTATGTTGCATTTGGCCAAAAATGTAAACAAATGTGACATTGGCAATGTTACAATAGAAAATATCTATGCTACGACCGACAAAATTCTTTATTCTTCTATAAAGATAATTAATTATTTTTAAAGGTTAATACAATGTTCTCCCGCCTTTTTGTATTGGAGTTTGCATCAGGTTGCTATTAGAATTCTATATTGATGTCATTTAACAAACCTTTACCACTAGTAGCAAACCTTTCATAAAGGAAATATAATTACTTTTACAAGAATTTAAGTATTCACGTATGTACGTTACTGTACGTACAGAAACTTTAAAAGTAAATACATTTAGATGAAAATAAAATTCATTTTCATTTCGAGATACATATTTATATTATAATTAATATACTCGGGTCGGGCCAACTACGCAAGATAGTAGGAATAATAACGGGACATAATACTCTGAACAAAGACCTTTTCAATTTAGGTATAACAGACAGCCCAGTATGCAGAGCATGCATGGAGGCAGAAGAAACCACCAATCATATTCTACTTGCAAACAGGTAGAAGGATACAGGATGAAATACCTAGGATCTCCAAGTACCGTACACGAAGCCATAAGCAACATCAAGGCTTTGCTTAGGTTCGTGGAGGAGTTGGGGTGGTTGAAGTAGCGCTACCCCCTTTTCACGCAAAATAGGCACGTTGGATGTCGACTTACGGAAAATGCCCAGCGCAACTATCTAACTAACTAAACTCGGGTCTCGAATTCATGCCAAAGCATTGTCTACCTTATTCGTTGTCGCAATAAAGTTGAATGTCTATACTTTCTGAGTATTGCGTTTGATGCGTAGGATAGCATTAGGTTTAGGTAGCAGATACCTACGTAGTCGGTCCCAAAGTTCTGCCACGGGCACATTATTTTAAAATTTAGAACATGATTTTAAGAAAATTTTATTGAATTCAATTTTTGAATGTTTGACAATTATTATAAAACAAACAACAGTCATTCGCTGCAATTTCTCACGATGGATTGGACATGGAAAGAAAAACTAATAGCTGTTTTAGCATTGCACCGCTGTGCGGCTCTCGCCAAGTACCATTTTCAAGTTTAGGTACAATTAAGTCTCCAGTGTTGAGGAAAAGAAAAGAATTGGCCGGCCTCGCTCCGTACGAACAACCAGCAGTGATCAAAGCGAACAAGGCGCGCATAGCAAGAAATCCTCTCCGAAAACTGAAGTTGATGGCTTTGCAGATAGGTGTCAGTAGAAAATCCGTGACAAAGGTTTTAAACGAAGATCTTAGTCTACGAGCATACAAAAAAAAGAGTGGGGACTTACTTAATGCCCGTCTAAAAACAATAAGGCTTAAAAGATGCCGGAAGTTGTTAAAGCGGTACGTGAAAAATCGACACCGTGATATCCTCTTAACAGACGAAAAGATTTTCGATATTGAAGTACAATAAACAGAATGATAGAGTGTACGCTAGGAGCTCTGAAGAAGCAGGAAAAAGAGTTCTGTGGGTGCAACATTAGGCATCATCCATCTTCAGTGATGGTCTGGTTGGGTGTATCTTATTACGGGCGGGCCACTGTGGTTCATTTTTGTGAAAAAATACCAAGAAACGGTTTTGGATAAGCTTGTCAAAGATCTGCCTAACACGCTATTTTCAGGACATAATTTTGTGTTCCAGCAGCATTCTGCGCCAGCACATAAAGCTAAGACCACTCAAGCCTGGTTTGACTGTCAAAAAATCCACTTTATAAGACACGAAGATTGGCCTTCCTCCAGTCCGGACCTTAATCCTTTGTACTATAAAACTTGGCAGGTCTTAGAGGGGAAGGTCTATGCTAAACCCCATAAAAATTTGGAGAGCCTGAAGTCATCTTTAAGTAAAGCAGTCGCTGAAATAGACATGAAAATGGTACGTGCTGCGATAGACGACTGGCCGCGCCGATTAAGGGCCTGTATTAAAAACAAGGGAAGTCATTTTGAATAATTTTAAGTCATTTTAATTCTTTATTAAATGTACTTTAAATTGGTATATAATTTATTAGAAATTGATGGGACTTTTGTTTTTATCATTATTTTCATTTGTGACAAAACTACATCAAGATATCATTTTACGCGATATAAATCTATATTTATTTAAAGTGGGGCGTCGGTTACGAGAGAGAGGCCATGACACCCGTTCCGAGTCGTTCTTGGTGCAGAGGCTGTCCATCGCGGTCCAGCGCGGTAACGCGGCGAGCGTGTTGGGCACTTTTGCACCGGGAACGATTCGGGGCGGGCATTTTGATTAGACAATATTTAGGTTTAGTTATTAGTTTTATTGTTTAATTTAATTTATTGTTATATTTTATTCTGTTGTACCTATTAAATTATTTTATTATATTCATTATAAATAATTATTCAGCCTGTATTTTATCGTGTGAGTTTAAATTAATATACATTCATAATTTATAGATATTTTTAATTATAAAATTTATAAATATATTTAAGAAGAATGAAAGAACGGCCAAGTTGCGTCTCTTTTGATCTCTCAGTCAAATTATATTCTTAAAAATTTCCAATTTTTAGCTTCAAAATAGGATAAGATCTTGTCACTTGTTCCAATTAAAGCTGAATATCTTGGAAACTACTGGTTCTATTTCCACCAAACATAACTAAGAACTATCTCGATAAAGTCTTTTGATAAAAAAAAAACAACCACTCAAATTGGTCCATCCGTTTAGGAGCTACGATGCCACAGACCCCTCTTTTTACGTCGGGGTTAAAAAAAAGTTGATAAATACACACCTTCAAATCGGTACTTATTCCTTAAAGTGTAATAATAGTCAATGTTTTGTTAATATTCATTTTAGTACCGTATAACATGACAATTGGCAATCGGAATTGCCATATTAACATGAAGTAAAGTTCTAAAAGGCGATTTCCTCAAGTGGGGTATATCTAAATACTTCAGTTTTATTTTGAGCAGAAAATATGTGGTTATTTCAACAAGCGAAACCTTGGTTGGTTGAGTGCCGGCCGGCCGTGCGCCCGTCCCGTTCAACTGCCTTCTATGCCAGGCCAGCCAGTCAACCGATAATCAACTCGCTCACAAACAACCGCGCGCTAGCTATCGTGTCGGCTGCTGTTGGGTAAATGTAGTTGTGTGGCGCCCGGCGCGAGCTGGCAACGTCGCATTGCTCATGGCTATACGTCTGTATAACTACTATTATACTTACGTACCTTCGTGTTTTTGTTCGAGGAATCCGTACGTAATCTTGATATTATTATTGAAGCGACGATGTTTCATCGACGAGCCGTTTGTTAAAATTGAAACAATAGTGTTTAAGGAGGCTGTTTTTCGTCTACAATACTCTTCTACAATAATCTTATTTAAATAAATAATATGCCTGCATGTGATCGATTAAACAGATCAACACTTTATTGTTGCCAAGGAACCTATGACTTTTTGACCAATGAATAATCTAATATAAAACAAAGTGGAACTTAAGAATTTTGAGTAATCTAAGGTTAAAGTTCTTATACTAGACTTGCAGTTTTAATTGACGCTTTATGCTATTTGGTCACCGAAGAAAGTTTCATATTTTGTTAGCTTATTCCATACATTTGCGTAAAAATAGATATACTGAATGATATTTTTAGGTAGGAAAATAAATTAACGCCAGATGATTCAGAATCCATAAGTCGGCTATAGGTACTTCTGCAACAAAAAAAGAAATAGAGTTTTCCTGTGTTATCTACCAATCATTATCATTGCGATGTAATATGATGAATTATACGATATATATATTAGATACGTTGACGCTGTATTGATTCATGTAGATATGTAGATGTATGGCATTTTTATTCGGTATTTTTCCGTACACAACGACAACATCACGCCACACCTTTTTGGCATTAACTCAATTTTATGCGTGCCTATATAGCCACAATCTGTAAAGTCGTATTGTATTTAGTCATGAAAACGGTACACCAACTCTGGAAGTTAACCGTTTTGGGCTGCAAATACTTAGTTATTCTTTCGTCCAATACCGTCAGCAAAAATATGGAAAAAAGTGTTTGTTCTACAGTATTATTTACTCTACAACCTTCAATAATTTGGTTTTTATAAACCTCCGCTCGAAAAATTTATAATTTTGCCAACAAAATAAAAAAAATTCGCGTCCCGAATATTTACTGACAAGAATGGAACTTGACAAGACAAATATTAAATGTTTACTAGTTTTGGTGCCAAAATAAACGTGTTAATAGCCGATTGTTAATGTAGATTGATTTATTTAATTTTCTTCCTTAAATATGTAATATTTATGGGTATGGCTGCGGAGCGATTCAACCGCCCTTTCCCCCCGTATACGATAAAAAATGCATTTTTTTTTCTAATATACGTAAATAAACATCTATGAGTAATGATTACACAATTTACTATATTTACATGTCGTTAGTCTGTAGCAATGTGGTAAGATTTCTACGCATCGACGTTGAAGCACGAATGCAGTTGGACTGTCTAAAATATCATGCCACATGAAACAACTAATAAAGTTTACCGTATCTTACGATTTTCACCTTGAAATTAAAATGCAAGTATTAAAATTACTAACTATACTGTGGTAGTTATAACATGAAACTTGGTGTTGCTATTAAAAAGTTGATTATAGTTGTTTAGTAGACGGACGAAATGTCCAACGAGCGCCGAATGGTATGCTCGACTCAGCAGTTGCCGCCGATCGATGCCAGCCGGTCGCCCTCCGCCGAGGGGCGAGGGGTCATGCGCACAACTCCATTGCGCCTTACTTTGATATCGTATGATTCCGCATTTTATTTGCGTATTGCTCAAAGAATGTTCGACTCACAACAGCTATCCTATGAATATATTGTACTCAATAATAAGTACGTGCTATTTGCTAAACTGTACATGTTTTTTAATCAATTTCGTTGCAGATTGTTCTTATAGGCCTTATAGCGTCATATTTTCGATGTATAATGGAAGGTATAATAGATAAGTTATAATTTTATGTAAGTACTAGCTTATTTTGAGTGCTATTTAAATTTCATAAGTGTCGTGGTCGAATGACGATGTTATACGTTCGGGTTTATACCTATTGGGACGTATTTTTCTGCCATTATCTGTTATCTCCTGTTTTAAATATTCAACGTCGAACGAATAACTAGTATTTATTATTTCTACATAATATCCTTTGTTAGGAAGGTATTCTACTAAACAATTCAACATCTTAGTGGGAATATTTTGACATTTTAGTGTTCAATTGAACTTTGAAATGCCGCGAGATTGCAGTTTGATATTTCGAAAGTAGGTTTCGTGCACGTTTTAAACATTTAAATAAGTTCTAAGTATATTCATTACTTTATTTATCGCCTTTAAGTTGGCTTATCTTATACATGTGTAACGTATGACACGAGCGCCCGCTTGACATTGAGTCCGGACTGAATAATCGACATGTTCGTGCTGTATTGTTTCAGAATAATCTCATTATTATTATATTTATTATAGGGCTGAACAATTATCAATAAAAGGTTTTAGGTTAGGTTGGTTAGGATTCTGTAGTAAACAGACATGTTATATGCATTTTCGTCATGTCTGGCTAGATGCACAAATCATGACACTCAAAAGAAGGAGAACGATTCGTGCCTCTTTAGCTCTCGCGATATATCACTCATTTGTTAATTTCGTTCAGTGGATCTATAAACTTAAACTGCTCCATCATGTCATCATACCCATTTCGTTCGTGTCTTTCATTTCTATCATTTCGTTTAGTGGTTCATTTTAATGATGCGTCGTACGAAGTATTCAGTAAGTATACAAAATTAATTCTACTGATGTTATTATTGGAAAAATATGACTATCTCATAATAATCCACAAATTCAATTATATGACGTAATTTCTTTTATAAGTGTAAAACTTCATAATTTCAAATAGCATTCTTTAGTTTAGTTCATATGGATTGGTGAGTAGTTCCAATCGTAAAATATACTGATATAGTGGGTTGGTTTATCCTTCAGTGAGTGAGTGAGTGAGTTACTGACATGAATGAATGTATATACTTCATTTAAATTACTCGCAAACGACACACCTCTGTATGTCTGTGTGTGTAATGATCGGTACTAAAATAAATAATATAATTTCATTGAGTATAACAACATTTAATATATTTTCAATGGATATAGTAACTCATTTTATATGATGAACATGTAATATAATTTCAAAATATATATTTTTATTTATTATAATAATGTTTTGGTATAAGGCTTATTTATTATAATCATCATATATTATAACGCTCATTTTATATACAAGGGACTAACTTAGGTATAATTGATTCCTTATTATTATAGCCATATTAATGATTCGGAAAAAACTCGGTTCTGACGATTCGATCACTCGCTTCGCTCACTCGTTAGGGTCGCAGTTCTACCTAACACTCCTCCTCGCTTCGCTCGTCGTCGTACCTAACCTAACCCAAGTCTGACCTGTCTTAAGGTAGATTAGGTAATAATTCTGACTTCAGGAAAGAGATAAGTTGGATATCGCCTATTCTATCTAGTGAAAGGTAGAGCAGCCCTTCCACCCTTACCTATTATTATGCTAACTGTAGGTAACATTAGATAAAATTAACGTTTTATTATATCATATGTTCATTATAAGAAATATGCATTATACTAAATGTATGTTATATTAAATGTTATTCGATCAAATGATCTTTATATAAAATAATAATATACGTAAATATATTAGGTAAGTGTTATTATATTAATTGGGAATTATATCAAATTGAGCGTTATATCGACTTAAATTATTACAACAAATTTATACGTATCGTTACGCACCCAAAAAACCGGCCAAGTGCGAGTCGGACTCGCGCACCGAGGGTTCCGTGCAAGCACTTCCCATCTTCACTGGCCGGTTTAAGTTAAATTTGCACCTGGTATGTATGGCGCCGCATACAAATGAGGTGCAAAGTTAACGCAACCGATCACGTTTGTTGAATGGGACCCCCTTAAATATTTATTTTTTTGTTGTTATAGCGGTAACAGAAATACATCGTCTGTGAAAATTCAACTGTCTAGCTATCACGCTTCATGAGACACAGCCTCGTGACAGACGGACAGACAGACAGACAGACGGACGGACAGCAGTCTTAGTAATAGGGTCCCGTTTTATACCCTTTGGGTACCCTAACCCTGACCTAAAACCTAAATAGCCCGGCATCAATCAATCACAAACGCTAATAAAGTGTACCCACTAAAGGTAACAAGGAAACGATGTTTTTTTTATGTCCATATCATAACTCGAGGAAGATTTGTTAGCCAACTTAAAAAGCACTTTTTCCCCTCTCACTAGGGTATCGCCAACATGTATCCTTTGAACGCGTCCACGACATCTTCGCGGTCCGAAAATCGTTGACCACGGCTGGGACAAATCAGGGCTGTATGGTGTATGATGACCCCTTAATTCTATAATATACCTTTACATTCCAAAAATCGAGTTTTTTTCGCCTGATGTAAGACTGCTGGCATTGTCATGGTGAAGAATGTTTCTGCGTCCCTGGTTTTTTTACGTATATCTGCAAATACTTCCTTTCCTTCCGGCAAACAAATGGCCGTTAAGATTCTCTAGTGGCACTGTGGCTATTAATATCAAAAAAGCTGGCCACCATTTGCTTCAAGGTACTTTTTTTGAAAGAGTTACTTTCGTAGGGTTCGGCTTATTTTGAAACACCCACACTGTTGATTGTTGTTTAGTTTCGGGATCATACGCATAGATCCAGGATTGGATTACTAATGTTTGGCAAAAAACGTTCCCCAAAGTATCACATCGCAGTTTGTTTCCCAAATTTTTATTTGGCAAAAACTCAATTGTAATAACAACTTATCGCAATTGGACGTATTTAATAATAATAATAATTTATTTATTTCTGAGAATATGGTAAATACAATGTTGGTTAGAAAAAGGTTTTAGTTCATCATATTCTACCGAAAATCGGCGTAGAAATTTTCAATTTTAAAATTATTTTAGGACTAACATGCAATTGACTATATTTCTAACTAATATTTTGTGTGATTAGAAACTCGGCAACTGAGTAAAAACATTTTTCAAGGAGCCAATTAAATTTTTTTTTTTTTCAAATTTACTCGTTATTAGGCTTTGGGATTCCTCTGGCAAACGGTTGTATAATTTTATAGCCATAGAGTACCCGTTTGAACTGGAGACTTTCAGTTTTTGTGCTGGTTGAAATATTTTAAGTGGCTTCCTGCTTGGCCTTTTGCAAAAGGGAAAGAAAAAAAATTCATCCCCACTTTAGGTGTACCAGAAGAAAAGTTTTTTGTTTTTATTTTACCGTTTTGTCGGCGTGATACATTCGCGTGGCGTGGTACTTTCTAGTACTAATAATCACGGAGCTAAGCCGCAGACGAACAGACAGACGGACATGGCGAAACTATAAGGGTTCCTAGTTGACTACGGAACCCTAAAAATGGATCTGGCACATCGAATCGAACAGGAGACGTACCCGGGTGGGGTGAGTTGGGTAACGTGGACACAGGGTGTTTGTAACATTATTATGCAACGTGAAAGTTGCCGCTTGGGACTCTCGGGGTGAGAGCGAGGGCACCACCCTGTGCAGTATCGCTCGGCCCCACCCACGCCCCCTCGCTCTATCGACCGGCACTGGCAATCCGGGCCGCCACGGGCTCGCCGAACTGTTCCGACCGAATTGAACCACCTATCCCCTCCTCCAAATGCCGCTACGACCCGCTCTATCTTATTCTACTCTAGCCGCGCCACGCCACCCCCTACCTCGATCCGGAAATAAAAATCCGCCCCACACGATTTATGTTCTTTGCCGTATTTTTAAAGAATAATTTACGTCTTACATAAAAAATAAAGATTTCTATAGAAACCTTTAAAATATATCTTGCGAAACATTAAAGAACTCTAATAATTTTATTATGAAGTTAAGGTGTGCGGTGCCCGTGTTTATTCAAATTATTACTCTAGTTTGGATTAGTTGTCATGTTTTTTACGCTATAAGATTAAATAAATAATTAGAAGGTCTAATCTGACCTTCTAAATAACATTTTATGGCGATTTGACGCAATATTACGTTTGTTCCAATATTAACAGGTGAAGCAATATTATAATAAGTATACCGTACGTAACAAGACAATGAATAAGTATCGATCAATGCGATGAATTACTAAATTTAAGGTCATAGCACAGGCATATACTGCGCGCCAATGATCAATGCAATGACGATAACGGAGAGACGATGAACGTAACGCCATTCTGTTCTGTATCTGTAACCGACAATTATGAAGGCTGTGAACATCCATATGATTGGTTTGCGTTTGATTTTGGTCTCACCTATATATGTATATGCATATATCATCAATGTACGTAGGTATATATACATATAAACGGAAAAGTCCTCACTGACCACTGACTGACATATCAACGCAGAGCGAAAACTCCTGAACTTAGAACTTTGAAATTTCTACAGTAGTGACCTACTGCAGAAATTTCAACATTCTAAGTAGTAGTAAGCAAGGAATACGTAAGAAGATATTTCAAAACTAACCCTCTGAGGGGATAAATTGGAGTTGAAAGTTAGTATGGAAAAAGGTGTAATTTTTGAGTAAGAGGTTTAAATTCACAATCAAACTTTAAGTCTAAATCATTAAATACTCTATAAATAATTTCAGCAATTTCAAAAATTCATCCCCTAAGGGGTTCAAATGGAAGGTGAAAGTTTGTATGAGAAACGTGGTATTCTTTGAGTAAGATTGATAATATTGTGTATAAGTTTTCAATTCATCCCCAAAGGGGGTTGAATGGGAGGTAAAAGTTGGTATTAGAATGGTCCAGGTTCTTTGAGTAAGAGTGATAATTAGGGCGTTCGAATGCAAATGAAATTAGAAACAGGACTATTGGAGTAGAAATCTGTGTTAAATCTTTTGTACAGTCGACAATTTTTTCTTTTATATAAGAAATAAAATTAATATACACCGTGACCGTTAATAACCCGAAAGATTTAAGCTAACGATACTAGAGCCTAATTAGAGTATATAAACTTATGTAACATATAGTCCACAAACTCATAATTAAGGAGATATTAATTATTTAAAACACATCAAAAGTTAAGAAATCTCCAGTCTAACACACCCTAATTCATATCATTATGCCAATGTTCAAATTTGAACCCGTCAAAAGTGAAACAGCGATAACTTGACACTACTTGTCATAGAACACAAGTCACGGCATTCGCCGTTCGTCGTATGATTTCGGAGCGATTCGTAGAGTTTCATGCTCGCTCTCTCTTCTTCAACTAAAGACTTGTTCACAAAGAAGCGGGAAATTAATATGATTTAATTTGTACTGAAATAGTAATTTAGTTAAGACACATAATTAGACCCATGTTGATATAACATTATTTACTCGTATTGTCGTCAAAAATACGTGGTTTAAATCTTTCGGGTTATTAACGCCCACGGTGTATAAGCACAATCATACAAAATTTATGTTGGCATAGTGACCATTTCCTCGTTGCATTCGGTTTATATAATGAAATAGGTTAGATAAACATCAATCGTATTAGTCTGTTGCATTAAAAAATGCAATCTCAAAATCACGAATTCCTATTAGGTGCAATAAAATGTATCTACTCCAACATATACATCCAATAAAATCACTTTTTTTTAGACGAAATGTATCACCAACTCACCATTGATAACGATAAATTAATACTTAAGACAGCTTAACAATATTTTGCATTTTTAATAATCATCTACCCAACAACGCAAGTGTGCATGCAAATGTTTATCGGTATGAAATTTCACAGACACGTTTCACCCTCCTGCGCGAACGAAGCCGCGGCCAAAGGAGTATTGTTTTGAATAACGAATATATACTATTTAGAAAGAGAAGATATTTAATTTTGTTTGATCTCTACAAAAAAATATTTTATATTTAAATTGACGTCGAAAAGAGGTTAAGTAACGTACAAAAAATTAAACGATTGTTTATAGTGTACCTGGTAGGTAGTGTACACTGTATAGTACCAGTAGCAAATCTGCTGCTTGGTTGTTGGCAAGTATTTATGAAAAAAATCCTAGAGATTTCCAAAGGGCTTTCAAGTAGATGTTGACTGACTTGAGTTAAATAATATGTATTGAATAAGACCTTTTAGCCCTCAGTTCCGAAATTATGGAATTGAGGGCCAGTCTCGAAGTTAATTCCGAAATTGGGAAAACATCCGATATTGCAAGCCATACTGGAAAGTGAGAAATAAATGAACGAGCTAGTTAATAATAATGAAATTTCATCTATTGCACTTTGGCCGAGACTAAGCATAGTTGCTTTTTTCGACTAATGCGACGAAAAATAAACATAAATGATTTGCACAAAATCGCAAGGGTTTTAGGACATTCTGGTTTCCCCACCAGTTTTAATTATTAAATTTTTTTCTTAAATTAGACTGTCCGTAGGGTCCAGTTAAAAATAAAAGCTACATTAAGGCCTCTGCGCAGCGGGAGGCTTAAAAAGTTAATTCTGCGACGGCTTTTCATATTAAATGAATAAGAAATATATTTTCAGATTCCTCAGATCCATAGAGTTACAAAACGCTTTTTTTTTAGGTCGTAAGACAGAAGTAAAGTTTTTTAAAGTCTGACCTGAGAAATATATGAGGATGCGCCATGTTGCGTGATTTCACTGAGAGTAATTTCTTCTCTGGAATGATTTTATGATTGTTTGTCAACAATTCCATTCGTGGTGGTTTGTTTACGTTCCTTTAAAAGACAAATATTTTAAAATATCCAAACAAAATGCCGAAAACCATTTACAGTCGTGAGCGTAATATTATAAATAAAGTGTAAACATGTTTACTACACAAAAGCAAGCAGGAAAAGAGAGCATTCCATTAAATGATATTACAAAGTTAACATCGGAACTGATAGGTTTTAAAACTAATGTCATTATCATTATGGTGCGGTTGCGATAGATTGGATGTTGATGGAATAATGATGTGCTATTCTAAATTTATTTTATCAAAATAACTGGAAAAGGCTATACAGATCTCGGAATTGTAAATTTTTTTATTTCCCTTTTCTTCAAATAATAGATTTAGAAAATAGTAAATAAACATGTCATAGAAAAAAAATGCCAATGTTATGTTTTCGGACTATACTGAGTTACTGACTGTTGCAAAATTGTTGCCATATAAATCTTCAAATTGATAAAGGAAATACAATTTACAATGCATGTGCTCGAAAAGAGGCATTCAAACTGTGCGGAAAGTACTACTTTTCCACACTAGTGCTTTTTACGTTTCAATTTTTTTTTATTTCTAGCTGTATCTGACAGCCTCACACAGAGGTTTTATTATTTACAAAAAGTTAGATAAATTAGTCAAATACCGATTATTATTACATATAAAAGTACAATAAAACCAATACTTCATTAATTAATTCATTCATTTAACACGTCATTCATTACATTAGATATAAAATTTGATTAATAAACGAACTTTAAATCGTTATTCATTAAATACATTTGGCTGAATGTATTATACACGCGCTTGTGCCATTTTGACATAAGACGAACATTAAAAAAATACTATTGCACATGCGCAGTAGTAGACATGTCGAGCGCAGTTTACAAATAACCCCGCCATTTTTTATTGATGTCTAGTTTATTTGGAAGTTGTTTTGTGCAAATCTGCTGAAATAATGTTGAGATAAAAGGATGAATCATAAATTTAAACCCGTAAAATGTTTTTGAAGACGTAAAAAATGTTAACGACGGCCTCTTGTTGCATAAATCAAATCAAAACACTTTTTTCCAATGCAAACAGTCTTTGTGAGTATTAAAGTATTTTCTATTTCCTCGTACATGCATTAGTAAAGTTTTGTACGAATCTCGTGTGTAAGATGATTTCCGACTCGTGTTTGTTTAATCACTCGCTCGTACCTAGCTCGTGAATAAAAATCACACTCTTCTGAAATCACTTACCTTACACACTTGTATCGTAAATAACTATTTAGGAATAAGACAAAATTTAATCATCGTGCATCAAACTTATTTATCTACACCCATATTGTTAAATTACTATAATAAGTAGGGATCGGAAATTCAGGTAAATATTTACCTAAAGTTGACAAAATCCTATTGCTACCTCAAACAAAGCTGCCTATACCTACAACTGAACAACAAAGCTGCCGCCAAAGTTTAGGTATAAAAGCATCCGATTATCCGATGCCTAATAATAAGTTCAGATACTATAGGTAAGGTAAGGACCTACCCTACATGGCAGCTACCAAAGCCAAATATGTTATTTCATAACAGTACCATAGCCTACGCGTGGTCACCTTAACAGTATCAAATTTAATACTGTTATGGTGACCTCGCCCGCCGCTGCGCGAGGTCACCGCGGACTGACTGGCAGACTGAATGATGATGAAAATGTGTATGCAACTGTACATAGTTAAGTCTAAAAACTCGTGTGATCTATGAAACTCGCCTTCGGCTGTTTCACAAAACCACACTCGTGTGTTAAGACCTCATTATGTAGCAGTTGCATAAACTACTATTATGTTTAATTGATTATGTAAAGTGTGCAAAAGTAAAGGATAAAAATAAAGAAAAATACAATCAAAATTCCACCGTAGATTTTTGATAAGGAAACAAAGTTCGTTTAAATTATTAGCAGCTGATGATGATGTGTTACGCAAATCAGTTTGTATGAGGCCTGCGGTGAAAATATACCTGCTGAGGCAACTGGGCTCATTTGATAAGACAAATGTTTTTGCGCAATCATTTTAAATTTTGGGTATTTATCTTCATTGCGCCAATCTTCTGTAGATCTTGTTTCATTGGAATTTTAGAACTTCTTATTTAAGATTCCATCTTTTCTTGCTCAGGATGGATAAACGCTCTTCTTCTTCTGATTTGAAACAGTCACAAGCACTCCAGATACCTGAGAAAGTTTAATCTTGATTTATTTTCGCGCTTATCAAACTGATATCGGGTCATCGGATGTTTTTAAATCGGGGATGCCGATATATGGGGTTGCAAAAATTATTAAATATAAATAAAAAAATAAAATTATTAACTATTGCCGGTGAAATTACTAGCATAGAGGCATTCTATCTTCATCCTCTGGGTAGGCAAGCACTTGTGACTCCTCTGGTGTTGCAGGTGTTTATGGGCGACGGTAATCGCTTTCCATCAGGCGATACGTTTGCTCGTTTGCCCCCTATGACATAAAAAAAAAAATAGTACATTACTGCAGACGCCGGGAAATAAGGGCTTGCCGGCTGAGTAGGTATAGACGGCCGACCGTAAGGGAGGCCGTCTAGTGATACGAAGCCGGCAAGCCCTTTTCACGGCTAAGGCATGTATAGTGCTTTTCTCAAACATATGCAATGAAATAAAAAAATCCACCCCTCAAAAAACATAATTCAGCTGTTCAGCCAGTTCATGAACACAGACGCCATGTTTAAAAAGAGTATTCTTAATTTTCCCTCCAATCCCTCTATATATTTTTTTTCTTTAATAAGTCCACATGTGTAGTGTGCGAATATTAGGGCCATTATACACAACCTGATAATAAGAATCTTAGTTTCTAATTTTCTATAATAAGTAAAATAAAGGCAGAGGATTTTTAATATTGTCTATGGTCTCTGGTGACTTACGTATAGACGGTATTTTCAGTTCGTGTGTACTAGGCATTAACACGGATATTGTTGGTCCGATGGCTGAATGGGTAGATACTAGAAAAAAAAAATATATCAGCTGTTCATACACACAGACACAGACGCCATGTTTACATTAAAATTAAAAACAAATTACTTCCCGGCTTAGGCCTTCAATTTTGTATGAAATTCCTTTACAGTTCTCTCCAATTGTTTCACCCGAAACTTGACACTTCGAAGCCTGTTCTAACGCACGTTACGACCATATTTCATTGCATGTTTGAGAAAAAAATATTACGCGATCAAATCTGCATAAAGGCCGCCTTTTATGAACAATATACCACACTCGTATTGTAATATATTTCACTATCTTTAGTCTCGGCTAAAAGTGGAATTTATTTTTCGAAATGCCCACCACGTATGTCTACAAGCTCTTAATATTCACGGCGAGAGTCATCAATCGATTCACATACCACATTCATGTTAATGTTGGCCATGACTGCTGCAAGTGAGAGACTCCAAATTAGTATGAGGTTTTGAGTAGACCTTTTCCTCTAAATATTGCCATAATTTGAAGTCCAGTGGATTAAGGTCTGGTCTGGGCTAGCGGACGGCCAATCTTCATGCCTTATGAAGATGATGATCGATGTTATTGAAGATGAAGTCGGTTTTGGTTGTGTGTGTGCTTGTCTACGAACCATTATAGAGCGTTTTGCTTGTGACATTGACGTTGTGACAGGTGACAAGCCTGAAGCGGTCTCCTATAGCAATTTTAATATGAACATAATTATAAACCGGTGATTTTGATTGAAAAAAAAAAAAAAGTTTTATTGAGTGAGTGTTAATAATGTAAAATGTTCGGTTTTTTAACCGACTTCAAAAAAAGGAGGAGGTTCTCTATTCGAACTAATTTTTTTTTTTTTTTTTTTGTGTGTATGTTACTCGATATCTCCGAGAACCGTGAACCGATTTTCAATTTTTTTTTTTAATCGAAAGGGTATAACTCCTAGTTGGTCCCGTTGGCACTAAGTCGGGATCTGATGATGGAATCTTGGAGAAATCGAGGGAACTCTTCAAATGTTATAGGGACATGTACGGCGCTTTCGGTAATTTATTGATAAAGTCAAGAATTTACATTCAGTAAATAGGATTTGGCCACTAAAACTTTTATATGAATCACTAAAAAGCAAAAAAAAAAAAAAATTTTTAACAAAAAAAAAGAACCGACTTCAGTAAAACTAAAAAACCAAAAATAACCCGTACAAGTACAGATTACATTTGACTCACCCTTCGAAGTCGGTGCCAAACCTCACGTAAACTATAATATAACTATAAATATAAGAACTGAGTGGTTTGGGATCGACTTCGAAGGGTGAGTCAAATGTAATCTGTACTTGTACGGGTTATTTTTGGTTTTTTAGTTTTTTATGCCGAGTACTGCGATGTTGCGCGGGCCCTGCCGATCAGTGCTTGTTAATGTTGGCCTGTGACAGAAGTTATGGGCCGACTAGATAATGGTATGTAGCACAGTCATCGCGCCTGCGACCGCGATTCCGCACCCAAGGGCCCTAGGCTCCGTATGCTGCCTCCCAATATCTGCCGAAGTCAAAACGGCTAGCCGAGGTTTGCTGCGCGGCGCAATCGCGAAGAGTGGGTCGTCGTCGTCTTGTTGAAAGCAACTATTCGATTTTGAACCTTGTTGAACTGTAATAAAGATGTTTTTGAATTTACTGAACTGTAATAAAGATGTTTTTTAAATTTACTAATTTCCGCGACGACGAAACGATATCGTATAATATTTGTCGACATAATGCCGCAATGGATCCAATTATTGAATTACAGATTAGAACATTTTGAGGTCGGATTTACCTTCGTTTCTAGAAGATGAGTATAAAAGATAATTAAATCATGTATGAAAGCCACAACTCACATGACTAAGTCCTTTATATTGCTCGTTACTGTTTTTGGCCGTATTATTCACATCATACAAACCAATTGTTTGGATGTCTCGTCTTAAACATAACAATACTTAAACCGGTAAGACTTTCAGTTCACAAAGCGTGTCGTTTCTCAAGAAACTAACAATAGGTACACAGCGACGCAGCCGACGCGGTACGAATCATTCGAAGGAACAAAAACAGCCTCTCTTGCATGAATAAAATGCGGCAGGGCGTAGGCGGTTCAGGTTTCTAGCGAGGTCGTCACACACAACTGTTCGACCGATGTATCATTGCATTGCGAGCCTTATACTAGACTAGGTTTTACAAGATCACCCACGCCGAGTCGCCAACGTGTGAGCTGAATTTAATACTGTAAGGTGCAATCGACAAAAAAAGAGTGCATTCACCTTTTGGAAATAACGGACAATCTTCTTAAAGTGGGTAACATGGTACATCTGACATCTCTAACCTTTATCACAAAAGTAATATTCTCTATTACCATTGGCTTCTTTCGTATACTTTGATGTGACGAGTGTATTACCTAAACACGTTGCAAGTACCTACGCTGCACAATAACAACTCCGCCCTCTTTATCATATTTTTAGTTTCACAGTGAAAGTTTAGATTTAAGAATGTAATGCTGTCCGTACCCTACTTGATAATTTCTGCGAAATCGTCATAATAACACAAATGTACCTTTGTTTAGGTAATAACGTAGCTACTGAAGCGGTTAATTTAAATCATGTCATGCTTATTGGTACGACTCATTCGACCCACTATCGATTTACGAAAGAAATTATGATAACACTGGTGAAAGTTGAAATACTCGATACTTTTTGGATCGACAAAACGTTTATGGACCTCGAGTTGAAGTGAGGGCAATGAACTTTATTCATTCGACTTGCATTGTCTGCTTACTAAAACATATATATATATATATATGTAATTTTATCATTAAAGGCACACAGAACTGTTACCTAGCGTGTGCTGTTCTAGTTAGCGTAATATAATTTTATGATAGACTAATTATTAATATGATAATATGTAATCTTGTCTTAGCAAAAGTTTATTTCGTTTGCAGTAACGTTACAGTTTACTTTATAGTTTCGTTGAACGCACCGTAAATGTATTATCTTCATACAGGTTGAAGCAGCATATATATTATATCTACGTCAGTGCGATGTCCGGTTGTTATAATTATTATTGGGCTGCGAAGGTAAAGGTTAACTAAACCGTACTTGTGTAGATAAATAAAAATAACAAATATACACCTTTTATGCAATTCTACTAATAATAAAGTATAGTAAAGTACTTTTTACAGTGCAACATGACGAATGTTTAATAAAATGACGCTTGATCTTGATATATTTACAAATCCTCGGTTACGAGTAAAATGTAAATGTAAAATGAACAGCGCCAAAGAGTGATTAAATCGGTCGATGTCTGGTGCGTGTAGTGCGACGTTGCCATACTTACTCTTACAACATGGCCGCGCGCTAGTCGTACCCGTTTCCGTGTGAAACTCGATTCAACTGCGTTGACTGTGTGTTGCGTTGCGAGCTTGCAAGGTGGCACCGAGCACTGGTGCGGGTCGCAGGGGACGGGGTAGCGAGGCGCGCGGCCGGCGGCGGCAGCGGCGTGCGGTGCGACGAAGCGAGGCCAATCAGGCAGGATGTGAGGAAGGGGGAGGGAGATACCGGCTTGTTGGGTGACGTCAGTCTGCTTTCTGAATAGCAAGTTGCATAGATGTACATTATAACGTGGTAGCTACTTTACGAATTACAATACGTACAATGTATGCATAAATATAGCAACTCGTGTATCATTTTTACTGCCGTTAATTTATTGTTTGCTATATATACATACATGCGACCATGAATTACGCGCTTACTATTGATTGATATATCCAATAATGAGGCCTGTTTTGTTTTCTATTCGAGATGACGAAAAAGCAACTCACTCAGGTTTTAATATTTCACTCGTTACTTTATATATATATAGTGATTTAGAGGGAAAGATAATCATCGTAAAACTGTAGTTAGCGGACTTCATCGATGTGTGTGTGTGTAGTTGGACGATAACTGAACAAATGGTTATTTACTTGCAGGTCTATGAAACAATGAAAAACGAGTTGATACCGTCCATCGAAATGACGCGTGATGCACAATGCTACCGATGCGAACTGTGGTAATTTAGACTATTTGTTAGCAGAGAGCAAGCAACGTCGCATTTTGTGCAACATCTCAAAAAAAACTGATAACATTATGGCTTTAAAAGTACAACAAGGTTTTAAAACTAAAACGCACCACAGTGTCCAGGCAACGTTTGCTGGTCGTGTCGTCGCGATGTATAATTATACTACATAGTCTTACGTTTTCGCATACAGTCTGCAGTGACAATGTCGCCACGTTTGTATTATTGCAAAGTGTACCTGGACAACACCACCACCATTAATTAGATCACAAGTTGCTCTGAGAGCTGTAGACCTCGTGAGATTGTTTCGAAATGGCAGAATTTGTCATTTTTTTTTACCTTTTCAACTCCATATCACCGCCACTTAATTTTTTTTTTGAAAAAGTGACTACTAAAAACATTGTTTTCGTTCAGTCGGTTCGATGAGTATGAACCTACCCACTAAATTTCATAGAATCCCTTGAGTAATATGGCCGCCAAAGAACCGTTGGAAATATGAACAACCGAACATACGAAAGAAATTTTGGCGAAGCTGAAACAGAGACGCTTCGCTCGCTGCTCGGTCGGTCAATAAGTGGGTACATCATCGTGAAATGGGGTCGACCGGACCTTTTCTGTTAAAAAAGGCAGTCTACCCTTGATAATGAATTATATAGACATTTATTAAAGCTCCAACTAAACATTTTATACGGAATCAAAAGAATGCTGAATTCATAGTGCTCAAGATAAAAATGATACGAAATCAAACCAACGCTTATCGCAATATATAATAAAAAAACAAATAGGGTAAATCGCCAATTACTGGCCACCGTTCAATAACTGGCCACCTGATACTAAAAATGAACTCTGTTCACCTGCAAACAGAATTCATCTTAGTATAAGGTTTTAATTACTGACCATCCTTCAATAACTGGCCACGTTTTACTTTATTTTTCATTTTTTTTTCTTAGCGTCTGAGTGTCCCATTGCTGGGCAAAGGCCTCTCCTCTTGATTTCCACGACTCCCGATCAGAAGCCTCCTCCGGCCAGCTGTTGAGGAACGTGTCCAGGTCATCCCGCCATCTCCGCCTAGGCCTGCCCAGGCATATTTTTGTATACGTTTACGTAGAAATGTGGTGTTGGTAACTTGTTTTTGAGAAAATATGTTTAAAATTGAAATGATAATCTGGAAATATCACGAATTATATAATAGTCGCGGTATGTTATGCAAGTTATACTATTTTCTAGATTATTGTGTAAATCAACGGCCAATCGCGGCTTTATTGAAATGAAATTTGTAGAAGCGTATGCTGATGTGTAGCAGATGTCGATTTGGCAAATTTGCTTTGAACAAGACGGGATACTATTTTTTTATGTATGTGGCTAAAATGTGTATTTATGGGATTCTTATTTCATTGAATCCACCTACACAAGTTGGCCCAAGTAATATAATGTTAGGCGCCGCATAACTACAAATTTGTGATTAAGCAAGAAAGCTGATGGCTGCAACAGCATATTTAAAATGGTTAAATCTAATGGTTAATATAATAATAGTATTTTCAAAATGCTATTAAAGGGCAAATCGTCGGGGATTGTGCATAACCGCGCAAGTAACAAGTGTAGATACGAATCAATATTCAAACAGATGCTAAGTATTTTATTGAAATGAGAAATTTATCGAAAAGTGTTATTTACGCGGTATTGCACTATCTCCGACGAAATGTATTTTTTTAATAACTTTCATAAAAATCGAGGTTTCATTCACGACTGTTTCCTAGTCTAAAACAGCTAAAACTTAACCTTAATTCGTATAGAACTGAATGGGAAGGAAATGGTCTATGTCGGGCCGTTTCGATTTTTGTGCTATGTGTGCGCTAGGCGTCAGTTAGCGGCCAAGTTTAGCCATGGGCCATCGCCGTATATTTCTAAATAAAAAAGTCAGCCAAAACTAGAGGGTGGCGATGTAAAACACATGTAAACAATCTGCATACAAATTCAAAACTCTCTACTATGCACCCACACTAAAGGTTAAGCCACACCAGATACGTGCACGTTGTATAGTATTAAACCTCATAGTCGATGTCACGCCGTCTGCGTGTCGTACGCATGTGCATGTGTGTGCGCGTAACGCGTGCACTACACGCGTTGCAAGCTGGACTTTCATGGGTAGCGGCCGATGCGACTGTCGCGCGCGGCTGACGCTCAGCGCGACACGACAGTCGCCCGGCCTCGCGTCAGTCATAGTTACTATGAAACTATATGGCGCCACTTTCGAGGCTAGTTCCTAGACGACTGTTTCCTAGTCTAAAACAGCTAAAACTTAACCTTAATTCGTATAGAACTGAATGGGAAGGAAATGGTCTATGTCGGGCCGTTTCGATTTTTGTGCTATGTGTGCGCTAGGCGTCAGTTAGCGGCCAAGTTTAGCCATGGGCCATCGCCGTATATTTCTAAATAAAAAAGTCAGCCAAAACTAGAGGGTGGCGATGTAAAACACATGTAAACAATCTGCATACAAATTCAAAACTCTCTACTATGCACCCACACTAAAGGTTAAGCCACACCAGATACGTGCACGTTGTATAGTATTAAACCTCATAGTCGATGTCACGCCGTCTGCGTGTCGTACGCATGTGCATGTGTGTGCGCGTAACGCGTGCACTACACGCGTTGCAAGCTGGACTTTCATGGGTAGCGGCCGATGCGACTGTCGCGCGCGGCTGACGCTCAGCGCGACACGACAGTCGCCCGGCCTCGCGTCAGTCATAGTTACTATGAAACTATATGGCGCCACTTTCGAGGCTAGCGGCTCGCGTCAGTCGCGAGCCGCGTGCGGCCGTGTGCGGTCGGTCTTCTACTGACGCGGGACGCTCGGTAAAAATGGCGAATATTGTAACATTTTCTAGCATAGAAGAAGAAATTCTTATTAATTTGGTTGCGCAGCGCCCTTTTTTATATGATCTTAGTTTACCGGACTATAGAAATTCTTATAAGAGGGACAGTGTGGGGAGAAATATTGAACTCCTTTGCTTGCAATAATATAGCAATAGCAAATCGTCATCCTCTTCTTCTTCTAGCATTGCTAGCAAAATATATTTTTAGAAGCCATACAGATCACACACAACTGCACTGGACGGACACATCAATATGGCGCGGCGTGCCAGCCACGAAAGTTGCACCGGACGCATCAGCCGCGCGCGTAGTCGCGCGCGGCTATGGGCGACAGCCGCGCGCGACTGTCGCATCGGCCGCTAGCCATGAAAGTCCAGCTTAAGGCCAAGCCTTACCGGCTGCGTGTGCAGCACGTGCACGTGTGCCTGACGTACGCGTTGTATAGTATGAAACCTCATAATCATAGTAGACTTCATGCATCATAGTCATCATAGTTAAATTCATTATAGACTATAGATATATTACAATACGAGCGCCTAACACACGTTGTGGTTCGGAAGAAAATCGAATATAATAGGGGTCGAGAAGAAAATCGTAAATAGGGAATGTACTACTAACTTACGTAACGTAACTAGTAGTAAGTAAAGTAATGCGTAAACAGCTACCAACTATAACATGTTTATGTAAAGCCTGGGCAGAAATATATGAGGATTGTCAAGAGGGCGCTATTTACAAGATTTATATGGCAACAATTTAGCAACCAATCGCAACCGTACTATAACGACATTAGTATACCAGCTGTCAGTTCGTATGGTTAACCTGGTAAATATCATTTAATGGAATGCACTCTTTTCCTGACTGTTTTTCATGTAGCAAACACGTGTACACTTTATTTATAACATTACGTTCACGACTGTGAATGGTTTTCGGCATTTTCTTTGAATATTTTTAAATATTTGTCTTTAAAGTGATGGGTTATCACGAATGACATTGTCAAACAAATTACTTCCAGTGAAACTCCGCAATATGGCGCATCCTCATATATTTCTGGTCAGGCTTTAAATTGGTAGTTCCTTCCAAATACAAACAAAGAGCTAGTCTTTCTCGCGTTCCGATAGCCTTCTCGTAGTTGGTATAATTTTTTTAATATACAAGACCTCAATACATAAAGTAATTCTAAAAAACAAGCTCTTGAGAAATACCGGAAACACTGATATTCATAACATTCCAGGCATAACATAGCGCAGGCACACACGCACGTGCTGCACACGCGTCCGGTGTAGCTTGGCCTTAAAACATTACAACAACACTATTGAATTCTATTCTATTCTATTTTTTTATATATAAAAAAAATGGCTACTGCCCATTGGGTCAATTTTGCCAGTGTCAAAGTTGACGAACGTTGTACGGTGAGTTGAGCTTTTTGTAAAGTGATAGCGATTTACAAAGAACCACGCGGTCTACCGGGCCTTGACCCAAGAAGGGCTATGTACGCTTTAAGTTGAATTCTTCATCAACTATTCACTCATACGGTAGTTCACTGCACAATAGACTATCAATACTACACATTGAACAACCAAAATGAATAAATAACGAATAACTAAACTTAAAGGCATGCGGCCATCTTAAGTCACAAACCGGAAGTCACTATTGAATTCGAGACAATAATGAAAATTTCTTACGAATGTCATTTAAAAAAAAATATATAAAACGTAGAATAATAGTTAGTTGAAATATGGAAACGTCAAAATAGTTGGCAATTTTCAGTATTTAAAACGATTGTTTTAAAATTGATTTTGTAATTACAAAATCAATATCTTCAATTGAAGATTGACTTCCGATTTGAATTGAAACGTTTATTGTTGACGTAATGATAATTAAAGCGAAAAATACACCAACCTGCGAAATTATATTCCATCTTTTTGTAAACGACGTAGCAGAACGTCTTTTATACCAAAAACAGCCTAGCTATGATCATGATGATGATTTGGTGTAGGGACGCCCGGCCGGAGACAGGCGAGATGTCGATCGCGTGGATGCGTTCATTCAGCCCAATTCCCAATTGGAGCCAACGGTTACTATCCCGGCGGCGCTCCCATACAGCCTTCTTCCTCAAATCTCCTCGTTCTCCTGCAGAAGGAAAGGACATCTTTAAGATTAAGGTTCCTCAGCTCTTCTTCTTCTATTTGTCTTTTCTGAAGATGCTATAGCGTGCTGCTGCATACATGCCACACTCCGCTATGACGTGCTTACTTGTCTCCTCTCGTCCACAGTGCGAACAGTATGGATTACTTACTACACCTATGATGTTAAGGTGCCTGTTAAGGCTATTGTGTCCCGTGATTAAGCCTGTTAATAATCTGAGATTTTTCTTACCTAGTTCCAGGAGATACCTGGTCCTTCCTCTGTTTATGCCTCCTAGGATCATCTTCGATTGTCGACAGTCCATTGTCTCCCGCCATTGTCTGTTGGCCTCTTCCTCCATTAACCTAGCTATAACTCCTTTCGTGACTTCCGCCGATATGGGTAGTGCAGGTTCGGGTCCTATGAGTTCCCTCTCTGCTCATAGCCTTGCCATCTCGTCCGCCCTTTCATTCCCTGTCACACCCTGATGTCCAGGTACCCATGCTACCGTAATCTTTGTGTGTTCCCCTAGTTTGTTTAGGGCTTCTCTGCATTCCTTTACCAGTGATGAGCTTACCATTTGCTTATCTAACGCTTTTAGCGCAGCCTGGCTGTCTGTATATATAACAACAGATCCTTCTTCCGGCGAGCATTCATCTATTATGTGTACGCATCCCATTATGCCGCATACCTCTGCCTGAAAAACACTAGCATACTTCCCCAGAGGTATGTGTACCTTCTTTCCCAGCTTCGGTATTACTATGCCAGCTCCTGCCCGTTTCGTGGATTCCCGCCGCGAACCATCCGTAAAGCAAATAGTCGCAGGGTGTTTCACCTCTATTTTCCAGTTATCTCTGTCTCCTATGTGTATCCTGTATTTCTTATCAAACATCTCCTGCCTCTTTATGAGGTCGTTGTTTTTAGCTATGATCATAACTAGCTCCAAATTGCGTAATATCGTTTATTGAAGTAGTTTTACATAACCGCTACAACCGACAGTCTTGCACATTTTGGCAGAGAGGAACGCCTGTCAATCCGGCCACTCCGGTTGATTTTATGTTCTAAGCCAAAAACAGATGCCGAGTACACAATGGTAGCAGTAATAATAATATACGAAACAATCGAATCGGTTCGAAACAGAACATTGCTTTCCTATTTAGTTTCCATTCGTCATTAATACATAAAGTCCTGGGCTACATGGATAAGAGCCTTCCGGTGATCGCTGTCTTCTTTGATATGAGTAAGGCATTTGACTTTGTATCCCACGACATTTTGTTAAAAAAATGTGAGCTTTATGGTATCAGAGGCATAGCGAATGAGTGGCTCAAAAGCTACTTATGTGACAGAACACAATTTGTACAGGTGTCAAAGATCGACGACAGAAATACTGCAACGATATATAAGTCTTCGACTAAAGTAAATAGAGTTGGGGTACCACAGGGTAGCATCTTGGGACCCCTGCTCTTTTTATTGTACATAAACGATCTGCCTGATATAACAGAATTTGAATGCGTACTTTTCGCTGATGATGTCTCTGTTGTCATACCGTTTTCTGACATAAATAAATATAATAGTGACATTAATAACACGATCTCTAAAATTGTAACATGGATGCACAATAACAACTTAAATGTAAACTTAAAGAAAACGACATACATACAATTTGTAAACCACAATGCCTGTAAACCGCCACTTAGAGTATTTTGTAATAATGAAGTCGTAGAAGAATCCTGTCAAACAATATTCCTTGGCATTCACTTGGATGACAGGTGCTCTTGGGTAAACCACATTGATGACATGTGTAGTAGGATAAACTCTTTTGCGTACGCTTTGTGGCGACTAGCAAAAACTTGCAGTAAGAAGGCTGCCATTCAAGCGTATCATGGCTATGTCTGTTCCCTTCTTAGATATGCCATCCTTCTATGGGGAAACTCGCACCATGCAAATCGAGCGCTGATAGCTCAAAAACAATGCATCAGGGCAATCTGCGACGTTGATATTAACCACATCTTGTAGACCGTTGTACAAAGATCTATGCCTAATGACGGTACCATGTATGTACATATACGAAATATGTGTATTTGTAAAAGCGAACCCAGAACTCTTCAAGACATATCGAGACGTATCAAATTTTAATACAAGGTACCCTGATAGGCTAGTAATACCTTACAGAAGAACAGCTTTGTATGGCAAGAACACTTTCTGTATGAGTATTAAAATATATAATAGGCTAGATCAGGAAATAAAACAATTACCTTTGAAGACTTTTAAAATAAAACTAAAAGCATGGCTCGTGGAAAAGACTTTTTACTCCGTAGCTGAATATTTTACCTCCTTTGATAGGCCTTGATTGTTAGTTATAAGTTACCAAATTTTTGCATGCCAGATGCTGGTGAAATATGTATTGTGCTATAATATTATCTGACCAACTTATGTACCATATTTCAAGCAAAATAAAGACATTTGTATTTGTAAGATTGGTTAAGTTTTGGAGGAGGAAACAGTCGAGAACAAAGCCTCAATGAATATGAAAAACATAAAATAAATTTATTTCCGCATAAATAGCATTTTGAAAATACATATTTAACAAGGTGCTGCTTGAGCCATCAGATTTTTGCTTAATTACAATTTGGATCATAATTTTACTATACAATTTGGGATAATGATTTTCTTTTTTGAGACGGCATTCAGCCTTATTTCTTGTGTGGATTAAATTACTGTACAACTAAAATGTGCTCTAAGTCACAAATGTGTTATAATAATTTAAGTGGGATTCTCATGCAGAACCCTGAAAGTGCCCCACTTTGGTCGCGAAATAATATTTATTAATGATTGTATGTCCACAACTATGTCGTTCGGTTGCCGCCATAGAATCACTCTATTGAATTATACAGTTTCTGAAAAAAAAAAAACTACTTAACTACTTTCTGTTGAAAAAGTCATCACTATACATTTTTTGTTACTTTGTAGTATGTCTTATACTTCTAAGATTGTTTATTTTTGCACTTCAAACAACAACAGTATGTTCCCAGTCTAAGTAAATTTACATTTTGATACAGAAATGATTCGGTATTGATTGAGCTTATTTTGTACATATTTTTTCATCACCAATAATTTGAAACATACATTAAAAAAAGCTCCTCGCTCTATTAATAGATGCTCCATGTAAAGCGACAGTAATGTCCTTCCTGTATAATATACATACCTAGCTTGTTTTCGCCATCATTTACGTATGTTAACTGCGCCTCACATCAACAAACTACTGCGGGAATAACGTGGCTTGTGTTGGAGCAGCCTGTAATGGGCGATAAGCCTGCGTAGCACACATTGCCAATCGAGAATTTAGATTCATGATAGATATTTATTCAAGCTTGCTGCGATTACTTTTATTATAAATTCTGTGTATAAAATCATTCCTTTTTTCTGCAGCTATGGCCGAGTCCAGAATGTCAAGT
Source organism: Apotomis capreana (assembly GCA_947623375.1). Classification (NCBI taxonomy): domain Eukaryota; kingdom Metazoa; phylum Arthropoda; class Insecta; order Lepidoptera; family Tortricidae; genus Apotomis; species Apotomis capreana. The sequence goes on from OX392514.1 coordinate 10,314,277, forward strand.
TGCTGGGTCGAACGGAGAACGCAAGCGCGCTGGCGGGCGGGAGCGCGATTAGTGGGTGCGGTATTTGTGCCACAGTGGCCTTTATGGACATTAAGTCGGCATCGAAGGCACATAACGTGGAGCACGTGCTCGACGACCGCACCCTTACCACCGAGTATTACGAGCCGGCCGCGATACCGACGGCGGCAGGAGCGCCCTCGGCCGGCTCGTCACCCGCCGGCTCCGGATACTCGGGTTCTTCATCCTCCGTGAATTCAGCACCTAACCCACCTTCCACTTCGCGGTACCATCTCTCGTAAGTACCATGTCATTTATTATAATATAAACGTATCTGTATGTACATAATAATCTAACGCTTCGAAAATGTCAGCCAAACCCTGTTTTTTCGCGTTCACATAAACAATATCAGTCTTACCTGGTACGTGGCAAGATGTCCAATTTGACGATCATAATTTCATAATGTAAAAATGACATATTTAGAATTATCCTTTGACTATAAGCATTTGCCTGTAATTTAGCAAAAATATTTTGATTTTTGTTGCATTACAGGCGAATGCTCTCAGTGAGGAGGAACACCCTAAAGTTTAAATTACAAAGACTTATTATGCTCAAATAACGTCAAGACACGGGCACCCTGTATACATACATATGTGACTGATTTTATGATTACATTAGTAACTCACGCAAGCGTTTTGCATAATTATTTACATGCAGATAACTGTTCAACTTCTCGTAATGACCCGCCTATTGACGGTAATGGTCAATCTGTTTTTCGTGTATTTTGAACTCTGGCATCATAGAATCCACGAATGGACCTCACTGACGCTTATATTGCAATGTTGTGGTAATTTGAGCTTAAACAGTGGCATGTTCTTTATGTCCTCGCACAAGTATCGGTGCCGCCGCCGTCTAGACAGTGAGCGCTACGTCGGCTCTCTATGAAGGATTGCAGTGATTACCTTGGATTGCAGTGCGTGATTCTCAATTAAAAAGTGACTCAGTGAAGTGTTATTAAAATGTGACAGTGTGTGCAAATCGTCGATATCGTATCTGGATTGCAGTGAAACATGGATTATTTCATTGTCACTGTCCCTGGCGGCGGCCCCCCATTTGTTTTATTATGCACCTTGTTATTAACTGTGTGTCATTAAGATATTGATATCTGGGCTTTGTAATATTAATCATGTGTTTCTAACATATCGTGTTTACATCAGAATCCGTATATACTAATACACTTTAATACAGTTTGCCATTGGCCACTCGATCATTTTTGGTTATATGTTTACGTGGTAATCACTTAGGCTAAGGCAATGGGCACTACGTAATTTCGCAACTCGTGTGACATTTTGCGCAATTATCGATAGTTTTAGAAGTCGCTTACAGGAGTAGCGTGATCGTAACAGGTTATATATTTGAATGATATAACTCTCAAGAGATATTTACCATTTTATGAAGATGAATACAAAATAAAAAGATATTTCTTATTGCTACTACTTTTTATATGTCTAATGGCTTACGTACCACCTTGTATTATAGGTGTGTGCGGACGCGGTTTTATTTTATTTTTATTCCTATTTTTGCCTTCATTATTATTATATTGGTAATTTAATTATCTTACATCATCTTGACATTGTGTACTTATATGAGAATTTAGTTTGTGTTTGTAATGCTATGTAACAGCGTAATAGGCATAATAGGAATAAGTATTGTGCATTGGAGCATTCCATAATGTTGTAATCGACATTCGTACTTAATTTTAGGACTTTATAAGTGTGGTACTCTTTAGATTTGAGTTGTAGTAATTAATTATTGGTATCATCTTAAAGCTGTAAAGTGTACCTAAAAAGTCTAGTATATACTTTTGCTGTAATGTTTAAGAACTTAAAAAAATAAGACGCAAACCAAGCATGTCGTAAGCGACACCCAATCAACCAAGTCCAAATCCTAAGTAGTAATTTCGTAAATTTTAGCAAATTATGAGCCAAATATTAAACTTTTTTTAAATAATTCACAAATATAAAGACTACTCTTTTAATTCTCAACAACATAAACAGTTACGCTCATCTAGTAATTAAATAAATAAATAAAATGTACAGCATGTCGTAAGCGACACCTACATGTTGTAAACGACACATACGAATTCAAACAAATAATCGCACATATTTTCGACAAAATATATATTCCTGCGTGTCGATTGCATGTTGTTTCTCTTTTAATAGTACTTCTCCATCACAATACTAAACATGAAATTTGGAAATTCCAAGTATTGTATCCACTTTTCCCAAGGTATTTTTTGGGCCACTGTGGTGTCTATTTCTACCTGTGATATATTATATTATTAGGATTCCGTACCTTAAAAGGAAAAAAAAGACGGAACCCTTATAAGACCACTTTTTTGAGCGCCCGTCAGTCTGCCTGTCTGTCAAGATTATTTATCTCGGGAACGCGTGGAGGTATCAAGTTGAAATTAAACCATAATATACTTAATATTTCGACACTCTCGGGCACCAAAATTTGAAAGGGCAATTCCCGTTGACCTAGAAAGAACTATAGAATTTGCCAAAACTATTATTATAGTAGTTTTGCCAAATTCTATGTGTACGTCAGTTTTCCTACGTTGTTGAAGTTAAGTTTGTCGCTCAGTATAGTTTAACTTTCATAGCTCGTATGGCACGAGTTCAAATCGCACTTGACCGGTTTTTTTAAACTGCCTTGCTTCATGTTTCAACGCATTTCTACGGATGTAGGCGTGAGGTAGACTGTAAACCTGATAAAGTTTACGCTAGAGCCTCATTTGACCTGACTGAAGCCAGATTTTGGAGTTTTTCTTTTCCGTTCAATTCACTTTTGCTTTCTTATATTAACCCTTCATTCTTCCGCTTGTAAGAAGTTAGACACGTCTTTTTTTATTTGTCTGAATAGTTTTAAGTCTCTCGCACTCCCTTTTTCTGAAGTCTAGAACTTCAAGGATTTTTCAGACGTGATTTTCTCAATCTAAGTGCGTTCGAGCTAAGATGTGATTGATCCATTAGAAAATTGGACAAATCAGGCTCGTATTAAAATAAAAATAACGTTTAGTTGAACGACTTTCATAAACACATGTCGTAAGCGACCGTTACCTTTGAAAGGGATAAAACTAAATAAACACGCAAACAATAACTAAACTCCGCTCCACAATGTGACCCGTGATGAACACTGTTTAGATTATAGGCTTTGAAAGACATCTACCACCAAGTTCAGGTCATAAACTACAAATTATGTTCCTTCATGTCGTAATCGACACTGTTCAGGTGCGGTTAGATTATTGCTAAAAACATTTCTGAAAAGGGACATATAACATTATTTTATGTTGCAAATTAAAAAATAGGAGGCTAGTTTTATTATAAAGCCGTCAGTTCACATTTATAGTAAGTACAAACAAATCTTATTATCCAATAAAGAAATCGGGTTCATTTTCAGACTTTACACGACAATGAAATTGTGCTGCTTAAACATGGCTATTGTTTAAAAGTTTTTAATACTATAATTATAATGTTTATCTGTGAAAATGTTATTATTGCTAAATAATAACATCGATTTCGATAATATTATTTATTCAAATTTCGAACATCTTTGAAAAACAAAGAAATTTGATTTGACCTCTATTCTAATATCAGTCGAGATGACGTTTAGTTCGAAATGAATTGTCAATTTGCATCAAATTTGACAAATGTCGCACGTAAGTAAGATATCGAACGATATGATAGTTGGGGCCAACTCTAGTTTGTCTCTGAATAAAAAAAACTATGACAGCTGCCAGAAAACTACCTTACAGCCATTACCGGGTAATATTTGTCGTAATGTGCGACTCCTGAATGCATCATGGAGGCCTATGATATGTGGCTAGATAAAGTAGTGTATGTAACTGTACATAATTAGGCATTAAAACACTCGTGTGATGTTATTATGAAACTTGCCTTCGGCGCGTTTCATAAACCCACACTCGTATTTCATACCCTCATTATGTACAGTCACATAAACTACTATTATAGATATCTATATATAATCTGGGGGCACGGTAGTACGGCCAAGACGAACAAAAAAAAGGCGGGGCACTACCTACCTTTTCTCGAACCGTTTCGTCTCATTTTCAAACCCTCATAGTTTCGTCCCAGTTAACACTAGAGCGCCGAAATTCACAGGTTAAGATGCAGTTAGGGAACATATGAAATGTACAAAATTTCATTGATCTAGCTTTTATACTTTAGGTTTTATTGGTACCTAAAATACGCCGATTTTGCCACTCACTTATACACTGACGTATCAAAACCTCTGGGGTACTTCCCGATGACCTAGAAAGCTGAAATTTGGTATGTAAGCTAGTATTAGTACACAAACAACAAAATAATTCTAAAACTTGGAACTTTTACCCCCACCTACCTAACCTATGAAACAGCCAAGCAATACTTTTGAAACCAAGGTGTAGGGTTAGTAAAGTCAGGGCTTAGGGGCTTGGCTTTTCCTGGGATCTGATAACTTTTTACAGCGAAAGCGTCATGAGCATGTGAGTCTTGGCCGCCAATTTTACATGAAATGTTTTGGTGGGATACTCTTGACCGTAATTTGGCATTGCCGAAATATTGGAATTTGGAATAATAAATTAGAAGTTACCGTTTTTCATGGTGCTCCATGTGCATTGTTTTTGTACGCCAATAGGAAAAACATAGTGATATATTATGATATGTAATTATACCACTGTATTTATGCAGCCTTTACCTATGTTTCACAAATAAAAACACTTTGACTTTAACCAGGAAAAATGAGATGAGAAAGGATGGGAAAAAGTTAATCGATTATAGATTAAGTAAGATAACTCTTTTAATCTCGATTAACGATTAAAATTGACGATTAGTTAATCTAATCGTACGAGTTCCGATTAATTTAATGTCGATTAAGTTAATTGTCGATTAATTTTTATTAATCTGATTAATTTTCTCTCGATTAATATTTAGGAAAATAAGATATTTTTGTCCCTGCCTAGAACATCTTAGGGTACTGCACTATAAATTCCATCTTGTATTACTGTAACAAGAGGGAAGAGGGAACAGTCGGATACAAAGGTAGGTATCCGAACCAAAAAAGTTTCTAAAAGTACATTTTCAGTCCCTGGACAAGACATATTGTATTTTCGTAAAAAGCACAAATGAGCGTGTTTCAACTTTTAATCGAGAAGTTAATCGTGAAATTTAATCGATTAAAATGACGATTAGTTAATCGTTAGGGGGAAATGCCCTAACGCCGGACGGCACCTGACGCCGGACACTCGAACTATCTCGGCAACTGGAAGCTCGGCAACGGCAACTCGGCAAGTGAAAGGGGCGCGGGGGTCCCCCGTTCCACTCCTTCCTCCACTCCTTCTGTCCTTGATTCGCTCGCGTTGCTAGTTGCCGAGATACTTCGAGTGTCCGGCGTTAGGTGCCGTCCGGCGTTAGGGGACTTCCCCCTAATCGAAGACTCTGTCGATTAAGTTAATCTAGATTAAATTAATCGCGATTAATTTTCACGATTAACTTTTAAATAGATTAATTAATCGATTAAAAAAATAATCGATTAATGCCCATCTCTGCCGCGTACATATACATTTTTGTCAACGAGTATACATAGGAAATGTGTTCTTATTTTCTAAGCCAACGTCGGAATTCATAAGACATGTTGACTAATTTTTTTTTTGAGGATGTCAATCGATTCTATTTTTTATTGTAATCAAATGTCTATATGGGACTGGCTACACTTAAACTGCTCTAAAAGTCAGAAATGACCCTCAAAGTTAGACGTAGCGCTAAGAACGCTCCATACAAAAGGCGCCCAGGCTAGTGACGTCACAGGCCGGTATAGGTACCAATATTTGTATGGAGAAATTAAGAAATTTGCCATTTTCACCTTGAAAAAGTGCGTAAGTTCATAGTTGTCATACAATTATTTTTTTGTGAAATTATGAAGATTCTGAAACTATTACAAAATTTCTTTTGGATTAAAAAAATATATCATAAAATTTTCGTACCTTTGAAGTCACATATTTCGAAAAAAGATTTATTTTTCTGGTTTTTTTTCTTTGTTTCGTGATATATTAGCTAATTTTATTCATATAACTACAGTACGCTCAACGCTGTAGTCAGTCAAATGTCTATTGTGCATTGTCACATTTAACGTTAGCGGTCTTTAACCCTTAAACCGCCATCAATTTTTCATCAAACTTGCTCGTGTCGCCGCCGATATATATATATATATATATTTATTTATTTATTCATTTATTTATTACATACAAATTAACAGTACATATGACCAAAGCATTTGTATGGTATACAAAAAGAAACACAAAAATTAGTAGGTACTCAAACATAAAACTAATATAAATAAAATAAAACTAACATAAATATCAATATATATATATATATATATATTTGTCTTATTTATCAGGCATCTGTGGCGAAATGAGCTGGAAATGTTATGTCTTATATATCAGACTACGGCGGTTAAAAGGTTAATAGCCACCCTAAGTCGTAACTGGGATTTACTGCCCGCTCCGCGGAGAGAAAATCTCACTAACTGGCCAAGGCAAGACGTAAAATTTTAGGCTAACCACCACGGGCGTTAATTAATAAAGCCCCAGATCATCCTCTTCTTCGGTTCGTACCACAAACACCTGCGTTCTGGGACATTACTTAATTCACCGCCCTAGGTATGTAATGTATTATTATGCAACAGTGTATAAGAGGGGTGTAATAACGCGAGCATTTCTTGACCTAATTATTGAATGTTGCATACAACAGTTTGTCAACGACTCAGTACTCTTATTTTAATCAAAATGTGATAAATTGATCCAAAAAGTGAAGAATTTATAAGGTACCGGGGAGTAATAACTTAATAAGGCCTCAACTTCAAATGTGTTTATATCATAATTAAAAAAGGTTTTTTTTAGGCCAGGCAGTGTATCATCTAGTAAATTTTGACCAATATTTTAAGTGAAGTACACGTGTTCGTGAGACTGATTTTTACTATTATTTGAAGAAAAGTCACGTCAAGTCACCACCTAAGCCCAATAAGGCCTAGTTTCCCCTCTGGGTTGGAAGGTCAGATGGCAGTCGCTTGCGTAAAAACTAGTGCCTACGCCACATCTTGGGATTTAGGTAGCCGACCCCGATTGAGAATTCATTCTCAAAAAATGGGACAAAGGCTAGGAGGATGATGATTAGAAGAAAAGTCACGTACTAAAGCACAGTTGCCATCAGATATATCTCAGCATATAAGGCGATCATAAATATCTGAACACGACTTATTGACTGGGGCGTTACAGTACATGTTCAGATATTTATGAACGCGTTATATGCTGCGATATATCTGCTAGGGGACTGTACCACAATAAGGTCTGGTAGTTTATTAAGGCCTTAAGTTTTTTTATGTTTCGAAAACTGTGAAACAATGAGAAATTATTTAGTAATTACCAATATTTAGTAAGTAATCAAGGGCATAAGGTATGTTGATAACGATCTTATCTTAAACGCTGTGACATACCTTTAAAGTTGTCGGTTCGCGGCCGAGTGCAGACAGCAGCAGAAGAACACGTGTTGCAACGAGGCGTACGCGTCCTTGCGTCATATCGCTATGTTATGATTTAGGACTCGACTGCCTACGACAGGTCCGTATCCAGTTGAATCCGAGTGCTCTACTGACCTAGAGTCGGGCGACTATGTCGTCTGCCGCTCGCCGACAAGTCGCTAGCTTTGTGTCGCTAACTACGAATGATATTTCATAGAAACACATAGAGACCAGTAGTGTCGTCTGCTGTTGCTGTCTGCGGTCGGCTACGAACCGACACCTTTATACCCTTCGCTAGATTTCCGTGATCGTTTAGCTTTTTGCCTCTTCTGAAAAGTAGGTAATGTTGACTTATGCCCATTTTCACTAGAGGATTGAAATGGATTACTAATGTTTGGCAAATAATCTTTCCCAAAGTATCACATCGCAAATTTTGTTTCCCAAATTTTTATTTGGCAAAAAGTGCAATTAGCAAAACTACGTATCGCAAATTTACAGTTTGCAAACATTTTGTTTAGCAAGTGGTTGCTTAGCAAATAATTACTTGTCAAGTTTTACTTTCCCAATTTTTTTTTTGCAAATATATCGTTTGGCATAACATTCTTATCCCAAAATATTGCATGGCATACGATTTATATCCCAGTATAAGGTGAAATAAGTAATACTATGATGTTTGGCCCACTCACTATAGGGCCGCGTGGCTCGCTCGCTACGCTCGCTCGTTAAGGTCGCAACTCAACCTAACACTCCTCCTCGCTACGCTCGTCGTCGTACCTAACCTGAGCCAAGTCGGATTTCCCTTAAGGTGAAATAAGTGATATTATGATGTTTCGCCCACTCGCTATCAATATAGGGCCGCGTGGCTCGCTCGCTTCGCTCGCTCGTTAGGGTCGCAACTCAACCTAACACTCCTCCTCGCTACGCTCGTCGTCGTACCTAACCTGAGCCAAGTCGGATTTCCCTTAAGGTGAAATAAGTGATATTATGATGTTTCGCCCACTCGCTATCACTATAGGGCCGCGTGGCTCGCTCGCTACGCTCGCTCGTTAGGGTCGCAACTCAACCTAACACTCCTCCTCGCTACGCTCGTCGTCGTACCTAACCTGAGCCAAGTCGGATTTCCCTTAAGGTGAAATAAGTGATATTATGATGTTTCGCCCACTCGCTATCACTATAGGGGCGCGTGGCTCGCTCGCTACGCTCGCTCGTTAGGGTCGCAACTCAACCTAACACTCCTCCTCGCTACGCTCGTAAGCCAAGTCGGACCTGCCTTACGTACTACTATTAGGTAATATTTATGAATACTTAGGGCTTACAATTTACCAGACTTTTGCTATAAGTTCAGCTTGCAAAGTGACTAATTTGGGAAAATTTTGTTTGGAAAATAATTTATGACAAAATCAAACATTTGCTTTATAAGCATTTGCTAAATAAAATCTTGACAAAGTGAAATTTTGGGAAAAGATGATTTGACCAAATGAATACAATGGGAAATGTAACTTTGCTAGAGATGCATTTGGGAAATAAAACTGTTGCGATAAGTTATTTGGGAAGTCATATTTGGGAAACATTATTTGCCAAACGGCAGTACACCGATTGAAATATTACAGTGTAATCTGTAAGTATTAAAATTTAGGTTAAATAATACTATTAAGGTACCATTCCGAGTTGGGCTGTAGACCGCAAACTGCAGCAGCAAACTGCAAGCGACACCAGTTGTTTCTATGAATCTCTATGAAATGTATTCCGAGCGTGGCAGCACTGCGGCCTGCAGCCGCGGCGCGTATCCTGCGGCCGCGGCGCGCAGCGACCGCAGGCTGCAGCGCCGGTGGTGACGCGTACCGCAGAGTTCTCACGTATAAAAAATGGTGACTTTTTTCGAAGACGATGAAGAGAAATTAATTAACTTTGTTGCTGGTCATTCAGACCTTTACGATACATCTAATCCAAATTACCGCAATAATTTTTGACTGAGGCATGATTCTATGAATTGTGCAGCCGCGGCATGCCACCGCGCTTGGAATGCGACTGCAGGCAGCACTGCTTTGACCGCAGCCGCCAGCCGCAGTGTCGCCTGCGGTTGCGGTCTGCAGCCCATCGCGGAATGGTACCTTTACATACAAAACAATGTCACGAATTGTTACCTTGAGAATAATGAAACGTGGCTCACAATACTAAAACAAAAAGAAAGCGTTAAATAATTGTTTGTGCAGCAAGAAAGCAAGTTTTTTTTTGGTGTAATTGCTCATTTTGAGCCCCGAGCTAGCGAAGTTCACAAGTGTTTGAATCACAAGCATAGCGATTGATTCTAAGCTTGAATAGGAGTGTAGCGAGGGATTCAACAGCACGAGATGCAAAAAAACGTTGGTCTCGTGTGTAGCACACAAATTTTTAACCTCTACAGCGATATGTTCATATTCGACTTTTTGTACTTGTTCTTCCAACCATTCAAGTGTATATTTATAGTCCTTGTTGCTGATTTCAATAATATTATTAATAAGAAAGTACCTGCTGCTTAAAAAGGAATAACGATATAATTTAATTGAAATTATACGTTCCATCCCTGTACCAGACCTTCACTATCACAACCACCATGGTTATTATTATTTGATCAAATTGGAAGCGAGCGATAACCGACAGATATTTTAAGGTATTTTAAGATACCAAGCTGTAACATATTTATCATCGCTCCGTGTGGGACTATGTCAAATAGTAGGCAAAATATATCGTAAGATACCTTACGATAGTAGAGTTGTTAGTCCGCTGTTTTCTAACATAATTGTGCGCATCGGGTTACAAGCATGAAATTTCTACCACAGATACAGTGTTCCACGGTGATTATTTTCAGATGTGGAGGGAAGTCAGATTCGTCCCCTGTGAGGCGGGAGAGCGAAGTGAATACGGCCAAGTATCCCTCTTTTCTTTCTTTATTGCTGGTCAGTTAAGTCTACCAGGACGTGTTTGATATCGTTTCCGTGTAAAACAAATATCAGAAATTCATTTTTTATGTTATTTTCGTATAATTATATTATTATATAAAAATATGGGTGTAATGGCCGAAAAGGTAAAAATCACAACAAGTTTTTTTATTCAGTGAGGTAAATTAGTTCAATTTCGTGAACATTTTCAAATTATTATTATTATTTCAAAAAGTTCATTTAATTTGGTTTCTAAAAATATATTAATGTTGGGCACTTCTTATACAAACAGTAGCTAAAAATATATCTTTACGTCGGCGTAACCAACGTAAATCTCCGAACGCATCCTATTTCGCTTCATTAAATACATTAAATAATGATTATTAACATGCTTTTACATATAATATTTACTATATACGTCCTAGAAAAACAAATTAATGTAATTAAAACAATTTTTTTTTGCTAATGTATCACGAGCACGCGGGCTAATCTCAACATCAACAATTTATTTAAGTTACTGTTTGTATGAAGAGTGCCCAATATTTATATATTTTTAGAAACAAGATTAAATTTGCTATTTTGCAATATTTTTTTTAGTTGTAAATATTCAGGAAATATAACTAATTTATCTCCCTGAATAAAAAAAACTTGTTGTGATTTTTACAATTTCGGAAATACAACCATATTTTTATATGGTACTATGAATAAATAACATGAAAAATGAATTCTTGATATCTGTTTTACACGAAAACGATACGACACAAGTCCTACTAGCGTTACCTGATCAGTAATATAAAAAGAAAAAGAGGACTCCTTTGTCCTATTCACCCCGCTTTCCCGCCGCACAGGGGACGAATCTGACTTCCTTCTACATCTGAAAATAATCACCGCAGAATACTCTATCTGTGGTAGAAATTTGGTGGTTGTATCCCGATGTACACAATTTCGCGACTTAGCAAAATGTACTAGAACACGCAGGCTAGGCTTAACATCAACATTTTTTTCAAGGTACTTTTTGTATCAGATGTGCCCAATATGTATACATTTTTTAAAACTACATTAAATTTGCTGTTTAGTTATATTTTTTTAAATTGTAAATATTTAGAATAGATAACTAATTTATCGTTCTGAATAAAAAAAACTTGTTGTGATTTTTACTTTTTCGGCAATAAACCCAAATTTTTATATGAAACTATTCTTAAATAACATGAAAAATTAATAGCTGATATCTATTTTACACGAAAACGATGTCGCACAAGCCCTAATAGCCTTAACTGATCAGTAATAAAAAAAAGAAAAAGCTCCTCTTCACCCCGCTCTCCCACCACACAGGGGACGAATCTGACTTCCCTCCACATCTGAAAATAATCACCGTGGAACGTTCTATGTGTGGTAGAAATTTCATGCTTGTAACCCGATGCGCACAATTTCGCGGCTTAGCAACTCTACTACGATAATATATCTGTCGGTATATTAATATATATTATCGCTCTGTGTGTGACGGGCTTTAGTAGATACATTACGTATTTATTTATCACTAGCATTTGCCCGCGGCTTTCTCGTACTGGGTCTGGAAACGTTTCCTGCATAACTTTATACCCGTTTTATTGTTTTTTAAAATAATACAAATTATAGAAATATGCGCGCATACATACATTTTTGGGTAGAGTAGATTTATATATTTCTTGATGACGTCGTGGTATACACATGGGACAATTTATTTCCCAAAGAACCGAACGAAATCATAGTCAAAAGTGAAGTTGCTTAAAGCGAAGCAGTAAAAGAAAAAAAATTGTATCTGTTATAGTTCGGAATGTATGAGTATTGGCTCAATTTGGGTCTTTATAATGAATTTAGGTACTTGCTGTTGTAAAGAATACGATAATAATAAGGGATCCTGTAAATTTTTGTGGTTAACTATTACAAAAATGAGAAAAAATAACATCCTATGTACCCATCAAAAGGATCTTAATTTTTCTCTCTTCGTCGTACCTAAAGAAAGCTGTGAATCGTTCTACTTCATTGAGTTGTAAGGGACCCCAAAGGGAGACTCCACTTTTAGGAAGTAATCTAGGTGCGTTGTGATCGCAAGATACCTAACACTCTCTTCTCTTAGCTCGTCTTCATACCTAATGGAGACTCTAAAAACTTATTACATGCATTTCCTTATCTTTATTTTACGTTACTCGAGTCTTACTCAAAAAATACGACAATTCTCGTACAAAACCTTGGCCTTTCGTTTAATCTGCTTAAGGATAGGAATTTCCTCTAACGTTTGAATCAGTATTCTCAGTTAATGGAGCATTCCATGATGTTGTAACCGACATTCGTACTTAATGTTTGGAATTTACAAGACTGGTACTCTTTATATTCCTGTTTTAGTAATTAATTATTGATATCATCTTAAAGCTGTAAAGTAGCGTTCATAGCCCTTCCTGGGTCAAGGCCCGATAGTCCGCGTGGTTTTTTGTAAATCGCTATCACTTTACAAAAAGCAAAACCTCACCGAACAACGGCATGCTCTACGAGCAAACTCGAAATTGGCGAAATCATCATTAACTTTGATGGAAGCCATATTTTAAAATTAGAATTAGAAGCTGTAAAGTGTACGTAAAAAGTCTAGTAAATAATTTTGCTGTAATGTTTAAGAACTTAAAAAAATAACACGTAACCCAAGGATGTCGTTAGCGACACCCAATCAACCAAGTCCAAATCCTACACTCGCGTTTTTAATTAGGCGTACCAACTTGACAGTTCATTGCACACGAATGTTGCCACAGTTTCGCTGGTGTTGTTAATATCGATGTTTGAAAAAAACAGTTCATACCAGAGCTTTAGTTAAACAGCCTTAAAACAAAAGTAGACGTTATGTTTCATAAATTTTACATTATTATGTTTGAAATCAAACTAATAATTTTATGACACGAAACAATAATAAAAAAAACAGTTGGTATTAAAATACTTATATCGAACTAACTTTATTTTAGGAGATCGCTTAAGAATGCTGTCCGCCTTTTTATTTTCTTGACAGCTCCGCGGTACTATCGAATACACTAATAACTGTACATTTGTAAGCGAATAAAAACCTTAATGCAACATGTTAAGGTTATATCGACATAAACCAATCACTATTTATTTTTGGCTATTCCTGACAACATTTTCAGCTGTCAAGTTAATTCGACTAGTTAAAAACGCGAGTTTAAGTAGTAATTTCGAAAAATTTTGCAAATTATGAGACAAATATTTAAGTTTTTTAATATAATGCACAAATATAAAGACTACTTTTTTATTTCTCAGCAACAGAAACAGTTAAAGCGCTCCTCTAGTAATAAAATAAAATAAAATAATAACATGTACAGCATGTCATAAGCGACACCTACATGTTGTAACCGACATATACGAATTTAAACAAATAATTGCACATATTTTGGACGAAATATATATTCCTGCGTGTCGATTGCATGTTGTTTCTCTTTTAGTACTTCTCCATACTAAACATGAAATTTGGAAATTCCAAGTATTGCATCCACTTTTTCCCAAGGTATTTTTTGAGCCACTATGGTGTCTATTTCTGGATTCCTTACCTCAAAAGAAAAAAAAACGGAATCCTTATTATAATATCACTTTTTTGTCCATCCGTCCGTCAGTCCGCCTGTCTGTCAAGACTAAGTATTTATCTCGGGAACGCGTGGAGGTATCAAGTTGAAATTAAAACCATACCTACTTATATTTCGACACTCACGGTAATTCAATTAAATTAACGGTATTTAAAGGGCATTTCCCGTTGACCTGGAAGACCTCAGAAAAGACCGTCAAAGTTCAGCATTCCTACAGAGCGCTTAAACGCTCCATATAAATGGCCATTGTGACGTCATTCGGTGGGTTGGGTTTGGGTACCAATATTTATATAAGTAATTTGGCATTTTCACACTGAAAAAGCGCGTTTAAGTTCATGATTGTTTTACAATTATTGTTTTGTTATTATGTTCCTGGGTCATGGATGTTATCTTCGTACCTGTGCTAACTCGGGGCACATTCATATAGGGATTTAATATCGATAAAAAAGAGGTCGACATATAATCATATAAATATATTCATACATGTGCTCATTGAATATTCTCGATTACTATAAAATTATTCAATATCATGTCTGATAAAGTGGATATTTTCATCTAGACGGCAATATTTTATACCGACGAATATGTGAAAAATATAAATTAACCAGAATTTCTTCTTCTTGCATTGAAAATGGTACAATATTCGCCATTTGTTACCGCGCGTCACGCTCACGCGTCTGTAGAAGCCCGACCGAACAAAGCCGCGCTCGGCTTGCGATTGCGACTGTCGCTTCGGCCGCGCGTCAGTAATTATCACTATGAAACTATTTCAGTAGGATTTTATTGTTCGTTGCATACATAATATGACCTGATGTTATATCAAATATCAATATCAGAAACCATTCCGAGTTGGTTACCTTAAAGGTACCATTCCGAGTTGGGCTGCAGACCGCAAACTGCAGCAGCAAACTGCAAGCGACACCACTTGTTTCTATGAATCCCTATGAAATGTATTCCGAGCGTGGCAGCACTGCGGCCTGCAGCCGCGGCGCGTATCCTCCGGCCGAGGCGCGCAGCGACCGCAGGCTGCAGCGCCAGGGTGACGCGAACCGCAGAGAGATCACACGTATAAAAAATGGCGACTTTTTCCGAATACGATGAAGAGAAATTAATTAACTTTGTTGCAGGTCATCCAGTCCTTTACGATACATCAAATCCAAATTACCGCTATAGTTTTTGACTGAGGCATGATTCTATGAATTGTGCAGCTGCGGCATGCCGCCGCGCTTGGAACGCGACCGCAGGCAGCGGTTGCTGTCTGCAGCCCATCGCGGAATGGTACCTTTAGACTTTGCGAAGTGTTAATAGTACATTATTGCCGAGATCCGGAAAGTAGGGGATTGCCTGACGAGGTGGTTTCTCTCGCGATGCTCGGCTTGCAAAAGATGCGAGTCAGGCAATCCCCGATTCTGCCGAGGTTTATATAGTGCTTTTCTCAAACAATGTGAGGAAATAATAAAAATACATTTGCAAAATAACAAGTAATTTAATAGGATTAACAAGAAAAACGAACAACACTCAGTTAAGTACACAAATTGTATGTTTGTTTTATTCTTTCCTATAGGCTGCCGCGTACCACACTTTCCCTCATTATAATTTAAGAAAAATCGAGTTATATATTAGTGTTTGGGATACGAAATTCTATGTATATAAATAAATAAAAAATGGTGATTTATCTATGTATATATTTTCGAACGATATTGAGGTATTCACCGCGGATGACAAATACTCGGTCAATTTTTGTTTTAGTGTCGCACAATTTGACAATCATAGATTGCTCGTGGCTTTCGATGTCTTCCATGGTAATATTTGTAAATTATAAACTGCGGCTGCTCCGTTTAGTCTCATTTGAGAAATGACACTGTTGTAGCACACACATAATCATAGACTGCGCAAAATCTAAATCTGAAGCAGACACATATTGACGTTGATTAAGCAGTTTTCCAAATCGAAGACGTGTACCACACAGCGCAACAACTTCGACCAAGATGATATCCGTTTAGCTATTACAAGGAAGAGCGGTAATTCAATTAATGGATTTGAAATCAATGCATGTGTCTTCTCTTGGGCTGGTTTTGAAACTACTGACGGATCAAACGAGGTTACCAACCAGTCGGTAGGATCTCGCTGCATTTAAGAAGATCTTTGAAACCAGAAGCTGGCCTGGAATCTATAAAGACGTCAAGCCGCGCGAAAGACACTCAGCATGATTTTCCGCTACAGAGACGTGGCAGAAATAATCCACTGAAAGTGCGCCAAATATGCGCCTCATTGATGGGGCGAATAACGTTGGAGTCACAAAGTGGAGCTATGACAAGCGGCGGCGGTACTAAAATCAAAGCAACTAACAAGAACAGACACATGATAGCTAAAATCCAAAGTGATGTGACGATGACTACAAGAGACACTCTAGGAGGCAGAGCCCCCGTATTTAGATAATAAACACAACTTTGAACTTTCAAGTCGCGAGTAGATTTACGAACCGAGGGCTCGGGGGGATGAGCCCCGCACCAAAACTTCTCTTCTTGATCTTGTAATATATTTGTGATAACGGCTATGGAACCCTGCCTGGAGCATCAACATTGGCTAGGATCCAACTGACTAAAGAAAAATAATTTTATCAAATATTGCAAAAGATTAAATGCTGATTTTTTTTATTTTATGTTTCTGACGGGGTAATTAATTAATGAATTATGGCATGCCTGTCTTTGGTACTACTATACACTACATATTTAAAATACTATTGAAATAATAAAATAAATAGATGCATAACAACGATAAAAACTAAACAAAATAAAATTATTTTGCTAATTGCGTTGTAACTTGAGCTTTATGTTATGATTATTTTTTTCACAACACACGTGTTGTCTCTATTCCTTCTCTAACAGAAATTAACTTGCTCGTCTCACTAGTATTTTACCATGTTATTCCTGAGAGCAATTTAAAAACTTGCGGAATATTCCTCGGGAACAATGAGAATATTCCCGGGAACATTTGGAATATTCCCGGGGAACAATGGGAATATTCCCGGGAGCAAAGGGAATTTACATTTACAGCTGACTTTTTATATTTTTTTCTATTGAATTGTTAACGTATTAAATAGATAAACATTTACTTATATAGAGAATGTCATAAAATATATGTTATTCATATACAAAACCTAAATTCCCCTATATTCCCCTCATGGGGAATGTTCCCGGGAATATTCCCGCCTGGGGAATATTCCCGTGAACGGCCCATCACTAGCTGCCACGCTCGGAATCTAGACACGCGGCAGCGTGTCCAGCCAAGTTCACCGCAGGAACTGGCGAGCAGCAGCCGTGTGTTATATTACACGAACCGTTTGGAGCCACTTTTGACCCCCCCATAACTCCAAATCTATTTAACATAAAAAAATGAAATTTGGCTTATGTATTAAGATCCTTTAGAACAAGTAGAACCCCAAATTTCATTAATATAGATTAAATAGTTATTGAGATATTAAAGTCCAAAAAACGGTATTTTTATCACTGACTGACTGACTCACTAGTAATCAAAAACCTAACCCACTTCCAGGTGACCTAGAAAGGTGAAATTTGGCATCCAGCTTAGTAATTGTGTGTGTATACATATAAAAATCGAAAACAGTGATTTTTTAATTTTTTTTATTATTATTATTATTGATGGTTGTTGCCTCAGAACTCTGTCATTTATAAACCGATTTGGAAAATTCTTTTTTTGTTTGAAAGATATACTAGAATAGCATACCTATACACTCACACGCACACACACATACATGCACATAAAAATCCAATACGTACTAACCGTTTTGGAAAATTCTTTGTTTATTCAAAACTTTCAAAAGATGTACTAGAATAGCACACAGAACTAATTAACAAATAATAATTAAGTAATTTACACATCATAATAATTTCTGTACAAAAAGTAATGATATCCCATCAAAAACATAAATGTAAAATGAGAGCCAAGTTCAATATCGCGTGCACTTCGCCGACAAAAGAATTGAGATCTGCAAGGGCGCCAAGTTCTTTGCCCTAAAATTTTAAGATACAAGGACATGCGACATACTCGATGCATTTATTTTACTTGGGGTGTAATTCAATATCAAGACTTGACTTGGCTAGTTTTAAAATATAAATTTATATTATAAATCAAAATCAATCAAATCATTAACCTATTTTCGTAAAGGTAAGTACGCAAGTTAGTGTACGTCTTGTTACTTATACCTACTGTTAGCTTGATAATGAACTATGACTATGTTTCTTTTATAAAATTTAGTTAGTTTGTGAAAACTAGCCAAGTCCAATCTTGATATTGAATTACACCCCAAGTAAAATAAATGCATCGAGTATGTCGCATGTCCTTGTATCTTAAAATTTTAGGGCAAAGAACTTGGCGCCCTTGCAGATCTCAATTCTTTTGTCGGCGAAGTGCACGCGATATTGAACTTGGCTCTCATTTTACATTTATGTTTTTGATGGGATACATTTCATAGAGATTCATAGAAGCAAGTGGTGTCGCTTGCAGTTTGCGGTCTGCAGCCCATCGCGGAATGGTACCTTTGGTAGACTTCCGACCATCGCGGCTTTAAAGGTAGACTTCCGACTAGAGCGGCTCCGGCGTCACTAATAACGCGGCGATAGAGCGATAGTATTATGCAGTACAGAAACGTATGAACGAACGTTCGAACGCGGCGTCACAGTCGCCGCGACAGTGACGCTGGGCCATAGCGGCCGTGCCACGTTTGCGCAAGCACTGTCGCGCAGTCGCTGCGATCGCACATGGTTTTTAGGATGTTATTTGGTGAAATATCAAAAAAATGGACCGTAATAACATATTCTGATGAAGAAGACGAAACACTGATAAATTTAGTGTCACAACATTCCATTTTGTACGATTTAATATATACTCAAATACTATTGATAAAATAAAATTAAACTGCTTTTTATTAATCCGACAAAAGCTCCTGAATTTCTCGTCGTCCTCATTTAAATGGTATTTTATCAAGATGCTGTAAGTGCCTTCTTCCTTTCGACTTTTGAATATTGAGTTTGGTGGACTTCGTTCCATAGTAAAATAGTGCTGACAGATAAGCAGAGCTCGGCGTGGGTGATCTATTTTTACGTCATTAATGTCATATAGTTGTATCTTGTAGATATTAATATGGATAAGGTGTACCCATAAAAAAATAATAAAAAAAGACAACACTGAAATTATTAAACTAAAATGAAAATACAATACAAAGCGAATATTAAGCTTTTTATTTATTGTAAATTTTCCGTGCTATTGTAATATATGACTATTAGTTTTTCTATATTTTAAAATTTTAACGAGTTTCGCATTGGGTTTAATATTCATTTATAGATAGAAAAAGATCTTTGAACATCCACTAAATGAAGTGAGTGGAGATAAATTGTACAGTAAAATGCTGTCCACGTCTGAAGCTTCCGAAGGTTTTTTGACATACTCTCTAAAAAAATCCAAGTCTGGGTTTCTAGAGATGACGTCTTCTAAATTCTGACTGACAGAAGCAGGTGAAGACCAGTTTATAACAGATTTATTGCCTATCTTAAGAGGTTTGATATTTACTTGATTAACCTTCATAGTATCATATGGATAATATATTATCGAAGGAAGTTTGCTTTAATACTCGTTAAAACTGTTTTCCCACTTAAGCAGAAAGCTGTACAAAATAGATTAATCACGTTCCGTAGGTTCTAATATTATTATTTTTATTGCGACGTAAAGCCCAAAGCAGAATGGCAGCCTAAATAAAATCATTTCATTCATTTACGGAGCACGTGGGGCAAGGGCATGACAAGGTATGTCAATGCATATGCAAACAACTGAAAGCAGCTCATCCACGCCGAGCTCTGCAGATAAGGTATATTTTTGCTTTTTCTTTTTTCAAGTATTGGCTTATAAGCCACATTTTGACATGAGAGGAAAAGTTAAAGGTTAATCGCGATTAACGATTGAAAATCTTAATCGTACAAGTTCCGATTAAATAAGAGATATTAATCGAATCTATAAGAATTTTAATCGAGTAATTAATTTGATACATTTTCTCTCCTTTAATATTTGGAAGAAATAAGATATTTTTCGTAATTTAAAGTCTCGCCCTTACCTAGAAGACGCTAGAGTATGTACTGCAATATAAAACCACCTTGTATTATTAAACATGTTTATTTCACACAACACACTATAGTGATTTTTCCAGGTTTTGTATACATGACAAGACAAATTGCATTTGTACAAATGCGCAAATAAGGGTGCTCCAACTTTTAATCAAGAATTGATCATGCAATTTAATCGATTAAAGTGACGATTAATTAATCATTAATCGAAATCTCTGTCGGTTAATTTAATCGCGATTAATCTTGCGACAATGAATTGTGTAATAGATTATTTAATTGATTAAAAATTTAATCGATTAATGCCCATCTCTGGTTTTCAGGAGGAAACATTTCGACAGTTTGTACGTTTTCTTGAGTTACATGTGGTTGGCGGTCGACTCATCTTCAAAGTTAAGCCGTAATTTTTTCAATTTAGCAAGCAAATTGAAAATGGTTGCTCCTGAACAACAAGATTCCCCAAAAGTCGGTTTTAAATAATTTAAAGTAACTTCTAATAACAGTTAATTTTTTTAACAAGGAAAGAATAGACGAAAAAAAAATAAAAAGACAAAAATACCCGTTCATGTGCAGATTTCATTTGAATCACCTTTTGAAGTCGGATCCGAACCACTCAATTATTACTATGAAAACAGAGAGAATTCAACCCCTAAAAGAAGAGAATGTTGCAGATTGCAGGTTATACCCTAACTTAACAAATAGCCTACTTTTTAACCTGAAATCGTTCCCGTAGGATAATGTATATTATATAGGAACGCGAGCGAAGTCGCGGGTTAATGCTAGTACATGTATATGCGTTATTTAAAAAAAACCATGTACATAATTAAAGGCTTAATAAAACAAAATTACGAACGCGTCTTTTGTGTTACGAAAGTTACCCATACAAAAAATACACACGTACACGAAGGAGTCAATTAAGTTTTGTTTTAATTAAAGCCTTCGTCTATGTAATCTCGTTTGAATTATGCCCTAACTCCTAACCGCTAAGGAGTTATGCCTTCCATCATCAGCTCAGCATAGGAAGATGATGACTATCAGATGTAAATTAAAAAGTTGCTCATTCGGGATTACATACATACATACGTATGCCGCACGGGTCAAGCTGAGAATCTCCTTTTTGAAGTCGGTTAAATATTAAAACCTTCTCCTAGTGCCAAACGTAAGATAATCGCCGACAAACATACATACATATATACGTACATACATACAGTTCAGACTGAGAACCTCGTATTTTCTTGAATTCTGTTAAAAACATTCTTGTGACGCTAAAACTCTTTATAGTCGTAGCTGCATATTGTGCGATTGGATATTCCGAAGTGCTATTTACATAATTTTTTTTTTAATCCAAGCAACCAACAATCACTTTAAATTTTTATTTATTACGCCACGTCAAGTTTGATAAAATAAGGATTTTTTTTTATGAATAGCGGAATGTAGTTGTGGGGAAAATACTCGAATGTTGAAAGCATTAAACAAAGAAGCTCATCAATTAATAACAGCTTGAGCCATACCTCGCAAAGGCCTTTCACGTTACCCTTATCTATTGTTTCAATTGTACCCATTCTGAAATTTTATCAAAGAAATAAATAAAGATGTCTCTTGTTTACTGTTTTATTTTTGTTTAATTTAAATTCTTTCGGAAATGTATTAAAAAAAACGTTGTTTGACAAACGTGCGGAAGTGTCATTTCAACTCGCCCGAGTTTTGACCTTCGCCTTACGACTCGGGCCAAGACTAGTGTTCCAAAGGACTCGAGCCCTTTAGCTCTTTTTTTTAAGGCTGGCCTATATTTTGACGCCTAGAGGGCTAAAAGCTTATAAAGCTCTTTAGCCCCCAAGCCACCAGCCTAGACTCTCAGAGCTCGTAACCTTATTATTAAAACGCTATAAATTTAAAGGGCTAAAACTGCTAAAAGACCTGGAAAAATAATAAGACTAACAAATATTTTGGCCTCCGAGCTTCAATAGGCTCGAAGGCTGAAATATTTTTGAGCTTATGATTATGAAAAAGATTTAATAAACTCGGCGCTCTATTGGTGGGGTGTTTTAAATAAAACATAAGACGTCAGTATGATTTCTCAATAATTATATAACTTTCGAATTTGGAACAGGCAAAAAAGCGCCATTAAAATACGTTTTTCATCCTTATGAAGACCTTTAGGGGGAGCCCGTTAATTTTTTTAAGTTTAAGAATTTTTGTAATAAGTAGGCAACAAACAACTGATTTTGACGAATATGTTACGTCGCATTCACATTAATTTTCGCCTCACTAGCTAGCAAATAGAGATATTTTGTATATGTTAAAATAAAATTATAAATAGGTAAGCAGAAACAAACTTACTTTTTTATCGCAAATACCTGTTGCAATTGTATAAGTTAAAGTACGAGTACATAAGTATGTGCAAACATTTATTGAGATATTTCGTTTCAGGTAGTTAATTTCGTTTTCTGAAATATCTACCTGCATGTTCACTCAATTTAGTCTGCTACGAGAAATTCGTGTTGCTAACCTATATATTTTATTTCTCAATCCAAGAAGGTACAAACGCCGCACTTAATAAATACATCATCACTATGAGCTGGACAAATATTAAATTGTACTAAATATAGTAGTAGTTACATAGTTTTCTTTTATAAATATTTTGGTATAAGTGTGATGAAAAACGTCGTACGTGACTCTAGTGGTAAAGTCATTACAAACTCGTGTCATTAAAGCCCTCGGCGTTTTGGCTTTGGGCTTCTAATAGACACTCGTTTTACATTTTACAAATACGAATTCGTATTTGTAAAATTCCTTAACTTATATAAATGCAGTCGCAATGCATTTATATAAGTTCGAAACTCATTTCATCAAGCCAGCTCTAAAAAGAGCTCGTAAGGATTAAAATTCGGGCTAAAATGGCTTGAGTCTTATGGAACACTAGCCAAGACTAAGGTACTCGTGCAAAATGACATACTTTCCGCACTTGTGTCAAAAACTACTATTTTATGTTCATATAATAAATTATATATTTTTTTACCCTACTGTTCTTATGAAGATATCCGAGTAAAATCCTTCTATTAGTTACAACATGTGATCTGGTATTTCATGAGCTCAAAGAAAGTAGTAGTAGTACGTTTGCCAATCAATAAAACTTAACGTTTATAACGTCACATGCTTCACAAGATATTCTTAAAAATTAATAATACATTAATTAACAATAATATAATGCATGCATATAATACAACGGTAGTTAGCCTTGTATTTTTACATTCTATTTTCAATTTTAGTGATGTAATTTGACATTAAACTCAAATACACACTATTACGTTAGCTTTTTGTGTATGTGATATCACTTACGCTCTTTTTACTGGATATATTCTTTTTATGGCCGCCGGACAAACTATAAAGCCGGTCACATATGGCGCGATATTATATATTAATATACCGAATGATATCTTATCGCAAGGTATCTTACGATAATGTTTTGCCTACTATTTGACAGAGTCTACACGGAGCGATAATATAATAATGTCATTACATTTTGTAGTGTATATTGTCATGAATAAATTACAATATATATAAAATAATTAGCTGGTGTTGCTCGGTCTTAATTCATGATGAAGCAGTTCCGGGAACCTGTTATTTCTTAAGGGCGAGAGCCCAAGTGCAATTTTTACGGCGTTGAATCCTTTTGGAATTAGGCGTAACTTATTTTACACTACAATTAGGAGATACAAGGAGAGGAGGCTCATTAGCAGACCGCAAGATATCTGGAGCTGGACGGCCGCGTTCAACTAGAACGGACAAAGTCGTAAAAATCGTGAGAGAGCGTGTCCGCCGGAAAAAACACCGGTCGATCCGAAAATTAGCTACAGATTTAAAGATTTCAAGGGGATCCGTCCACAACATCTTGAGAGAAGACCTCGGGTCACGCTTACAAGAAAATAAATGTTCACAGCATTTCCAAAGCGATAAAGAAAAAACGAGTAGATCGATCAAGCAAGTATACTGTCCTGGCACGCAGGGGATGAATTCGTATTTTCGAATGAAAAACTTTTCGTATTGAAGCAATCGCACTATGCTCAAAATGACCGTTTGTGGGCAGCAAATATAAAGAACATTGCAGATGATCAGTGGAATGTACCAAGATTTCAAAATTCACCATCAGTAATGTTTTGGGGAGAGTAGTTTGCAAGTGGGGTAAACTTTCATTGGTATCTATCGACAACGAAGTAAAAATCAATTCCGAATACTATAAAATGGAAGTCCTCACACACACAGAGACAGCGCCCGCTAGATGCAAAAGCATTTAAAAGTAAATAGTAGTTCGTTGTTTCAGTAGTTCTACTGTAGCAGTTGTAAAAGAGGGATCAATGAGGCCACGATAATTGTTTGACTTATACGAGGGCTGCTTACGTATCCGGAATTCCAACATTTTAAACGTTATACCTGAAGACCTCCACGGAAAAATTTGACCTTTTTTAGGGTTCCGTAGTCAACTAGGAACCCTTATAGTTTCGCCATGTCCGTCTGTCCGTCCGCGGCTTAGTTCCGTGATCATTAGTGCTAGAAAGCTGAAATTTGGTATGAGTATGTGTATGTATCACGCCGACAAAACGGTACAATAAAAACTAAAAAAATATTTTTTTTCGTGTACCTCTCGACCACCTAAAGTGGGGGTGAATTTTTTTTTTGTTTCAATACTAGTATGTGGGGTGTCGTTGAATAGTTCTTTTAAAAATAATAGGGGTCTCCAAACATTATTTTTTGATAAACTCAGCAGTTTTGTAAATATTCGCTCGGAAAATAAAAGAAATAGCGCCCCCCCCTCTAACTTTTCAACCACGGGTCAATAAATTATGGAAAAATTCATGAACATGAGGCCTTATAAGTACTTTCAATGAAAACTATATTGAATAAAATCGGTCGAGCCGTTTTTGAGTTATCGCAAAATTTCAAAATTTTCTTAAAATGACGTAAGTTGACTTCCAGAAGGTAATAAGTAATTACAGTTACTTTGGCGTTTACGACCTTTTTATAGAGCTTTAAATCTTTCTCGTAACTTAAGTCTATTGTGAAGGATGAGCAACTACGGAACCCCTACACTGAGCATGGCCCGACATGCTCTTGGCCGGTTTTTTTTTGATACTAGACGCTATATTTTTTTCTCATGTACGCCATTATTTTATTTTTTGCGGATTTAAAATGTCATCTTGCTGCAAGAATGGAACTTACGTGAAAATATTCGTGCTATGATTTGTTACGATTTTTGGCGTGGTTTAAAGAACAACAGTGCTTAGATCAATTAGCTTCAACTTTAGTGATGAAGCTACGTCGAAAACCACTATGTATCACGGTTTAGTGAGTTCAATCGTGGATATAGTGCGCTCACGGACGAAGTTAACAAAGGTCGCTCAAAATCGGTCGTTGCTCCACAAAGTATTGAAGGTGTGCGAATAGCCGAAAACTCAGAATGCATGATCGTCATGTTCCGTATCGCGAGATACAAGCGACTGCGCTGGGCATATGTATAACGAGATCCACTAATGTCTAAGCAAAAAATATATTAGCAAATTATCGTTTGGCAAGAAACGATTTATCAGATGATTAATCGGCAAACGTGTTATTGCGCAAATGTTTAATTTTACAAAAACTCACTTGATAAATACTCAATTTGCAATTATAGTACATTACTGCAGAGGCCGGTAAAAGTCAGTTCGGTTGAGTATGATTTTGAAGGAGGAGGCGTAGCCGAGTAGCGAATTAATACGAATCCACGAAGTGACCTCGGCGGGCCCGTATAGTGCTTTTCTCCAAATATGCTTGGAAATCATCACCAATCTACATTTGAATTTAATATATCAGTGCCATGAAGTTCATTTGGTACTTTTTTTTTTAGGAATAGGAATAAAGTTTCGGGTCCGATTTAAAACAAAATATCTTAATGAGAATTAAAATTATATGAAACAATAATAAAAAATATGGACATAATTATTAATTTTAGTTAAATCAACAACTTCTAAACGCACTGTTTTTTTTTTAGAAACCATGCCATATTTATCATTCGGAGAAGATCATAAGTTCAAAATAACTTTAACATTGATTTGGACACAATCGTTTGTTTTATTTTTTATTTGTATGTACGTTTGGTAAACTTATTAATTTTCAACTCACTCATTAAATAACATCGTATTATTAAAATCTAAACTTTCGTGAGAAATCTCTAATAAGTAACTAAGAATCATGAAAATAAATTACCCGCATATAAAATTATTATTTAAATTGTTTGTCCGTTATTCGAATTTGTCGACATTCTGAGCTGAATAATGTTCAGTGCGAGAACTAAACGCAGATAACAATTAAAAATATAATAAAAGTTCTTATTTTTTAAATTCAGTGGACAATTGGCTGTATGGTGAATTATCAGTCTTTGAAAAAAATAAAAGTAAAATTCTCCACATCACTTACAATAATGCACTAACCGGATAAATCAAGAGTACCCTCATTTGCATGAGACGTCATAAACGGAAGGTGTGTTTTTTACTTAATCGTCTTATTTAAATAATATTTATTTCCCGGCCGAGGCCAATAATATACATTTGTATGTATATTTTTTTGTATTACTTATTATTTACTACATTAATGGAAACATTTCCAAGCAAGTTGGAGAAAAGTACATTGACAGTAGCAGAACCGAGAAATGTTCAGTGCGAGAACTAAACGCAGAGAAAAATTAAAAAGTTTATACTAGTTCTTAAGCTTGACTTTCATGGCTAGCGGCCGATGCGACAGTCGCGCGCGTGAGCCGCGCGCGTCAGCCGCGCGCGACTGACGCGCGCGGCTGACGCGTCCGGTTCAACTTTCGTGGGTCGCGGCCGATGCGACAGTCGCGCGCGGCCGCTGGCACAGCGCGCCATATTGATGTGTCCGTCCAGTGCAGTTGTGTGTGATCTCTATGGCTTCTAAAAAATCTATTTTGCTAGCAATGCTAGAAGAAGAAGAGGATGACGATTTGCTATTGCTATATTATTACAAGCAAATTCTTCCAACACTTTGTCCCTCTTATAAGAATTTCTATAGTCCGGTAAACTACGATCATATAAAAAAGGGCGCTGCGCAACAAAATTAATAAGAATTTCTTCTTTTATGCTAGAAAATGTTACAATATTCGCCATTTTTACCGCGCGTCACGCGTCAGTAGAAGACCAACCGAACACGGCCGCGCGCGGCTCGCGACTGTCGCTACTGACGCGAGCCGCGCGCGGCTCGAGCCGCTAGCCTCGAAAGTGGCCCCATATAGTTTCATAGTAACTATTACTGACGCGAGGCCAGGCGACTGTCGCTGAGCGTCAGCCGCGCGCGACAGTCGCATCGGCCGCTAGCCATGAAAGTCAAGCTTTATTCTTTAAATTCAGTTTTTGATACTTGGCTATTGGGGTCTATGGTGAATTATGAGTCTTTGAAAATTTTAAAGTAAAATTCTCTTTATCATTTATAATAATGCAGTAACCGGCCAAATTAAGAGTACCCTCATTTGTATGAGACGACATAAACGGATTGTGTGTTTTTACAAGCTTTTTTTACTTAAGAGGGCACCGAGCGTTTGCGACTGAACCATAGAGCGCGGGGAATGCGTATTTAAATCGGCGCGCGGCCGCCATAGTAAAAATGTATGGAGATTTAAAAGCACTTTTTGATAAATCTGGACCTTTAATACCAAACAATAATTGAAATATTTGATGCGGACAAATTGTAATGTAAACATTCATCTTTTTTTTGAACTGATAATCAGAATAGATTTCCATTGTTAAAGTATAAAAAAAACACTTAACGCCTGCTTCCGATTTTACAATTTTCGTCCAACTTTACTTAGTTCTCTAGGGTAAAATATTAATAATCTTATAATTTTTCCACGGAGAAGTTGTTAACACATTCTTCGAAATGCTAAATATATAGTTTAGAAATGGATTAATCAACTAGCGTTGACGTTATCTACTTAACGGCAACTGCCTATTTTTTCACATTTCGCTCGGTGCAGTCTTAATCGTCTTATTTAAATACATAATACTTATTTCCCGGCCGAGGCCGAACGATTTCGCGGTCCAGTTTTACTACATTCATGGGAACATTTCTAAGCAAGTTGGAGAATAATACATTGACAGTAGCAGAGCCGAGAAATGTTTAGTGTATTTTCTCAACTCACCGTACAACGTGGTATCAATCCTCTATCTAGTCGCCGAGTGCGATTGGCAACGAGACATTGCCAGTAATGGTCGCGTAACTGTGACCGGTTGCCATTAAAAAAAAATAGAATAGAGAACTAAACGCAAAGAACAATTAAAAGTTTTTTTCATACTCGCGTACTCTAATATGTCAATTATAATTTCATAACAATTATAATCACAATAACGCACTTTTTAATCCTGTACCAAAATTCTATACTCTATGGTACCCGCTACATGACCTTAATATTCATAAGACATCTCTCTACTCAACTCTAATAATTTGAAAAAGAGAACATCAGCATATTTGATTTAAAAAAAAAAACACACTGCTGTTCACTGATTGGTTGAAACAACAAATTGAACAAA
The DNA here is from genome assembly GCA_947623375.1 of Apotomis capreana. Classification (NCBI taxonomy): domain Eukaryota; kingdom Metazoa; phylum Arthropoda; class Insecta; order Lepidoptera; family Tortricidae; genus Apotomis; species Apotomis capreana. The sequence continues at coordinate 10,343,094 of OX392514.1, forward strand.
TTTTATGCAACACAAAACTAATTTTAACCGGTAATGGCGGTAATGAAGTTTTCTGGCAGCAGTCAGTTTTTTTTTTTAATTCAGAGACAAACTAGAGTCGGCCCCAGCTATCATATCGTTCGATATCTTACGTGCGACATTTGTCAAATTTGATTGCGAATTCATTTCGAACTAAACCTCATCTCGACTGATATTAGAATAGAGGTCAAAACAAATTTCTTTGTTTTTCAGAGATGTTCGAAATTTGAATGAATAATACCGTAACGGGTTACCTCAGCGTCAGGCAGCTGTTCATCCTCAATGCGGTAATTAGGGTCCATAAAATCGTTGAAAGATTACCAGTACCACAAAAGGATCGCATTTTCAATCGACGTGTCTTTCGTGTCCCAGTTCCCAGCGTGAAATCGGTGCATGCAAAACGCGCTGCATTCTGCATGCACCCATTTGTGTACAATGTGGTGGCTAAGGTCTGTGATCTTAAATATAGTACCTCATACAAAGCCAAAAGCGCTGTCAAGAAATGGTTTGCTACTCTCTCTCTTATAATGATACTGAAGACATTCTACGGCCATGAAACCAGTTAGATCATGTTAGTAGTAATCATTTACCTGGTTCACACACATACACACACACACACACACACACACACACACACACACACACGCACACAAACGCACACACACAAGCGCGCGCGCGCGCACACAACCACTCGTAACTTTTTACATTATTTTTTCTATTTTTCTTTCTTAAAATTTAAATTTAATGTGCAAATTGTTTTCCTCTTTTTGTAATTCAATAGTTCTGTAAATTTAAATGTAATGAGCAAATTGTTTCCCTCTTTTTTTTTATATATCAATAGTTTTACTATAATATTAAGTTGAAGTCCTTAGTGTAACCAGTAGTCAACCTGTGTGATCTGTAAACCGACTCGTGAGTGTCAAGATACAGGATTAGCCTAGTTTGGTACTTACCGGATATTGATACTGTTTGTAATCATTTTCTGTTATTAAATAAACTATTCTATTCTATTCTATAATATTATCGAAATCGATGTTATTTTATAATTTACCAATAATAACATTTTTACAGATAAGAAATTCGCTTTAACAAAACAGTCTATTTTTATGGTGGTCATAATCATAACGTGCGGTTCTTGAACGCATCATGGAGGGTTTATGATATTTATAATAATAATAATAAATATTTGGATGGATAAAATATTTTATGAAACAGAAGTAATTTGTAATCGAATAAGTAATTAATTGTAATATGTAGGTAATTGAAATTACAATTACTATTGTTAATAAAAAATTAAATTACTTTTCCCTGTAATTGTAATTTGTAATTACTTACACTGCTACTTGTGTGCGTCCTAACCAGTGAAAGTGCTATAGCTTTCGCAGCGCAGCCTAATACAAGGTACAAATAATGTAAAATTTCGAAACTACTACATTCTGCCATTCAATTTTAATCCGTCATTTATCTTGGTAATAGTGATGGGCCGCGGGAATATTCCCGTTCCCGGGAATATTCCCCTGGGGAATATTCCCGGGAATTTCCTTTGTTCCCGGGAATATTCCCCGAAATGGGGAACATTGAACTTTTCTTAGTACTAGAGAAACTTTTAGTACTAGAAAGTTATAATTTGGCATGGTTATACATATTAGTCATTTTGACAAATTGGTAGAACAAATTCTTGGAAAAATACTTTTTTACCGTACCTCCCCCTATACTAAAGTGGGGATGTCTTTTTTCTAGTCTACCCCATGGTGTGATATGTCGTTGGATAGGCCTTACAAAATGTTGCAGGTTTGTTGCAACAATTTTCCGATTTATAGATCTGTTTGTGAAATATCAAACTTTAAATTGCAAATTTTGGGAGTACTTGGGTATTGGCTATATAAACGCTGCTAGGGTAGGCTTTACAAGTTTACGAGTAATAATAGTCAACCAACTCATGAAGGGTACTTAGAGAAGTAAAACTTGCTTGTATGACTTTGTTAGCAGTTAGCAGAAAAAAAAACATTTACACTGACGCGCTGCCACAAAACAATTCATCTGGCCCAGCATGACATATTTTATGAATCTACAATCAGATTGGTTTCGTGTACGTGTCCATTTTGCGGTAGTATGCCTAGTGGTTTTGTTTTTAGGTTAATTCAGAAGCTTCTAGCCTAGCTGCCTCCTACTCCAATAACACCATGCTGCAGAAATAATTCTAAGAGCTAAAAAATTCTTGAACACGGCTTATCTCCCCGCAAACTCATTTGAGAAATGACAATGTTGTAGACATAGACTGCGCAAAGTCTAAATCTGAAGCAGACTCATATTGAAGTTGAGGAAGCAGTTTTCCAAATTGAAGACGTGTACCACACAGCGTAACAACTTCGACCAAGATGATATCTGTTCAGCTATTACAAGGAAGAGCGTTAAGTCAATTAACGGATTTGAAATCAATGCATGTGTCTTCTCTTGGCTGGTTTTGAAACTACTGACGGATCAAACGAGGTTACGCTGCATTTAAGAAGATCTTTGAAACCAGAAGTTGGCCTGGAATCTTTAAAGACGTCAAGCCTTGCGAAAGACAGTCAGCGTGATTTTCGGCTACAGAGACATAGCAGAAATAATCCACTGAAAGTGCGCCAAATATGCGCCTCATTGATGGGGCGAATAACGTTTCCAGCAAAAAGTTACAATCGAATCCGAAAATGACAAGATTTATGTCTATTTATGACAACTATTTATGTCTTCTGATTCTGTAAAATCTACTGAGGAGTCGAAGACTATAAGATACGGGGGGCCTAAGGGAGAAACCTAACAGAAGGGAAACAAGATAGTTAGTCTTTTGATTATTTTAAGTCAACTTTGGAAACGATGATCATAAGATTTAACTTTGAAGTCACAAGTGGAGGCTATGACAAGCGGCGATGGCACTAAAATCAAAGCAACTACCAAGAACAGAAACATGATAGCTTAAATCCAAAGTGATGGGACGAGACTACAAGAGCCACTCTCGGAGGCAGAGCCCCCGTATTTAGATAATAAACACAACTTTGAACTTTAAGTCATGAGTAGATTTACGAAACTAGGGCTCGGGGGGATGAGCCCCCCGCACCAAAACAACACTTCTCTTCTTGATCTTGTAATATATTTGTGATAACGGCTATGAACCCTGCCTGGATCCAACTGATTAAAGAAAAATAATTTTATCAAATATTGCAAAAGATTAAATGCTGATATTCATTTTTTTTTATTTTATGTTTCTGGCAGGGTACTAATTAATGAATTATGGCATGCCTGTCTTTGGTACTACTATACACTACCTATTTAAAATACTATTGAAATAATGAAATAAATAGATACATAAAAACAATAAAAACTAAATAAAATACAATTATTTTGCTAATAGCGTTGACAACACACGTGTTTTCTCTATTCCTTCTCTATCAGTAATTAACTTGCTTGTCTCACTGGTATTTATTTTACCATGTTATTCCTGAGAGTAATTTAAGAACTTGTGGAATATTCCTCGGGAACAATGAGAATATTCCCGGGAACATTGGGAATATTCCCGGGGAACAATGGGAATATTCCCGGGAGCATTGGAAATTTACATTTACAGCTGACTTTTTATATTTTTTTCTATTGAATTGCTAACCTATTAAATAGATAAACATTTTCTTATATAGAGAATGTCATAAAATAAATGTTATTCATATACAAATCCTAAATTCCCCTATATTCCCCTCATGGGGAATGTTCCCGGGAACGGCCCATCACTACTTGGTAATTATCAAGTTTACAAAAAGGGTTGTCAATAACAAGCTTACTTTAGCGTATACAATACCATAATATCATAAAAAGCATATGTGGCATAATGACTTTCCGTTCAAGTAAAGGCCAAGCCACACCGGGTTCGTGCGCAGCACGTGAGCGTTTGCGTATGCGTGCATGCGCGCAGCCGAGTTAAGGCCAAGCCACACCGGATGCGACGTGCGCGTGTTGCGTGTACTTGACGTGCGCGTTGTATAGTATGGAACTTCATTGTAGACGTCACACAGCTTGCGTGCCGTTGGCGTGTGCGTGCGCGTGCTCTTGAGACAACCAGAGGCTGTGTGCAGCGTGCACGTCAGCAAGAAGAAGAAATACTGCCTTTACTTTTATGTCAAAAAACCGGCCAAGTGCGAGTCGGACTCGCGCACCGAGGGTTCCGTACAAACACTTTCCATCTCTAAGTGGTTAAGTTAAGTTTGCACCTGGTATGTATAGCGCCCCATATAAATTAGGTGCAAAGTTAAGATATTAAAATATTTAAAAAAAACTACTTACTAGATCTCGTTCAAAACAATTTTCGTTGGTAGTTTTTATAGTAATGTACATCATATGTTTTTTTTAGATTTTTCATTTTCTTATTTTAGAAGTTAGAGGGGGGGGACCAACTTTTTTCCACTTTGGAAGCGTCTGTCACGCAAACTATTCGGTTTAGAAAAAAAATATTTTAGAAACCTCGATATCATTTTTGAAGACCTATCCATAGATACCCCACACGTATGTTTGATGAAAAAAAAAATTTTGAGTTTCAGTTCTAAGTATGGGGAGCCCCCAATATTTATTAATATTTTTTTATTTTTGCATCAAAATCTTAATGCGGATCACAGAATACATCTACCTACCAAGTTTCAACAGTATAGCTTTTATAGTTTCGGAAAAAAATGGCTGTGACATACGGACGGACAGACGGACAGACAGACAGACGGACAGACAGACAGACAGACATGACGAATCTATAAGGGTTCCGTTTTTTGCCATTTGGCTACGGAACCCTAAAAACACCTGTATGTAAGAATAAAAGAATGTAGTGAATATCACAACTTGTGTTGCAAACGGGAATGGTATGAAGATCGGTTTTTCTGATATTTCCACTTGTCAAGAGCTTGTTTTCAATAATTATATGATTTATTGAGGCTTTGCGCGCCTTAGGGCCTAGCCACACCGGCTGCGAGTGCAGCACGTGCGCGTGCAGATCACCCCTGTCGCACCGACCTACACGCAAGTGCTGCGCGCACGCAACGCCGGGCCGGACGCGAGCTGCAGAGAGCTGCGCACGCATCGATCCCGCACGCTGCAGCACCGTAGCGTGACTAGCCGCCATTTTGTTTGGCATACTATTTTTCATTCCGACAAAAATAACCATGTTCGATAGCAGTTCATCGGACGAAGAAGAGGCACTGCTTTTACTATTATGCGATAAAACTCCTGCGACGCCTAAAATACTATGGGTTCATGATATAACCTAGGGCTCCTGATATCCGTGTTACACGCCGCAACGTAGCCCCGTATCCTTAACCCCGGCGGTACTAAGATCACGAATAACACGGACACGCCGAGATACGTATAATTACGTATACGTATAGTATTATAGCCGTGTCTGCATTCGAGTCCGTATCTACGGAGCTTCGGCTCCGTTCGGGTATTGAATACTCGTCGGAGCGATCCGCTCCGGCCGGTTAGAGTTACAACAAATAAGGACTATTATTGAGTACGGGACGAACGGGGTTTATTTATTGTTATTTGGATCAAACTTGAATTATATACATATTTTTGCATTGATTTGAGTAATAATGGTTCTATTTCGCTAATAAATGGCATTATTCTTTTTAACCCCCGACGAAAAAAGAGGGGTGTTATAAGTTTAACATGTGTATCTGTGTATCTGTCTGTGGCATCGTAGCGCCCAAGCGGATGGACCAATTTAAGTGCGGTTTTTTTTAATCGAAAGACTTTTCCGTCGAGATGGTTCTTAGCTATGTTTGGTGGAAATAGGACCAGTAGTTTCCAAGATATTCAGCTTTAATTGGAACAAGTGACGAGATCTCAGCCAATAATGAAGTCAATAATTCGAAATATTGGCTAAATGTTAAGTTTTATTAGCATTTTCTATATGACTCACTAATTGAGGGTCTCATGATAACCAGGTAGTTGATAATGGATCTCAGCCAATATTGAAGCTAAGGATTCAAAATTTTGGTTAAATGTTAAGTTGTATTAAAGTAGACCCACGATAACTTTGCATAAGATATTACGTGGCAACCCAGAAAAATAACGCTGTGGCAACATTTTGTTAATGTCATTGAGTTGTGAGTTTGTAAAATATTGTTCGAGGTTTTTAGCGAATCCTGCTTTCGAAATGGGTAAAACTATTAAAAGTGGAGTTAGAGAACTTATATTCAGGATGATTACTCATTTCCACAATGTAAAGGAGGAAATGGAGTCCGTCCGTGAGCAAAAAGAGCAATGTTTACATGAAATTCTAACCTCTACGAGTAAGTCCATAATATATTCTTGATGTTTTATTATGGTTATCAGCTTTTTTAATTATTATTTTCATGAAATAGGCTGAAACGAAGTTACAGTATTATATTTTAACTTGTAAATTCGTTTTTTCAAGGTGAATTAACTGAAGCTGTTAAGATTTCAATCGCAAATTCTGTAAGCAAGATCAAAGAACTGAAAAACTGGAACGTCAGCACAGAGGCGACTTACATTCAAAAAATTAGTTCAATGACTGGTAAGACGTCGTAAGGATTTTTTATGAAGGTTTAACTTGTGTTAATTTTGTTACTATTTTCTGGACTAAACATCATTAACTTATTGTTTGTAGGTATTGGCTTAAGGACAATTCGCCAAATCAAGCACGAAGGTAATACCAATTCAGGCATATGGGCAACTCCTGGCAAGAAACGCAAGTGCCGTACTTCAAAAAGAAATATTGATGATTTTGATAAGGTTGCCATACGAAACCTAATTAATTCATTTTACTTAGTGAGAAATGAAACACCCACAATTGCAAAGCTGCTAAATGAGTTGCGGCAAACTATACAGTTTGATGGTGGTTATGAAACACTACGTAAAATTATACACGACATGGGATTTTGCTTCAAGAAAAATGTTGAAGAGAGAACCATATTAATGGAAAAAGATTATATTGCTGCAGCAAGACACAAATATATCAGGGAAATGACAGAATATAGAAATATGCCATTAGAGGAAAGAAAACCGATTGTATATTTAGATGAGACCTATATTCATGTTAATTACAAACCAAAAAAAAGTTGGCAGGGTCCATTAACTTCTAAAATGGTCACTAATATATCAAAAGGCAAACGGTATGTAATTGTACATGCAGGCACCGAATTAGGATTTGTAAATAATGCTTTTTTAATATTTAGCAGCAAGTCAAAGTCAGCCGATTATCATGATGACATGAACGCTACCAATTTCTCGAAGTGGGTTCAAGACAAGCTACTTCCTAATTTGGATACACCAAGCATTATAGTCATGGATAATGCGAGTTACCATACTATTCAGATTAATAAGGCACCAAACACCACTACGAAGAAACAAGAACTCCGTGATTGGCTTACTTCAAATCATATTCCTTGGGAAGAAACATTATCCAGGTCTGAACTCTTAATCTTAGCACGACGCAACAAACCCGAGCCAATATATTATATTGATGAGCTGTTAAAAGCAAATGGGCATAAAGTATTGCGGTTACCCCCATACCATTGTCACTTAAACCCTATTGAACTAATATGGAGTTTGGCGAAGCGAAAAGTAGGCAGCCTAAATGTAAAAGGTTCAGTTAAGGATATGGAAGCAAAAGTGGAGCAAGCATTCGCATCTGTTACTCCGGATGACTGGCGTAAGTGTGCCGAACATGTAAAAAAATTAGAATTAGAACACAGGCAACAAGATGGATTAATGGATGATCTGATACCATTTATTATAAATGTGCAAAGTGATGATGACACTGACAGTGAGGAGAGTGTGGCAGCAGAGGCTGAAAGAGAAGATGAGTACGAAGAAGTCGAGTTACAGGAAGAAGTGTATATGAAGGAGTAGAGTTTTTAGACTCGGATGTGTCTAGTGAATAAGAAATAAATGCGTCAAAAATTGTTTTGCATTTTATTGCCCTTTGTAAGAATTTAACTGAACTTATATACCTATAAGTAATAAGTAGGTATAATGCCTATTTGCATCATAATTATGAGAGATCGAGTACCAATGCAATAGCAGCAAATCAGCTTAAGGCTGATGTAAAAGTATTCTTTCAGTTCTTCACTTATCCAGCAAACCACCCAGTGCCACCCGTGTTTTATTACATAAATCACGCCCCCTTACTCCCGCTAATTTAAAAAAAAGCTAGCCGTGTTTAATACCTTATTTTAACGTTTTAAATTTTCCATACAAATCGAATAAATGGTAGTAATTGCAACATTTTTTTGTTATTGGCGGTAATAGGGTAACGTGATTGACTCAATAAAACACAAACAGCACCAAATAGTTCGGTAGATAAGCAAAACACTGAAAAAAGGTTTTGTATGAAAAGTAACATTTTAACATCAGCCCTAACTAACAAATACCTACACGAAAGTGCCAAAACGAGAAAGTACCTAATAAAGGATATTGCACCTTAGTTAATTTGTATAAATAGTGTACCTCTATCGCTCTCGCTTAGTCGTGTGAAAGGGATTGGGATCACGAGTTTCTATATTTGATTTTCGCGGTATATGCCCATATGCCCTAAGGTCAAAACGTGTTGTTCCACTGTAAATCAGTATTGCCATAAATTAACTTTTGATTTCAGCAGTTGTCAATTCATTGCAGAGTTATTGTGGGTCTACTCTAGCATTTTCTATATCACTCAATAAATGAAGGTCTCATGATGACCAGCTAGTTGATAATGGATCTCAGTCAATATTGAAGCCAATAATTCCAAATTTTGGATAAATGATAAGTTTTATTAGCGTTTTCTACAGCACTCAATAAATGAAGGTCTCATGGTAACCAGCTAGTTGTTAATGGATTTCAGCTAATATTGAAGCCAAGGATTCCAAATTTAGGTTAAATGTTAAGTATTATTAGCATTTTCTATATGACTTACTAAATGAAGGTCTCATGATGACTAGGTAGTTACTCGTAATGTTAATGGATCTCAGCCCATGTTGAAACTAAGGATTCCAAATTTTGGTTAAATGTTAAGTATTATTAGCATTTTCTATAAGCTCTCATGATGACCAGCTAGTTGTTAATGGATTTCAGCCAATATTGAAGCCAAGGATTCCAAAGTTTTGGTTAAATATTAAGTATTATTAGCATTTTCTATATCACTCAATAAATGAAGGTCTCATGCTGACCAGCTAGTTGTGAAAGGATCTAAGCCAATATTGAAGCTAAGGATTCAAAATTTTGGTTAAATATTAAGTTGTATTAGCATTTTCTATATCACTCAATAAATGAAGGTCTCATGATGACCAGCTAGTTGATAATGGATCTCAGGCAATATTGAAGCCAAGAATTCCAAATTTTGGATAAATGATAAGTTTTAGCATTTTCTACATCACTCAATAAATGAAGGTCTCATGATGACCAGCTAGTTGTTAATGGATTTCAGCTAATATTGAAGCCAAGGATTCCAAATGTTGGTTAAATGTTAAGTTTTATTAGCGTAATCAACAGATTCATAAATTTTTGACAGTACAATAATTTGGCACCTTGGAGCTGAAGATGGCCGAAGGAACTCCTAAACAGCACAAGATAAACCCATGGTGTTTGGGCTCGTCTGATTGTTCTTGATGAGCAATTAACATTTGTGTAAGAAAGTACAGTCAATAGTAAAACCGAGTCTCAAAAAAACTTTTTTGACAAAAAACTCATTATATTTTCTGTCACAGTACTGGGTCACTATTTTTAACTTTCGGAATTCTGCTAAAGCTGAATTGTTATTAGGACTATTGACCAGGTTCCTTTGATTGAGGTCACAAATAGCAACACCCTGCAAGATTTTAACGCGACTAAATGACACGTAAGCTTTAGCAAAAGTACTCTTGCCTAAGTGAATAACAGTTTTTTAGGATTTTGTAGTTTGTGTCAGTCTGTCCACAGCTTAGCTCAGAGACATAGCGGTTGAACAAATTTTTAAAAACATTTTTTTTGTGTACCTTCCCTACACGTAACAAAAGTGGGGATGTTTATTCCATGGTGTGGGGTATCAATGATTAGGTCTCTCAAAACTAAGTCAAGTTACCTAGCACCAACTGCAATTTTTATGGAGCTAAGTAAGCCATCCGTACCGTATTTGGATCCTGTAGAATAGAAACCTGGTTCTGTTTTAGGCCATAAGTAGCAGGTTCTTGCGACTCATGCAGTGCATTTAAAGCATATATTTTGATTGTCTTGGCTAATAACTTCGCCATTTTGCCAGTATAAGCATTAACTAGTCTGACTTTAACGATTTTTCCCCAGAATGTTGCTTAAGGCTATTGAAATCTATCCTAACTTCAATCTTAGAGAAGACGGCATTCATTACCACTGGCTTGGGATCCTGTTGTACCTACATATAGTCAAGGATCAAGCTCAACGAGAGATTGGAAACCCTGGACCTTAAACGGTGTAAAACAAAAATAGTGTCAAAAGAAGAAAATTCCGGGACGAAACTTCTGTTTGTTTAAAAAATATGATATAAAAATAAAATTTAAAATTTAAAAAACCCCCGACTTGACAACCAATAAAAAGAAAGAAATAAAATCTGCGAAATGTGCCTATACAATGAACAGTAGAAATAGAATCCAAGCTTCGTTGCGTCGGGGGACCGCTAAATAAATGAAATGCAATGTATTGAAAATCGTAAAGTGGGAAGCCCAAATGCAAACATGCAATATTCGTTGAAAAATATATTTCATTTCATTTAGGTACTTAGCGGTCCCCCGACGCAACGAAGCTTGGATTCTTTTTCTACTGTTCATTGTATAGGCACATTTCGTAGATTTTATTTCTTTCTTTTTATTGGTTGTCAAGTCGGGGGTTTTTTAAATTTTAAATTTTATTTTTTTATACATATATAACCAGCGATTGTGGCTTTAGACAAAATTAGCGACCCGGCCGTGCATTGCACGAATAAAAATATAAATACTTAAATATAATTTATTATGAGAGTAAAAACTACCGACCGATAGACCGACGCCACCGGGTGTTTTGGTTTTAATTCTTTTGATGTAATTTTATTATACTTACATATTGATAAAAAAAAATACATATATTTTTTTGATGTTATGTTAAGCGAAAAAGACAATTGAGTCATTCATTATTATTTTATTACCTACCTACCATGGCGACTTTTGTCGGTAAGAAGTAGTTGCACGGGCAGATAAAGATAATAATGGATTGGCGGCGACGTTCTAATATAACCGTGGTAATTTTACTGATTCAAATTCAAATTCAAATTAGCTTTATTGACACAACATTAAAACCCAATATTAACAATATAAGTATACATACAGAAGCGGAGAAAAAATGATAATTTCATAAGTACGAGGGGCGTCTGAAAAGTTCTAAGCCTAAGGTATTTCGAGGTTATATATGCGTTTATGATACTGGCCACTAGAAAGGCCATTTAAAAACAAATTATTAAAAATAACATGTCACGTTTTTATTATTCTGTTTCGAGATATTCAACGGAAAAGTACATCATGTGTGAATTACCAACGAATATTACGAAAATTAAGCACCGTGCTGTAATTAAATTCCTTACAAAAAGTGACAAATCACCGCAGTGTATTTTTGAGGAAATGGCTATTATTTACGGTGATTCTGGGCCTTCTTATGCCACAGTCAAAAAGTGGAGTCGCTTATTTAAACTCGGACGGGAATCGATCGAAGACGACCCCCGCTCAGGGCGGCCAATATCGGTAGTGACCGAAGAAAACGTAGCAAAAGTCAAAAAGCTGGTATTAGAAGATAGAAGAATTAAGGTTTGGCAAATAGCTGAGGTCTTAGGTATTAGTAAAGAAAGAGTCGGAGAAATTTTACATGAACATTTGTACATGAGTAAAGTCAGTGCTCGTTGGGTACCGAAAATGCTAACGGCCTTCGATAAAGTACGTCGTGTGGAAACTTCTCGGGCGTTTTTAGAATTGTGCGAAGATGATTTAGATGAAGTTTGTTGCCGAATAGTAACTGTTGATGAAACATGGATCAGACAGTATGATCCGGAGTGTAAGTCTGAGTCGATGCAGTGGATTGCAAAGGGTGAAAGGCCGCCGAAGAAATTTAAAGTGCAAAAGTCGGCCTCTAAGTTAATGGCTACGGTATTTTGGGATTGTGATGGCATTCTTTTAATCGATTATTTAGAAAAAGGCTCTACGATAAACGGAACTTATTATGCAAATCTAATAAGACAGGTGCGACAAGCCATAGTTGAGAAAAGGCGGGGTAAACTAAGGAAAGGCATTTTGTTTTTGCAAGACAACGCACCCGTTCACACCGCTAATGTTGCGAGGCGTGCTCTGAAGGAAGTTGGTTTTGACGAAATTGACCACCCACCCTACAGCCCAGATCTAGCCCCAAGCGATTATTTTCTATTCAATAATTTGAAGAAAGAGTTGAGGGGAAAGCGATTTAGAAGTGACGAAGAGATGAAGGCGGCTGTACAGGAGCATTTTGAAGGGCAAAATGAAGATTATTTTTTTAATGGCCTAAAAGCACTGTATAAAAATGTAAAAAATTTATTGATTTAGGAGGAGACTATATTGAAAAATAAACACGAGTTCATTTGTGTAAATTGTTTTTTTCTATCTTAGGCTTAGAACTTTTCAGACGCCCCTCGTAGCTTTGGGCTTTACGTCGTATAGCTTTTGTTCGCAAAGTTGAAAGAACTGGTCAGGCTGTTTTGTTTTAATATAAATATTTTTTCAGATAATTTAGAGGGGGCGGTTTAGAATTTTAAACTCATACTCATTAGTCACTAATACGATCTCAGTCGGTCAACACTGCAAATCTTACTGTAGCTGTTAATTTAAAGATATTATCTAATACTTTTTACTTTGCTATTTGTTGCTGTTAATGTGTGGTTAGTTGTATGTTTTAAAATTGTTAATAATGAAGAGGAGTTGGGTGTGGACATATGCCACCAGAGACGGTGATACAGCTTTTTGTACCTTGTGCAATGATCGGGTGAACAATGAGTTTTCGTGTCGTGGTGGCACCACAGGATCTATAGGAAATCATTTGAATGTAGTTCACTTGAAATCTCCTGGCCCGACCCCGAAATCGAACAAGTAAGTACATTTAAACATTATAATAAATAATGCGTTGTTTAAATAAATTGCAGTGCCAATTATCTTGTACATATATTATTAAATACGCTAGTTTTGATAAAGTCTAATTAGTAGAATACGCTTTGAAACGTCTGAACGATTAGTAACTATGAAATATGTACTTAATATTTTCTTCGGTTACCGCGACTGTCACACATTTAAATAAAATAATTTAAACGGATTATATCTCATATATTAATTATTTGAGCCTCCCTGACGTTTCGGTACCTTTACAGATACCGTTGTCAAAGGTTGACTGAGAAAAGTTATTTCAATAAACCTTTTATACTCCACACAGTGTTTTTCTGTTATTTTAGCCGCCCCGTCTAAATATAAATTATAGCTAATATTACCTATTGTAACATAATGTTTGGTATAAAAATAAAATAAAAATTTAAAACTGTTCATTTCAATAAGGATCACAGCTTAATTATTTAATTGCTACATTTTGTTAGTATTTACGACTCACAAGACAAATTAAGAAGCACGAGTCTCACTCACTATCCATTTCCATTAGTAGCTCTTAGAGACATCGCAACGAATCTTTACTAAACGTCGGGGCGGATCGGATCCACGTGTAATTAAGATATACGTGTACCCGTGTTACACGGATGCACGTATCTTAATAACACGTAGCCTAATTACACGTTCCGAACGGACCAGAAAACCGTTGCCGTGTAATACGGACACGGAGATCCGGCTACGGGTACACGAAACACGGACACGACCGCGAGCCCTAATATAAACCATAAGGGAAAACTGTAGTGAATATCCACAACCTGTGTCGCGAACTCGACTCGAAGATAGATTTTACCGGTATTTTCATATGTCTATGCTTCTTTTGAAGAATTACGCGAATTGTTGAGGTCTTGTAGGTATATTAAAAGGTGATACCAACTACAGGAAGGCTATTGGAACGCGAGAAAGACTAGCTGTATTTGTAAGGAACAATCTATTTACTCAAACATGTTATAGTAGTCTGTGGCTGTTTACGAACTACTTTACTTACTAAGGGATCCCCCACATCTAGCGTCTCCCGAACGTCGACGCCTCACCAACGCCCGCGCGGCGTCGACGTCGCAGTGACGTCCACGCGGCGTCGGCGCCGCGTTAGCGCCGCGCCTCGACGTCAGTGAAGACTGTCGAGCGTCGGAGCGTCTTGTCGGCGCCCACGCAGCGTCACTGCGACGGACAGAGCACGCAACAAAGTCCAGGGTTTCCAGACGTACGATAATTATCGTACATGTATGTACGATAATTTGGCCTCCAGTACGATGTACAATACAATACAGTACGCAAAAGTACGATAATTTGCAGGTCGTCGAAGGTTGGGTTAAATTGTTCGATTATCAAATAAAAGTCATGGCTTCCGACGAAACACTGCTGTTAACGTTACTGTTGAAACGAAAATTACGTAAAAAGAAGAGAAAATATTGTCGTCGATATTGGCAAGATCCTCTATGGAGTTCTGAAATTCATGAGTGACTATTTTGTGTTGTATAAACGAGTGAAAAAAAATGTAAAACACTTTTTTGAGTATTTAAGAATGACAAGAAAAACATTTGAGGAACTTCTGCTTATAATCCAAAACGATTTAAGACATCGCTATACAAAATTCAGAATGTCAATTTCACCTGAAGAGAGACTAGTATAGCATAGACAACATGACGCGAGCTGTGAGAACAACCTAAAAATAGCTCACGAGGATATTTCATTGTTTAGCATATTTTGAATAAATGATTCACGAATTACTTAATTGTAATTTTCTTTCATAAAACACTGACATTGACATCCCTGCTAATGGCGACCAAACAGTGAAAAATTTTGACATCTGATCAGGTTGGCAGTCATTTCTGACCAGTTGGTCGTTTATTTCGATTCAAGGTCACTCCAGTGAGTGCGTTTTCATATAATGTTATTAAAAAACCCTACAATTTAACCCAACCTTCGACGACCTGCAAATTATCGTACTTTTGCGTACGATAGTACTCATTGTATCGTACATCGTACCGGAGGCCAAATTATCGTACATAAACGATAATTATCGTACGTCTGGCAACCCTGGACGCGGTGGGTTGCGTGCTCTGTATGTCGCAGTGACGCTGCGTGGGCGCCGACAAGACGCTCCGACGCTCGACAGTCGACACTGACGTCGAGGAGGCGCGGCGCTAACGCGGCGCCGACGCCGCGTGGACGTCACTGCGACGTCGACGTTCGAGAGACGCCGCAGCGTCGCGTCGGCGCTGCGGGAGCACGGCGTCGACGCCGCGCGGGCGTTGGTGAGGCGTCGACGTTCGGGAGACGCTAGATGTGGGGGAGCCCTAATAGTCATTACTTGGTCATTAGGTATCTTATGTTTTTTATCATACTATCATCGGTAGTGTCATCGAAGTTACGTAGGTACACTAAATTTCAGCTCAATCAGTCACCGGGAAGTGGTTCAAATCTTACTTGCAAGATTTTATTACAGATACCGGGACAGATGAAAGTAAATAAAAGCTTAAATCATGATTAAATGTTTATTGCTACCAGTAAGCACTGCACTTTATCAGTGGAGCAATTAAATGACATTTATTTTTATCCACCGATAAAATGCAACTAGCAACACTTAAGAGACAAACTTATAATAGTATATAATCAATAATGAAAAAAAAATTGCATAAGCATGTTAGATAGCAAAATAGTAACTATCAAGATAGTTACCTCTTATTGGCAGATGGCCCTATAAATTAGATAATAATATTATAACATTATTATTTTGTAACACTTAATAGTATTTTATGCAACAGTTGTATAAGAGGGGGCAAAAAACGCGAGTGTACGCTCACATCGTAAGAAAGATGCCACGAACGTTTTTTGACCTTTTTTACTTATACAACATTGCATACAAGGGGTCATCCACAAATTACGTCACACAAAATGTCGACTTTTTGAACCCCTCCCCCCCCTATGTCACGCTTTTTTGCTATACCTTTAACATGTACTGTCACGTTTGGTATGACCCCCCCCTCCCCCTTAACGTGTGACGTAATTTATGGATGACCCCCAATACTTTATCTACGACTCGACATTTAATGAATAAAATGCAAATAAACTACAGAAAATAACGACATGCTCCCGTTCGGCACCAACAAAAAAAAAAAGTCTGTTAAACTTTTTTTTTATTGACGTCCATCTGTCAAAAAAATATGAACTTAGGTATATCTTAGGGAAAAGGTCCCACTTTGTCGATATGGAGTAATGAGTAGTTCCTAATACTACAGAACATAAGCTATCTTTTGGTGAAAGAATTATGTCTTCAGCTGGACTTTCATGGCTAGCGGCCGATGCGACAGTCGCGCGCGTCAGTCGCGCGCGGCTGACGCGTCCGGTTCAACTTTCGTGGGTCGCGGCCGATGCGACGGTCGCGCGCGGCCGCTGGCACACCGCGCCATATTGATGTGTCCGTCCAGTGCAGTTGTGTGTGATCTCTATGGCTTCTAAAAAATATATATTGCTAGCAATGCTAGAAGAAGAAGAGGATGACGATTTGCTATTGCTATATTATTACAAGCAAATTCTTTCCACACTTTGTCCCTCTTATAAGAATTTCTATAGTCCGGTAAACTACGATCATATAAAAAAGGGCGCTGCGCAACAAAATTAATAAGAATTTCTTCTTTTATGCTAGAAAATGTTACAATATTCGCCATTTTTACCGCGCGTCACGCGTCAGTAGAAGACCAACCGAACACGGCCGCGCGCGGCCCGCGACTGTCGCTACTGACGCGAGCCGCGCGCGGCTCGAGCCGCTAGCCTCGAAACTGGCCCCATATAGTTTCATAGTAACTATTACTGACGCGAGGCCAGGCGACTGTCGCTGAGCGTCAGCCGCGCGCGACAGTCGCATCGGCCGCTAGCCATGAAAGTCCAGCTTTCAGGTGCTATAGTTATTTTTTAAAAATTCTTCAAAGTTGCAAACGTGAAAAACCGACAACTGAGAAAACGTTGGTTAAAGTTTGGGACGGCAAAAAACACACTTTTACTTTGAAGTTATGGAGTGGTTGGTATCAAATTAATTGTCATACCATAAGGATTTCAAATTAGTCAAAATCATATATGTAACCTTAATAGTTTGAATGTTACGGAGGCTTCAATATAAAAACAGAACAAAAATATCTCAATGTTAAATTTTATTTTTTTTTTTTATGTCATAGGGGGCAAACGAGCAAACGTATCGCCTGATGGAAAGCGATTACCGTCGCCCATAAACACCTGCAACACCAGAGGAGTCACAAGTGCTTGCCTACCCGGAGGACGAAGATAAAATGCCTCTATGCTAGTAATTTTTTTAATGTGAATATGGTTTTTTTTTCTATATATATTGATAACACGACACGCAGATTTATGTTTAAAGTTGTAGTTATAAATGTATTTTCATGCTAAAATAGATAGAAATAATTCTATGGATCCCTTTAGTTAGTCATAATATCAAAAAGTTTATAAAAAATGATTTGAAAAATATATCATAAAAAAACACAAATGACATGTGTGTTGTAATATATAACATACGATTACTTTAAAAACACACTTATTAAGCATAAAAAGTATGTAAATATCAAATATTAAGTACTTTTTTATACAAATAAAGTTTAGTGATTTTCTATAGGGAGCGTCCCACTTTGTTGATCTAGTGCTTGTTCAGTGAAATGTATGTGTTTCGTATATAAATCCCATTTTATGTATGAGATAAAGGTTTGTAATTATTAATATAATGGTCATTGATACTTATGTCGTTTGTTTGATCTTTTTTTACGGAATTTGAACTGAATTTATTTCCGACTCAAACGTGCTAAAACTTAGTGTCCCACTTTGTCGGTTTAGTGGTCCATACGCTAAAAATTTACTACAAGTATAAAATCAGCCTTTAAAACATAGCTGAAATGTTTTTCAAAATGAAATAATAATTATTACTAGAGACCCGTTGCGGCGTCGAACCGCCGCTAGAATATGGAATTCCGGTAGTGTTACAGAAAATAACTACTTTATCGATAAGAAGTTTTTGGGGATCGAAGAATAAATACTGTAAAAAAACACGTTAAAATGATATTTCAAAAACGTTAAGACATGCCAGGCTAGAGCCAGGCCTGATAGCCAACTGCCAGGTTCATCGTGACAACTTTTTCAACTCTTTTGTAAAAATAACTTGTGCATTAATGCCATGTGATCTGCTGATCTGTTTCACAAATAAAATGCATATTATTCGATTTATGGAAAAAATATAATTCATGACAATAGTCCCAAATCGTAAAAAAATAATTGACATATTTTCATAGGACCGAACATAAGATTGGTAGAATTTTAATTTGTTATCCTTTCTTCAGGACATACATTTATCGATTTGATCGATTTCTATCAATTTCCAGAAATAGCACATGAATCGAAACGACAGATTTGGTCACTCACTACGCAGGTTTTAAAAAGGAAATCATGGAGTGCGTAACTGTTTATGTATTCATTTATAATCGTAAATACTTCAAAATATTGATAGTAAAAAATGTTACATAAACTCAATTGTATGTAATAGAGAGTAAATAACGGTTATAGAATACACGAAAAACCACTATTATCAATGCTTGTTTTTTTTTTATGAAATTCAATAGATCGTGCAAATTTTCTTAATATGGGTGCTGCCATGTCATCATCATCAATCATTTATTCAATAACAATTTCACATTGTGTTTGAAATTCTTACGCCAGTATAACTCTTAATCAAACCCTACTTCTAATTCTAATTTTAAAATATGGCTTCCATCATAGTTAATGATGATTTCGCCAATTCCGAGTTTGCTCGTAGAGCATGCCGTTGTTCGGTGAGGTTTTGCTTTTTGTAAAGTGATAGCGAACACCTTAAATACTAATCTAAATAAATTACTGACTGACAATACTCCACCATAAAAAAAGAATGTGTCAAATATGTGTAATAAAATAAATCCAATATATAAAACAGCTAAACATGTTTGAGAAAAGAATATAAGATATATTTTATTCAATAAATTTAGAGCTGAAGGCCTTACGTATACCCAAATTCCAAATTCAAACTTTCGTGTCTTTCCTCTCATTGAAATAGTGTCTGACAGAAGAGTGAGGGAGATGCTATCTATACTCTCAAGTCTATGATATAAACCTAATTTTAGGGTTCCTTACCATAGTCGGTAAAAACGGAAGCCTTAAAAAAATCTATTTGTTGTGTTGACAGCATAATTTGACAAATTTTATTTTGAATAAGAATAAGAATGATCAGCCACACGTCATTAATTCAAATATGATTTATTCTTGAGCGAGTCGTTTTTTTTTTAATTTGCATCATATGTAGGTTATTTCTACCATCAAGTTTCGCATGTTAGGGTAACATGTTAATTATTCCACAAATACAACTCGTCCACAATGTCGGCTCGTCTATATTCCCATCTGGGTCACAATGCCAACTTGTCCACACACCCAACACGTCCACATTGCCAACTCGTTCATATACCCAACTTATCTGCATTGCTACCTCGTCTATATTACCAATTCGTCTCCATTGGCACCTTGTCCATATTCCCAATTCGTCCACAATGCCAACTCGAACATATTGCTAACTCGTCCATATTCCCAACTCGTCCACAATTCCAACGCGTCCATGTTGCTTACTCGTCCACAATGCCAACTCGTCACCACATAAAATTCGTCCACATTTCCAACTCGTTCATATTCCCAACTCGTACATATTCCCAACTCGTACACAATGCCAAATCGTCCACATTGCCCACTCGTCTATACACCCAACTCATCTACATTGCCAACTCGTTCATATTACAAACTCGTCTTTATTCCCAACTCATCCATATTCCCAACTCATCCACAATGCCAACTCATCTATATTGCTAACTCGTCCACATTTCCAACTCGTCCATACACCCAACTCGTCTACAATACCAACTCGTCCTTATTATTAACTCGTCTTTATTGCCAATCTCGTCCATATTATCAACTCGTCCGTATTACCAACTCATCTTCATTGCCAACTCGTTTATATTCCCAACTCATCCACAATGCCAACGCATCCATATTACTTGCTCGTCCACAATGCCAACTCGTCCACAAATACAACTCGTCCACATTTCCAACTCGTCCATATTCCCACCTCGTCCACAATGCCAAGTCGTCCACATTACCAACTCGTCGATACACCAAACTCATCTACATTCCCAACTCGTCTTCATTTCCAACTCATCAACAATGCCAACTCGTCCATATTGCTAACTCGTTCACAAATACAACTCGTCCACATTTCCAACTTGTCCATATGCCCAACTCGTCCACAATTCCAAGTCGTCCACATTGCCAACTCATCCACATTTTTAACTCGTCCATATTCTCAACTCGACGATACACCCAACTCGTCTACAATACAAACTCGTCCTTATTATCAGCTCGTCTTTATTGCAAACTCGGCCATATTCCCAACTTGTTCATTTTGCCAACTCATCCACATTTCCAACTTGTCCATATTCTCAACTCGTCCACGTTGATAACTCGTCCGTATTACCAAGTCGTCTTCATTGCCAACTCGTCCATAATACGAACTCGTCCACATTGCCCCCTTGTCCATGTTCCCAACTTGTCAATTTTACCAACTCATTCACATTGCCAACTCATCCACATTTCCAACTCGTCCATATTCCCAACTCGACGATACACCCAACTCGTCTACAATAACAGCTTGTCCTTATTATCAGCTCGTCTTTATTGCCAAATCTTCCATATCACCAACTCGTCCGTATTACCAAGGCGTCTTCATTGCCAACTTGTCTGTATTACCAACTCGTCTTCACTGCGAACTCGTCCATAATGCGAACTCGTCCATATTTCCCACTTGTCCATGTTCCCAACTTGTCAATTTTACCAACTCATCCACATTGCCAACTCATCCACATTTCCAACTCTCCCATATTCCCAACTCGACGATACACCCAACTCGTCTACAATACCAACTTGTCCTTATTATCAGCTCGCCTTTATTGCCAAATCTTCCATATCACCAACTCGTCCGTATTACCAAGTCGTCTTCATTGCCAACTCGTCCATATTCTCAACTCGTCCACATTGCCCACTCGTCCGTGTTCCCAACTTGTTCATTTTGCCAACTCATCCACATTCCCAACTCGTCCATATTCTCAACTCGTCCACATTGCCCACTCGTCCGTGTTCCCAACTTATTCATTTTGCCAACTCATCCACATTCCCAACTCGTCCATATTCCCAACACGTCTACATTGACAACTCGTCCAATTAACAACTCGTCCAATTAACAACTCGCCCATATTAACAACTCGTCCATTTTCCCAACTCGTCTATATTACCAACTTGTCAATTTTACCAACTCATCCGCATTCCCAACTCTTCCATATTCCCAACTCGTCCACATTTCCAACTCATCCATTTTACCAACTCATCCATATTACCAATATAGATACATTCCCAACTTAGGCACATTGTCATGTCGTCCATATTCTCAACTCGACCACATTTCCGATCCCGTCGACATGCAAGCGCAAGGACTAAGTTTTTTCTTGTAAAATACCATTTAATTTACCATAACTCATGCCATTTTCCTTGGAATTATTTTTTTGATGGACTTTAATCATATTTATAATAATCTATCATAAATTTACCTATTTGAATGACGTGTAAATTAGTTTTACTAATTTTTTTCTGCTTTGATTTATTGTAAAACTCGCCTATAAAAATAATCTATTCTTGAATGACGGTCAGTTTTCTAGTCTTTCGAGCACCAGTCCAACTCGCACTTAACCGGCTTTTTCTCCACCTTTTTAACAGGTATGCGAAAAAAGTTTCCATACATTTTAACATTTTAAAAAGAAAAACAACCTGGCAATTTAGAGCATTGACATAATAGCCCCCAATAAAAAAGACATTAAAAGTTGTCAGAATATGGTTACTGTCATTCATTGTCAAGAAACTGTAAAATTATTTTTGCATATTCGTACATGTTTTAAGTGTTGCGGATATTATGTTGCCGACTCAAAAATAATATTTCATCATGCTGAACAACTTACTACAGGTTTGTGAGCAAATCATGCTTATTATTATTTGGTCATCTTATGTCAAAATAGGGATCACAGGTCACGTGGTCAAAGTCACGTGGTTAGCGCACAGTAGTTTTTTCAAATCCATTTTTCAGTACCTTTTCAGGAAAAAATGAAAATTCCAAGAGTTTTATGCACCTCTCCAGCACGAGACGAATCTAATGACATATCATTTATCAAAATCGGACCATAACTGTAGATCTGATGGGATGTACAAAAATCGGCCTCGCGTAATATATATATAGATGATCGTCAAAGTTATAAAATACTAATTGTAGGAGGACGAGTTCCTAAAGGAAATGATATGTTTGTGATAATAATATATTTTTAATTTAAAAGAGTTTAAAAGTCTAATGTTTATAAAAATATTATAAATCTTAAGTCGTTTTGAAATTATATTTTTTTAAACAATACTAATTTTTATTCAGCGGAATCATGGATAACAAAGTCTATTATCGATGCTACCCAACCCTGCTTATACCTACATACCTATATGTACCTATATGTTTAACTAACTAAAGGGATCTATATAACTATTTCTGTCTGTTTTAGCTTGAGAATATATTTATATTCAAACTACTAAGAGAATGATGAATCTGCGTGTTATAAATATAGACATGAAAACCATATTTACATTGAGATATTTCGTTCTGTTTTTATGTTCAAGCCTCCGTAACATTCAGGTTACATCTATGATTTTGACTAATTTGAAATCCTTAAAGTATGACAATTAATTTGATACCAACCACTCCATAGCTTCAAACTACAAGTGTGTTTTTTGCCGTCCCAAACTTTAACCAACGTTTTCTCAGTTGTCCCCTTTTTCACATTTGCAACTTTGAAGATATTTTATAAAATAACTATAGTACCTAGAGACATAATTATTTCACCATAAGATAGCTTATGTTCTGTAGTATAAGGAACTACTCATATCTCCAAATCGACAAAGTAGGAAGTTTTCCCTAAAACAGTCACAAATATTGTGAGACCCTAAAAAGTGCTTAAATTGGACATTTATGCGTCGACATCAAAATCATAGCTTCATTACAGTATGTTCCATTAGTTTTTATTGAAAGCCGATTTTCGGTAGGTTTTGCCATATTTCACTCAAGTGCCCGTAACTCCGTAACTGGAATCGACAAAGTGGGACGTTTTGCTAAACACAGTCACATTTGATTACACTAAAGCAAATTAGACTGCAGTTTTTGGTATTAATGTTGATGTTTTGTGAAAACAATATTTGGTGAGCAAAATATCCACTTTGGGAAGCAATAGTAGATTGTTCAACAAGGGACTAAAACAAGCCATAATGACACGAGATGTTCCCCCCGAGCTATGCGAGGGTGGCTAATAGTTCGAGTGTCATTATGGTTGTTTAGTCTCTCGTTAAACACTCTACTCTTCACTTTGAATGCGAGTAAAATAAACGACGTTCAATATAAAATTACGATATTGTGGGATTGATGCTGGTAGAATATAAGGAGCTGGCTGATAGACGATTAATGCTAGTTCGAATAGTATGAAATAAGGAATGCGTTTGATTTGACGTATGACAGAGAGTGTCAGAGGATAGAATGATTGAGTGGACGGATGAAGATTTGTATAAAGATGTATATAATGTAAGACCATCTTGTGCGTTTTCCCTGCCCCATTCCCACAATATTTATTATAACTAGGCGAACCTGGGGATAGTTCATCCCCATTTTGATTTTGGACTCTATTTTTTAATTTTTTACGGTATTGGAGATCTTTTCAAGCCAAAATATTCAAAATTTATCTATTCATTGATAGTTTGAATGAAAACAAGATTATGCTACAATTTAACTCAATATTAAATGAAATACAATATTGTAGACTTTTACCATGTATCCCCCATTCAAACAGTGGCAGACACTGATATGCAATTGTTAAAGAATTTTAGAAGATTTTCCAATTAGATTACGGGAATTGTTTGCAGGATGCTTAATACTTATTCCGACAGTTACCTGATGCTTTTTATCTTTGGCAAAAATGACTCTGCAAGATATAGAGCGACGCATGGATTTGGAGTTAGAAAATGGGGATCTTAGTTATTATGAGTGCGATTTAAAAAATAGTTAAATATCGTAAGGCTGTTAAAACAATTTTAAACTCAGCACTGGAAATCGAGAGATGGAGGCAGTTTAATGAAGAGTATCTCTTTCAATAATAATAAATAATAAACTTTATTTCATAACAATAATAAATAATGACCTTTTTTCTTAAGGAGGCAGCACTGGTATTTGTACACGCCGGCCTGGCTCTTAAACGAAAAGAGTGGTGTGGCGGAGTTCCCGAAGCTGGCCAAAATGTTTCTAAATGGTCTAGAAGGTACCCCAGTTATTAAAAAGGCTAGTGTTTAAAGGCATAGCAAAAAAACCAAAACCTGAAATGTGACCATTAAAAACTAAATGCACATAAGCGAATTTAATGATGCGAATACTATTTTGGTCTACAGGCTAGTAGTATTGTTTGAAGAGTGATTCAATATATTCTGGTGCTACAGTTCTCTATATTTATCAAGAAGCTAAATAAAGTAAGAATAGATATATAAAGTATAGATTTTTCATGTGCTGATAGACAACTCACTAAATATAGGAACACATAAAGTTTGGAACACAATTAATAAGAGACAGCACTAAGAAAATATTGTTGACAGTCAACCATAGTGCAAAAGGGGGTGCAAGTTCGTTTAAAAAAAGGACTTAGTCACTGGACAGAAGACAGGTAATAAAAAAATTAAAAACTGATCACCTTAGCGTAACACTTCTTTATAAACAACATTAGCGGTGTTTCCTTTGGGGGCTAAGATGACCAGACTATTGGCAGAACTCACCCTAGAACATGCGACGTAAAATTGACCTTGAGAGAAACAGTCCTCTCTTAAATCATTGCCTGCCAATTTCAGTGACTATCCTTGGGATTTATTAATAGTCATTGCGATTTCGTTTTTATTTAGCAGGTGTAAATCAAATGATAACATAAGATATTATGCTTTGTCATTTATCAAATGAACACCAAATAACGTGAAAACGGTACTCCTCTACTTGACCTAATAACGCAAGTGCTAATATTATTACACCTATCAACGTTAGCTCTAATTTTCATTAGCCCTAATGTCATTTCACCTAATTTTTATACCCTAATTAGTTGTTAGGCCTAATAATCCAATACTCTAATAATGATTTGTATTAATTGTCAACTATACTAATATGAAATAACCTAATAATTACCACACCTAATGATTATTAGACCTAATCATTACTGACACTAAATTTCAAGAGTACTAAAGATTATTTAACCTATTTTTTACGTTAAAACAGAAAATAACGGATTTGGGCAAATATCGAATTGGCTGAACCCCGAAAACTGTAGGTTAGGTTAGGTTTGTATTGTGACCACATATAGCGGAGCGAGCGAAGCGAGCGGAGCGTCAAAAGATTCCGATGTACATCCAGTCTATGGCAATCCCGACTCCACGTGGTCTTGTCTGTCCTACCCCTAGAGTGTTATTCTAAAACCGGAGGCGCGGAGGGAGAGCAGCCCTCGCCTTAGGTTTATTGATATATAGGTTTAATAAAATGATAAAATGATATTCTGAGACCAATTTTTCCTCCTTCCTGATCCACAGTCCTCGCCATGACTCCTAAGTCATCAGCGTAGGAAATGACTATGCTTGCCGTTCAACTCAATGCCCCCATCATAATCTAGCATTTTACGAATGACGTATTCGAGCGCCAAGTTGAAAAGCATTGGCGAAAGCGAGTCTCCCTGTTTCAGCCCAGTGACAACATCAAACTCATCAGTTAGCCCTCCACACGCTCACTCTCTCTAACTCTCATTTTACTTTACTTTAGTAGCGACAATGACCATTCTGCCAAGTTTATCTGGTACTCCAAAATGTTTTAATACTTTATACAGCGTCTCTCTATCAACACTGTCATAAGCTTTGGCAAAGTCGACGAAAAGTATGTGGATGCTTTGTGAATACTCCCATTCTTTTTCCATTAATTGTTTGAGGAGGAATATTTGATCAACCGTGCTGCGATTCTGTCGAAATCCACACTGATAGTCGCCCAAGATGTCCTCGGCATACGGCTGCAATCGACCCAGTAAGACATATGAGAGGACTTTGTACGCCGTGGGTAGCAGCGCAATCCCCCTGTATTTGCTACACTTTTTCCTTGAGCCTTTCTTGTGAATCGGGCATATCACACCGATGTTCCAAAATACAATATAGAAATTGAGGTACAATACAATATAGAAATTACAAATATTATAAAAAAAACCTAACCTAAGGTGCCACCGGCAGCGGGGCAGGGCCCAGGCTACCGGTGGTTAGGGCAGCAGAGAGAGGAACTTCCTGACGCTGCGCGTCATGTCCAGCCAGGAGTACCGCCTTCTGAATCTGGCCTTTGATCCAGCCATCTAGCGAGAGACTTGAGATGTTTGTCGAGACTCCTCGCTATAAGACCGTCAAGTCAACATCCCGCATGGCGGTCACCTCGTGAGCCAAGTCAAGGTACTTGCTGAGTTTGTCCTTCTCGGCCTTTACGAGGTTCTCTTCATGCGGTATGGTAATACCGACGAGCACTGCCTGGCGCTTGGATCGATCTACCAACACGATATCAGGCTTATTGGCTACAATAGTCCTGTCCTTATTATTATTATTTAAAGGTTTTATTTAACTTGCATTGCAAAAAAAACCGAATAAATAATTTTTCACAAAATTGTATATATTTTTCTGCAACTTTTTTTTACCGCTAACTCTGTTGTTTTACTACTGCGTTACTATTTTGCTTTCGGATTTTATTAATAAAACGTTTAGAATAAAATTTTTTGAAAAAAAAAAAACCTAGTCAAATGTGTGTGTGTTTGTGTGTTTGTTCTTAGTATAACAAAAAATTCTAAAAAACAGAATAAAATAAAAAAAATAATGGGGCTCCCATACAACAAATATGATCAGTTGCGTTAACTTTGCACTTCCATACATGCCAAGTGCAAACTTAACTTAACCCAGCTAGTTAAGATGGGATATTTGTTTGTACAGTCAACCAAAAATGTGGTCTACCACTTTTCGACTCTATTTTACATGTAATAGAGTCCAAAAGTGGTAGACCACTTTCTTTGCTGACTGTACGGAGCCCTCGGTGTGCGAGTCCGTGTCGCACTTAGCCGGTTTTCTGTTTTTATTTATTTTTTTCTTCCAAACATACAGGTAGTAGCTGATCAATTTGATATGGAGAGTTAGATGTCCTGAATATGTTATATTAACGTTGATTTTGATTAAAATATAATTCTTATTAATACCTTACTGAAGCAATGAGAGTAGGTATGCTACAGAATACATTATAACGTTTCTGAATTAGTTTCGAAAAGCTATGAAATATCATATTTTGTTAATTTATTTCTACCTTGAAACAAAATTTGTGCACAGTTAGGCCTTAAAAAGTATTTTGGCCCAATTACTTAATTTATCTATCCAAATATCATAAACCCTCTATGATGCATTCAAGAACCGCACATTATGACCACCATAAAAATAGACTGTTTTGTTAGAACAAATTTCTTATCTGTAAAAATGTTATTATTGCTAAATAATAACACCGATTTCGATAATATTATTTGATTCCAATTTCGAACATCGCTGAAAAACAAGAAATTTAATTTGACCTCTATTCTAATATCGGTCGAGATGACGTTTAGTTCGAAATGAATTGTCAATTTGCAATCAAATTTGACAAATGTCGCACGTAAGTAAGATAGTCTGGCTAGCCAAATAATGTTGACAGATATTTCCTTGTGGTATTACCAATTGTCTATGATTTAACCAATTTAGTAGGTGGGTAATAAATAATTTTGATACTTTATGTACTAGTTAGTTCTAACATTCAAGAAATACATAATTATGTATTTCTTGGTGATGGATTTATATATAGTATTTATTTAATCGTATGGCGCTTAATACAATAAAATATAGGCATTTAGTTAAAATTTCAATGTCACAAAATTACACTAAGATTAGATGTCAACATTCAATGTGTGGAGCCACGCAATTACGTCGGGTGTTACGCGCAGTAGGTCTTCTGGGGGTCCCGAGTACGAATGAAGAGGGCATCGCTGAATTATATGCTCCATAGTCTGGGCTTCTTCGCCACACTCGCACATTGCAGAATCTTTCCACCCCCATTTATGTAGAAAGTAATTGCAGCGGCCGTGACCCGTTCTAAGTCTATTTAAGCGACACCACAGTTTCCGAGGAAGGTCGAACCCCCATGGCTTACAGGTCGGATCTATGGTTGCCACGAGAGAACCAGCAGTAGCAGCGGTCCATTCTGTTTTCCAGGACTCGGTTACATTGAAACTGGTGAGGCCTTGAGCAGAAGCATACGCAGGGTTTCGGGACTTTAGGCGTTGGGGCGGTGGGTAGAGGAACTCATTGTGGACTGGTAGTGCAGTTTTGGATTTGATCTTCTCAGTTTCCCTCTTCAGTGCATGTTTTCTCCTAAGATGTGGAGGTGCTATGTTGCATAATGTTGGTAGCCAATGGGACGGAGTCGATTTAACTGTTCCGGATATACACCGCATAGCCTCGTTCAGTTTGGTATCTACCTTGGCCACGTGTGCGCTTTCCAACCGCACTGGGGCACAGTATTCCGCTGCCGAATATACCAATGCGATACCAGTAGTGCGTAGACAATCGGTAGATGCACCCCACGAGGTTCCACATAGCTTATGCAGGATATTGTTCCGCGTCGATAGTTTTTGAGAGAGCTTCATAAGATGTTCCCTAAACGTCAGAGATCTGTCCAGAGTGACTCCGAGGTATTTTGGGCGTTGGTTGTATTTGAGCTTTTCGCCATTGAAGTAGACCGTAGATTGATAGTTGGCCATTTGGTTACTCAGATGGAAACACGAAACCTCCGTCTTGCTTGCACTAGGTATTAGGCGCCAGTGTTTGAAATATTTCGTTAGCCTTTCTAGATCGTTTGTTAGGGTGGTTTCTCCTGACGAGAAGGTTTTGCTCTGTGCGACTAGTGCTATATCATCAGCATAGATGAATTTAGTAGCGTCTGTAGATGGGAGGTCGTGGATATATAGATTGAAGAGCTGAGGAGCTAAAACTGACCCCTGTGGCAATCCATTATTCAGTTTCTTCCTTTTGCTCTTGGCGTCGCCCAGAAACACTTCGAACTCCCGTTCGCTCAGCATACTTGTTATAAGGTCTCCTATCTCCTTGCTTGGGATAACCGATAATATTTTATAAACCAGACAAATCTATAAACACTGCTGTTGACTTCAAGGCTTTTTGGTATCCAGCTTCAATATGAGTCGTAAGGGCCAGTACTTGATCCGTGCAGCTTCTTCCAGTTCGGAACCCAGCTTGTTCAGGTGGAGTGGCAGCTTCTATGTACGGTTCAACTCTAGTTAGAATTAAACGTTCAAGTAGTTTAAGTATGCAGCTTAGAAGGGAAATTGGTCTGTAGCTTTCAGGTTCATGCTCGGGCTTTCCAGGTTTTAGTACTGCGACTACTTTTGCTAACTTGAACTGTTTTGGCAGTTTGTTATTCTGGAGGGTATAGCTAAACAGCGCAGATAACCAGCTCACAGCAACCGGACCCATGTGACGGATGAATTCGTTATAAATGTTGTCAGGGCCAGCAGCTTTATTCGTTTTGAGTGTTTTAATCGCATTTACCATTTCGCTAAGTTCAAAAGGCCTGGATAGATGATGGTTCCTTGGCGAGTCGTGTTTCAGTACTTTTAGGTCCTTCTTTATTTTCCTGGTGAAAAGTTTATCGCGTTTGGCTCTGGTTACTTCAACCATGCGTTCGGCAATAGCG
This sequence comes from Apotomis capreana, assembly GCA_947623375.1. Classification (NCBI taxonomy): domain Eukaryota; kingdom Metazoa; phylum Arthropoda; class Insecta; order Lepidoptera; family Tortricidae; genus Apotomis; species Apotomis capreana. The sequence goes on from OX392514.1 coordinate 10,373,244, forward strand.
TCTGGTTTAACACTGCCCGTTTGCTTTTTGTGGTGTTGTTTACCTGTCAGGCTATCTAGAACTCTCCATGCCTTACGGCTAGACTGCTTGAAATCCATATCCTCGACAGTTGACCTCCATTTATTTTGCCGTGCAGCATCCAAGGATTTCAGAAGGTTGGACCCTATATTATGATCGCCAGAGCTTTGATATTGTTTGTATAATTCCTCGCTTTCCGCACGGAGAGAAAATTCTAGTTTAGGTAACCAGAATAAAGTTAATGTAACCAGATTGTCGTGTAATATATACGACACCTATCTATTTTGTCGAGTTTACTACAAAAATCTGGTAATAGCTTACAGGAATATCTACCACAGTTAAACATAATGCTGGTACACATAATTAAAATGTGTGTATAGTGCACAAAAACCTTTCTGTATCCATTACAAACAGGTTTTGTTAAGTGTAACGGAATTGGTATCGTTCGTAACACCATGCTTTATTTTGGAGATAGCCAGGTTTTTAGTAACGACTACTAGATTATTATAGTGACTATTAACAAAGGCCGTTTCCGATTAAGGGAAGCAAAAATGCCCTTTAATATTATGACTTGGTTTTTTTTTCTACAGTCAGTTACGTCTAGTAGAGTAACTGCGTCAAGTTTGGTTGAAAAATTGTTTGTGGTTCCGCAGAAAAAAAATAAAAACGGAAATAATGAAATATGGTTTTTCTCCAAAACTATTTAACTTTAATGTACTATTATTTTTTCATTCTGTAAAGCTTAGTCAAGTTCATGTTTTAAGTGAAAATGGTATCTCTATATCTAACGATTATGTAAAAAGTAGGTAAGTCAAAATTTTAATATATATATTTTTTTACTTTTGTGAGAGATACCACTCTAATTGACATTTCTAAATAAGCCTTGGTTAACGTCCTGTAACACATATTAATTTGATGGATAAAATCGGAAAGCAACTATGTCAAAATGAAATAAATAACTGGGTTGGATTTTATTACATTTTATTAGTAAGCTATTCTAACACTTCCAAATAACCAAAACATACATCCTCTTTACAAATGAACAAGATTTGACAGTTAGTGACATTTGCCTTTTATTGTTATTGAAAATGTCATTATTTTTGTAATAACACAAAAACTATGCATATATTAATCATTTTTGCTATTCGGTATATAAGCTTTACTTAACAGTATACCAGATTATCAATTTAAAGGTTTTAATCGGACACTAACTGTAAAATGGAATTTAAATGACTTTTCGGGTATGACTTCATTATCTTGAAATTGTAATTACAAACTATTCTTTTTTCGCCACGCAATAATCCTCTTTCTATCGAAATTAAAATAAATACATATTATGACAGTAATAAAAATGAATTGTTTTTTTAAATGTAACATGACTTTTCAGGGACATTAGAAAGATAACTCGTCTTTACAAAATGAATTCTAAAGCGAATGTAATCAAAAAAATATTAAGAAAGAAACCTACATCATTATAATCACCTCGCAATGATATAAGTAGCGATTTCGTATCTATCAGAAATACTTAATGAAGATGGTTCGTTGAATTTGGAATATGTGAAGGAAAATTCTAATATACTGAAACTGGAAGTCCAATCTCGCCATATTTCAAAAAAATATTTACAGATGCTTTATCGAATATGTCCCAAAGAGCATTGGTGTTGGATCCATAAGGCGGCATTATTGTGGATGTGCCAACGGAATGCGAACAGTAGTGTGTTGTTCACAGATTGTTGCTATTGTTTATTATTTATCGCAAGCAAGATATTTGTCCAAAATCGTTCGGCCTGCTGAAACTTTAAGCGGACTTTTTTTGAATCACGGAATTCACGTTACTGTCAATGAAGATAGCGATGAGGATTAGAATAAGTGTATTTTTTTTCATTACGTAACTAAAAAGGTGTCATTTTCTAGCAAATGTCACTGTAACTGTCAAATCTTGGTTATTTGTAAAGAGGATATTATGTTTTGGTTATTTAGCAGTGTTAGAGAAGTTTACTCATTAAATAGTAATGAATTCCAGCCCAGTTATTTATTTCATTTTGACACAGTTGCTTTCCGATTTTATCCATCAAATTAATATGTGTTACAGGACGTTAACTAAGGTTTATTTAGAAATGTCAATTAGAGTGGTATCTCTCACAAAAGTAAAAAAAAATATATATTAAAATTTTGACTTACCTATTTTTTTACATAATCGTTAGATATAGAGATACCATTTTCACTTAAAACGTGAAGATGACTAAGCTTTACAGAATGAAAAAATAATAGTACATTAAAGTTAAATAGTTTTGGAGAAAAACCATATTTCATTATTTCCGTTTTTATTTTTTTTCTGCGGAACCACAAATAATTTTTAACCAAACTTGACACAGCTACTCTACTAGACGTAACTGACTGTAGAAAAAAAAATCTGCCCATTATCACGAAAGGGCATATTTTCTTCCCTTAATCGGAAACGGCCTTTAATGCAAATATTACCAAGTTGAGATTTTACCAAACTATATATTTTTTACACTTTACTACTTATTTAGTGTTTACTACCAACATTGTGGTTAGCCATTATCACATCAAATGATTGAGTTTACTAAAATAAGAAATGAATATTGTTCAGTTTACTATATTTTTTTGGTAATTACAGCAATGTTGTATTTTTTGCTCCACAATATTTAGAAGGCGAATGGGTCTTTAAAAAAATATGTAGGTACATACTTACCGTACCGTTGTTAAAAAAGTTGAAATCTGTCTGTTTCGTCACGAAATTTTCATATAAGTATAATTTCGTGACTTAACTGCCAGATTTTAACTTATTCTTAACTAACAATACGGTAACTATGTAAACTTTTTTTAAAGACTCATTTGCAGCAAGCTTGTAATACAAGCCGTACTAAAGTAAAGACCTTCTGCGCCAAGCTATCTTTATTTTGTATTTATAGAATAAATGTTTATTACTCAAACTTTTTGTATCAGGAACAGTACCTAAACATAGTGATAGCATGACGTAGAAGGGACTTTACTCTTCGGGCCTGCTAAACCTGCAACCTTCTGAAAATAAAAAATAAGTATAATGAAGACATGGTCAACAACAGTTTTAAATAAAACAAAACATTAAACGTTTGTAAGTTTATTATGTTATCTAAAAATCAACATGGAGGTCTTACATGTTAAAATGTCCCTTATATATATTGGGAATATGTTTCCTGTCTAGATTTCTTATACGTCAAAGCGCTCCAAACAAACAGACAGAAAAATGAGTAAAAGTTCGACCGATCTTAAAATTGTGATGCTTCATTACCTGTTTAATAGGGTTTTTAGTATAAATATGAACATGACACCTTTTAAGAGCAGTCGGACTTCTACTCATGTCAGTAGGTAATCTGTAAGAAATCTAGGCAGGGGACATATTGGGAAACAATTTGGGAAGGAACATTATGAATCTGAACGATATACTGCCAGGATTCCAATAATTTTTCAATGTCTTTGTCCATTTCCTGATTTGGAACACTTCACTTCTATAATATCTATTTAAACGAATCACACTAACTATTTGTCACAGTCAACGTCTCTGCACGCGCGCACGCACTGATCGCTCCGAAAGATGAAATGATAAACAAAACAATGGCAGCCAGGCGGTGTTGCCAACCAAAGTTCAGGCAATCCATACAATAAATATTGTATTATTTAATGGACAGCTAGCTATAACATACGAATTATGGGGTAGACATTACTATATGAATCTAGCTTATTTAATTATCTAAAACAATTTTTGTTACTTGCGTTATTTTAGAGACAACCTAAATATTGTATTGTTTAATTGACAGCTACCAATAACAAACGAATAATGGGGTAGACAGTACTATATGAATCTAGCTTATTTAAATATCTAAAACAATTTGTGTTACTTGCGTTATTTTAGAGACAACCTTAAATATTGTATTGTTTAATGGACAGCTAGGAATAAAAAACGAATTATGGGGTAAACAGTACTATATGAATCTAGCTTATTTAAATATCTAAAACAATTTGTGTTACTCGCGTTATTTTAGAGACAACCTAAATATTGTATTTTTTAATGGACAGCTAGCAATAAAAAACTAATTATGGGGTAAACAGTACTATATGAATCTAGCTTATTTAAATATCTAAAACAATTTTTGTTACTTGCGTTATTTTGGAGACAACCTAAATATTGTATTGTTTAATGGACATCTAGCAATAACAAACGAATTATGGGGTAAACAGTACTATATGAATCTAGCTTATTTAAATATCTTAAATATTTTTTGTTACTTGCGTTATTTTAGAGACAACCTAATATTGTATTGTTTAATTGACAGCTAGCAACAACAAACGAATTATGATGGTATACTTTACAATTATCGAAATTTTATCTCTACAATAATAATATGTACTTATAAATAGCTTTGAGTATTGTTTACTAAAATGTTTTTACTAGAATATTCTGTCATTTATTAAAATACGACTATTTGTTGTTAAAAGTCAATACGGTATATTTAACTTAATTCTGTTTCTTTATACTAGAATGACATTTACAATATGTTCTGGTAGTATTGTTATAATAATTTCTTTCCGTGCGAGTTACAGCCGGGTATATATTCCTTTCTGTAGCCTCTGGGGATGTTTGACTTCGCTGATTTTAGTACAAGCTCTACGAATTCTCCGTAATTTGTAGCAATGGGTTCTAGGTGAGCTGCTGTAAGTTTGAAGTCCAACTGTTTTCGGAAATCTTCCCAGTTTGCTCGATTGAAATTCCAGCGGGGTAATGGCATCGAATTCATGAGTGGCAGCTTCAGGCCAACATGCAGGATAATTGACCTATGTTGGCTATTAGGGAAGACAGTTAGCAGGGTGCGATGGCACGGTAAAGGTTGCAGGAGATGATCTTTAGAGACGAAAGTTAAATCTGGGTTGTACTCTTTATTCCATCTGGCGGAACGGAAAGTACCTTTGTCTTTGGTACAGTAAACGAGATGTAGGTCGCAGCGCTCTGCCCACTGGGCTAGAGCCTCTCCATTTTCATCACATTGCCGATAGCGCCAGTTAGTGTGGTGGCTGTTGTAATCAACTAATCACCAGTATATACGCAGGGATGAGGTTGTTTTGTCGGTAAATCTTCTTCCCAGTTTACCCTTGGAGGCTTATAGATATTCGTAATGGTCATGTCTCCTATGCGCATAACTATAGAAAAGATCAGATTATGGTCACTGAAGTTCACAAGATGTACGTCAGCAAGACTGGATTTCACGTAACTGGCTACGCCATACTTAGGGTGATGGACAGCCTTCACTAAGGTATACCCAAGAAGTCGGCCTCTTTTCTCGAGATCTGCGTCATCTTTGCTGTGTGTTTCTTGAATGTTGACTACGTCTATTTTGTTCTCATGCAGTAGTTTGAGCAAGTAGTCGCTTTTTGCGGCACTTATTCCTTCTATATTTATCTGCAAGATGCGGACTGAAGGTCCGACATCTCTAGTCATAGTGCTCTGTGAGCTAATCGCATTTGTGTTCGCATTCATCGCAATCTTTGCCTATTATTTTCGCCTATGTGTTTGTTACTCTTTAGCACCACCCAGGGGACACGTGCAGGGTTGTGGGAGGTTTTTCCTGCGGACGCGAGTAACATTCGTCCCCCAATATATGGTATTATCGAGCTAGACGTGTGCGCCGCTCCGATCGGCGTGAAATCGGCGTGACCTTTGTGTACTTTGTATATATATAAAGTAACCTGTACTTTATATGAAGTACAGGTTACATTATTTGTATGCGCATAAATAGAACAAGCACAAGGCCACACGGCGGCGTACACTGCGGCGTCGGTACAAAACCGCCGCGGCGTACACGTCTATATCGAGCTACGTCTTATTTACACTACATTTAATTTTTCGCCTTGTATATAGGGTTAGAAAGTGTAAACATTGTGTATTTGTCGTTGACTCTACAGTGCGTTGAGTGCACGTGAACATTTATTTAACTTATTTCCTTAGGTACCTTACGTGTGCATAGAATAAATGATTTGCCAAATGCTATAGACCACAAATGTATACTATTTGCAGACGACAGAACGCTTGTAATAAAAGACGATGAAGTTGTACATTTCCAGGATAAAATTAATAAGGCTCTTATAGACATCAAAGCATGGTTAAAGAACAAAAATTTACGTATTAATGTTAGTAAAACAAAACTGATAAAATTCCAGACATACAGAAGTAAAAATGTCCCTATAGAAATTAAATATCAAGACAATATAATAGAAGAAGTACAATCCACATCATTTTTAGGCTTAACCATTGATTGTTTCTGTAACTGGAAAAACCATATTGATAGTTTACGATGTAAGGAGGATCGCTTTGTATTTGTAGTTTCGGAGGCAGCCGCTCTATCGGCTTACCACGGTTATGTATCATCTCTTATTAGATACGGACTTATAGTATGGGGTAATTCGGTGGATGCCAATATAATATTTAAAACATAAAAAAATGTATAAGGGCTTTAACAGGTGCAGGATTGTCAGATCACTGTAGGCCTCTATTCCAGTGCAAAAAAATAATGACATTGCCATCAATGTACTATTTCTATGAAATGTGTATGTTCGTCAAAAAACATCCACAATGTTTCAAAACAATAACGTTGAAGTCAAAAAGAGGTACCCATAGAAATAAACTTTATATGCCGAAGACAAACCTAGCTCTCTCGAGGAATAATGTATACTGTATGGCGATAAACCATCTTTTAGACTCTTGTTATTATTCTGTGGAAGAGTTTATGGCAAATTGTAAGTTATAATAAAATTATGAGGATTGGTAATTTTTTAGTATTAATTAATATATTTGTAGAAGAGTGACATAACATAAAGCAGATTTTATTATTTTCGTAATTGATCATTGTTATTGACATCATGTAAATTTAATGATTGAGGATGATCTATTATGAATTGTATTATTATTGTTATTATTTTGTTGTACTGTTTCATTAGTTTAAGCACATGTTTTGGTATTAAAATTTAATAATTGTACGCCATATAATGGTACTATAGTTAACCCAAGCTATTATAGTTGGTAGTGCTAAACTTATAGCTAGGGTTGATGTTGATAAGCTGCCATTAATTTATTTCGATGGTGTCTTAATTCCTTTTTCACAACAAGTCAAAGACCTGGGTATTATTTTGGACCAGACATTATCTTGGGTGCCTCAGGTGAATGAAGTCAGCAGAAAGATGTTTGCAGCGGTGAGCTCTCTTAGAAGACTCCGTAATTTTCTTCCAATCGCCACCAAAATTGCGCTTTGCCAAACCTTACTTCTTCCAATCTTAGATTATGCTGATATCTCCTACCCTGATCTCACAGAAGAACAGCTTAATAAACTTGAGCGTCTTCAGAATATTTGCATCAGGTTCATATTTGGGCTTCGTAAATATGACCATGTTTCCAGTTTCCGTTCGCAGCTCAAGTGGCTTCCTATCCGCTTTCGTCGTAACTCTCACATTCTCTCTCTTCTTTACAATATTCTTTTTCACCCTGCAACTCCCTGCTACCTCAAGGAGCGTTTCAGTTACCTTCGTTCTATTAGGTCCTCTCAAAATTTGCTTCTGGCTGTCCCTTCTTCTTCTTCCAAATTCTATAACAGCTCATTTACCTTTCAGGCTACTCTATTGTGGAACTCTCTCCCTGTTGAATTGAAACGTAGTCTATCCGTTGCTACTTTCAAAACACACCTCAAAGAGCATTACTTGTCTCTCCTTTAATACTCTGTCACTGTGACTGACATAATCTGTGGTTCGTTACACAAAATATTATTTTAAATATAAGGTTTAAGTAAGTTTATATATGAGTATATATTTAGTATTATGTTCATTTATGTATATTTTTATGTATGTTTATGTTTCAATATATATTATTATAGGTTTTAGTAGATTTTAATAATTTTTCAGTAGTTTTCTTGATTACTTTTTGCATCGCCTACTCATCTCATTTCATTTATATTAATCCGCTACCCAAAGGTTGTCTGGAAGAGATCGCTTTTTAGCGATAAGATCGCCTATTGTTTGCCTCTATTGTAATGTGCCCAGCACACACGGTGAAACGCAACTGCAACGAAACTGCAACTTCTAGTTACTTTTGAGTTTCATTTGAGTTTATGCCATAGACTCCAAGGAGAGACCGCACATGACGCAACCATTTTTAAACCGGTTTGAAACGCGTTGCAAATCAGTTGCTATGAAACCGGCGTGCAGGAAACTCGTGTTTGCGTTCGTTGTGGATTCCGCGACTTTTTGGTACCAAAATGGCTGACGACGAAAATAAAAACATTCAATTGGTGTTGGAAGTTGAGAAGTATCCTTGTTTGTACAATACAACACTATCAAGCTACTCTCGCAGGACTAGACTGATAAAGCACGGGCAGAATTTGGAAAAAAAATGAATCCTCCTTCTTTTTCGAAGATACTAATATAGAACCACAACTTCTTTGTAGACGTCCGTTCTCAAAAACGAAATGAGTATGACTAATTTCATCACATTGTGGTTGCGGCGTGTGTGGAAAACGATTGAAACTGGTTTCAAACCAATAATTTCAAAAGGGTTTCGTTGCAGTTGCGTTTCACCGTGTGTGCTGGGCCTAAGTGTCATTTGTATTTGTATTTCTTTCTTCTTGAGGTGTGCAATAAAGAGTACTAGAGGCCCGTTGCGGCGTCGAACCGCCGCTAGAATATGGAAATCCGGTAGTGTTACAGAAAATAACTACTTTATCGAAAAGAAGTTTTTGGCGAACGAAGAATAAATACTGTAAAAAAACACGTTAAAATAATGTTTTAAAAACGTTGAAACATGCCAGGCTAGAGCTAGGCCTGATAGCCAACTGCCAGTTTCATCGTGACAACTTTTTCAACTCTTTTGTAAAAATAACTTGTGCATTAATGACATGTGATCTGCTGATCTGTTCCACAAATAAAATGTATATTATTTTTTATGGAAAAATTTAATTCATAAAAATAATCCCATATCTTGAAAAAAATATTGACATATTTTCATAGGACCGAAGATTGGTAGAATTTTAATTTGTTGTTCTTTCTTCAGGAAAGAAGAATTTATCGATTTGATCGATTTCTATCAATTTCCAGAAAAAGCACATGAATCGAAACGACAGATTTGGGCACTCACTACGCAGGTTTTAAAAAGGAAATCATGTAGTGCGTAACTGTTTATGTATTCATTTATAATAGCTCGTCCACAATGCCAACTCGTCCACATTTCCAACTCATCCGTATTCCCACCTCGTCCACAATGCCAAGTCGTCCACATTACCAACTCGTCCATACACCCAACTCATCTACATTGCCAACTCGCATTCATTTCCAATTCATCAACAATGCCAACTCGTCCATATTGCTAACTCGTCCACAAATACAACTGGTCCACATTTCCAACTTGTCCATAGGCCCAACTCGTCCACAATTCCAAGTCGTCCACATTTCCAACTCGTCCATATTCCCAACTCGACGATACACCCAACTCGTCTATAGAAACTCGTCCTTATTATCAGCCCGTCTTTATTGCCAACTCGTCCATATTCCCAACTTGTTCATTTTGCCAACTCATCCACATTCCCAACTCGTCCATATTCTCAACTCGTCCGTATTACCAAGTCGTCTTCATTGCCCACTCGTCCGTGTTCCCAACTTGTTCATTTTGCCAACTCATCCACATTCCCAACTCTTCCATATTCCCAACTCATTCACATTGACAACTCGTCCATATTACCAACTTGTCCGTATTACCAACTCGTCTTCATTGCCAACTCGTCCATAATGCGAACTCGTCCACAGGTGTGCAGGTGTCTATGGGCGACGGTAATCGGTTTCCATCAGGCGATTCGTTTGCTCGTTTTCACCCTATGACATAAAAAAAAACTGCCCACTTTTCCATGTTCCCAACTTGTCAATTTTACCAACTCATCCACATTGCCAACTCATCCACATTTCCAACTCGTCCATATTCCCAACTCGACGATACACCCAACTCGTCTACAATACCAACTTGTCCTTATTATCAGCTCGTCTTTATTGCCAAATCTTCCATATCACCAACTTGTCCGTATTACCAAGTCGTCTTCATTGCCAACTCGTCCATATTCTCAACTCGACCACATTTCCAACTCGTCCATTTTACCAACTCATCCATATTGCTAATGTAGATACATTCCCAACTAAGCTACTTTGTCAAGTCGTCCATATTCTCAACTCGACCTCATTTCCAACTCGTCCATTTTACCAACTCATCCATATTACCAATGTAGATAAATTCCCAACTTAGCTACATTGTCAACTCGTCCATATTCTCAACTCGACCACATTTCCCATCCCGTCGACATTCAAGCGGAAGGACTTAGTTTTTTCTAGTAAAATACTATTTAATTTACCATAACTCATGCTATTTGCTTTGGTTTCTTTTTTGATGGACTTATATAATCATATTTAAAATAATCTATCATAAATTTACTTATTTGAATGACGTTTAGTTGTACTTACTACATTTTTTCTGCTTTGATTTATTGTAAAACTCGCTTATAAAAATAATCTATTCTTGAATGACGGTCAGTTTTTCTGGTCTTGCGAGCACCAGTCCAACTCGCACTTAACCGGCTTTTTCCTCCACATTTTTAACATGCGAAAAAAGTTTCCATATCAACATTTTAAAAAGAAAAACAACCTGGCAATTTAGATCATTGACATTATAGCCCCCAATAAAAAATACATTAAAAGTTGTCAGAATATGATTACTGTCATTCATTGTCAACAAACTGTAAAATTATTTTTGCATATTCGTACATGTTTTAAGTGTTGCGGATATTATGTTGCCGACTCAAAAATAATATTTCATCATACTGAACAACTTACTACAGGTTTGTGAGCAAATCATGCTTATTATTATTTGGTCATCTTAAGTCAAAATAGGGATCACAGGTCACGTGGTCAATGTCACGTGGTTAGCGCACAGTAGTTTTTTCAAATCCATTTTTCAGTACTTTTTCGGGAAAAAATTAAAAATCCAAGAGTTTTATGCACATCTCCAGCATGGGACGAATCTAATGACATATCATTTATCAAAATCGGACCATAACTGTAGATCTGATGGGATGTACAAAAATCGGCCTCGCGTAATATATATATAGATTCTATTCTAATGGTAAAACAAGAAATGGACTATTTTATTAATTATAAGATCTAATTGTAGGTACTCTTGTTTGCACAAATAAATAAATGATTATGATTATAGATAATCTAAAATTATTTTCCAGTATCAAAACTATAATTCCTACTAAACAAAGTGTGACCAGCCGCAGGTTTTTAAAATATCCCGCCAAGAATTTGAGAAACATTTCATTAGTCAGACTATATCGAACGATATAATAGTTGGGGCCGACTCTAGTTTGTCTCTGAATAAAAAAAAAAAAAACTATGACAGCTGCCAGAAACTTCATTGCCGCCATTACCGGGTAAAAGGGACTTCCGGTTCGTGACTTAAGATGGCCGCATGCGTTTAAGTTTTGTTGTTCGTTATTTATTCATTTTTGTTATTCAATGTGTAGTATTGATAGCGTATTGTGCAGTGATCTAACGTATGAGTGAATAGCTAATGAAGAATTCAACTTGAAGCGTTCATAGCCCTTCCTGGGTCAAGGCCCGATAGTCCGCGTGGTTTTTTGTAAATCGCTATCACTTTACAAAAAGCAAAACCTCACCGAACAACGGCATGCTCTACGAGCAAACTCGAAATTGGCGAAATCATCATTAACTTTGATGGAAGCCATATTTTAAAATTAGAATTACCGGGTAAAATTTATCATAATGTGCGGCTCCTGAATGCATCATGGAGGTTTATGATATGTGGCTAGATAAAGTAGTGTATGTAACTGTACACAATTAGGCTTTAAAACACTCGTGTGATGTTATTAATAAACTCGCCTTCGGCTTGTTTCATAAACCCACACGTGTTTCATACTCTTCATTATGTACAGTCACATAAACTACTATTACACTATTCTCTGACTGCGATCGAATTTGGAATTGTACCGGTTTGGTTTGTAAATGTGAGGAGTACTTATATTTTAACCAATGACATATACACCTACTGGGTGCTGGTAGGTACTATAGGTACCTGGCTGGGGTTCTCCTTAGTGATAGCGGCCGATTTTGTCATTTGTGCACCAAATCCAGGATTTAGGGATTTCGATTCCTCTAAGAAATACCACCATATTATAGGTACCCGGTAAAGTGACGGATTTTGATGATGTATCTTACTGTCTATAGCATAATGTGACAACCACTATAAGTTAGCTTTCTGCCTATTACAGGGGCGGCGAAGATAGTACTAGCAACCCTTGCGCGATAGCGGCGACGGCGGCCGCCCCGGCGAACTGGCGGGGCACCAACGACAGCGCCACCGAGTACTGCCGGCGCGGCAACACGCCAGTCACATACGGCAGGTACCAGCGGAACAATTCTACCGCGCCCTACACCACGCCTCCTTCTAACGTCGAAAGGTAACGTCGGTTCTTTAAGAAATTTACTATTATGGCCGCGCAGCCTACAATTCGATGCTTATCGGTAGCGCGGAATTATTACAAATTTTATATATACCTAGAATCGCCAATAAGTTCGCGTCAGTTGCGTTTCCATGTAAGCGTAGTTTATTACAGAGTTCCGTACCCAAAGGGTAAAAACGGGACCCTATTATTAAGACTCCACTGTCCGTCCGTCCGTCTGTCCGTCTGTCCGTCTGCCTGTCTGTCCGTCTGCCCGTCTGTCTGTATGGCCCTTGCAACTTTTAGCAGCGATGCAGTAGCGATGCTGTCACGATGCAGCATCGATGCAGTCGCAAATAGTCCACCTTTACACACTTGCGCTACTTTAAGTATCGATACAGTCCTGATACAGTAGCGATGCCGTCGCGATGCAGAAGCTGGCCATTGAACTGTAGCGATGCAGTATCGATGCAATCGCGATGCAGCATCGATGCAATCGCGATGCAGCATCGGTGCTGTATCGCGTTAGCATCGCGACTGTATCGATGCTAACGTGAGCCACGACGCGAAACGTATTTTGATCAATCATTCGTCGACTGCCACAACGCGATGAGTTCAATTGAAACTGTTTTAATCACGCTATCTGTATTATTACTTTTAAAAAAGAAACATAAATAAACGCGTCTGCATCGATGCTAACACGCAACTGTATCGATTCTAATGCGCGACAGCATCAATGCAAAAATCTGTTCATTGATGGTATCGCGATGTTGTCGCGCGTGTGTATCGATGCTAACGCGCAACTGTATCGGTACTAACGCGCGACAGCATCGATGCAAAAATTGCTGGTGTCGCGATGCTGTCGCGCATTTCAAAAACGCGCGACTGCATCGCTGCTAAAAGTCGCAGTGTGTGAAGGGCCTATATCTGTCTTTCTGTCACCAGGCTGTATCTCATGAACTGTGTTAGCAAGACAGTTGAAATTTTCACAGATGATGTATTTGTGTTGCCCGCTATAGCAACAAGTACTAAAAACTCGCATACAACAAGCGTGATCGGTTGCGTTAAGTTTCCTAACTAACCTTATTTGTATCCGGCGCTATACTTACATACCAGGTGCAAACATAACCCGGCCAGTTAAGATACGATAAGTGTATGTACGGAACCCTCAGTGCGCAAGTCAGACTAGCACTTGGCCGGTCTTTGGATCATCTTATACACAATGTGTTTCGAATGAATTTAGGTTGCATTTTACTCTGCAGTAGATCTCGACTACCCGAACGGAAATCGTTTTTGCAACAGATGTGACCAGTCCACTATCATTTTAGTTTGAAAATCCGCTAGCAGCTGAAAAATGATAAGCAGCTAGGTCCTTCGGTAACTTTGGTGCCGACAACCTCTGCTGAACATCTCGTTCCAGAAACGATCACTTGTGCATTTACTTACTATACAAATGTGAAAATAATTATAAACGTAGCTATTCTAATGTAATAAATAAGCACAATTTCAACATTACATAATGACATTTATCCCACATGCATACAGCTCGTTTGTTACCTTATCAAATTTCTTACTAAACTACGTTTATATGGAATCTCGTGCTTACTAGATTCAAAAGTCAGTGAAGTAATGCTGCTTGCTTATCGTTATCGCATAGTTAAATTACATAAATTTTAGTAGTTTTGGATTTCGGAGCTAACTCACGCGGCTAACTACTTTCTGCAAAATGGCTCGCGTTATTTTTTATAAAAAGGAAAATCCTTCGCGCTAAAAGAAAAATATACATATTTAGAATCGACATTAGACATTACCATATCCTGACACGCTTGCTTCTAATGTGTAACTCAACCCCATAGCTAGTATCATCGCTTTCAGTGTCGATTATCAATAAGCCATTCGAGCGGACGATTATAGATGTAGGGGTCGGTCTGTTGCAGGACGACACCTCACCACCGATGGTATGCGAGCGGGGAGCGGACGAGCGGGGGTGGGGCCGCGACGGGCGGCGAGAGCACGCCGAGCACGCCAGGGGGCGCGACGGAGAGCGGCCGGCGCCGGCGCCAGTCGGGCTCGGGCTCGTCGCGCTCCGAGTCCAGCTCGCCCGAGCCCTCCGACACCTCGCGGGCGTCAACGCCGGCCGCGCCTCCGCCTCACGCGCACCCCATCCACGCCAACCATCGCACGCCGCCTTCCATGCAACACCAGGTACAGTCTCCCGGCTACTACTGTGTAGTAATATATTAGTGTACTAGAACGTTCACGCCACTTTGTACGCGTACCGTAGTTATGTAAAAAGTATCCAATAACCATCTTTGGATGTCCAGGTATCCTTGTACCGAAATTGGTTAAAATTTGTCCAGCCGTTTTGGCGTGATGCGAAGACAAAGGAAATTATGCCCAACAGATGGCGCCAGACTGGCATGACGCCGCGCCCTCATACAAAAAAAAAGACGATCCCGCATCACGCTATAATTATTTTTCCTGAAAACTGATTTTCAATACAAATCTAGAATTTTATAAAAGTAAAGATATCCTGGCTAAGTGGGCCGTGTATGTAATACTTTATTATCTTTTCCTTCCAGTGGGCGTCGACAGCGAGTGGAAGACCTCTGGCCATTTGCGTCAGAAACCTCCCTACAAGGTCGACGGACAGTTCCCTCAAAGATGGTCTTTACCACGAGTACAAGAAACATGGGAAGGTGGTGTGGGTCAAGGTGGTCGGTCAGAACGCCGACCGATACGCAGTGGTCCGTTTTAAGAAACCGTCCGACGTAGAGAAGGCACTGGAAGTGTCTCAAGATAAGCTTTTTTTTGGGTGTAAGATCTCAGTGGCACCTCACCAAAGTTGCGATGAAGATGCGGATTCGGCCAAACCTTACGAGACTGACATTGATGAATACCATCCGAAGGTCAGTATTTTCTAGTCTCCTGACAGTCGTATTTATACATCAGTCTTTGCACATAATTTTAAGACCTGTGTTTTGTTGCAGGCGACTAGGACGTTATTTATTGGTAATTTAGAAAAAGACGTTACGCAACAACAATTGAGAGACAAGTTCAAGCACTTCGGACGAATAATAGAAATCGATATCAAGAAAGGCAGTGGGGGTGGTGCGGGTTATGCATTCTGTCAGTACGCGTCAATATCCAGCGTGGTGGAAGCGATCCGTGCCATGGACGGCGAGTACGTGGGCGGCTCGCGTGTCAAGCTGGGCTTCGGCAAGCCCGTCGCCACCACGTGCGTGTGGGTCGACGGGCTCACCGAGCACACAGAGAAACAGGTACAGTGTCCTTCTCTCACGTCACCGCTGACTAATGTGTTGTGATTGCTATTTGCTAAACTAACAACCATGTTCTGTCACTGATATGTCTATTTGCACTGGTGTTTCACCTTCGTTAGGAAGACTCAAAGTACTGACTCGTGTTCATACGAAGCCTATATATATATGAGACTTTCATGTTAAGTTTAACAAACGTACGTAAGACAGACAGGAGACAAAAGACGATAGCTTTATAGAACAACCGCTGAACTAAGTCCTTAGTCGTGAGAGGCGCGGATTATCGAAGTTAGAGACACAGAGTGATTTGAAAGTGGATTCTCTCTTACCGCGGACGAGGGAGTCCTATATATAACTGAGTAGTTATAGTTGGCCTTGTTAGTATAGCCCTTCAGTAGCCGCGTACAGAAAACAGTACTATAAGTAGTGTGGTTTTGTACCTCATTATCGTCCGTCATAAAAGAGAAGCGAGTTTCATAGATAAGACACCACACGCTTCTCTTTTATGAAGGACGATAATGAGGTACAAAACCACACTACTTATAGTACTGTTTTCTTTAATGTGATCGTACACAACGCCAACCGAAGGACTATAACAGGCACTAAGTATTTTTCATTTCGTGTCACTCACACAAAACTCCTGCAAACATCTAAAAGCCCATGGGTTCATGATATTAATGTGCGAAAAACGTAGTGGATATCACAACCTGTGTTGCCAACTGGAATCTTACGAAGAACGGTTTTTCTGGTTCGCAGGTCAGAGTCATGGGTATATGCGTGGTCATTTCCTAATCTTTTCGGTTTTCGCAACGTGTACGGCACGTGTTACTGCACGCGCACGCGTACGGCACGCAAACAGTGTGACAATCATTGGAATTGGAATCATTTAAATACATGCCACTCTCTAGAAATGGGTAATCAATAAATAATTCATGATGCGTTTGAGTAGTATCGCGGGTATCTCATGCACCTGAGCTTTGTCTCATTATACGACAACGGGGTTTATTGAATTTTGATTACAAGGCCGAACCCTCCGTCTCTCAACGAAGGTGGTTTCAAGTTAATCATTTATATAGCGTTTTTTCTTATTCTTATATATAGAACACATATTGATGTGCTTATTAATTTAATTTTAGATTAGGTTTGGTACATTTAACTTAACTAACGTAGTGTTTCCTTTCGTACCTCTGACCTATTGTCCGATTCAATGTTTATTGATAAAATCGGATTTTTTTGAGAATGTTCTGTTATTTTCTACTGCGTCAACAGATGTAGCAAATAAAATAAAATGACAGTAGTTTTTCAAAAGCGTTTACTGTAAAATAACAATATATTGGTCGAATGTGCCATATAATTTATTTATGATTATGACCGTCTCATGTATAATGCCACGCTATGTTAATCGTTTTTCTTTACGGCTTGGAATAACTTTAACTCGAGCGGAAAACACGCCGTAAGTGACTATCCAGAGCGCCTTGGTCTCGTTTATGGTCCGGCAAATTTGGCAGAGGTCTAAACATGGCATTCCCACACCGGCACCCGCGACCCAGCGATTAAGCGACCGTGGTCGTCTGTCGCTAGGCGTCCGATATGTATACGTATCATTCACCTCGACCAAGACGGCGGTGCTGTTGCACAACGGACGCGTTGCAACCCAGTCGCGCGATCACACTGCTTCCGGAGCAACCTGGTCGCGCAATCTAAGTTGCTCGCTGCTGGGTCTCGGGGCGCTTGCAGCGTTTTCTACTAATCCATAGAAAGCATTACGTTAGTACGTCTAGCATTACCGTGACTCTTTGTCGCGTGACAAATACAAACTGTCACTTTCTGTCCAATATCGTGCGAGAAGAACTGGTGATTCTGAGTCGCGTGACAACCGCCAACCGAAGTCGCGGCAAGGTTTGCTAGCCCTGCAGGTGTCGGTCGCCGGTCGACAAGATCCGAATGCCATTTGAACAAGCAAAATGATTGCTTATCGCAGGTGCTAGGCGCGGTGTCGCGGTGCGGCGCGGCCACGTCGGTGTGCGTGGACCGCGCGGCGGGCGCGGCGCTGGTGCACTTCGAGCAGGCGGCCGCCGCCGGCGCCGCCGTGCGCGAGCTGCGCCGCGTCGCCGCGCAGGCCTCCGCCGCCGAGCCCGACCATCCGCGGCTCTGCGTCGACTACGCCTCCCGGGAGTGCCAGGTATGATAGGACCACAGACAACCCCCACTAGACGGAGCATGTAAGGCGACCCGCGCGCACCAACGATATGGTACGGCAGAACATTAAAGTATCAACACGCCGGCCACCGTTTAGTTGCGTCCTTGTTTATGATCCATGCGTACGTCAACGAAAAAATAAATTAAATAAATAACACGGTAAATTGTAGTGTTAAATGGTGTAGAGAGACCTCATAAACATGGACGCAACTAAACGGTGGCCGCCGTGTTGATACTTTAATGTTTTGCCGTACCATATCGTTGGTGCGCGCGGGTCGCCTTACATGTGCCTTACATGCTCCGTCTAGTGGGGTTGTCTGTGGATAGGACACTATTATGCTGTCAGGACTCACGCAACGTACAAACGACATCTCTGAACAGTTACTAACTTAAAAACCGGCTTAAAATAAATACTATGTAAATAGTGTTAAGTATTAAATAGAATACATTAAATCGTCAATGCTGAGATCTAGTGATTCACTCCGCCGATGTGACTAAAATGAGATACCCACGCGCGATAGTGGCGTAAATAAACGAGGACTTCGGACAGAATAAAAGTTTGGGCCACAGTTTTACCCACATAAGTTGTACATTTTGGTGGAGAAATGCTTAGGTTACTTGATTTTTATGGTTCCATTTATGTATATGTATTTGTTTCACAAAAATCTGTATTTAATGTGTTGTTGTGGTATTGACTAACCTAATGCAAAACTCCCTAATCGGTCTGGCTTCTTATGTAATTTAATTTTATATTTTGTTGTCTATATAATGACAATATTTTTATCTCTTCTGTATCAGGAGGCGTTTTACGAGCAGTTGGAGAAACACGGCGGCTCTGCGGCGCTGTCCGGTTCAGAGAGACTGAGTGGCGATCTGGCGACGCGATACACGTCGACGCGACACGATCCGCTACGGTTGGTCTTTAAAAATCACGTTGACTTACCTACAGACGATTTTATCGCGATAGACCATCATCGCAGCATAAAGTGCGTCATTGCAACTAAATGTACTTGCGGTCCGTGTTCAACTAACTGCCAGCTCCAGATTAAATACAAGAAATATATTTTTCTCAAAAATGGTCGGGAATGTTGACATCAGGATGTGAAGTGCATAGTTTATGGTCAGAAAAAAAAACTGTGTGCTCGGTTTGCTCGACAATAATGTTGTATTAAATTCCTTTATTTGTCGAGGTACATACATTAAAAAATTGGGCAAGTGCGAGCCCGACTCGCGCATGAAGGGTTCCGTACCTATACATATATATATAATCTATAACAAGTTTGTTGTATGAGAGCCCCCCTTAAATATTTATTTTATTTTATTTTTAGTATTTGTTGCTATAGCGGCAATAGAAATACATCATCTGTGAAAATTTCAACTGTCTAGCTATCACCGTTGTTGAGATACAGCCTGGTGACAGACGGACGGACGGACGGACGGACGGACGGACGGACGGACGGACGGACGGATGGACGGACGGACGGACGGACGGACAGCGAAGTCTCAGTAATAGGGTCCCGTTTTTACCCTTTGGGTACGGAACCCTAAAAAATGTTAAAACGGCTATATAAGCATAAGTCCTAAACAGCCAAAACGGAAGATCAGTAGCTACGACTTATCGCGTCTCTTTAATTGCCTCAAATTATCAAATAGCTTATATGGCGTTTTCGGAAGAAAAGTACACCTCTATTTTTTTTATGGGTTCGAATCCCGGCAAGGGCAAATATTTGTGTGATGAACTCGAATATTTGTGCCTGGGTCATGGATGTTATTTGTTTTTAAGTATGTATTTATCTATATATACGTATGTTACAAAACTATATTAGTGCCTTAATGATTTTATAACTTTTTTTCTGTGTATACAGGGTGGAACGAAACGACGTTATTTCCTTTAACTGTGGCATTATACAGGCTTAGAATATTATTTTCTCCAAATAAACTTTATTAATATCTCTCACCGTTTTCCAGTTATAGCATGTTAAACTTTCATACAAAAAAGTGTGTGTGTACAACCCTATTTTAGAGTGCAATGACCTCTTCATAACACAGTTAACTTTTGTAAACAAACTTTTTACAAATTGCCTAGCCATTTAAAAACCTTTGAAAATACCCTTAAGATTGTTTTTAGACTTTTTAGTTGACATGATTGATAGACGTTACATTGACTTTTTGTATCGTATGCTGTGTGCAAAAATGCCGGAATTAAACGCTAGAGGCTATTTGAATTTGCTTCTTTTGTACGCGGAGTGCGATTACAATACTGGAGAGACTTTGCGCCAATACCGGAACAGGTATCCTCCTCCTCACCCAACACACTCTAGTACGATATTACGCGCTCTTGACCGTGTTGGTAACAATCGTCCTATTGTGCCACGAACGGGTCAGGATGACCAGCGCGGAGGACGCGTTATTCAACATGATGTCAGATTGGAAGAGAGAGTGCTGCAGTACTTCGAAGATTATCCGAGGTCAAGTTCAAGACAAGCGGGCCGACATTTTCGTATGACTCATACGAAAATACTCAGAATACTAAAACGTGAGGGCCGTCACCCTTACAAAATACAAAGAGTCCAGGCATTACTACCAAGAGATTGCCCCGTTCGCGAAGCCTATTGCCGGTGGCTACTGCAAAAGGTGTTAGAAGACCGAGACTTCATCAAACACGTAATATGGAGTGATGAAAGCTTGTTCACACGGAACGGTATGTGGAACAGGCATAACGAACACGTGTATGCCGAAGAAAATCCGTTTGCCTACCGTTATACGGGACACCAGTATCGTTGGTCTGTTAATGTTTGGGCGGCGATACACGGGGATACAATAATAGGCCCTGTATTTCTGCCTCAGACTTTAAACAGACACGGATACATGGCTCTGTTGAGGATAGAGCTCGACGACTATCTGGATGAGTTGACGCTGGCAGAAAGAAGACGCACTTGGTTCCAACAAGATGGAGCACCAGCTCATTCAGTAGTCGAAGTACGTGAAACACTGAATAATGTGTTTGAGGATCGCTGGATCGGCCGATATGGGCCGCACCGTTGGCCTCCTAGGTCTCCAGATCTCACACCCTTGGATTTTTTTCTGTGGGGCACCGTAAAGGACATCGTTTACAAGACTGAGTGTGAGACGGCTGAAGAGATGAGGGAAAGGCTAAGGGTGGCCTTTGAAAGTCTTCGCAGAAGAAATAACCGACACAACATCTTGTCGAGGGTGCATCGCCACACGCGGGCACGAGCAGCGGCGTGTATCGTACGCCACGGCGGTACTTTCGAACACCGGATGTAAATGTAGGTAATTGTAAATACTCCCAAACGTCAAATAATAGTTTAAAAAAACTAGGGTTGTACATACATTAAAAAATACAATTTTAATCGATTTTCGTTTTTTTATTATTAAAAGAATTTAACTATTGCAGGTCGATTCTACATGAAATACATAGCATTATAGTTTCAGGAATGAACATCGCTTCGTTCCACCCGGTATAATGCTAAGAACTGCGTTTAGTTAAGAAACTTGACAGGCTAAACTGCCAGATTGTAACGATTAGGCAAAATGAAATTTAATAAAATAATTGCAAAATACACTTAAATAATCGTAAAATATAAATATAATGCAGTTAAATATACCGTATTAATTAGTTCAATACACAATAAAATTTGCTAGTACTAGTAGTCAAGTTTTGGTGATATAACAAAAAACCTTGGCTGAATTGAAACCTTCTTAGTCTTTATCCTTCTTAGAAGTAATGTACGAGTGCGTACTATATTTTTAAAACTAAAACCATAACACCCTGGGGAGTTATAACAATTCATAACTCCCGCGGGATCTATATAGGTCTTTGTCCTTCAATGACTTCAATACACCTGCATGTAATAACATCTTTTACGAGCAAATGTGATGACAAAATTAATATTCAGCCAGTAAATGCCTACTTCCCTTGCTTCGACAATAATGCGGCTTATTGATTAGGCTTGACTCAATAGAATGTATTCTCGTATCATAGATACGAAGGCTGTGGTTCGCGATCGCGGGCGTCGAGCTACGGTCGTGGTTCGTCGAGGACACCGCGCTACTCCACGTTGGAGCATTTTGATTCGTCGGAATACGCGACGGATCGACGATACAGGTAATCAACCATAAAATTACCCATCTGATATACGTATAAGTAGGTACGTCTATTATATATTATTACTAGCGACTTCGGCTTCGCAAGGGTGCAATGCTGATAAATTATGCATAATAAACCATCCTCTTGAATTACTCTATCCATTAAAACCGCATCAAAATCCGTTGCGTAGTTTTAATGATCAAAGCATACGTAGGGACAGACATACGGAAGCGACTTTGTTTTATACTATGTAGTGATTTCCTATTAAAGAATTAATAAATAAATAATAACACTGTCAGCGTAAACCTTTTTTTTTATACGCGCGTTCTTTAATCTGTCAATTATAATTTCACAGACAAAATTACAATAACGCACTTTTTAATCCTGTACCAAAATTCTATACTGTTTGGTACCCGCTACATAACTTTAATATTTATAAGACATCCCTCTATTCAACTCAAATAATTTCAAAAGAGAACATCAGCATATTTGATTAAAAAAAAAGAACGCTACTGTTCACTAATAGGTTAAAATTCCTTGTCAAAAAATGTAACCAATCACGAGGCACCCACCATGACCATCACGAATATGTTTTTTTTAATAGTTTTAGTTGAACGAAAAAGGTTAAATCGAAAATAAAAATTCAGTGAGGAATGACGAAAATGTTTTTCTGTGTTTTGATCGTATAAAAAGTATTGTATGCAATAGTTACACGATAAGGTCTTAAAATCTCGTGTACCTCACTTAGGCCACTCGGCAAGCCTCGTGACCTCGTGGTACTCGACTTTAAGAACCTTCATTTTGCAACGATTGCATAAAACACTATTTTGTTACCATGCCGCTTTGATTTTAGATTCAAAGTGTTTAATGAATCCAAAAAAGAAAAAAGAAAACAAATAATGGCGTTCGAACCCGCGTTTTCCACGGCTTATCAGGCCAACTCGGGCATCCATTCTATTGCCTAAGTCGGTGGTGGTGGCGGGTACGAACCCAGTCTGAAATATTTTTGTTTATCGCTTAATTGTAACATTAATACAATGCGTGAGCTGTGGGAATGTGATCCGCGTGTTATAACTTCTTATGCGATCCAGATAAGAGCGTTTCAGTTTTCACCAAAACCCGAATCGCAATCTCAAAACTGCTCACGGACTGTATTTCCTTTTAACCCTTAAATGCATGATGATGTATATATACACGTTACTGATATGACACATGTCAAAATCTGTATATAGTCAATATAAACTTTGTCAAGATTGTCTCTAAGTCTCAAACTGACGTGGATTTCATTGGTAATTACATCATTTCAAAAATAAAATTAGTGTAATTGTATGCATTTAAGGGTTAAATAGGCGATATTATGTATCTGTATTTCCTTTGAAATAGGCGATATTGTGTGTCTGAAGTTGAATTAACTTCTATGTAATCATTCGTAACACTTTTCTTTAGGGTATATGATGAAGTCGGTTCGAGTCCTCAAACAGAAGACGCACCTTACGAAGATAGGCTACAATCCGTAGTCGTCTCCCCACATCGAGCCCGGAAACACCGTCGGGACTCCAGCCCGGAAGATCGGAAACATTCTAAGGTAGCCATCGCGCGTTGCGTAATTTTACTAAGTACATACTATATTATCACCAGACAGGTCAAGGAACAGGACGACGTGTCGCCGTATACGTATACGAACAAAAATGACGGACGATAAAGTTACAATAATGGTATCGTCGGGGGAGTAACATACCGAAGATATATGGAAAGAAAATACTAATTTACACCCTAAAAATACTAAATTATACTAAATTAAGAGACAGATATATCGTCCAAAGGTACATTAACCGTGTAATCATTTTAGGAGCGTCATCGAAGCGCCGGCGGAACGGGGCGGAGGTCACGATCCGGGTCAAGGAGCGGCGTCGGGCTTCCGGGTGTCGAGCGGCACTCTACGCGGCGGCGTCACCGGCGACGACGCGACGGCTCCGACTCGCGAGGCTCGCGCGCCGGCACGCCGCTCCGCGACGAACTCGACGCCGCGCCCGCCGAGCCGCGCCGTCCGCCGCGCGAGCGCCCGCCGCTGCCCATGTCGCTGCCGCTGCCCAAGTTCGCCGCTCAGCTGCTGCGCACCGCGCCCGCCACGCCCCGCCCGCAGCCCGCACCCGCGCCCGCGCCCGCCTCACCACCGCGCCCGCCCTCCGCCTCGTCCTCGAGCGGCGGCGAGGCGCCCCACGAGCCCTCGCTCGAGGAGCGCATCCGCAGTCTCGACGAGAAGTACGAGAAGTGGAGCGGTTCGCGCGCGCTCGCCGACGCGCCCGACCGCGCGCGCCTCCGCCACCGCCTGCTCGACGTCGACATCAACGAGGTGAAGCCTTCGGAGGTGGTGCGGTCGCTGCTCGCCAAGCGCTCCGTGTTCGACGAGGACTCGGAGCGGCTCGAGGGCGCCACGCGCGCGCCCAGCCCGGCGTCCAGTCCCCGCTCGCGAGCGCCGCCCGCGGTGCCGCGAGCACTGCGCTACCCGTTCCCGGTGCACCCGGCGCCGGCGCCCGGCACGCCGCCGCCGCCCGCCACGCAGCCGCCCGAGCCGGACGCGGACCCGTCGGACCGGCCCGCCGACCCGCGGCTCAACAGGCCCGAGCGGCCCTACCAGCCGGAGAGGTTGGGGAAGTTCAATGAGAGCGACTATAAGCTCGAGTCGAGGGTCCGCTTGAGGACGCCCTCGACGGACAAATCGCAGCCCGACTCGAGCGAGCGGAAGCCCTCCCCCAAGACGGAGTCGGAGCGGACGGACCTCGACGGTGAATCGTGGAAGGATGTCGACCGAAGAAAAAGAGATTTCCTCTTCGGCGCGAGAGATACTGAGAGAAAACTACCCTTCGACCTGGATCAGGATGTCAAAGAAGGTTTGGAAAGAATAGTGCACGACTACGAGACTAAAATTGAAAAGAACGCTTTACCACCTGATACGCAAACGACTGAAAATTCTGAAACTGTAGCAGACAAACCGTCGTTAAACAAGAAAAACGATCATAGTGATGATATTAAGATCAAAAGATCCGACTGTTTAAATTCTGGAGAAGTTTCCAATTCATTGGAAGCTTTAGAAAAAAAGAGTGTCTTAACCGATGAACAATTAGATAAGAAACCAAAACTGATAGATAAAATCACAGAGAAAATGGAATTCCAAATAAAATGTGAATCAACGATCGAGAAGGAAATTAGGACAAGTTTGGAAAATGAAAGCAAAGCTGAAGATATAAGTTTCCTACTTAAGACTGAATGTGAAGTTAAAAAGGAAGTACCGATGTCTAACCATATTAAAAAAGAAGTTTTAGAAATTGAAGTGCCACAAAATCATTTAAACAATATGAACTCGATTAAGTCATCGAAAGAATTTTCAGAGCTAAGTCAAGAATTAATCAAAGCTACAGAGAAGAATGGTAAAGAAAGATTCAATCAAAACATTATCTTTGAAGCTATGCAAAATAATAAAAAATTTGAAAAGGAGAACATCGAATTTGACAAATGTTTTGAAAAAGATAAGTATGGGGTTAACTCATTTTTTACCGAAGTAACTAAACTTTCAGACGTCGAGAAACCTAATGAAGATCGTATTAAAGCTGATCGTGATAAAGCACGACATAAAGATCGCTCAGAAAAGGAGAAACATGACCATGAGCGAGATAAACTTAAGAATAACAGAAATGATAGAGTATTGGAAAAACATGATAAAGACAAGAAATCTAAAAGTGAAAGTTGTTCTGAAAAACACCACTCAGACAAAATAGAAAAAGTGAAATTAGAAAAAGATATTGATAAAACTACGAGAGAAAAACACGAGAGAGAATCGGAAAAATTAAAGCATCACGAAGAAAAATCTCGGCACGATCACCACAAAAAAGACAAACACGAAAAAGATCGAAAAAAGGAATGTGTGGAAATAGATGTTTTCTCTAAATCGAAAAAAGAGGACAAGTGTAAATATGACAGGCCTAGGAAAGACAATGATGTAAAACGTGATATTAAAAAAGAAACAGATTCTATTAAAATGCGTAAGTCGTCTAGGGATGAGTCAAATCGTGATTTATGTCGCAAGGATTCTACTGATTCGTCAACATCGAGGGCTTCACAAGATTCAACGAAACTCAAAGAGTTGGATAGCAATGAAAACAAGGATGAGGCAAAACATAAAGCCAAATTTCATTTTGATGTAATTCCAAAGAACAAATCTGATAAGGAAATGTCTTTGAAGTTCATTGACCCTTTAAAGCTGAATCCAACTGTAAAACTCAAAGCAACCGATATCAAAGAAGAAAAAGTGTCCATGGATCAAATCAAAACGGAAAATTCTATAGAAAACATGTTCAAAAGCAAACCAGATATCACGGAAAAACAACGACATTATTCTCTTGATTCACCCGGTTTTGATTCGAAGCGAAAGGAACGTCTGAATTCATGTTCAAGTTTACCTTCTCAATTAGGCCATAAACGTAGAATGTCGTCTCAAGATACGTTTGATTTTCTAAACGAAGATAATAAAAAAAGCAAAAATGATAAAAAATGCCCAGAACGAAGAGATTCGAAAGATTCGTCACGAAGTGCGGATCGACATAAAACTACAAAGTTTAGCAAAGGCTACTTTGCGAAAATCATTGAAAGTAAAACTAAAGATGACAAGAAAAATCAAGTGAAACCTCCTGATGAGGAGTGGAAAGAGAACAATGACACGAAGGAACAAAAACAGTTAGATAAATCGAAACCCCCAAGACAAAGTCCAAAGGGGGATATTGAAGAAAAACTGAATAATTCAGACACACAAACCGAAGGATTACACAATGACTTGGATTTCCTTGCCACCCTGGAACTAAGGTCAAGTGAAGAAGACGAGAGACAAAAAGCGCTTCGAAAAGAAATGAAAGAAAAGAAACGTATTCAACAATTACAACAAATTCAAGAACTTGAGAAGATGAAACAGCAAGACGTATTACAACATGGGGATAAAAACAAAGATGATAAGAAGCAAAAACATGACGAAAAGAAAAAGGAAGCCGCGCGTGAAAAGCGAATGTCTACTGACCGTAAAAGTAGAGACGATAAGACTGATAATCAAAAGCGAAAAAATCGCAAATTAACACAGAGTACAGACACTTCGGATTCTGATGAGCCTAAAAAACATTCAATTTTTGATATCCCGGACGAGGGACCTACATATATTTCGATGTATGATAAAGTAAAAGCACGCTCATGTAAAAATATGCAAAAACAAGAAGAAGAGAAGCGACAAGAAAAGATAAAAGCTAAATTTAGTCAGTTGAAACAAAGTCGTGCTAAACGGGAAGAGAAAAAGAGATCAAGTTGGGATGAAGACAGCGACTCTGATCATGACGGTGGAAGAAGAAGACCTCAAAAGCTTTCTATGGATAGCTCCTCCGATGATGAACAGATCGTTGTGCAAAGCAAGAAGCGCGAGAAATCACGTTCTTTTGACTATGATTGTAAACAAGCCAATGACTTTCTAAATATACCCAGCACAGAAGAAGATACACAAAATAAACTCTCTCGTAAAAACTCTAGATCACGCATAATGTCAGATACATCAGATGATGAGAAATCTAAGAGAAGCATTAGTAAAAGCCCGAATTTCCTCAATGAAGTGAAAAAAGAGCTTATGTCCGACTCGGAGTTACTTAATGCTAGAAAAGATGAAAATTTACCAGTCACCGAAACAAGCTATGATAAAATAAAGAAAAACTCACTATTACATCTATTTGGCAAAAGTGACAGTGATGACAGCAAATTAAAGTCCGGTTTAGGTACAGACACTGATTATAAACCTTGTTTTCTTCCGAATTGTAACGATCTCTCTTCAGAAAGCGAATCAATGGCAATGCACAGGCATTGTGTAGAAGGTCGTAAGAAGCACAAAAAACGACAAAAGAAACACAAATTTTCGTTTTCTGATGATGAAACAAAGGGTGAAACTAATGATATAGGTTCGAAACACAGGCATTCTGATAAAGTTCGACGTCATAGTAATAAAAAGGAAAAACGGAAAGATAAACTTCGCGACAGTATTGATGGTGACGAAAGTCGTGACGAGAAAAATAAGAGTAGAAAGAATAAAACTTTGCTTAACAACTATTCTGATATTACAGAGGGAAACTTGAATAACACTAAAAAAGAAGGCAAAATGGAAGATATTTTTGGTCCGTTATCCGATGAGTCAGATAAAGAAACTAAAGGAATAAATCACAAACAAAATTCAATATTAAACGATTATGACTGTGCACTGTCTATGTCCAACGATAATATGAATATTAAAGTAACATCGGACGAAACGAGACAACGTGAAAAAGAAGATATGAAACGTAAAAGGGATCGGAAACGAAAGGAAAAAAGATATTTCTCAAAAGAGGATGAGAACAGTTTGGACGTGGATGCTGTCAGTAAAGCCATTGAAGCGCGATTATTTGCAGATTCTATAAATGATGAAGATAGTCGCATTAGAGCAGAATCGCCTTTGGAAAGTATATCTAAACATGAACAGAATGACGTAAACTACATGGACGAAGACCTTGTTATCGAAACTGGTGTTGGCGAAGTCCTTACCGAGAATTTGAAAAGAGATTGTCGAGAAAAGAAGAAGAAAAAGAAGAGGAGCAAAGAAGATCGCCAAAGTAGAAAAGAACATCATTTGTTTCACAACCATAACAAAATTGAGAAATCAGATCAACTTATTAATTCAACCATAACCTTATCACCAAAAACGTTGTCAGAAATCCCTATGCCAAGTGACCCAGAATCAACGTCAGCAACTAACAAATCTGATGAATGTGCCCTGTCTGAAACGCATAGTCTGCCGAGGTTGTCAGAAAGCCCATTAATTGTTATTCAGCCAGACGGTAATGCGGATACTAAAAGTAGTAATTCTGATATGACTACTTGCGTTATTTCGAATGATGGCATGAAATTGATGTCCGATGATTTTTCGACAATAGAAATTGACAAAATTCCTATGCCTGCACCAATTGAAACAATTGTCGAAGATATTAGCGAAATACCTTTACCCGAGGAGCCTGAACCCGTGAAACTTAATAAATCAGCTGAAAGTTTCAGTCCTTCCTTTAGCATGGAAACAGATGTCAGTGAAGACGCGGTCCGCAGTATTTCTAATTTCGAAAAAGAGCCTGATAAGAACGTCGAGAAGACTGATACACCTAATTGTCCAGTTGAAGAAAAAAGTGCAGAAAAACCAAGAGCTATTATTTCTCAAGAAGAAACTGCAGATGCAGTGGCGGCACTCTTAGGAGAGAGCTTTGGAGAAAAAGATAATCCGTTTACCAATTGTTATGAAGAAGCTGAAAACAACTCTACTCATCAAATCGAAATTGAGAGCTCTAACATGGAAAGTGAAAACATACCTGAGGAAGATGCCGAAGAAATGAGGCAAGCAGTCCAAAACTTAAATGCTAGTGAAATGGAAAAACCTGATACACCGGTTTCTGACAACGACCTTAACGACCTGTTAATCGATACCGATACGGAGGAAGCCGAGGACACTCCGCAAGATGCTATAGAAAGGTTACCGTTTAATATTATTGCAACCAATCAGACATTGAGTGCAAAACCCGCTCAAGTATCAGTTTCTACTAATGTTACTTCTACAACTTCTAATATAATAATTTCCAAGCCAATACAATCAATGCCTGTTTCGGGAACAAACGAAATTAAAGTCAAGGTAAGCGAATCTGACACTAAATTCCCGCAAGTGAAAAGAGATAATACTACTCACCAGATAACGTCCACGGCTACTCCTGTTATTACATCTTGGACATTGACAAATAATAAATTGCTGGAACCACATATTTTGAACATACAATCAAATAAATTGGTCGGGAGAGATGTAAATGAAAATAAACCCCGACACATAACAGCGAACATCGTGCAGATAAAAGCCCCGCATAGTCAGAATTTGCAGATAAATAACGCAACCAGGCCGATTATTTCACCAAATAGAATGAGTGCTCCATATCAAGTAATTAATCATGTGATTCGTCCTCACACCAATATGCAACCGCCAACAATAAAAATACCAGAACCCCACATTTTATATCAAAAATCACAAGGTATAGTCATATCACCTAGACTATCAAATGATCCTCGTATGCAAAGTCCAAAGGCGAGTCCACAAGGTAGGGATGGCATGACATCGCCTCGTCTAACAAACATGACAATTTTGAGCACATCTCCGCAGAACTTAAATGTGGGGATGGCATCTCCTAATGCAATCCAACAAAGATCTCCGGGTCAAGTTACTGTAGTGCGAATGCAACAACCACCATTAAGCCCTATTCAGGGAATGCACATACAACATGGTGCTCGAACAATGGTCTCGCCTAACAGACCTAACTCTGTGTTGGTACAAACTCAAGGGACTCCAATACATTTCAATCGATTACCTGTCACACCTGTATTAGCACCAATTTCCAAACAAATTCATGTAAATAGTATAGTTTCACATGGAAAGACCATCGGGGTGAACACGCCTACAATGCTCCATCAGCATAAAATTATATCAGATGATTCCGGAAAATGCGATCAAAGATCTGGACCCGATCATAGCAATACGAAAATTATTTTGTCTCCTACAAATTTGCAACAGAGTACCAATCCTACAGTAATGGCACAGAATCGTCTCATATCTATGCAGAATATGCATGTTGCAACAATGAATTCTTCTTTAAATATTTCTAACAAAGGAATCATCACTAACGCCAACCATATGCCAGAAAAACGAGAAAATCAGATACAAAAGGTAGATCAACATAACCATGTTCCATTTGGAGCGGCTCCGGTTTTTCATGTTAGTAGCATAAATCATACATCAGCGTCAATCATTCAAAATCCTTCAAAGGCAGTAATGTGTACAATTCAGGAAACAAATACCAGCAGGGGAACCGGGTCGAATGTAATTCACACGCTGAATAC
The DNA here is from genome assembly GCA_947623375.1 of Apotomis capreana. Taxonomy (NCBI): domain Eukaryota; kingdom Metazoa; phylum Arthropoda; class Insecta; order Lepidoptera; family Tortricidae; genus Apotomis; species Apotomis capreana. The sequence continues at coordinate 10,404,365 of OX392514.1, forward strand.
GCCCAGAGTTTTAACATCGGCGCCTGTTACAAATGTTATACAAACTGATGCGAACAAACCTCCACCATCAGTATTATCAATGGCCACTATCCGACCACCTACAGTGCTAACAAAATTAGATTCTACCAATACCGGCGTCACTACAAGCACTCTTACTAATGTCGTGATGACACCATTGTTATTAAAAACAAGTAATACTCCCAGCATTCCCAGAATAAACATGAAAAGTGATATGAGCACTGACATTAATCCTGCCATGTTAATGCAAAATCATTTGAATCGGGACAAAGTCGAAAAATTAAATGATGTAGAAATTAATTGCAAAACCCATACAGTAGTAAGCGATGTCCAAGAGAAACAAAAGGAAATATCAACTACTATTAAGCCGCCCAATTCGCCTGTAGAACATAATGCTAAATGTGAAACAGATTTTGAGGAGTTATTAAAGGATACCACCAATGAGATTAAAGTTACCAATGACCCGGAAAAGAAGTTAGAAATTAATGTTGGTAAAACTGTCACATTATTTTCTCAAACTCGCGAGAGACATGATAGTATCGATTGTATGAAGGATGTCCAAAGGCCTGACGTCCTAACCCCTGAATCAACAGCCTCCGAGGGGTCTGTCAGCTCTCAAAAAGAAACAAAGCTCTTCAATGATGTAGATAAAGACATATCAAATCCTGGTTGCCAAGAATCGGCTATCGACAAAAACTTAAATGAAATTAAGAAAGAACCTTACGAAGACACAAACGAAGCACCCGCTAAAGTAGGTCCTATAAATAATATCTTTAAATCGGAAAGTTTATCATCTTTCTCTAAAACCACTAAAATGATTGAAGATAATAAGTTTACAACACTTCTTTTACAAGAATCTATTGACAGCCAGATAAAAAGCATTGATGAAAACGATTCATGGAGTGCCAAAGACGTTAACATCGAGTCAGTTATTAAGAAAGTAGATTCTTTGTGCAATGAAAACTTTGAAGAGAAAAAAGAAGTTAAAACTGATATTGACGTACAAGTAAAACCTGTTCCGAATACATTCAATGTGTCAAATGATCCCATACCACTTCAAGAAACTGTTAAGCCTATGGACACTGATAATTTAAATGAAAGTGTTGCGGAGGGACTAGGCATTGAAAAGAGTACCAGTACTACTCCCAGTAAAAGAGGCGGCCGTAATATGAGGGGCAAACGATACGAAAAGAACTTAGATAGAGTACAAACTCGGCAGATCACCAAGCCGGCGCGAGGTGGAGCGCCCGGGAAGCGAGGCGGCAGGGGCAGAGCGAAGGTCGATAAGAAAATAAAGAATGCCCTCAGTACTATCTCTAATAACATGCCTGGAGACGTATACGATTTTCATGAAGACTCCGGAGATGAAACCTCAACATCACCCAATAAAGCCGAAACTCGCCCAAGATTAATTTTAACTATCAAAAGTCCATTAGGCCATTCTAACGCAATAGCTACTTCGACTCTCAGCATAGCACAAAAAGAAGCGCTCAAAAATACCGAGAAACCCGTCGTGGCTACAAATAAAGATGAAAAACCGGAAGATTTTGTTTCACCTTCGACGAACACGCGGAAATCGAGGCGCCTACAGGAAAAGGATGTACAAAGGAGCACAGTCGACGATGTGATAGACGACGTCATAAAAGGCGCGGCCGTCCCGGCCAAAGCCGCCAAGGAGCCCAACAAGAAGAGAGCGACGAGGCAGACCGGCGCTAAGACGAATCTGCAGGACAAGACGGCGGCCGCTGATACCAGGAAATCCCCGCGAGGCACAAAAAGATCTCGAGATCGGAGCCTCTCCTTTTCAGACGCGTCCATGGACAGCAGCGATGAGAGGGCGCCGAAGAAGGAGGATTCGGCGAAAGATCCAAAAGTTCCCAAATTGGCCGAGACCCCGAGCGTGTCGAAGATCGCCGTCGACGCGGAGGTCCCCAAGCCGGCCGGTCCGTCGATCTCGAGCAACCCGTCGCTATCGTCCGTCGCCCCGAGCCTCGCGGTTCCACCGATCGGAGGCGAGCCGTCGACGCCGAGCCATCCGCCGGCGCCCGCCGCCGACGCACCCGTCGTCCAGCCTCCGTCGACCGCGCCCCGAATCCCCGCCGTCCCCGACAGCCCGGCGCCCGTCATCGTCAAAGACTCGCCCGCGGCCAAGCCGGCCGTCGTGCCGCACGCCACGCCCACGCCCATCATGAAGCCCCCGAAGAAGATGATATCGGAGAAGCTGGCGATCGAGTCGGCCGCGACGGCCGCCGCCGCGCCCGAGACGCAGGCGTCGACGGCGCCGGCCGAGCCGGTGCGCGCGCTGCCCCCGCGCGCCGAGCCCGAGGCGGCGCTGCGGCGCGCCGACGCGTGTCCGCCGGGCGTGCCGTCGCCCGCGCACCTGCTGCCGGCCGCCACCGAGGCCACGGACGAGCGCGTGCAGTCGCCGGCGCTCCCGCACCGCCCGCTGCCCGCGCTGCGACCGGCCGACCGCGCCACGCCTGTGCTCATGAGGTGAGCATAACAACCGTTACCTGATTGTGTCAGTAGAGCGGCAAACTGATATTCATATTCTAGTAGGTAAAACTATAGCTCCGTATTCATGTTTCACGTATTTGTATCTGTTGTGATAGGGCCGGCGAAGGCGAGGGCGCGCTGCCGCGACGCTACGGCAGCGTGGCCAGTCTGCCGCGCGGCGCGCAGCACCCGCAGCACGCGCTCCTTCACGCCAAACCCGTGCCGGCCGCGCCGCACCACCATCCAGGTAACTTCATCCGTATACTAACTAGGACTAGACTGGATTCTTCGTAGTCGGGTATCCATTAACCGACGTGTGGGCGTGTGACAACCGCGTGGATATATGCGTACGTATGGGCAAACATAAGTACAGAAATTTTAAAACTGTATTCTACGATTAGATTTTTCAATCTACAATTGCTCAATTAAGGAAAACTTTGTAATATGTAGCGTCGGGATAGGGTTCAAGCCAAAACTCAATGATGCTGGTCATAGTTGTATTAAACTAACTCTAGTTCAGTCCTCTTATGCTACAGTACTCTTATATATATATAATGCTAATCTACGTGACTAAGAGAGGAAATCCCTTATCGGTGGATAGCACTCTATCTTGTTACGTACTATATCTACGTACGTGTGATCAGAGTGTTTGCCTATCACAACAACACGCATAATTTCTGTCCCGTTCTTAATCCATTTATTTTTTAAGGAGCTGCTTCCCGTGGTACCATCACCTGCGTGCCGACCATCAGCCCCCAGGGACAAATCGCTTTGGTGAGTTTACGTGACCAAATAGAGTGACAACGCTTCTTAGACACTTATATGATTATTGACTATTTGTTACATTTATCCAGAAATACCAAAAAAAATAACTTAATTTTACTATATTTCTGGGTAGTTTTAATAGATATTGTTTTATAATACCACTTTAGAGCTATTGTAATTAATTAGGTGGCTTATAATTGTAATTTTGTTCATGCCGCTCGGGATAGTCTGCCGACTTAGTTAGAAGCCCTCCGCCTGCACATCAACATACTTCTCCAGTTACCCCGGTATACCCTAATGTAACTAAATTTATGCGCTTTTACTTCGACCCCTAAATACCCTGATCCTTTATAGTATAAGTAAAATGTCGCACATTATATCGATTTAATACCATGTCAGCTCCAGCTTTTTTACAATAATAATTAATAATATATGACCATGCAATAGGTCCTATTCTTTTCTAACTTCAATTTTAAAGTATTGTTCATTGTTGAAAACAACTCGACATTTTATGATAAACTTTACATCGAGTAGATATAAAATGAAATGTATAGGTATACTTATGTGTAATTGTGTAGTTATGTTGTGTTAAATATACCTATTATACTAACAATAGATGTGTAAGTTAATGTAATACTAACAATAATGGATCCTGGTCATCTGAATAAAGAGTTTTAATTATTATTATATATTGCGCGTCATTAGAAATAGTTGTAAGGGTGTTGTTCGTTATTTGCAGAGCGACGGGATGTATTCCCACTTCTCGCCGCAACACTACCAGATGTATCAGCAACACTTCCGTGTCGCACAAGCACAGGACAGTCGACCAACACCTCCTCAATATTCACGGTAACGTACCGAGCAGACTATTATAATGTCTCGGTTGAAAGATGGACCCGTATTACTCGTCTCGATCGATCGTCTGTTGCTTACTTTGTCGTCTCTACAATAATGTCCTATTATTCAGACTTTAGTGTATTAAAATAAAGTATTTTGTTTTATTAAGTGTAATACTAATACGGTATCTGATAACGGCTCAAATCAGCTAATCTATGAAATGTCAAAAACGATTTGTTAGTTTGAAGTTTCTATGAAGATACGGGCTTGTCACGTCATAAAAATCAGTAGTCAAACCACGTCTTCTTTTTAGTTTTCGTCCGTTAAGATGAGTATAATGTCGAAAAAAGTTTGGTAGTTTATTGGTTGGTGTTTGGTGGTTCCAAAATATTAATCTGCCATATTAATGTACGGGCGTCTTTTCTCCTCAGTATAATTGATGATATTGGTTCCGCAGAGTGCTGGAGGCGGACGTGTCGGAGGCGCCGACGCCGCCGCTGGAGCTGCGGCGGCCGCCGTCCGCGCGCGTGCCGCGCCCCGCGCACTCGCCCTCGCCCGCAGACCGACATATCAGTGAGTATCCGTTGGTTATCAATACCTCTACTGTAGCATCGTGTCGATCGTATGTCATATTCATTTTTGAATGTCTGAAATGATTAAATTAATTTAAGATTAGTACGAAAACTATGTTAAGCTACTTTTGTAGGAATGCTACTTGGCGTGATCATAATAAACCATGATACAAGTCCCCTTTCCTGGGAAAACGTTTATCATCACAGCCCTATAGCAATAGTATATTACTGCCGAGGCCGGGAAAAGTCAGTTCGTGGATGAGTATGATTTTCAATAATACGAATCTGCGAACTGACATTCCCGCCGAGTCTTGTATAGCGCTTTTCTCCAAATATGCTTGGAAATAATCACCAATCTACATTTTAATTTAATGTTTCAGTACCATGAAGTTCATTTGGTACTTATTTTTTTTAGGAATAGGAATAAAATTTCGGGTCCGAATCATATGTTTGATTTATTACAAAATATATTAATAAGAATTAAATATATATGAAAACACAATAACAAAAAATATGCACATAGGTAATTATAAATTTTAGTTAAATGAACAACTTCTAAACACACTGTTTTTTTTTAGAAACCATACCATATTTATCATTCGGAGAAGATCATAAGTTCAAAATAACTTTTATATTGATTTGGACACAATCATTTCTGTTTTATTTTTTATTTGTTTACGTTTGGTACACTTATTAATTTTTAAATCACTCATTAAATATCATCATATTATTAAAATTAAAACTGTCGTGAGAAATCTCTAATAAATAATTAAGAATCATGAAAATAAATTAACCGCATATAAGATTATTATTCAAATTATTTGTCCGTTATTCGAAATTTGTGCACATTTCAAATACATTAACAGTAGCAGAGCAAAAAAATGTTTAGTGCAAGAACTAAACGCAGAGAACAATTAAAAAGTTTATAATAGTTTTTATTTTTTAAATTTAGTGGACAATTGGCTGTATGGTGAATTATCAAAGTCTTTGAAAAAATTAAAAGTAAAAATGCAGTAACCGGCCAAATTAAGATTACCCTCATTTGTATGAGACGTTATAAATAAATAAATAAATAAATAAATATTAAGGGACAATCATACACAAATCGACCTAGTCCCAAACTAAGCAAAGCTTGTACTATGGGTACTAGACGACGATATACATAATATATAAATACATATATAGATAACATCCATGACCCAAGAACAAATATTTTGCACAAATATTTGCCCCGGCCGGGATTCGAACCCGAGACCGCCGACTCAGTAGGCAGGTGTCTACCAACCGAGCCAAACGCGTCGTCGTTATAAACGGAAGGTGTGTTTTTTACTTAATCGTCTTATTTAAATAATATTGATTTCCCGGCTAAGGCCAATAATATATATTTTTTTTAATTTTCATTAACGCCTTCTAAATATAACGAACGATTTCGCGGTCCAGTTTTACTACATTAATGGCAACATTTCCAAGCAAGTTGGAGAAAACACTTTATTTGGAAATGTTACATATCGTCACTACTCATTATCATCTTTGATCTTGAATGCCGTCGACAGACAGGTCAGATAAATGTTACCCGAGACTCGAGAGCTTAACGAATATCGAATCCATAACGTATCTTACTTCTCAGAGGCTTCGTCGGATTACCGACTGGCGCATTGTCAAATTTCGCACAGGACGGCAACTCGAAATTATCAGTTATCACCCGATAGCGTCGGATAGCGTGTGACGGGTCGTATGAGGTCTCGGGTCCCCGTCCCCGGCACCGCCGAGCCGCCTGTGCACTGTGCACTGTGTGCAGGCCGCGACGTGGGCCGGGACAGCAGATGGTCAGCGGTCGTGTGTGTGTTGCAGTGTACGCCGTGGGCTGCGGGCGCTCGCCGCCGCCGGCGCACGGCGTGTCGCGGCGGCCGGGCGCGCTGCCGCCGGCGCCGCCCGGCCCGCCGCACGCCTCGCAGGTGCCGCGCGAGGCTGATTCCTTGCAGATGCTTCTCAGGGTGAGTTCTTCTTTATTATATACATCTCCAAATCTCAGACAACCTCACGCGAATCTATCTAGTCCCACAGTAAGCTCTAGTTGGTTTGTGTTATGGACGCTAGACTACGATATACATATTTATATAGATATAAATACATAGCGAATGACATCCATGACCGAGGCACAAATATTCGAGTTCATCACACAAATATTTGGCCTTGCCGGGATTCGAACTCGGGGCCGCCGGCTCGGCAGACAGCTGCTTTACCAATGCGCCAACCGCGTCGAGTTTGTTGTTTAATGCCGGCTCTAATTGCTCATCAAGATAAGTTTTAATTCGAAAACCGCACATGTCTACGTTGAACGTATCTTGAGATCCATTACGGCCTTCCAGGATCCATCATCAGGTTTATTTTATGATGCCGGCGCTAATTGCTCGTCAATATAAGTTTTAATTCGAAAACCGCACATGTCTACGTTGAACGTATCTTGAGATCCGATCCATTACGGGCTTCCAGGGTCCATCATCAGGTAAATTTTATGATATTCACTCTAAGTGGTGATTCAGGATGAGTCGAAAAGCGAAAACGGTTTGCTTGTATTCAATTAATTAGCTTAAAACTAAATGACAAAGGAATGGATCCACCAAGCTCGTATATTCCCGGGAACAATGGGAATTTTCTTGGAATATACCCAAATGAGAATTAGCCGGTAACGGGAATTTCTCAACTGCACAGCACAAGTGTTATGATGAACAACTACGAAAAAACTACGTTTTCTTGAACAACTACTTTTTAATATTTTTGTTAACTTACACACCCTGTAGCTCCCAAAGTATGAGTCGTAGAGTAAAAATGAATATGACCAAATTTGTAGGAAATTTTATTTAGAAACTTTTGTCCTTAGTAATAATAATGCTATTTCTACAAATATTCGAGTTGTGAGCAAAAATCTGAAAAAAGGTACCTTCAAACCTCCCCTACTCCCTTAGCACAGCCCCCACCCTTGAGGACTTTTAGTATGTTCATATAGACACCATAGGGTATAACTGTACCAATTTTCAAAACTACACGAATTATTTCCTCTGATTGCCCATATTCGGCTTAATTTGCTTGACCTACTGTTCAACGACACCCTACACACTAGTGTTGGAACGAAAAAAAAGAAACACCCGCACTTTAGGTGTACGGGAGGCACTTGAAAAAGATTTTTTTTTAGTTTTTATTTTAACGTTTTGTCGGCGTGATACATACACATACTCATACCAAATTTCAGTTTTCTAGTATTAATGATCACGGTGCTTAGCCGCGGACGGACAGACGGACATGGTGAAACTATAAGGGTTCCTAGTTGACTACGGAACCCTAAAAACCCTTTTGAGGAAATATTTATTCTGCAAGATCTCCTCCGCAGGTGAAGGCCTCCTCCTAAGATGCCCAATTAGCTCTATCTTGAGCTATTTCCATCCAGGTTGAACCAGCTGTTTTATTTATGTCGTCCGCCCATCTCGTACGCGGTCTTCCTCTGCAGCGTTTCCCACTTGGGCCTTTCCACGAGGTCACTCTTATGGTCCATCGGTCGTCTGTCAGTCGTGCTACAAGCCCCGCCCATTTCCATTTTAGCTTTTGGGCATTTTCTAAAGCATTAATGGCTTTTGATTGCTATGCGTTAGGCAATTGATTAGTTGTGTAAAAATAAACGATTTGTATGTTATTGCAGCGTTACCCGGTGATGTGGCAAGGGCTGCTGGCGCTGAAGAACGACTCGGCAGCCGTTCAAATGCATTTCGTGGGCGGCTGCATGGACGTGGCGGGCGACACGCTCCCGCGACACACGGACGGCTCCACGCCGCCGCTGCGCATCGCCCAGCGCATGCGCCTCGAGCCCGCGCAGCTCGACCAGGTCCACCGCAAGATGAAGGTATGATTTTATACTAGAGATTGCCCGCGAGCTTCATTCGCGTGAATAAAAAAGTTACAATCACCCAATTTTGGTTTCCTTGTAATAGGGTAAAAGGTATCCTATATCGATCTGTACATATCCAAAAGTAATTAAAATTCGTCGAAAAATATCCCTCTATAACCATGAACATATTGCAGATGGAGAGCGAGCATTGCATCTTGCTGGCGCTGCCGTGCGGCCGCGACCACATGGACGTGTTACAGCAGTCGACCAACCTCAGCGCCGGCTTCATCACCTACCTGCAGCGCAAGCAGGCCGCCGGCATCGTCAACGTGGCGCCGCCCGGACACCAGCAGGTGCGTGGCATACACTCCAAACCCTGCACCGGGCGACCAGAGGTCGGGGGGTCGATTCCCCACTGTTGGCTTCTTATTTATCCTTTGTATTTATATATAAATAAAAAAACCTAATTTATCGTTTATTACAGGCCATGTACACGGTGCACATCTTCCCGTCGTGCGACTTCGCCAACGAAAACCTGAACCGCATAGCACCCGACCTCATGCACCGCGTGGCCGACATCGCCCATCTACTCATCGTGATCGCCACCGTGTGAGCGCCGCGCCCCGCGCCCCGTCCTCAGACGGACACGCCGCGACCGCCGCCGGACAGCCCGCGCCGCGGACAGGCCGCCCTGTCGGCCGTCTCGTGCCTTCTGTCTCGCGTCCGCGGCCACCCTGACGAGACGCCGCTCCCCGAATATGATGATTAACATTTCTCCAACTGATTCTAAATCTATAATCGGAAATGAAACTTAAGCAAGCTTACGATTAGATGATTAATAATGCATTGTAAATACGGCCAGGTTGTGAAACTTTATTAACTTAATTTTTTATCTTAGTTAGCAACTGACCTGGTAGAGACCGTCAAGAGATCGATATGGAAGCTTTTTGATAGTGGACAGAATGATAAATGTTCGTAGGAATTGAGTCTTAATACCTCTATGAAGCTGAACTCTCGTTGTAGTGATGTAACGTTAGTTTATTTATTGTTACGGCGGGGCCGCTGCGAGGCTCCGCCCTGTATAAACAAACTCTCACATAAATAGGTAAGCCGCCGTCACTTATTTAAGTGCTAGATTAAGGACTTAGCTTATTTGTAAAATACTTTTGTTATGGTCGACTGGGTTCGACATTATTCGGAGTTTAAATTTATATAAAAAAAATAAGATAAATAGATGGCAAAAGTCGGTTGATAAAAATATATTTTAGTTTTGGGTTCTGTTAGATGAGTGGCAATCTATCGAGCATTTTTTATTGTTAGTGTATATTGTTATTTTGTTTTAAGCGACTAGGTCTAAAGTAACTTAAATTCTGTAAATACCGAATCTATTCGTACTAAAAATCGATTTATTCGCTTAGATTACGGTAGGTAAAGGAAACTCATCATTCGAGTGATTACTGTTTACTTGTAAAAATGTTAGTCGAGAAGTATATTAAACAGTAAGGGATAAAAATACACATGGAAAATAAACTGTGATTCTGACTTTTTAATGTAGACTTTAGGTAGTCTTATGGAAAATGAAGAGCAGTGAAATAATTATTACGGCGTGCGTGAAGCGAAGCACAAATGAGTTGGACGCTGATGCAATGCGGTGACGCATGCGTCATGCGTCACGTGTCACGTCACGCCGCGTCCGCGGACGGCGCGGCTCGTGCGGCCGCGGGCTTCATCCATAACCCTCATCCGTCACTTAACATCATGAGAGGTGCTTGACAAAAGACCGGAGATACTACTTGACACTATTTGTACGATGTTAAACACATTATTTATATTTTTGATGTGACAAGTAATAGTTAATTTAGTTTTATCTATTATTTCTTACATCAATGGGTGTGTACAATTTTTGTATTTAAATGTGCTCTTTGAATGATCGTTCCTTTTTTCGTTTAGATTTGTATATTTTTTTGAGACTACTTGTAGATGATTACTTAATATTTATTAATAATCATGCCATTTTGTTGATTGTGATTGCTGAGGTGTTGTTTAGAGTACCTGCTCTTTTGTCAGCGTCCCTCGACGTCCCGTACCCGTCTTAGCCGCCACAAAACATTATCACAACCCTTGCCCATGCATCGCCGCAGTTCCAACGATTACATTCATAACCGACGCGGTTACTACAACGCTTCTTATCCTGTTCCTTTACTATTCCCCCTTACTTGTAATTTCATGACTGCAAAACTAACAATATTGTACTTCTCATAAGTTTCGTCTGCATTGTGTACTAGCGATTCGATTCGAAGCAGCCTTTTGCCTCCCTAAGTACACAGTAACAACTCATCGGCATCTCGCATAAATTGTATAGTTAGATAATGGTGCGACTGAGCGGTCGTACGCCAAAAGTACAAAATATTTTATGTATTGTAATTTTGTATGTGTAATAAAAATAGCAAGTAATAGCACAGGTATATACTATTATGTATATTATTTTTAAGATATGAAACTATATAATGTATGAACGACATTTGTTTGTCATGTTTCCGTCGCAAACAGTTCTCGAATTAGCTAGGAGGAACACTAACGAACTCATCACTTCGTCCATTAATTTTAAAAATATAATTTTATTAGCATACAGACGCCCAATGATGTACACTCTATATTTATTCCACCTTGAAGTCCTTATAAAGGAAATCAATGTAAATAAGTCTTCATAAAACTTAGATACAGTATTTAGGCTTCATATTGAAAATTATGAGATAGGTAACAAATGAGAATTATGAAAGAAATATTTATTGATTGTCGTAAAATTGGTATTTACTTATTTTTCTTGTTTAACAAGGATGTAGTTATCTAAAAAACAAACCTGTCGCAGACAACACTACTATATCGACAGATCGACACGACTAGAGTTCGGACTCCCCCCAATATATAACTGCATCCTTACTTTTTGCTACTAAAAAAATGTCAATTATTAATATTTAATACTTTCTCAAATTCACTATGCTCTCCACTGGTCGACCGTTTTGATAGTTTGGTTTAACAGTGTCGTTAAGTAAGTTAATGCAGACTTAAGTAATGTATCTATTGTAAACTAATGTGAGAAGTATAATATGGTTTTGTTAATCGATTATCCCGGAGTCCCCCGGCGGCCTGCAAGCGGACACCGTCTGCCGGGGACGGTGCGCAGGCGGTGTGCGCGCGCCGGGCGGGGTGGCGCGGCGGCGTGTCGCGCGTGCGGCGTGCGGCATGCGTCGTGCGGCACGCGTCGTGCGGCACGCGGCGAGCGGCGCGCGTCAGCCGCGTCTGCGGCGGTCTGTGGCGGCGGCTGCCGCCGGTGTGTGAGATAATAGAGTTTAAATATTTGTAAAATTAACATTTGATCTCAAGCGTGCAGCAAAAGTGAAAGTGAGAGAGATAGATTGTTGTATCGCAGCAGCCGCATCCAGACGCCTCCGCTCCCGCCCCAATCAGTTTTCATTATAGCAGAGTAAGGATATAAAAATATTGTGATCATAATTATATTATAGTTTTAAAATGCTAGGAATTAGGAATAATTGTATATTTTGTACATATTGAAAATAGTATTGTATCTTACTTCCCTTTATCCAAACGACCCAAACTCCTGCGTGTTATGTACCTCCTACCTACCAATACTATTAAAAAAAATATTACATAAAGTGCTGTGTTTTATTTTAGCTATGTTGAAATCGTTCTATTGTATATGTACAGTCAGCTGCTGAAAAATATACACGATTAGTCCGTTTAAAAATATAATTAACAGGATTTTTGAACGAACTAATCGTTTTATCTTGTGTAGCTGAATGTACCACGTTGTGCCTTTAATCTTATAGTCTTATTGATATATCTTATAGATATAATTATATAACTCGTATAGTTTAAGCTGGTGCTACATAATATTATATATATTTATGATTGTAACAGAATGGCATATGCGATTGTCAATAGACAAGGAAAACATGAATCCTAGTAAAATACATGTTCATACCAGCGCATTTCTACCTGAATGTTGAGGGGTATACCTATATAATACAATCCCTATGACGCAAATCGTTGCTGCATGGTTGCTACACGCGGGACGCAATCTATCAAAACGAATAGCATGATCGATGTGTCAGTTCAGTGCTCCATCTAGTGGGGAACTATGGAGCCAATTTAGTCTATCGCTGGGTGCGAAGCAAAGAATATTGGTGCGAAGTAGGTGGTGGGGAACCACGAATAGATCGCAGCGCGCGCCGTGGCCAAAAAAGGAACTTTCGTCAGGCCAACTGTCACTTTTACTAGCGTAATTAAGGCATCTAAAAATAAATAAATATGCGGCACGAAACCTGCAGCGTAGTTAATTGCAAAAACAATGGCAAAAACAGTAATCACAAATTCAAAAACAGTAATCATAAATAAATAAATTTCCACAACAGTTGGAAACGAGAACAACGAATTAAATGGATAATCGCTATCAAGAGGGAAAAGTTAGTATAACCTGTAGAACAAAATTTTTAATATTATATCTTGTATGTTGTAGGCAGTAGCATGTTTATGCGTTTATTTTCTTTTACATTTTGGACATGTTGAGCAAAAACGAATTGTTTCCCATTTTATTGTAGTTTGGGATTTGAAAGCGATGTTGTGTTTGATTGAGCAGAATCCAGTTATAATAATTAATTTGGCCATTTAACTGAAAAAACAAAATAATCTGTATTATTACGAAAATACAGTCATAATTGATCGGTTGCATTATGCATCAAATGCGTTATTCGGTTAAATTTGTTTATTTTATAAATTAAGGTAAGGTGGGGGAAGATTGAATGGTTTTTTGTCGAGATAGACAGTGTTGTTTTAAAACCCTTATAAAATAAAAATCTATTTATATCCCTTCAAGTGTATTAATTGGAAGGCATGGGCAAGGGTTATATTTTTGTATTCTGTTGATAAAACTCGGCTATGCCTATTCTAATATATAAAAATAATAAAATAAAATACACTTTTGTCTAAAAAATTGACGGGTCAAGATGGAATGGTGGTGGGGTAAGATTGACATAGTTTCTAAATGCTTTTAAATGCATGCAAACGGTGGCTGTTGCTCGTTATTAAATAGAGTTTCTTACGCTGAACACATACAGCTGATTTTTGCTTGAATATTCCTGATAGGTAACGAGAAAACTACAGTAGAAAAAAAAACTATTTCACTCTTACCCCGCTATATAGGAAAAAGGACAGTGATTCTCAAACTTTTAATTGGACACTTAAAAACTAAACACTTTTTTTTATATTATGAAGATCAGTTTTGAATCATAATAACGGTTTAATGATGATAAATTCTTTATTTTACCAAAAAAATTATAAAAAAAGAACCGACTACAATAAAACTAAAAATCCAAAAAGAACCCGTTCAAGTACAGGTTACATTTGACTCACCCTTTGAAGTCGGTCCCAAACCACTCAATTATTATATTTTATTTATATATTATAGTTTACATGAGGTTTGGCATCGACATTGGCACGTCGCACAAATGCTTATCGACCATTTGCCTCCAGCGGATCCTGCAGTATTTCGGTCACGTGGCTAGACGCGAGCCAGATAGTTTGGAAAAGCTCATTGTAGTTGGCCACGTGAAAGGAAAAAGGGCCCGTGGGAGATCACCAACTCGATTGACCGATGCCGTGAAAGAAGCCTGTCAGGAAAATCTACAGGCGTCAATCCGGAAGGCAGAAAACCGTGTGGAGTGGAGAGCTTTGGTGCAACACATAACGGCCTCAAATGGTCACGACCCTCAGTCATGAGGAAACGAGGAAGAAGAGAGAGAAGTTTTATTGAAGTCGGTTCCACTTTTTTTTTGCTTTTTAGTGATAAAAAAAAAAAATACTTATGGCGGGATAATCGGGGAGGTCTTGAAGGCATGAATCTCGTTTGAATTATCTCCTAACTCCTAACCGTTAAGGACTTGTACCTTCCATCATCAGCTCAGCATTGTAAGATGATGACTACCATATGCAAATACTTAATTAGTCTTAGAAAATATATGAAAAACAATATGAGTGCCTACAAAAATTCAGGAATTCCTTCCATTCCTCATGGATTTCGTCATCAGATTTTCACCAAAATTTTATGGGACCAACCTTGAAATGTTTATTCATGAATCTAAAAAGAATTTTTCAAATCGACTGATAAATGACGGAGTTCTGAGGTAACAAACATAAAAAAGGGGTGTTTTCTTGCAGCATGATTGATTAATTTTGTTACAAATTAAGTCGGATAGGTACATGTATAATATTAGGAAATGAAACATGAATATGTGTTCCATTTGACATACATTTAAAATCCGCGTAGCAAATTAATTCAGAGTCTTAGGTGCTTACATTTAAAATAACAAATACCTTGGGAACAAGACAAAATATTATTGATTATCCAGAGATCACGACACAACAAAAGTATTTGTATGAGGCAGCTTTAATTGTTGAACTGAATTAAACTCAACGCGCAAAACAAGTAGGTAGGTATCATAAAGGCAAATCTACTCGTCACTAAATAAATTAACAGATATAAAAATATAAAAGAATTATTCAAATGGAAAGTAGTGTTACTGTTCCCAAACGAAAAATTCATAGAGTTATCTTATCTTTAAAATATGTCAAAAACAACCAATTATAAATTACAGATTTATTGAACACTGAGTGGGTGCTCTTTGATCTGACGATTTCACTCAAATCGACTTAGTCACAAACTAAGAGAATATTGTTTTTAGAAGCTTTTTATTAACTTGCATTGTATGTTTAATGTATGTTTGTTCGGGTGAAATCTTCCAACTCAATTTTGAAGCAGATATCGTCAACCGATTGAGCTGAAATTTTGCATACTTACTGAAGTTTGATGACAATACAATAATATGGTACCATGGGGCTGATCTGATGATGGAGCCGGAAGGTGGCCATAGGAACTATAATAGAAAAAGCAATCCTACCGAGCTTGGGCTCTTTAAAATCGTCTCAGTGAGCATTTGATGGATATCCAAAGAAAAGTACAGTCGACTATAAAAGCTTGCCACTAAAATGTCATTTTTGACAGAAACTTATTATAATTATAAATTTCAAGACTCACTATATGTTTCATTTATACTTCACAATAACTACATATTTACCTTATCATGAGGCCAATAAAAAAAAATTGGTTAGTTAATAATTTTTTTATGTCCAAAGTTTGAGAATCTGTCTGTTTTTCTATGACTTTCAAAAACGGGGGAAGATTGAAGCATTACTATTTCAATGTTACCCCATTGAAATTGACTGGGGAAAGATTGAAGCTTGTCGTAAATCACAATATAAGAGTAATAGATACACCTAGCACTAGTAAATACATATAAAATCTAAAATAATACATAAATATTCAGTCAAAACTTTTATTCACACCCTATTAATCAAGTTATGAAACACGGGGTAAGATTGAAAATCGACGAACTGACCACGAAATGCTGACCTTCACAAAATAACACATAACACGCGTCTACGCACTCCGAGCGGTCTCGGGCGACTGACTGGCGGATCCTAATAAAATGGCGGTTTAATTGATGATACCAGCATTAAAAAAAATAAAAAATTTAGGGAGTAATGTGCCACTTTTTATCTTTCCCCTTTTTTCATCTTCCCCCACCTTACCTTACTTCTCGTGAAGACAGCCATGAAAAGGTCCGTGTGAATTACATCTGAAAGTTATTGATTTTGCCATTTTAGACGGGAAATAAAGAAGGTCAACGTTTTATCGACACTATAGATTAACATGATCGAATAAAATGAAAGAAAATTACGATATTTCATTGAAATTATTTGTTTGTTTACTTACTCTTCGTAAAGACAGTCAGCCATTGTCATCGCGCACCCAGCGAATTAAAAAGTTAGGACGGCGACCAATTCTTGTATGAACGTGTGCATCTGTGCACAGTCATGTACTAGTATTATAATGAAATAATGAACTTTATTCTGCAAGTAGGCCACAAGGGCACTTTTACATGTCTGAGTCTACCGGCATTTCACAAGAGGAGACCACTGTTGAGAAGAAACGCCGAAAGAAACTCAACAGTAAAGGGTCGTTCTCTCATTTCGTCCCAATTTGGCTTTTTTTCGATTTTGTTTTTTTTTAGGAGCTATTTTGTTGATATTGATATCAATTATGTGGATACTCGTTTTATATATCATTCAATGAAAGGCACGTCTATATTAATGTTATTTAGAAAAAAAAGGGGTGGAATGTAATGAAGGCGTAGATGGAAATGAAATTCGACTGGAAGGAAATGAAACGAAAATGTATGGGAATGAAACGTGTACAAAATGTATTGAATCCAGACTGGAATTAATTTGATTCATGGCAATTTATGGATGCCTAGGAATAAAATAAAGTATATACTCCTAAGTATTTACTTTTCCAGACTCAACATTCAAAAACTTATCTGTTACATTATACGAAATCTTAAAATTTCTCAATTACAATTTTTTTAATTTAAATTGTGCATGTTACATTTAAATAAAAAAACCTACTTAAGACTTAATGAACAAAAGTCCAAAATATTGTATTGCAAAAATTATTCTGTTCAAGTGCACTACAATACACTGCACTCGTCTTTTAAATTGTTGAATGAAAAGTAACAAACGAGCCTAATATATAAATCACAAATCCACTACAAAAATCCACTGCTGGACATAGAGGACTCTCCCATGGAGGAGAGCTCAGTGGCGTGAGCTCGGTTTTCAGCTCTCCTCCTCCAGTTACTACCCGCTGTCCTACGAATGTCGTTGCTCCACTTTGTTACAGGGCGTCCTACACTACGTTTACCGATTCGTGGCCTCCACTCTAGAACTCATCGCTCCAGTGGACATCGGTTCAACGACAGAGATATGACCAGCCTACTGCCACTTCAGCTTGCTTATTCGTTGTGCTATGCCGGTAACTGGTTGTCTGTCGAAATACTTAGTTTCGGATTTGATCCCTAAGACACACCGAGCAGCATAGCTCTTTCTATGGCTCGCTGAGTGGCTTTGAATTGGTGGACTAGTCGTATGGTGCGTGGCAACGTGTCAGCTCCGTAGGTCATGACAGGTAGGATGCACTGATTAAAAACTTTCGTTTTAAGGCTTTGAGGTATGGGCGACGTGAAGACTCGACGCAGTTTTACGAATGCTGCACAGCCCAGTTATATTCGCCTCTTAGCCTTATTGTCTATGTTGACTCTGCCTAGTTGGAGCATTTGCCCAAGGTACACGTATTTGGAAACAACTTCAAGGGAGAATCCATTTACGGCGACCAGTCCCGGATCAATATGTTCATTGAACATTACTTTGTTTTCTAAATTCGTCTGGAGACAGACGAACTTTCCAGGCTATCTAGCAAGAGTTTCAGGTCCTGCAGAGTCTCAGCCATGATGACGATGTCGTCTGCGAATCGTAGGAGAAAGACTTGTTGATCATTTATATTAATGCCACTATTTTTCCAGCCCAGCATCTTGAACATATCCTCCAATGCGTTAGTGAACAGTTACGATGATATAACGTCACCTTGTCGCACTCCTCGACGCAGGTCCATATATGTTCTTCCTGCTGGTTCTGTACTTGCAAAATCATCGTGGCAGCTGAATATAAGCATCTCCTCCAGTCGGCTTGACATCGCTGCAAGGACTCCAGAACAGACCAAGTTTCGAATGATCGAAACTTGGTTATTTTCACAGCGTTATTTTTAAACTATAAATGAATGTTTTCTTAGTTTAGATTTAGATAGACTTATTTTTATTGGGCTATAGTTAATTTGTTGTGTTACTAATTTACTTAATCACATCGAGACAATAAATATCCATAAGTACTTTATTTCAGACTTGTTGACTTTGTCTCCAAAATTTTGATCATCACTTTGACAACTAATTATCACTCATTCAATCTAATTGAACCAGAACACAATATGTTCGCAGGGTATAAAGCTGCCTCGACACGCAAAACAGCTAATAGATCTGAATGCAACTGAGTGCGGCAAATCTTTTGTCTAAATTGCCTGATGTACTTTTGTTGTACCTTTAAATCTGGGGATGTGAGCCAAAAACCTTTTTTTGAAACCTCCTCCTCGGGTATTATCATCAATTCCACTATCTGAACATTTTGTTTAACTACTTGTGCAAAATCTTGAAAAGACCCAACGTCTCCTCCATATATTACATAGTGACCACTATCAGCCGTCCTCTTTACGACTGCACCAACAAGGAATAGATTTCATCTTTCAATTTTGTCAACATGTCATGATTGAGGGTATTGGCTCATGGTACAGAATTTGGTTCTTACACATTTATGATCACATTTATGATCATCGATGTAATATATAACGCCAGTATCTACGTCACATGTAACAACGAAATATATTTAATCATTCCCATCCAAATCCATTCATTTCCTTCCTCGAAAAAAAAAAATGGAAGGAACGGATGGAAATGAATTGGAAAGAAATGAACTTTCAGCACTTAAATCCAAATTATTTCACTTTCTTTCGTGCTTCAAGGTCACCAAGGAAACTAAATGATGGTCCACTCAAATGTTAATAAATAACGTGCTAGAGAAATAATTTGCATTAGAGAATTTCTAAATATACCAAGGATAGTAATTAAAGCTTACCCGTGACAAAATCAAAAACCAACGAAGAGAATTCAAATATTTCTCAAACCACGTGCGTGCGGTCTCCCTCGTTGAGATGCTTTGGTAGTCTGAGGTAGCGAGTACGAACGGCGATTACGGTCGTCGTGGATAAGGATGCGTATATAAACTTAAAATACATTTCAATTTTCGCGGAGGGAAATGAAGTTATTTGTTTGACAAAGTGAAAAAGTGCGTTCTCGGCATGGTATATCTACTCTAGTTAAGTTTTCAATGCACTCACATAATATTTAATACGTATTTTACGCATAAACTACAAAAACACGATGGGTTTCTATGAAAAAAAATGAGGTATTTTGGTTATAAAGTTAATGGAACGCATTTTGACACAGGAGTGGAATGAAATTTTGATAGGTTTTTCAAGAATATTTTTTAGATTTTCAGGTTTAGCCTAATTATTTAAATTATTCCCTATGCGTAACTTGTTAACGAAACTTTATGAAGTAGCCATGTTCGGAAATTATTATTTCTTACACTCGATTCGGGCCCAAACACCAAATTGGGACGAAACGAGAGAACGACCCTAAATATTTTTTTCAGAAAGCATAAGTACTATAAGTAGTTACTTAACTATTACAATGATATAAACTTAACTATACGTAGTTCTACAAGAAAACATATTAAATATTTATTTTTATTAAAGCAGTAACGTCTGCTAACGTAAACTAAATGTTTACAAATGAAGCGAAAATTGAAAAATTTAATGATTCGAACCTGCGTTTCCAACGGCTTTCCGGGCCAACACGGGCGTCCTCCCACTTGGACCACCGAATCAGATGTCAGAGCTATTGAATTTTTCAACCAGTTGCTTCGACATGCCTTACAAAAAGCCAAAACTAACAAAAAAAAACCGACTTCAAAAAAACTAAAAAGCCAAAAATAACCCGTTCATGAACAGATTACATTTGAATCACTTTTTGAAGTCGGTGCCAAACCACTCAATTATTACTATGAGAAAAGATGCCGCGCATAAAGCCCTTAATGATTTGATTTGATAAACCATTTGGTTTTTAGGTACGAGTATTTTTGTTCGATATTTATATATTACATAGTTAACGTGAGGTTTGGCACCGACTTCAAAAAGTGATTCAAATGTAATCTGTACATGAACGGGTTATTTTTGGCTTTTCAGTTTTTTTGAAGTCTGTTCTTTTTATGTAATTTTTCTTTTTGCTTTTTAGTGATTGAAATAAAATACTTATGGCGGGGTGATCGGGGAGATCTTGTTTGCATGCATCTCGTTTGAATTATCCCCTAACTCCTAACCGTTAAGGAGTTATACCTTCCATCATCAGCTCAGCATAGGAAAATGATGACTATCATATGCAAATACTTAATACTAGAATAAACATCTAGAGCCAGTATCATAAAATTTATCTGATGGTGTGTACACTGGAAATACCGTCGTTTCCATTGTTTCTACTCACCTCTAGAGCCTGAACATAGAGCCACCAGATCTAATATCCAGTAGGTATTTCCAGGGACCATCATCAGATTAATTTTATGGTACTGGCTCTAGATGTTCATTTAGGTGAGTAGAAAAACGAAAGCCACACGTGTCTTGCGTTGAAACAATCCTGAGATCTGGTAGGTAGGTAACTGTCCCATAATTAGATCTTGACTTAATGATAATAGGAAAACCGTATTTGTAGACTCTTGACTAAATTTCAATACCTACAGACTAGCATTGACTCATAGTTTTTGAAGTTGGTTAAAAATAATAAATTATCTAAATAGTTAGACATAAATTATGAAAGTCTGTAAAAGTCTATACACTACTGCCCAAAAAAATACTGCTAAACGATGTTATAATGTCGCCAAAAAAGCATCACTAGTAGTACCACAGATTACAAGATAAACAGCTGCATTCACACAATTTGCAATTTAAAAAAAAACTTACTGCACTAAGGCATTACTGCCAACTTAAAAAAAAAGTTATCTTCAGTGCATGGATGTTTAGTATAGTGAACGTATACCTTTATGTATAAGTTCATATTTTTTTGACAGATGGACGTCAATAAAAAAAAGTTTATCAGAGACTATTTTTTTTATTGGGTACAATTTAAATGCTCACCAAAATGGCTTTTATACCCCCAAAACTAAATACCAAATAAATTGAATTGCCTCCATTTAATATAAATTCACTCTAAACAGTGCTCAAATATCTTTTTGCTTCCCAAAATGGATGTTTTGCTCACCAAAATGGATGTTTTGCTCACCAAAATGGATGTTTTGCTCACCAAATATTGTTTTCATAAATTAGTGTTTCAGCTAGGTAACCATCTAATCCTGATCACCTTTCAGAGCAGATCCGACTCGGCCGGGTTAGGTTAGGTTAGTTTTTTTTTTTTATATCCCTAAAAAACGATGATTTTATAGGATGTAAGAAAAAGAATTATTTGCTTTATTTATAGAATAGTTTGGGGTACACTATTTGGTGAGCATTCATCCGTTTTGGTGAGCATTAAGAATTTATTGGTAGTAATTTATCAATATATTTGGTAGGCGTTTAATCATATTTGGTAGGCGTTTAAAATTATTTGCTTTATTTATAGAATAGTTTGGGGTACACTATTTGGTGAGCATTCATCCGTTTTGGTGAGCATTAAGAATTTATTGGTAGTAATTTATCAATATATTTGGTAGGCGTTTAATCATATTTGGTAGGCGTTTAAACCCAAGCCTTTTTTATTTTGTTGATTCCGAGCGGTAACATGTAATTATTTTCTTTGTTGTTTATTTGTATTTTATTTATGAAATGTCGAGTCGTAGAAAAAATATTGTAGTTATGCAGCGTTGTGTAAGTAGGTCAGAAAACGCTCGTGGCATCTTTCTAACGATGTTCGCTACGCTCACATCGTAATTCATGCCACTTGCGTTTTTTGCCCCCTCTTATACAACGGTTGCATAAAATACTATTACAGACTTTCATAATTTATGTCTTTATATTAGAGTTAGTAACTATTGTAAGACAGAAAAAAAGTACTGGAGTAGAAAAAAATACGGCGGGCCGAGTCACAATTGTGACCCTTGGCTTGGCAATGTTCGGGGGGCACGGCAGTGCCCCCGCCAAGTCGAGCGCGAAGCAAACACTGCCGTACCATTCTTTACTGGAACCATTTCGCCGCATTTTCAGGCCCCTATTTGAGAACCTCTGGATAAGACCAGAAGGCAGAAATTTTCGTCATCCAGTAAGCTATAATCTCATACTTAAAATCCAAAATTTCAAGTCTATAGGTCATTTAGTTCCGAAGTTAAGTGAAAGCAAAGTTTCGCATTTATGACACTCACTCACTCATGATCATCAGAAAAGAACTGGTACTTCCCATAAATTCAGAGAGCTGAAATTTGGTACAGAGTTAGGGTTTAATGGCCACATAAAGCGAAAACTATAAAAATTGGCCAAGTGCGAGTCCAACTCGCGCATGAAGGGTTTCGTACCATAAAACAAGTTTGTTGTATGGGAGCCCTTAAGCGCTAGTTCAGACACGGCGGGAACCGCGCGATTATAGAGTTAGTTAGTAATCGTTCAGACATAACCGCCGCGGTTATGTCTGAACGATTACTAACTCATATAAATAAAACCCGCGCGATTTCCGCGCGATTATATAATCGCGCGGTTCCCGCCGTGTCTGAACTAGCGCTAAATATTTATTTTATTTTATTTTTAGTATTTGTTGTCATAGCGGCAATAGAAATAGATCATCTGTGAAAATTTCAACTGTCTAGCTATCACCGTTCTTGATATACAGCCTGGTGACAGACGGACGGACGGACGGAACCCTAAAAACTAGGATAATCGAAGCTCTGAAGTACCCTGATTATAAAACACAAGAGCCCAACCAAACTATTAGAGATCGACATACCGCCTTTACAAAAAATATTCAACTTGTTGTTGTGTTCGGTTGGCCGCCGCCGCGAGTGATCATCTCTCCTGATGATGGATCGCGTACCGATTCGAAACATGTCGAGCGTTATTCGACTTCTACGTCGTGAGTAAACCCGTTTAAGTATTTTAATATTTAACTTGGTGGGCCGCTTCTTTTGATGTCAAAAATCCAAGGTCTGAAGTATTTTGACGACGCGTTTGGCTCGGTTTGTAGACACCTGCCTACTGAGCCGGCGGTCCCGTGTTCGAATCCCGGCCAGGGCAAATATTTGTGTCATTAACTCGAATATTTGTGCTTGGTTGTTCTATGTATTTAAGTATATATTTATCTATATAAATATAAGTATGTATATCGTCGTCTAGTACCCATAACACAAGCCTTCTAGAGCTTAATTTGGGACTAGATTGATTTGTGTGAGGTTGTCCGATATTTATTTATTTATTATTTATTATTTATCTGATGAAGAACCCTCAGCTGGTCTCAGCTGTATTAGAGATATTGGTAATGCCCCCTTCTACTATTGGTACATAAAAAAATCGACTGTCATTGCAAAAATCCAGCGTAGTGGGACACATCTTCTAATTTAATATACCCTATAGCGTCCCACTGCTGGCCGAATGCCTCCCGTTCTGCTTTTAATCCATACTAATATTATAAATGCGAAAGTGTGTCTGTCTGTCTGTCTGTCTGTCTGTCTGTCTGTTACCTCTTCACGCTTAAACCGCTGAACCGATTTAGATGAAATTTGGTATATAGATTAGTTTCAGTCCCGGGGAAGGACATAGGATACTTTTCATCCCGAATAAATGTAGTGTTCCCGTGGGATGAGCGGGTAACACCGCGGGGCACAGCTAGTACGCATATAAATAAAATTAAAGGAAAACTCTGGATAAGACTAGACTGGCTTTTATACTTATACTTACAAGTTTACAAGAAGAAATAGTCGAACGATTTACTTTATTCTACTCGAACATTACACAAATTAAATAAACAAATTACACTAAAATATTAATTTCGCTCAAAATTTGGTCAAAATATAATGCATTGGACTAGTGGCGGTGATACCAGCGGTTCTGGCAACAGATTGGTGTAATAGTGTCATGGAGCACCTGGTTTTGTACCGTTGTGTACCCTTCAACGGCCAAGTCACACAACATTAACTATAATAATAAAGAAATCGCAGTAAGGAACCTTAGACTTGGTACGACTTTGTCTAGATTCCATTACTTTTTAGAGATAAACAAGCAGCTCCATCGAGACTTGGCTAGTTTTTTACAGAATGTTTTTGGTGGGATAAGATTTTTCCTAAAATTATGACCACTGTCTATTGGAATATTTTATGTATCTCTTTAACAATATATATTTTTTTCTTTTATTGGTTGTGGTATTTGTGGAAATTGGGCGGTGCGCTGGTGCCTCCCGTACAACACAATGACTTCATTTGTACGACGCAGCGTTAGTTTTCCATTTGTTCACTTGAAAAAGATAACTGGGCAGGGGAAGTTGATATAAATGCAGGACGAGGAACAGGAAGGAAGTCACAGCCTTGCTAGAGGATAGGAAGCTTCTACAAGCACGTAAATATAGGTGTATTTCGGTTTTCTATCATAATCATAAATGTCATAATATACAGAGATGGAGACGCGAGCGTGGCGAGTGCGACATTTTTTGGAAGGGGACGGTTAAAGTTAATAATACTTATAGTCAGATAAAACGCGAGCGTAGCGAGCGCGAAATTTTTGGAAGGGGACGGTTAATAAGACTTATAGACAAATAAAATGCGAGCGTAGCGAGCGCGACATTTTTTGGAAGGGTACGGTTACTCGTAATAATACTTATAGACAGATAAAACGCGAGTGTAACGAGTGCAAATTTTTTCAAGAGGAAGGGTCAAAATAAATCCAGATGAAAACGCGAGCGCAGCGAGCGCGAAAATGTTCGTTAGTACCTAATAACGTAAATTGAAAGGCAATCATTCAATACATTTTGATCCAAGTGCAGAAAATCACGAGTCACGACGGGACCGAGAGGTCTTGCCACGAGCTGAAGATCCACTGGACGCGACGAGTAAAGACTCGAGGCTGCCCAATACACCTACGTTAAAATCACAAAATTTCATCAGCCGAGCGAGCGAAGCATCTCCGTTACAACTTGGCCAAACATTCTTTCGTATTTTCGTATGTTCTCGCCTACCGGTCGCATTTCTCAAGTAATTTTGATGAAATTTTGTATGTAGGTTCGATAAGTATATCTTTGTTGTCCATATTATGACGGGTAATAATGAGACTGGAAACGTAAAAAAAATTGAGTTTCGATTTCGATGTGCAAGAATGATCGATTAGACAAGTCAAGTGACTTGAAATATTTTTGGATCTCTAGGGGGCTATAATATTGCAAAGTACGGTCGGGCGGTCACAATCGATCTGATTCCAAATGAATCTGTGGACTTGTGGTATAGATATATACCTATAGGTATACTGGAGGGCAGGACAACAAGGGGTGTGGATACCTGCGGACCGCAACACGCTCTCACGCGCGCGCGCGTGCGCTTTCAGAGAGACCAGTTCTATTTTTTATGGTTATGGTGGGTCATCTCGATTTTATGATCGAAACTTATGTTATACCCATACTACCTGGACAGTATCACATAATTACAATCTAGTTAAAAGTGATCAGTCTGTTTTAAACAAATAATAAATGATAAAACAAACAACTTCGAGTAATTTATTTTCAACTCTCTTAATACATATACGCTGCTAATGTAAACAATTGAATTCGTAACATACTGATTTGTTATAATATTAAGACAGTACAGATAACTTTCAAAATATAATTATCGCAAACATAATAGACTGAACTATTAACTATATGCTGGGTGATTTTATTGTCGTGAATATGGGAGTGCCAAGGGTTGCTAGGGAACTGAGCAACTTTTCTTATGGAACCAACCATGCAATCGAGAAAAAGAAAATAATGAATTAAGGGTTAATTAAACCATTGAATACAATTGTTACAAAGAAAATAAAAATTTGTCGTGTATCCTCATTAAAAATAATGAGACATTACATGTTTCATAAATTTATAAGGGTTAATTTGTTAGCTAATTGATAACTAATTACCGAAAATATATGGAACGATAGTAAAAGTCGCTCAGTGTGACCCTTTACAGCAACCCCTGGCACTCCCATTTACAACTTAAAAATACACCAGTATAATAATATGAATATAAAAAATTGTTACTATTATTATTGATAACAGGATCACAATCAAAAATAATTAATTCATAAACCTTGAGAGGTTTAAATAATTATTGTGACGTCTACGCCAAATAAATACCTACGCGGTTAAAATTGGCGTTAATATTAAAGCCGACTTAGTCACTACATAAGTAACGTTTCGAGAAATTTGGAAGATGATAAAGTTTAAATACTTTTCCGTCTACGCTAAGACATAATTGCGCAATGTTTACATCTAAAAGGACTAGTCACATCGTTTAAAACAAAAAAGTCCTTGTACTTAATACATAACCGTGAGGGTAAGGATATCAATTGCGTGCGAGCATTGAATGAAGCAAGTTGGCCAAGTTAAGTAGATGGAATCTTTGTTTGTTAAAAGCCGAGACTAAAGCTTGCGTGCAATTGATATTCTTCCTGTATTATTTATTGCTATTTCAATCCATGATTTTCATCCGGGTTGCCCAAAAGTATGTAGGTAGGCATGAATGACATGACTGGAATACTTTACTATGTTTATTATCTTCTGATAGGATTATAGTCAGGTATGGCTCAGTGTTTTTTTGGGTTTTAACTCAAAAATTCCGAAGTTTCATTTATCTGAAACCATCAATACTTATTCCGAATTATCAAAATTCCGAATAACGCGAAATGATCATGTTCGCGATAGATTATATGTTACATTATTACATACTATAATTAGCTTAGGTATGATATCCCAAAAAAATCTAAATATATTATCATAACATATGGTTTTCGGAATTATGAAAATTCGGAACAATGATGCATTCGGACAAATGAAACTTCGGAAAATTGTAGTGTAGGTACCCGTTTTTTTCTTGTTAACGATGGGATTGCGGGACGAATTTAGCCAGAGGTTCATCATAAAGAGTTGTACTCGGTTTAGGTTTTGACCGTTTGTGTACCAACATGCGTTGTAAAGGTCACGGTGTACAATTGGGTAAGTACCTAATCCTAATTCGAGTGGCTTTGTGTTTTGAAGGTTCCATTCCAAGAAGGAAAATGAAATGATACTTGGCGGCAAACCCGTTAGACAAGAAATTAGTCTAGCACCCCTGTTTCATCATGAGGTCTGCGAGCTTGAAGATCCGGAGCCAGCTGAAGGGCTCGGACTGAGGCGGCGCGGCGGCGGCCGAGGACGACTCGGCGCGGGACACCGGCCGCTCCGCCGCCGCCGAGTGCGTCGGCGACTTGGTGCCTTTCTGGTTATCGGGAGACTTTGTGATGGCCGGTGACGTCATTCTGAAAAAAATAAGTTTTCATGATATTATATACAAGATGATATTATAAACCCTGACCAGGGCGGGCTGTATCTTAGACATTTGAGGGGCAGTTTCAACATAGATAATGCTGCTGATAACTGTCAACGGATAATGAAATGTCCGATTTAGTTGCCATATGATAATAGATTCTAATCTAATGTACATTATTATTAAACTGTTATTACGAACATACGGTCAACCTTGAATAAGATACGAAAACATCCTTTCCCGAATTTAATTTACTTAAATCGAAAAGTTTGCAACTAGAAATTGCGTAGTAGGATACTACTGATGCCAGGTACGTAGGTATAACAAGGAGTAAGTACCCAAGGTTACACGAACATATGTGACACTATCTGCAGTTTATGATTTCATCATTTCCATCAGATAAGCAAATACTGTCACGCCGGGGCAAGGCAAGTGTCATTATCGCAGGTACCTGTAGTACCTGTGCCATTGTACAAGTCTTGGACTAGTTCATAAACATTATAAGTGTGGTTCAACGACCTCTGGTGGCTCATGAGTGTGTACGGTATATGTGCTGAGAATAGGCTCTACAATAATCAACAATACTTTCCAGCTGATTGGGAATACAACCACTTGCTACGCTCTGATAGCCGGCAATCACGATAGGATTTTAATGGTTGTGGCGGTTCCGCGTCAAACGCGGTAATCGGTCGACCTCAGGTGAACTTTAGCGCTCCTTTCTATTGAGTTTTTAGTTTAATAATCGAATGTTGTGTTGTAGATGGATGTATACCTCCTGGACCAGAGGCAGGCCAAAAATATGGTGACACAGTTAATAGGGTGTAGTGGAGAATATAAGGTAAGGCCTTTGTCTAAGAGTTGACCTGGTCGAGTGATAGATCTCGTGTTATGCAGTTAGTACGGGTACTTAATGGTAGCTCGACACAAGCACACGACTATGTAATATTGTCCACTGCCTGGTAGAATTCTGGTGTGGTACATTGAATTGTACGACGATCGTAACGTTTAGTACCTACCTACCGTCCGTAGTAGTACTTCTATCATAGAAGTACTATGTCGTGCTTATTTAGTATATTTTAGGCCAATTATTTTATTTTCTTAAAGACTTACTAGACAAAGTGTATTATACCATTTTTAGGATATTCAACAATTTCATTAAAGATATTGTTTAGATCAAGTACCTAGTTATGAAGAGAAATTATCGCAATAGTCCATTGAAACTCTTGGCCACAGTTTGTTTTTAATGTAGTGTGTATTGTATATGGTCGGTTCTTAATGTAGTCTGTATAGGAATTGTAAAAACATGAGAAAGGTATAAGAAAACCTAAAATTATTAAAAAAAGTAAGAAAAAAACATGCCCTCTCCCCCTTTCTTGGAATCTATACATACATGTCGAAGGTTCCTTAGTAAAGTAACACTAGAGTAACACGGTGTGTAAACCGTAGTCTGTGGACTCTGTGGTCACTGACCATGATGTGACGTATTCATATTTCGTTTCCGCTCTGCGAGCGTGACTGGAACAATAGAGTCGTCGCGTAGGTGGCGTTAAGAATTCGTACAAACACGGATTGTTTCAATGTTTAATGTTTGCATTATACAAAATATACAAGGGTGAAACATAACCTGTCGGGTACAGTCATTCATCACTATGAATCACTTTCTTACGAAACAATAACTTTTTATTGCATAAGTATATAATAAAAGTATCTACCTAACTACCTATAAATGCTAACTACCCACAACAAATTATGAACAGTGGATCTCTTCGTCAGATGTTCACCAAAATTGTATGGGACAACTTGGAGATGCTTAATAAACTCGAACAATAAGTAATTTACGAAATCGGTTGAAACATTACGGAATTCTGATATAATAAACATGAAAAAAATATAATCGGATTGAGAACCTCATCTCTATTGAAGTCGGTTGAAACTAAGGTAACTAGCGTTATGTTAGTTAGCATTTACATGGTGGTGAAGGAAAGATCACCACCAAGATCACAAGATTGGTGACATCGCCCTGATTCTGCTTTATGTCAACGATATCGTCAATTTCAATTTTTCCTATTTGCCCTAAGGTTGACTGGTAGAAAATGCCTCATGGAACTAAGTCCGCTTTTTGTACGATATTTTTTTTTGTGCAATAAATAATAAATAAATAAACAAATATCGTGCTATCTCTATCCTGTGTGGTAAAATACAATACGAATTGCGTCACCAACAATCTAAACCCAATACCACCTATAGTAGAGGATCCCGATATAGAACGACCTTCACCGAGATGTTTATTTGATGAAATGTATTTTATATTTAATTTAATATGTCAATAAATATATTGCATATGGGTTGCCTAACAAATTTTAGTCCAGGGTATGTTTAATTAATAATTAAATATTTTTTTTTTTTAAACATTTTATTATTTGATATATTCTATACCAATCGAAAGTATGAAACCCATAGAATATGCAAACGTTAGGTTGCCTATTCTTTTCCCGTCACAACTATCGGGTAGCCAGGTTTAAACTGGTAAATCTATACTAGCATTTTGCAACGGTCTGATTATTGAATTGAAATTAAATAACATTAAAGATTATTTTATTATGAACACGGTGGTATAGGGTTGCCTGCGAAAAATCAGTCCAGAATTCCGGTTGTCGAATTTTGAAAAGTAAAATATTGCAGCGAGTGAATGTGTGCGACTGAGAGGTCTTAACCAAAACCATCCCATACGATAGAAGAGGACACAGCATAGCAGCTGTTTGAAGTCCGCCCATTTAAAAAAAGAGAGTGCGCATGCTATTTGTGCTTGAAAATGAAAAGGATAGCGATATACTCGTATATGCTGTGCATTATTTTGGAGTAGATTGTCGCTATAGATACAATAAAATTCATGGTATAATAATATACTCCGCCTGGTACTCTCTTCCGCGACTCGCGAACCACGTGACTGACACAAGCCTACGTCATCATGGTGTTCAGAGATTCTCATACTTTAAAATGTGGGAGAATTTTAACCAACGGTGAAAAGTATTTAAACGGCATTTATTTTAAGTGATTCAAGTAGAAACATAGGTAGTAGAATAAAACAAATCTAATGTATTAAATCAAAATGTTATTTATCTATACAAGAGAAACGTTTGAAAAACGAATCCACATTTAATCAATAAACGGTGTTTGACACTTTAAGCAATTTTCGTTTTAATTTCTTCTGGAGTTGATTACTTACCTGAATAATTAAAAAAAAAAATTATAATAAACAGAAGTTTTTTTTTAATTGTTGTTTTTTATTTTGTCTGATAATAATAAAGATAAAATTTGCAAGATTAGTATTATATATGTATTACTATAACCTTCATTTTTACTAAAGACGACTAGATACTTTAGTATCACATAAAAAATATACACACATAAATAATGAGTTTCTTTCGGAGTTTCTTCTCAACAGTGGTCACCTCTTGTGAAATGTCGATAGACTCAGACATGTATAAGTGCCCTTGTGGCCTACTTGCAGAATAAAGTTAATTATTTCATTATTTTATTAATTAATTGATTAAAAAAAAAATTAATAACTATTTCTCTATTTTAATAATAAATAAATAATAAATCTCCTCTTAGTCGCACACATTCACTCGCTGCAATATTTTACTTTTCAAAATTCGACAACCGGAATTCTGGACTGATTTTTCGCAGGCAACCCTATACCACCGTGTTCATAATAAAATAATCTTTAATGTTATTTAATTTCAATTCAATAATCAGACCGTTGCAAAATGCTAGTATAGATTTACAAGTTTAAACCTGGCTACCCGATAGTTGTGACGGGAAAAGAATAGGCAACCTAGCGTTTGCATATTCTATGGGCTTCATACTTTCGATTGGTATAGAATTTATCCAATAATCAAATGTTTAAAAAAAAAATTATTTAATTATTAATTAAACATACCCTGGACTAAAGTTTGTTAGGCAACCCATATGCAATATATTTATTGACATATTAAATTAAATATAAAATACATTTTATCAAATAAACATCTCGGTGAAGGTCGTTCTTAAAGGGATCTTAGACTACTATCTATTCAATTTACCGCGTTTAGCGTAAAACTAGCACATATACTATTACACAACCACGTATCCTGTGCCGTCTGCAGCGGGTCGCGTCGGGAGTGACCCACATCCGAACTGGGCCGCGCCGCAGCTTGCTATAACTACGTTTTACCTCAATTTTTACGTTTTTATATTACTCTACATTTTATTTAGCACAGCGGTATGTCTCTAGACGGACGGCGAGCCAAAATACACGGCTCTTTATTATTGTGAGCAAATTAACTAACTAAAGGCAGTTACGCTTGTTATTACGAATAAAGATGAATTATGCTTCTTAGCATAAATTCCTGTTATAGATATGAAAATGGTAAAATTAACTTCTGCCTGTAGATTGTTTTAAACCCTGAGGTCTGAGATGTCTTCATAGAAATCAATGATTTGCTGTTGTACATACTAAAATGAAAGGTAGGTATTTACCTACATACCAAGAAATAAAAAACATAAAATAGGTATATTCATGTGCGGCTGACTGTACCTCACGAGCAGTGATTGTCTCAATAACAGCAGTTTAACATTAGGCCTGTCCGATACGCCTACGATTATTACGATAGTTGTTAATAGGGTCACAATCCAAAGCGAAGAAGCGGTAATGTCCAACTTGTGGTCGCGAAACGAACATCATTAGTTCATTACTAAACCACAGAAGTAGAGTTTAGTAAAGTTAATTATTAAAAAAAGTATTTGTTTTCTCTCTTTTAGGTATATACAAAAAATATGTTTCAATTTAAAAACGATGACGGATTACAAAAGCTTGTGCGGTGGGGATTGGTGTCCGAGCTAAGGGAGCCTTTGCTTATTTATTTATTTAAACTTAATTGTATAAAACAAAAAGACTTAATGTCAAATGGTATTCTCTAGCAGTCAACCAAACAGATACTAGAATTGGTGCAGAGCAGAAATTTTATTACTTATTACTTGGTGGGTCTCGTACCCTCAGATATTAGTAACGATTAGTTGTGATCAAGTATCTGTTTCATAAAACTGCGCCTGAAAAAGCAATTTATGGATGGAGCGCATTAACCGCAATTCAAGTTGGATGGGAGTGGAAAATTTCGGTTTAACTGAACGTAACCGATGCGTGGCTTCCTTTGAGGGCCCAGCAGACCGAGAGAGCCGGGCGCGGTGTCATACAGTTAACGCGCTCGTCAACGTCTACTTATGTCACGAACACCCCTTACCATGAGTAGTGTCTTTATTCTGTGCCATGAGTTAACGTGACCGTACTCGCCAGCGACAGTGTATGATTTGTATGGAGAAATTGTAGAACTACAATTCTCCATACTAAGTCATTATTATTATTAAGCCGAGAATGGCAGCTCGAGGCTTTTGCCAATGTCAGGTGTGATATACAAAGTCTTTACGCAGTCGCTAGCGAGGGCTGTCACTGTAAACACGGTAAGGGTACATGTCTCACGTGATGAGCTAAAATATCGAGTTGCGATAGGGCCGCTATTAAATGGAGAGTAAAATCCAATACTGAATGAAATAGATACTCTATTTTAATGGCTGAGTAATAAATCGTATGACCATCACACATCCACTAAGTAAGTACTTATTCGGCAACGTAAAATATACGCACGTCAACGTTGGAACAATTGCTATTAATGACGAAATACTTACGGCCCTTTGTCTAGTGTATAGATCTGTAGCTATTTATTTAGTTAAGTTATTCATATATGTGCTTTATGACAATGTATCATAGTACAGAACATCGATATTGTAACAAGTACCTACACAAAATATTTTTGAAATACACAACGGCGACCTAATAATGGAGGGTTACATTTTTTATCAAAACGTTCATTTGTTGGTTGGATAGACCAACCTCGCAACAAATCCCGCATCAACTATGTCTTATTAGTTTTGCCTTATGGTTGACTGGAAGAGAATCTCTTATGGCAGTAAGTCCGCCATTTGTAACTTTTTGTAATGTGGAATAAAGTTTAAATAAATACTTATTATAAATTAGGTATAGTTATAACTACTCGTAATATGGACAATAAGGCCAAGGCGCGTGCTCTTGACCGGTATATAATCACTAATCAGTTAATAGGCATTGCACTTGGTTCTCTAGCCCGGCCTTAGGGCATCTAACGATAAATATCCGGTCAGCTGACTTAATTGCTACGTACTATGTTACTTATGATTATGTATGTACGTTACGTAAACAGCTATAACAATAACATTATTTGATTTGATTTGTAGAAGAGCTTCAGAGAAGATTTCATAGGGTCATTCACAGAGCGTTAAATTCGTGACTTTCTTTTAGACATGTAACTCCAAGTCCTAATTTTCTTCTACTATTTATTTTACGTATGTGATACCATAACCTTATTCCATAGAGGCTGTCAACTTTTGCTCACAAGGGAGATGACTTTTGTTCGACTGAATATGACCCAACGATAATTCATAAGCTGTGCGTTACCTAAAATTGTTTCATCGCTATTTCATGCTTTTACAAGTATCTTCATTCACGAATTTTATCTAAATTTAATAAGCAGAAAGCTAAGCTTGTTAAATTTTCGGTACCTAAACCTTAATTTCACACAAATTCAATTGTACACAATTTCTGTTAATACTTACAAATTCAACACCTATTCGAAGTCATAGTAGTTACTGAATAGGCAGCTGAAATCGCGATTGGCTCACAGCCAAGTATCTCCGGAGCTTGGAGCCAAAAGGCGGGTTAGCGGGGACGACGTACGTAATCTATGATCGAATACGGAAAGGCCAAGGAAATCGAGAACTAGGCACTGCCGGCCGTGACCCAATCTGTGTGGAAACATCAAAATCTAACGTTATGTATGTGTTTGGATGACATACTCATGGTAAAATACTCTCGAAAAATCGTATATGACGCGCATCCGTAATCGAAGTCATGCGCCGCGAAGACGAGCAATTTTATATTAAGTCGCAGCCGCAACGCCGACTGTGATTACGTAAAGGAAACTGAAAAGCGTACCTTTTTGACCCTTATTGATTATTGTGACAAGAGCGAAAAATAAACATCGATCGCTCAGACCGTGCAACATCGCGCAAAGAAGATAATTACCTAACTATTAAAAAAATTAACCGTAAAACTTGAATGTTTAATGAATTTCCTAATTTCCCTGATGTCTTATCGATTTTCCTCACTGAATATAAAATATTTACTATCGTTTCGTAAGTATGCAATGAATTATTTTAAACCGTGATGTTTGTAGCCCATAACTTAGGCTAAGTCGATGCCCACGCTTTAACGGGTCACAGAGTGTTATTCAAATATTTTTATTGCAGTTTGAGTATCTTTCGTAATGCGCGTACAATATGGGAGGTGAGATAAGTGATGTAACGCGCCTTAGAACAGCTTCGCCTCTAGTTTAGATATTCCGTCATTTGATTACAATCCATATTGGTAAATATGTTAGACAGTTACTATTTGCTTTGCATGTTTATTTGACAGAAGTTGATACAAAGTGGTTTTATGCCTAGCTACGAGTATAACGTCATACGCATTTTGCAGGAGGACGCGTTATGCAACATGAATAAGTTGGAAAATAAACACAATAGCTAACTGTTGTAGCATATTCCGAGGTTTCTACTGATAAGTTCTAACCAATTCTGGATCTGGTAGTCCATGTCTAAAAATGTGGCATTATTTGGCACTGTGCGTTACTGCATGTTTGATAGAGTAGTCAGTGGTGCAATTTAATGTTCATAAAATATTGGCTTGGGGTAAAGAGGTGATGTAACCGCTAGTCAAAATAGAGGAAGCGGAGTGAAAGTGACATCCGCCAGAATGGTAGAGGGTTGTTAAGAGATACATGCATGTCCGTGCATAACATGTATGCAATTGCATTATTAAAGCTGTTTTTTTTAATACACTGATAACGGACGGATTTTTTTATTAAACCTTCTAGATACAAAGGGCCCATCTATCCCTCTTACATAATCCATTCGGAAAAATAAGCTTAACAAGCAGCCCTCTACAGGATTTACCTTGCCTTGTATATACGTCCACGCGAATATCGATCCGGACAACAAAAATTGGTATCTGTAGCAAACTAGGGTTTTCAAGTGTCTGCAACTGGTATTATCCTCCGTGATAGTAAAATTTAAACTTACTAGCTTTTGCCCGCGACTACGTCCGCGTGGAACTTGATAAATGGGATTATTAAAAGCGCCTAAGCAATTGTGCTTTTGGTCTAATAATTACAATTTCTACAGGGTCATCAATGTCATCATGATTCATTCACACACTTTTCAATATTTTTAGGGATACTTTCCAGGATGAAAACTATCCTATGCCCTTCCTCGGATTTTAAACTATCTCCATGCCAAATTTCATCAAAATTGATTCAGCGGTTTAAGCGTGAAGAGGTAACAGACAGACATACACACTTTCGTATTTATAATATGAGTATGGAATCGACTTTTGCATTAGAATTTGTTTACATAAAGACACTTTTGCGCAGTTTAAAGCGCACGGCTTACTTTAAAATCTGGCTAAAAGAAATGTGTACGGTCAGCATCAAAAGTAGTTGACAATTTTGTTAGTGCCGTATGTCACATTGCATACTAAAATCGCTATATTAATATAGGTTAACATTGAGTGAATGCCCGATTTAGCCGTTTGCTGTCTTAGGAAACGTTTTATTAAGGTTCAGAAGGCACTTGATAAGAAAGTAGGTCTTGTTTGACAATACTGTTGGGCTGCCCTGCGATCTTATCTCCGTGTGGGGCAATGGAGCCGTGGGAGCTGGCTTATGATATCGTTGAAAAGGTCTCATTAAAAATCCCTAACCTAGTGTATTTTTTTTTAACAAAAGGCAATATCATTTTAATCTATTATGTGGGGTATTTTATTCCGCTACATTATTTCAATTGCGTTTGTGTTCACGAATGCTGCAAAACATCCAAAAGTCGGAGACTAAAGAAGATATAACACACATGTGTCTATAGTCTATAGGTAATATGACTTTTTTTTAATTTGCAACCCCCATACTTCTGCCATTTTTAGAAATAATAAACTTCGATCATAAATACGATGACGGATTACATGATCGAAGATAATAAATTGAATCGACAAAAAAACGATATTATTATCGAACCTGCTCTCAAGATGCGATCTGTAGGCGAGAACAGTCGGAAATACGGACGTATGCATATCTGGATATACCTACTAAAGATTTTTTATTGTAGCTCAAACGGAAATACTTCGTTCGCGCTGTCAACCAGAGAGCACGAAGAAGGTAAACAAAGTGTCGTATTTTTCTACTGGGCGAATGTGAATAAAACTCTCACCGAAGACAATAATGCCTTTTATTGATATTTTTTCATAATGAATTGTTTTCTTGCATTGTTTTATTTGTTAAACTATGGCTTTTCCGCGCGTTTGCACCAGAGAACTGTTTAGGATTCTGAAGCGAATAAGTAGGCATTGGAATATTTATAGCACGGCACGGTAGGACGCTAAAAAAATCTATGGAGCGGATTACATTAAAATGAAATTCAAACTCATACCTATTCATTAATTTATTGCAATCTAAAGTGCCTATATGGCTGTTGTGTGTTAAGTTTTTATACTTATGTTTATTCTTCCTATTTTATGTACTTATCAAATGTCATTGGTTTCCAAAATAAATATTACTACTTCACCTTTAAGAGGATATCACTGCTATATATCCCATACCATCAGTTTGCGTTAACTTTGCACCTGGTAACTGAGTCATTGTGAGATTTAGGTTCGCGTGTTCTCGGTAGACACGTACAAAGTTAAGGACTTTAGGCCTAGTTTTCCGATCAAAATTATATTAGCATAAACGACGTTTCCCTTTCTATGGGCTTGCGTGGTAAAAACATAACTGCTATGCACATACGCTGTTAACTGTGGGCCACCGAAGAGACAAATTTTGTTTTTTGAACTGACAATGACCCAACTATGGTGTCGGATACAAATGAGGTTATACAAATATAGGTTTCGTTCTCGACTGTTTCCGCCCACAAAACTTAAACAATCGTAAAAAAAACTGGGAACTGAATACGAATTACATTCTGTGTCTATAGTTATATGTGTCGATATAATTAGTACCGAGTATAGCAAAAACAGACGCCTACTACACACATTTTATATATAATAATAAGCGCGCAAATCTAAACGGTCTGACGCAGAATAATTTCTTCTCATTTATTTCCTAATAGTATTTTATGCAATCGTTGCACAATGAAGGTTCTTAAAGTCGACTACCGCGTTTATGTCACGAGGCTTGCCGAGTAGCCTAAGTAAGGTACGAGATTTTAACAAGATTTTTCAAGGATTTGGGCAACAATACAATAATCTTCACATAGATGCGTTAAAAGAGAAAATCATATTTTTGTTTGTCACTCTTAAAGATTTAAAGAGCTCATAACAGAGCAAGTAGCAACGGTTTGGCGGACTGCCATTACGAAAATATAACAAATTGGTGTCCTTATTTCCAATCCCGTCTAATTTGTGTTATCAGTACAAGGCCGACCGCGTGGCTGTACTTAATCAGTTCGCTTTGTGACATACCTACTCGTTACATCAAATGTTAGACCGATTACTTTTTTTTACTTATGTTCTAGGAATTAACCCTAGGCATTATTCGTGTTCCTAGAGAATAAGCGCCTTAAACTGTGATCTCTTGCCGAGTTTCGTTTAAATCCTTTCGACGGTTTAGGCGTTATTATGTAACAACCAAACCAAGCATTCCAACGAATTCGTTTTAAGATTCCTAATTCAAATTGAGTTTGTATTACATATTCCCGGAAAATATAACACGAGGGATGAAAAAAATAGGCACAGGTACGTTTGCTTTTAGGAAAATAAGTACCTACTTACGGCTTTAGGACAATTTGACGACGCGTTTGGCTCGGTTGGTAGACACCTGCCTACTGAGTCGACGGTCCCGGGTTCGAATCCCGGCTGGGGCAAATATTTGTGCAAAATATTTGTTCTTGGGTCATGGATGTTATCTATATATGTATTTATATATTATGTATATCGTCGTCTAGTACCCATAGTACAAGCTTTGCTTAGTTTGGGACTAGGTCGATTTGTGTATGATTGTCCCTTAATATTTATTTATTTTAATTACGCGAAAAAAAACTATATTACTTCCTTCAAAAGTGTGAATTACAAATACTCTGTGTCAGTCTCAGTCTACTCCTTTGCCTTTTTAGCGATTGGAACTAATGATAAAATAAAGTCTGACAATTTGCAAAAATATTTAAATCAAGAGTGGAAACGAACAAAAAATTAGATCTAAATTATATTTTTATTAGACTTAAGGGTATTGTGATAAAAAACCTGATTAATATAATAAACTTACGTGAAATATATACACAGCCGAATATCAACAAATCGTCAAACACAAGTCACTATTTTCTTAAATCTTATACAGCGTGCACTACGATAAGTCGCAGAATATTTCGTGCGTCGTGCCGCGCGACTCTCTTCCAGCGTCTAGCAACAGCCACTGCAGACTGCAGTAGAAATACGCCGCGAACTTGAATGTTTCGGTTGACATTTCAATCGCCGACCGCAAACGGTGCATCTGCAGTACAGATAACGACGCGAACTTTATGGTGGGGTTTGGCTATTTGGAACACGAATTGGGCGCAGAACTAAAATTTTAGTAATATAGGTACGTACTTAGTAACAAATACTTACAGTTTGTTCTTACGTCGGAATAGTTTGTTTATTGTCAGTCTGTCTGTCTGTCAGTCTATTAATACCTTTTTCTCAGGAACGCGTGGAGGTATCAACCTGGTATTAATATCAAATACCTACTCAGGTCTGCTAGACCTTGGGGCAGTAAAAATAATCAAACTTCTAAGTTAACGCACAAATGCGGAAACCACGGTGCGCGAGTCCAACGCGCACTTGAACGGCATTAAATAAATTAATTAAGGGACATTGACGTATTATTTATTACGCCAATGTCACTCAATGTTAAGGGACAATCAAAGGGACAATTAAGCAAAGATGCGATGCGAAGATGGATGCGAGTATATATAAATAACATCCATGACCCAGGAACAAATATTCGAGTTCATCACACAAATATTTGCCCTGGCCGGAATGCAAACCCAGGCCAGCCCAGTACGCAGCTGCACTACAAACCGAGCCAACCGCGTCATTCATTATTATAAGGGTAAATTTCCGAATTTGTTATTAAAATATCTCACCACGAAATATATTTGAGTGCAATGCATTTTATAAATCTACATTCAATATCTGTGTATTGATTAGAAAAAGAATTTAGATAAGTAGTCTAGTTTTTTCGTTTCATTACAGCTGTCAGGAATGGCACTTATAGGTAGGAAAGCAGTACCCTTTTGTACGTACACTTTACTATATATTTACGAACATATTCAATAAAAAAACATTGGCCTAATTTAGAAATAAACACGCATATAAAAAGTGAATGGACGCCAAACTGAAAAGGCTCTCAAGGATATCGCGAAGTTCGTGCTGAATTGGCTAAAGCCAGGTCGTTGACCCCATTACGATCCTCCCGAACGCGTCATTCATCCTGCGGACCTATCGACTTCTCAAAATTATGTAACCGGGCGTGTGCCGACGAGCTTTAACCTTTTCACTTTCAAACTATGGATAATTGTCGTTCTTAATCGTGAATTTTGAACCACAGAAGCTTATTTGTCAACAAAGTACGTTGGTGTAAAATATTTGTGTATGTAATGTCACTTTTAGCGTAATCTTTTCTATTTAGCTAGTTTTCAATCCATAATAAATAGTCTATCAACTTTTCAAAGTGGTGTAACTGGGCGATCCAATGTTGAGTTTCATTCTTTTCACTTTTGAGCCACTGCTTTCCGAAACGACTCTCACGACGAGCCTCAATTTGTTTACGATTTCGATTAATTTTAACTGTCATCTATGTATGTTGTAAACTACAAAAAGAAAATACAGTATAGTACATTACACTTCCCTTTTGTAACACTTTCATCTACGATACATAAGGTTCAGTCATGTATATAAATAAAACATAACAATCAACTTTTGTATAAATGAAGTTCCATCGCTAATAATAATAAGCAAACTACCTACCTCTGCACATTTATGATAATCTAAAGAAACATTTTCCAATTAACTTTGATACGACATTGCAGTAATTTCACTTCACTCTTTTGTTAATGGCTATACTGTACAATTCTACCAATGACAAGTGTTGGGCTTAACAAGGTACATAGACATCATTTTTCTTGATGTTTTTAATAAGGTGATAGGAATATCGATCCCGGCTTTTAGTATTAAAATAACATACCTACCACCTACATTCAAATAATTATTTATCAATTTGATGATAAACAGAATTGATTATTATCGATTAGCTTTTGTTTATTTAGTTTTTACAACAATCGAACAACAGAGCATATACCATGACAATAAATTTTAGAAACACATTTTTTTAATCAGCAAATTATAAACATTTCAAATCCAGGTTATCGTCGATATAATATCGATTCTTTGTTGTATCAACAAAACGCGACACGTACGTAACTAATCGATGTTAGCCATTACATTTATCACTTCATCAAGGGGTATTTGAAATGGATATAATAAGGTTTAATAAGATAAGCGACTCACTCGATTGTTTTGTCTGATTAGTGCGGCTTGAGGCACGGGCGCGCGGGCTGGTTTGGGCGGCGATGTGCGGCGCCGCGCCCTACTGCGCAGCCTCTGTACAACGTAACGAGTCTACAGCCACGGGATATACGTATACAACCCTTAAGTGGCTAAACGTCTTATTCGATGGGCTACGTAACCGGCAGATGTAACGTCTAAGAGATGGCACGTGATATGGCGCGATACAATTTTATCATATTGTGACGTTGATTTGCGAGCTTCGATGGAACAAGACACGGAGTGGGTTATATCGGGTGATCAATCCAAATGGGTCAGTAGGGAAAAGTTAGAAGCTATAAGAGACAGGGAAATCTTTTTAGGAACCATGGCGTCGATTTTAGATTTAATCAAAACGGCATTTTTTTTAATATCAAATCTGATACATAATTTCATACATAACCCGGCTAAAACCGCTGTAAAGAATGTTACAATGTGTTACAACATGCGATTACTTACAGAATTTTAACCATATTCCATTCCTGGTTATTATATGTATCCATACTAATATTATAAATGCGAAAGTGTGTCTGTCTGTCTGTTACCTCTTCACGCTTAAACCGCTGAATCGATTTTGATGAAATTTGGCATGGAGATAGTTTAAGATCCGAGGAAGGACATAGGATAGTTTTCATCCTGGAAATTATCCCTAAAAAGATTGAAAAGTGAGTAAGTAATTCATGATGACATTGATGACCCTGTAGGAAATGTAATGATTAGACCAAAAGCACAATTACTCTTAAATTTGCTTAGGCTTGGGATCCTGTTGTACATCTTATCAAGGATCAAGCAAGACACAAGACTGGAAACCTTGGGCCTCGAACGGTGTAAAACAAATTAATGTTAAAAGTAGTCAGTCAACCTTTGACAACGGTATCTGTAAAGGTACTGAACCGTCAGGGAGGCTCAAATAATATACGCGATATAATCCGTTTGAATTGTTTTATTTAAATGTGTGACAGTCGCGGAAACCGAAGAAAATACTATGTAATATTTATTCAAACAGGTTACTACTAGGGGTTTTACTTATGTTTCTTTAAACCTACCTTCACTTAAATTCTGGTCTTACACATCCGTCCATACTTCTAAGTTCCACGTGGACGTAGTCGCGGGCAAATCCATACTATACTTACTATATCCATCCATACTAATATACTAATATTATAAATGCAAAAG
The DNA here is from genome assembly GCA_947623375.1 of Apotomis capreana. NCBI lineage: Eukaryota > Metazoa > Arthropoda > Insecta > Lepidoptera > Tortricidae > Apotomis > Apotomis capreana. The sequence goes on from OX392514.1 coordinate 10,446,948, forward strand.
TGTATCTGTCTGTCTGTTACCTCTTCACGCTTAAACCGCTGAATCGATTTTGATGAAATTTGGCATGGAGATAGTTTAAGATCCGAGGAAGGACATAGGATAGCTTTCATCCTGGAAATTCTCCCTAAAAATATTGAACCTGTAGGAAATGTAATGATTAGACCAAAAGCACAATTGCTCTTACATTTGCTTAGGCGCTTTTAATAATCCCTTTTATTAATTAAGGTAATAAGGTGGATATCTATCGTGTTGTACGAGGTTGCTTCCGTACTGCCAAGTTCCACGCGGACGTAGTCGCGGGCAAAAGCTAGTTTGTATATATCTTAAATCTAAAATCGACCATGGTTTCTAAGAACAGATTTCACTATCTTTTAGAGTTTTCGTTTTCTCCCTACTGACCCATTTGGATTGACCACCCTGTATATTATATGTCCACTAAAAATTGTTTTCAATAGTGATAGCTTCTTGTACTTTCCTTAGGATTTTGTGATTATTTTGTCATCGTCAGAAGCTACGAGATATTGTTATAGCGATACCGAATTCTAATATCCCTTCATAGCGAGCGTCTGATTTTGTCAGCACTTGTGATGTGTCCCGATTTACATATTTAGCCCTCCTTGAACCGTTCTGTACGTTTGAAAAACTTTTTCACTGATTTCTAGGTGTATTTTCCCCAAAAAGCTACTTGTGCCGTTGTGGAGTGGAGGACAACAATCGCTTTCATCTTTATGTGCGGAAGTCTAAGGGAAGATTTCTTTCCGCCGCCGGGGCAATAATAGTGCTTGAGGCTGTAGGGCGCTTCGCCAAGATATTTAATGCAGAGGACTGAATAAAACCCGTTGTATATTTAAGGACATTATACCACGGTATCTTACTATTTCATATATTAATAATATTTATTATAGCTGCGTGTATTTATTTATTTAATCTTTATCGCACAAAAAAAACTTATCGTACAAAAGGCGAGGCGAGCGTAAAGTGTATGGACTGGACTATGTCAAATAGTTAGTAGGCAAAATATACCGTAAGATGACTTGCTATAATTTATATTATTATAGTAACGTGTGTGACGGGCTTTAGACGGAATTATTAATGGAGTTACCAGTATTCTAAATAGGTCAGACCGTCTTCATAAAATACATGCGGTTATTACATACTAAGACTAAACTGTTTGTAAGTATTAAGGGTTTGTTCGGAATGTTCTTCGATGGGTAATATTAATACAATAGCTAAAATTTGTACGCGTTAATGAACGGTTATGTAAGTGTGAATTAGCAAAAGCTGTATTTTTTTATTATTATACATAAGTTATTTTAAAAATTAGTGAAATAACATTGAATATTAAGTGACCTTAAACAATCCAGATAAATGTTGTAAAATGGATCCTTAAAAGTATGTCTACGTGCTTAAAACGGCAAATAAAATAATTCCCATCAAAAACATAAATGTTAAATGAGAGCCAAGTTCAATATCGCGTGCAACGTTGTCGATGTCGTTCTTTGCCCAAATTTTTTTAGATACAAGGACATGCGACATACTCAATGCATTTATTAGACTTGGGGTGTAATTCAATATCAAGACTTGACTTGGCTAGTTTGTACATATAAATTTATATTATGTTTGTCTAATCATTAACCTATTTTAGTAAAGGTAAGTACGCAAGTTAGTACGTCCTGTTATACTTATACTGTTAGCTTGATAATAATACTATGTTACTTTTATAAAATTTTGTTAGTTAAGTTAGTAAGTTAATATTACACAATTACCAAACTGAATGCCAAACTTCACCTTTCTAGGTCACCTAGAAGTGGGTTAGGTTTTTGATTACTAGTCAGTGGTAAAAAAGCCATTTTTTGGACTTTAATATCTCAATAACTATTTCACCTATATTTATGAAATTTGGCGTTCTACATATTTGTTCTAAAGGATCTAAATACATAAGGCAAATTTCAGGTTTTATGTTAAATAGAATTGGAGTTATGGAGGGGTCAAAAGTGGCTCCAAACGGTTCGTGTAATATAACACACGGCTGCTGGTCGCTAGTTCCTGGGGTGAACTTGGCTGGACAGCACACGGCTGCTGCTCGCCAGTTCCTGGGGTGAACTTGGCTGGACACGCTGCCGCGTGTCTAGACGGCGAAGACATATATCTCAATTTCAATCTTGAATAATGATTTCTACATTGTATTCCAGTCCCTAAGCCCTAAGGCTTAGAAAAATTGCATTTTCATAGACATATGCTTATTTTCGGAGACTCGGGTTGCAGAAGAGGCTTCCTTATGTTCGAGCAGATAAAAGGACACGAGGCAGGGCGCTTGCGCGATTTTACAGGGCAATGGACACTTTGTATTCGATTAAGCCTAATTTTTAAGTTCGTTGCCTTTCACGGTTGCTATGGATACGGAGAGACTGCTGATGTAAACGTCTGTTCTAAGTAGGTACACATTGAAAGACCTTAAGTAGGTATTAACTTTAGTACAAAATATAAAACAGTTTTTCTACGTTATAAACATTTTGGGAACCTCAAAGGAAAGTCGAGCCTGCTTCAAGTCTTATGAGGCTAAACAATTTAGCAGAAAATTCTGTACAGCGTTGTATTTACAATGAATTAGCAATAAACAGTAACTTATACTTATTGATTTTAAAATAGTGCTATTTAAATTGTATTCTGACTATATGAGCGAAGCCGCGGATGCCTAGTGCATTATATTATGCTACATCTTATTAAAGCCGCCAAGATGAGCTATTATTATTAAAGCACTTATCCGCCAGGAGAGGGACGCTCCGCCATTAACCCCGGGCCACCTCACTCGGGATCCACGTACCAAGCACGGTATTAAACGGTATTAAAAATAGATGATACTTTTTATCAAAAATATTTATACTGAAATTCCCCAGAGGAACGACAGACATGAATAATCCTATGTACCTATGTAAAATACTATGGGCCCTAAAAAAGTAAAAGATTGTCAGGATGTATGTTCGGCATAAAAACAACATCTACACAACAGGTTTCCATAAATGGTTTAGTAACATACCTTTAAATCAGATTATGCTACAATTTATAAGGATATTCATTCATAAGAGGGTTAAATTAAACGGGAGTTGAAAGTTTGTATGGGCACATTTCATCCTTCTGCGCGAGCGAAGCCGTGAGATAAAACTAGTTAAATATAATCACGGACTTAAGGGATATATTATGGACTTTTACAAAAAAGCCATTTTTTCTATAGAATGATTTTCGGTATTCCCTTTACTTGCCTACAAATATTTTGTCTAATTTCATTAAATGCCTATCAACTTTTACTATAATGAATGTTTTGTCTAAAGTCAGTATGTATATGACGGCGCATCGAGAGAATTAGCTCGATGGCGCTAGTATCGCCTCTTGATTTTTGAATGACCAAACTCTTTACTACGTAATACCGAACTCTGAGGATGTGGCCATATAGGATTGACAGCTGTCGTTTGGCGGCTGTTCTTCCATGTCAAGCTAGCGCCTCACGTGTTGCGGTAGAACGTTATAAAAGTTGGGAATCCAAGATTATTCGTCATAGATACCTACTCTAGATTTATGTTACAGGTGCGTTTGGTTCAATCAAAGGAAGTGAAGTATACGGATCGGCTGATACTTCTACCAACCCTTGTCTCCTCGCCCGAATACTCACGCGGGTGAACCAACCTAATGAAAACCAAGTGTAACCGGACCCTAACTGTGAGTCGTTATATAAATAAATTTTTCATAGTTATTATTGTGTCTAAATTCGTTTTGTTTAAATTATGTTTTTCATAACTTGTTTAAAATTCACTTTGTCGATTCTTATTTTACCTAACCATTACATAGCCGAATAACGTTTTCGTTAACGAAAATAACTCTGTCTAATTCAGTTTTAAAACCGAAAACTGTAGGTTAGGTTAGGTTTGTATTGTGACCATGTATTGCGGAACATGCGAAGCGAGCGGAGCGTCAAAATGGGTTAAAAACCAAAAACTGTAGGTTAAGTTAGGTTTGTATTGTGACCATGTATAGCGGTGCGAGTGAAGCGAGAGCGGAGCGTCAAAATGGGTCAAAAACAAAAAAAAACTGTAGGTTAGGTTAGGTTTGTATTGTGACCATGTATAGCGGTGCGAGAGAAGCGAGAGCGGAGCGTCAAAATGGGTCAAAAACAAAAAAAAAAACTGTAGTTTAGGTTAGGTTAGAAATGACAGTACAAAGTCGAAGTTACGTACGAAATAAGATTAGAAAAAATAAAATGATGCGACATGAATGTTATACAAAAAAAACATGTTAAATAAACATTATACAAAATTAGAGTAAACGAAACAATCAGTAGGTTAAACAAAAATGGAAGAAATACATTTATGTGAAATAAGGATTATACGAAACGACTTTCACTCAAATGAAAATTAGGCAAAGTGAATAGTTATACAAAAATGATTTGAATTTTGATTTTTTTATTTTTTATTTTGAAAGAAAAAAATTAGTTTAAATGAAATTAGGCAAACCGAAATCAGGCAAAACAAGGTACAACCATGGTTTTCTATAGAAAAAAACGGGGATTTCTGTATTCGTGGTCATTAGATCTTGGATTATTTTAATGCTTCCTCTACATACAACAAACTTACTTAACAACAACAAAAAAAAACATCGAAATTATATTGTGTCCTCACCAGCTCAAACATGGTGATTTTGCTGCAAGATAACAGTGAACAAAATACGATTTTGTTTCAAAGTAAATTTTTATTTTTCCACTTTTTGTCCACGAATTTTGATTTCTCAGCCATATGTTATTTATAAAATTCGAATCATTCGAACTTTGATGCACTCTGTCTCTTTCATATCGATATGAAATAGAGTAAAAAAAACATATCAATTCGAAATTCGAATCCGACCTCCAATAAGAACACGTTCCGATAAGATAGGTAGGTACGCGTTATACTATAAAATTAAAAACACCCGAAAAAGTTTTAATTGCAACATTTTCTTCTTCACCACCATGTGTTTAAATAATTGTGTCTTTTATATAAAACAATTTGTTTTAAACAAATAGATTATTGTTTAAATAAATAAGGTTTTTCAATTTTATACTGTAAATAGATAACTATCGTGTTCAAATTGTTATTGTTATTTTCTATTGTATTTATTTTGTTTGGTGCTGTACGGGTAAAAATATTAATCAAACCATAAATAAAATCTCGCAATAATAAATTAAACACGTAATGTCTTCCAATTTGATCAAATAATGACAACCGTGGTGGTTGTGAGGGACTGGTACAGTGTCGGAATGTACAATTTCAACTAAATGATATCGTAATTCCTTTTTATGCACCATGAATACCATGATGGTTGCTTTTATCACGTAATAAATAAGTGACAAAGCATCGGTCACTCACACTCGCATTTGGATAAACTTATGGTCTGTGAGATAAACTCAACCATCATACGTATCTATCTGTTTTCTAATCAATAATATCATCATCATCATCATCAGCCTATTCTTGTCCACTGCTAGACATAGGCCTCTCCAACTGCACGCCATTGTAAGCGATCCTCGGCTTTGTCATCCAGCTCTTGCAAGCCACCCTGCACATATCATCGCTCCACCTAGTCTGAGGGCGTCCCACACTACGCTTGCCGATCCGCGGTCTCCACTCAAGAACACGTTATCATATATATAATATCATTGAAATGCAAAGACTAAAAATATACATAATACATACACTTGAATGGTTGGAAGAACAAGTACAAAAATAAAATAGGTATGCTCTCGCTGTTGAGGTGAAAAGTTAGGGCAAAGTTTTTTGCATTTCGTGCAGTTGAGTTTCTCGCTACACTCAGGATTCTAACTTAGATTCGCTCGTGATTCAAACATAGAACCCTTCACTTGCTCGGGACTCAAAATCAGCACTTGCAACAAAAGCAACTTTGCTCTCTTGTTACACAAATAACTATTTGCGTCAGTTCATCATCAAATGTTAATGTCTATTCAAATTACCTACTGCTGTTCAATCAAATATTGCAGAGGTTAATTGGCTATACAATAGTTATTTATGTGTTAATTATTTGCCGATCTTATAACATAAACAAAAGATAGTTTTTAAGAAGATTGATAAATAGCGTAACCCAATTTTTTCAATATTAACACGTAGGTTCAACTAAGAAATCAATTTCCTTTACCAAAATTTCCGTTCCAAACCACACAATGAAAACGTGGCGGCGCGCCGTGACAAGCCGTCAGGTCCCGCGTCCGCTGGCACGTCATTAAAACGATCCATCTCCTAAATCTATCACACGTTACTAATAGAAGAAAGCCAACTGAATAAATAAAGAAAAACCAATGGTTCTAAATAGATATTGCTATAAATAAATAGGAAATCTAGGGCATTGTAGAGCGGCTTTTACTTTACTAAGCGGTGGAGTTATAGTTTGTTATTCTTTTGTAACCGATGATCTGAATTATGTTGTTTGACTGTCACTGCTATTATAACTACGCTACGTAAGAGGCATTTTGATGAAAACACGACTCACATCTTGAGTTATGTTATGAAATTATGACAGCGTTCTTATACGTTATAGCATGGTTTTAGCAGATTGTGACGTGATTAAATCTCGTTTTGTTATAATAATTAATAATGTGCGAAAATAGTGCATGTTTAAATCAATAGGTACATATTTTGCTGTCGGCTGATCACCCTAGAAATAAACATATACAGAAGAAGTAAATAATCTTTTGTCAGACTAGTTCGTTTGCCAGGCATTTTCGGTACGCCTTGCGACCTCCTTGTCTTGTCGTGCCTGGAAAGAAACTATTTGGCCCAAGTATATGGAGGAGCTATTGGTCCATGAAGGAATTCATGAAGGGAGAACCTCCCATTACTTTAAAGCGGAAACTCATGGACACGTGCATTCTTCCGATCCTCACCTATGGTGCCCAGACTTGGTCTTTGACTAAGGCCCAAAAGCATTATCTCAAGGTTTGCTAGAGGGCAATGGAGCGTATATCTTAGGCATAAAATTAGTAGATTGTATCAGAAATACCATCTTGCGCTCCAAAACCCAAGTAGCCGATGTAGCCCTGACAGCCGCTAAGCTTAAATGGGACTGGGCTGGACACGTTTGCTGCATGTCGAACGAAATGTGGGCTAAGAATACCACTGACTGGATCCCACCTAATAGAGTACGACGTCGCGGCAGACCACGACGGAGATGGCGGGACGACCTAGACACATTCCGAAAGGATTGGTCCGTTGCTGCCTTGATCAGAGACAACTGGAAGAAAGGGAGGGGGCCTTTGCCCTGCAGTAGGACAGTACATGCTAAAAATAAATAAGAGAAATAATAAATTCGGCCGCAATTTTATTTTTTGGCCACTTGGTCGAACTTCTCATTTAATAACTAAGCATCGGGAATATGAGATAGCCTCTAATAAACTAATTCATCTTCTTTACAACGCCATCTGAAAATGTTAAAGAAAGCATCAAGTCATAATCAACAATTATAATTACTTGTCCTTCTGATTATACATTGCCATCTAATTTACTAACTCAGCCACGGAATTTGCAACTCATCATCATTTTTCGTTTTACGGCTTCAATACAAGCTCCTCAAAAATTATATATTCGAGCTTCAATAGACAGCATCATATATTATAACTTAACATCTAAAATAATACTTCATATTCTTTTATCATGAAAATAGCCACTGTAGGAACGATTTGGCGCGAGTGCGCGCCATGACAGCCACAGCCATTTGCACCAATCAGAGAGCGCCATTCGATTCTTGTACCGACCGACCCGCCCGTGTTTGTTTATTGTCATTCGTTCGTTCATATTGCAATAGGTTCATCTGCGTTCTCTCTAATCTCTAATCTAGTTCTAAGGCAGGTCCGACTTGGCTTAGGTTAGGTACGACGACGAGCGAAGCGAGGAGGAGTGTTAGGTTCAACTGCGACCCTTTAAAAAAAAATATTTCATAACGGTACGTAACCCATTAATCTAGTTCTAAGGCAGGTCCGACTTGGCTTAGGTTAGGTACGACGACGAGCGAAGCGAGGAGGAGTGTTAGGTTGAACTGCGACCCTAACCTAAAATGAGATTTAAGTATTTTGTTTTGTTCTCTCCTCAATAGTTCATATGTAATAATAGTGGCTTTAATATACTATTTGATGACAAGTTTAGGTAAATTTTACGATCGATTAATGTAGGATGACTTACATTTTAAACATACATACTAAGTTATAAAATTAGAAGCTAATAGAGTTACTATTTTGGTGTCATATAATAATATTTTAGAAGTTTGCTATTTGAATGCATGCCTCAAATTTAGATGCTAAAAAATAATCACCATGCTAAGTTACAATTACAGTGGCTTACAAAGAAGATAACTAGTGGCTGAGATATTATTATTCAGACGCGCGTTGGTCGTGGCTGACTTAGTAATTTAGAAGTTAACTTATATTTTCTGAGGCGAATAATGCTATTAAAAAGAAGCCTGTTTAAATAGTACCCAATAAATAATAGTTCGTTTTAGCATGATTTCTCTATTAACTTCGTTGATAACGTTGAGATATAAATATAATAACGAACTTTGCCGATAAAATGATACAGTTAAAGTCATGCATGTTTAAAGCGTATGTGAATTGCCGGCACTGAATGCGCGAGCAGCAGCTGTTAACATTTTAATCTCATTATTTAAAATAAAGTATAATTTAATAATTCATGATTATTTCATTTAAGACATGAAAAGAGTTTTCCGTTTCCAAAACTACTCAAAATACTACAAAGTAACCTATTACATATTTAGATTAGCATTCTATAGTATTAAACTCTTTCATAAAGATTGACAGCAAGCTCTTACAGATATTAGAGTTAAATCGATAACCGACTGTTCTGTGACTTTTGAACCGAATATGTAATCTAATAAATTATGTTAATAAGTAAAAGTATGCCACACTCTCGATCGTAAACTAGAGTTAAACAGCCATTTAGCCTAATCACTTGGACAGAACATCGTTGATTCAATCTAATGATAAATATTCAAAACAACACAAGTCACTACGTTACTGATACTCCTTTAAGATGATTTTGAAATGAGCGATTCAATTGAAATACATTCACTGTACCATACGAGCCATAAATAATAAATTGCATGTAAATGGTATTGTAATTGGTGGTTACGTAATGTTTTGACATTTAGGCTTGCTGTAGACATAGCCACATGTGACATGACAATATAAGAACATGTAATAAAATTATGTCAAAGCCCACACGCCCAAAGTCGACGGGTCTACAATGTGCAATTAAGCAGTCGGCATCAGAAACTGAATAGTAGCACGATATCATAAATTACATTAAAACGAAGATCTTTAAATAACATTTTACACACCTTACATCATTAGGTATAGTTTTTGAACTGAGCCAATCTACTTACAGGCAAGAACAAATGCATTGTATCATAATAGTAGTCTTAGTCTTATCTGCCCAACCCAAAACTCGTTAATGTTTTTAAGGATATTGAATTACCAATCCTATTATTTAGTCACTATCACTAAGCTTCCAATGGAGCAGTAGTGTATTTTCATAAACATTTTGGCCGCATTTGTTTTTGTCAAGTGTCGTATAAGTGTATTCATGCTCTACTATACTGAAAATATAATCAATAAACCATTAACCTTCCAAGGTAGTTAGCCGACCTCTAAATGCTATTGTTTTTAGGGTTCCGTACCCAAAGGGTAAAAACGGGACCCTATTACTGAGACTTCGCTGTCCGTCCGTCCGTCCGTCCGTCTGCCACCAGGCTGTATCTCAAGAACGATCTTCTTCAAGAGTATCTTAACCACTTAGGGATGAAAAGTGTTTGTACGGAACCCTCGGTGCGCGAGTCCGACTCGCACTTGCCCAATTTTTTTAAGTGGATTAGGGCAGTTCAAAAAGTTATTACCTACTTAAACCTTTACCGCATACGAAGCCATATATGGCAGATATGAACTTGGACCTTATTGGCACAGGTTAAGGTTCAAATTCAAACAACTATTTTTTCCTGTATGCGGTAAAGGGTTAACAAATGATATGATAAAACCACCGGTTTTACCTTTTACCGGTAAACAAATCAGAAACGTGTGGGATCAATGCCGTGACGGTTAGTCAATAATTTCAACTTTTCTGAATAAATAGCAGATCTAGTGACATGTCTAGTCATTCGTCATAAAAATAATCTATGAAAAGCGAAAATACTCGTCAAAATTTTCGCGCTGAGCCTAAACAACCAGCCCTCTAGTGTTCTTTACAGATACTATTTCGTACAAACGCTTCCTTTCTTCACTCCAGCCGTGTTAAAGTCGGCTGCGCTGCGAAGCCGGCTGGCCGTGTGCCTGATACCGCATTTTCTCGCTAGATGTCGTCCTCATACCTTTCGGAAAATGTCTCTGAAAATAGTCGTTACGCTCTAATGAATATGGTAATGGTCCTGAAACCCATAACTTTTAATTTGGAGTCACCTTGCTTGTCTTAATTAACCGGTTTCTACATCGAAATTTACCATCTTTTAATATGCTCTTTAAATTGTCCTTTATTGTACCTTGCTAGGATATTTTGTAGATGTTACGTTAAAAGGCCTTATTCCTTTTAAAATGCTGATTGTTTACACATTTTCTCTATGATCAAACATGTTTCTTAACATATTATTGATGTTACTACCTATAACAGGGCTATTGGGATTTATTGGTATTGTTCAGAACGCATCCTAACTGACGTCACCACCGACGTCTTCAGCCGAAGCACGAAGATCGCCGATCATCGAGCCCTTCGGGTACAACCGACACCGACCGCCTTCAACGGTCAATTTCAAAACCACCCTTGGAACGACAACATTCTGTTTATCTGAATTTGACAATATATTAATTTAATTTAAAGTTAAATAAAATATTCTTATTGAATATCCACCTAGGCTATTCCCGAATACACTATAAAGGAACCTAGGCCTCAACATTGGTCCTTCACCCGTCGAAGAAGAGCCGCAAGAGTTCATCTTCATCATCAGCACCTACGAGAGACGCAGCCTGAATCGCGCTTTGTTGCACGGACGAGTTCTTCGCGAGCCCGCTGCCGCAGCATCCCACCTTGAAGCAGATTTACCGAACAAAGCAGCCGCGGGGAACTACGACGGCCGGCCTACGTAACGGTTTTTTTGCCAGAGGAAAATCTTTGTTCGTCGAAGAAAGTATCAGCGAAGTGAAGACTCCACGGAGATCCAGCCAACTACAACGGACTGTTAGCTTCAGGACTTCACAACAGGAGCAGCTGCGATTACATACAGAAATTCCAGAATACGTCGAATAACGGTTAAACTGAGTGAGTTCGTTCCAATATTCCCTTATTCCCTAATTTGGATTAAGTCAGAAGTAATTCTTCTATTTTTCGTGGTTAATTACCTCATATTAATTTGCATATCGAATTGATATTGCTCATTTTTTCAAAAGAAATTGTCTTAACGGCCATTTTAGTTCGTTAATTTCATAATTCATTCGCTAGTAGAAAATCATACAGTAATAAACCTTAAGTTCATAATTAAAACAAGCGCACGTAAGTCGGACGCAAATCAGTTTTCCTTAAATATAGTCTATTGTCTTTTTTATGCACATAAAATTGCATCGCTTGAGCCAAGATAACGGGACATTAGTCGATCCCGTGTTACCGACCGCAGCGCATGCATCTGTTTTTTTGCTAATTGCAGTTAACTTATATATATATTAGTGTGGCAGTCATTATCGATCGTTAACTATTTGCATCTTATTTGGCAGTGTTTACGGTAATAACGAAATATTGTATATTAATCGTGTTTAATCTTTGATTTGAGTGCATTTCGTATTAAATATGTCATTAGCGCAGTTAGTCAAACAGCGTGGAACGCTTAAATGTAAATTAACTAATTTCAAAACGTTTCTAACGCCATACCTATCTATTCCCGAGTTAAGTGAAGTGCAGGCTATAGAAGTCGAGTGCCGCATTAGTAAGATCGAGGAAATGTATACTGGGTTTGATGAATTGCAGGAACAGATCGAAATTTCGTCTGAGAAGCCGGACGAGCAGTATATCGAGCGTACGGAGTTTGAAAATCAATACTTCGCCATTTTGGCTACCGCGCGGGAGTTGCTACACAGGCGTAGCAAAACGGAAACTAAGGTTATGTCTGAGGCGAGTTCCGGTTCTTATCAACAGAAGAACAACCTGGTAAGGCTACCTAAGATTGATTTACCTCACTTTAACGGCAACTATCAATATTTTCTCGAGTTTAGGGATACATTCTTATCTTTAATCCATAATAATGAATCTATCGACGACATAAACAAGTTTCATTATTTGCGTTCGTCGCTGCAAGGGAGTGCCGCCTTAGTTATCAAAAGTTTAGACTTTAATGCAGACAATTACAAGGCTGCCTGGGAATTATTAATGTCTAGGTATGATAACAAGAGGCTATTAGTAAATAATCATGTTAAAGCGTTGTTTAGTGTCGAACAAATACACAAAGAATCTCACAGGGCGTTACGTCATCTTTTAGATGTTACTAACAAGAACCTTAGGGCACTTACGACCTTAAAGCAGCCTACGTCGGAGTGGGATACACTTGTTATTTATATGATGTCGTCTAAATTAGATTCGGTTACCAGCCGCGAGTGGGAGGAGTATAGAAATACCTTAGATGAGCCTCCAACATTAAATCAGTTTAGTACATTTATTTCTAATAGGGCTGATTTATTGGAAACGCTGGAGGAGTCCAAAACGGGTCAAAACAAAACGACGTATCAGCCAAATAAACAGAAAAACTTTCTTGTTGCAAATGAAGCATTTAAATCACAAAAGCATAAATACAGCTGTCCTATGTGTAAACAAAATCATTTCTTGTTTTCATGCGATTCTTTTCGTAAATTATCCGTTGACATTCGTCAAAAGAAAGTCAATGAATGGGACATATGTCAATTATGTCTCAGGCCAGGGCATCAGTTGTCTAAGTGTAGATTATCTACATGTAAATATTGTAGTGAGCGTCACAATACGTTGCTACATACAGAAACCAATAATGACGCAGTAGAAGTCGCTGCTGTGTCAGCTGATAAAAGTGCTCCGACTCAACAATCCTCTGTACTGCTTTCCACAGCTATGGTGCGAGTCAGCGATGCCAAGGGTGCTCAGCACGTCGCCAGGATCCTTCTGGACAACGGCAGCACCACCAATTTTGTCACCGAGGAACTGCGAGCTAAGTTGCAGCTTCCACTCTCTTCCACAAGCTCCACGGTAACAGGTATTAACAATTCCTTATCTAAAAGTACTCAGTCTTGCAACTTAACGATTCATTCGATGGTTGGGGATTATAAGACGAACCTTAGGTGCCTCGTGCTGCCTGAGATCACAAAAATGTTACCATCTTCCTTTATAAATGTTAGGAGCTTGCAAATACCGTCACATATACAGTTAGGGGATCCCACATTTAACATTCCGTCAGTCATAGACATTCTTGTCGGCGCGGAAACCTTTTGGGACGTTATAGGTACCAATAGGATCGATTTAGGGAAACGTCAACCAGTTTTATGTGCCTCTAAATTAGGTTGGCTAATTTCGGGGTCTATTCTAACCAATCAAAAATATCACACCGTTTGTCATGCTTCAGAATTACTTGATAACGATGTTGAGAAGCAACTCACCCGTTTTTGGGAGCTAGATAGTGTCTTGCCTATTCACCACTTTACTCCTGAAGAGCGACAGTGTGAAGAGCACTTCATAAAAAATACAAAGCGCACTGATGATGGTCGTTTCGTCGTGACCATGCCGCTTAAACAATCACCTAGCGTTCTTGGTGACTCTTATGAAATGGCTAAGTGTCGTTTCTTATCTTTAGAAAAAAAGTTAAAAAATGATCCTCAATTAAAACAGAATTACGACGCGTTCTTGTCTGAATATCTGGATTTGGGTCATATGTCACCATCTACGCGGAAGTCGGTTCTGACTGAAGTCGAATGTTTTCTGCCACATCACGGCGTGGTACGAGAATCCAGTCTCACAACCAAATTACGGGTCGTTTTTGATGCGTCTGCGCCCACTAGGTCGGGCATCTCATTAAACGAGATTCAGACAGTCGGACCAACTGTACAAGATGATTTAATTTCAATTTTGCTCAGGTTTAGACAACATAAATATGTAATTTCAGGTGACATTGAAAAAATGTACCGTCAGATGCTAATTGCACCTGAACAAAGATGCCTTCAGCAAATTCTGTGGCGTTTCAATCCAACTGATCGTCTTGAATGCTATTCTCTTAATACTTTAACGTATGGCACGGCCAGCGCAGCATATCTTGCCACGCGATGCATCAAACAGTTAGGACTAGAGTCCCCAAATCTAGTTATTCAGCAGTCGATCGTACACGATTTTTATGTGGATGACTATTTAAGCGGCAGTAGTAGCATTGACGAAGCAATTCAGTTAGGAAAGGGCGTCATAGACACACTAAGCTCTGCTAAGTTAAACTTGCGTAAGCTGCGCTCAAATAGCACGTCAGTCCTGGACGCATTGCAGAATCATTCACAGCCAAGCCATTCGTCACAAATTGATACGACATATAGTAATTTAAATATTCAAAACTTAAGCACTTCAGCTGCAGCAAAAACATTAGGACTAAACTGGCAATGTGACACAGATACATTATTTTTTAACATTAATTTAAAAACATGCAGTAGACCGACGAAACGTCATGTACTCTCGTCAATCGCGCAAGTATATGACCCATTGGGGTTAGTCGGGGCCTGTATTTTAGAAGCCAAAATTATTATGCAACGGTTATGGCAACAAAAGTGCTCATGGGATGAAGAATTGCCCCATACTTTAAAACTATTATGGCGTAAATTTGAAGCAACCTTGCCATTTTTAAATACAATTAGAATACCGCGTTGGATTTTAAGCGATGCCAATAGCAACCTTGAGCTGCATATATTTACGGACGCTTCTGAAGCATCTTATGGAGCTTGCGCCTATGTAAGTTCAAGGGATAACAGCGGGGTAGCTACGGTTCGTCTTTTAGCCTCAAAAAATAAAGTTGCGCCTATTAAAGCATGTACAATTCCGCGCCTAGAGCTTTCTGGAGCGTTATTGGGTGCAAGACTGTTTACTAAGATACTGAGCTCACTCACAATTAAATTTAATAAATGCACATTTTGGTGCGATTCGATGATTGTCTTAGGATGGTTGGCTTCATCGCCCGCCAACCTCAAGCCCTTTGTCCGCAACCGAGTGAGCGAGGTACAGGATGTTACTGCTGGTTATACGTGGCGCTATGTGCCCTCCAAAGAAAATCCTTCTGACTTAGCATCTCGTGGCATTAACGCGCAACTTCTAGCAGATTGTAGTCTTTGGTGGAATGGACCAGACTTTCTTAAGCAGGAGTCAGCCTTATGGCCCAAAGCACCATCTTCATTGACAACTAATTTACCTGAAATGGTACCTTGCTTAATAGCCAACGTCGAGCAATCGCCTCTCTCTCTCCTCGTGGAAAGAGTGTCCAAATTTTCGAAATTAATTCGAGTCGTAACCTACGTTAAGAGGTTCATTAATAATTGTTCAAAAAACAAAACTAAACAATATGGTTTTCTCAAGAGTTCAGAATTAACTCAGGCACGAAAAACTATTCTCTCATTGTGTCAAATGGAGATGTTCGAAGAAGAATATACAACGTTAAAGTCAGGCAAAACTCTTCCCCCTAAGAATAGGCTTCTTCCACTCACTCCATACATTGACACGGACAACCTATTAAAAGTAGGCGGGAGACTTGACAACACTTATTACAGTGATGACGTCAAGCATCCAGTTATTCTTTGTAGTAAGCATCGTCTAACTAAATTAATTTTTATATATTTTCATTTGCAATTCTTACACGCAGGGCCGCAGTTGTTACTCAATAGCGCCAAGCAATGTTATTGGCCTTTAGGTGGCAGAAACTTGGCGCGCAAAACTGTCGAGCAATGCGTCACATGTTGTAGGTTTAAGGGACAGACAGTTCAGCCAATTATGGGTAATCTGCCCGCGACACGCGCTGAATTAGACTACACATTTGCTAACACTGGTACTGATTACGCTGGCCCAATATTGATAGCTGACCGTAAAGGTAGGGGTTGTAAATTAATCAAAGCCTGGATTTGCATTTTTGTATGTTTCGCAGTTAAAGCCGTGCACCTAGAACTCGTCTCAGACCTCGCCAAAGACGCTTTTATGGCCTGTTTAGATCGATTTACTGCTCGTAGAGGTAAACCAAAAAATATTTACTGTGATAACGCGACTTATTACACCGGTACATGTAACGAATTGTACAGAGTACTGCAATCATCAAACATAGCTTCGGACCTTGCCGAGGCGGAAATAAATTTCGTATTTTCCCCTCCCTATTCGCCGCATTTCGGTTCACTTTGGGAGCGGTGCGTCCGCTCAGTTAAGCATCATTTACGACGCATTTTGAACTTGACGCATTTAACTTTCGAAGAAATGAGCACCTGCCTATCAGGAATTGAAGCAGTATTAAATTCTCGGCCATTAACTCCGCTATCAAGCAACCCTTCTGACTTGACCGCTCTTACCCCTGCCCATTTCCTCATTGGACGACCACTCATGTTTGTGCCTAATTCGCAGGATCCCGTTGCTGAAGATAAAATCAACACGCTGCAGAGGTTTCATCGCGTCGAGCAATTAAAACTTCATTTTTGGAACAGATTCAAACTTGAATATGTTTCCCAACTTCAACAAAAAACCAAATGGTTTTCATCACGTGACGAGCTCATAGAGGGAGCGCTAGTCATCGTGAAAGAGAAAGGAGTCCCCCCTCTCATGTGGCTACTTGGTCGCATTATAAAGCTTTATCCTGGCAAGGATGGAATAGCTCGAGTAGCCGACATAAAGACTAAGAAGGGTACAATAAGGCGGGCCTTCAATAACATTTGCCCCCTTCCAGCCTCCATGTAACATGCGTGCCTCACACCATCTTCTGAATTATAGGTCCCTTGAAGTACTTCAACGCGGGGAGCATGTTCAGAACGCATCCTAACTGACGTCACCACCGACGTCTTCAGCCGAAGCACGAAGATCGCCGATCATCGAGCCCTTCGGGTACAACCGACACCGACCGCCTTCAACGGTCAATTTCAAAACCACCCTTGGAACGACAACATTCTGTTTATCTGAATTTGACAATATATTAATTTAATTTAAAGTTAAATAAAATATTCTTATTGAATATCCACCTAGGCTATTCCCGAATACACTATAAAGGAACCTAGGCCTCAACAGGTATATATTTGAAACCTACAGCTGGGCGGATCAACTTTTTTTTTGTATAAGCGCGTCCCGTTCACTTTAAAAATAGTAAACCCTACTTTTTAGGGTTCCGTAGCCAAATGGCAAAAAACGGAACCCTTATAGATTCGTCATGTCTGTCTGTCTGTCTGTCTGTCTGTCCGTCTGTCCGTCTGTCCGTCCGTATGTCACAGCCATTTTTTTCCGAAACTATAAGAGCTATACTGTTGAAACTTGGTAGGTAGATGTATTCTGTAAACCGCATTAAGATTTTGATTCAAAACTAAAAAAATAATAATAAATATTGGGGGCTCCCCATACTTAGAACTGAAACTCAAAATTTTTTTTTTCATCAAACACATACGTGTGGGGTATCTATGGATAGGTCTTCAAAAATGATATCGAGGTTTATAAAACATTTTTTTTCTAAACCGAATAGTTTGCGTGACAGACGCTTCCAAAGTGGAAAAAAGTTGGTCCCCCCCCCTCTAACTTCTAAAATAAGAAAATGAAAAATCTAAAAAAGACATATGATGTACATTACTATAAAAACTACCAACGAAAATTGTTTTGAACGAGATCTAGTAGGTAGTTTTTTTTTAATACCAAATACCTAACTTTGCACCTAATTTATATGGGGCGCTATACATACCAGGTGCAAACTTAACTTAAACACTTAGGGATGGAAAATGTTTGTACGGAACCCTCTGTGCGCGAGTCCGACTCGCACTTGGCCGGTTTTTTATTACATAAAACATGGAATAAGATATTAATTGTTTAATCAGATCTATTATTTTGTGTTTGCCTTAGTTTTGTAAGTCAGACTTTTTCCATTATTAAAAAAAAAATTTCGTGACTCGGGTGACGAAATTTTTGTTTCATACTAAATCTTACTGTCCCCCAAAGGTACTAACTTACTATTATCGTAAATTCTGAAAACAAAGTCCATTACGACTTTCTATATTTAGAGGTTTTTATATACATATTAGTACCTTTAATTTAAATTCTTATTAACCAGCACGATTTTACGTATTTGAATAATACAAAATATTTTTTCAAAACTATGTCCCCAAGGCGGTGAAATAACACGTGTCGTCTGAGTCACCGGATACTTTGTTTTGCTAATTGTGAGCGAGACAGCCTATGAACGGCTTAGCCAATAGGAGCTGCATCTAAGTATCGCGTGATGGCGTCTGCGTTTGCAATACGTTCAAACTGACTCGGCCATTTCGTCCGTGACTCGCGAGGTGGTAGCGTGTGTTTATTGTGTGTCGACCGAGTAACGTTCGAATTTCGGTAAGTGTAAGCTCTTTCTAATATATTTTTTTCTTCATCTAGTGTCTCTTAGGTCTAAAATGTTGGAGGTGTATGTTTTTACCGTAGTATATATTGTTTTGCGACCAAAACAACAAAACGATGTTAAAATGTCACTTTAGTCACAGTCACCTTAGTAACGAAAACCGTGACTCAGAAGACTTTTTACGTGACTCAAGAGACTTTTTTAAGGTATTACCCTTAAATCCTTACATACTGCGTTAAATTGAACAATTTGGTAATTAGTGTTTCAGTTGCTAAACTAGTACAAAAGCGGGATACTTTTTTGTGTCTGTTACCTCAAATTTCATAGTTTTTATGCATGTATCCTGTTTGCGGATGTTATGTGACCGTGACACTATAATTTGAATATAAATAAATAAATTGCATTACAATAATAACATTTTACCTTATTTTCACTATTATTAATATTATTATAAAGTAAAGACACATTCACAGTACCTAGGTTAAAAGTAGGTTCGTTTGTTTCAGTAGCAATGTCGCTTTCAGCTGCAGAAAGACAAAAACGCTATAAAGAAAAACTTAAACTTGACCCTGAAAAATATGAAAATTACAAAAAAAAGCAACGAGGACATTATCATGCAAAAAAGAGACTTATCGGTGATTTAACACCCCAAGAAAAATACAATGCACGAATAATTTGGAAACTAAGACAGCGAAATTTAAGACTGAATAGGAAAAATTTAAACCGTGTTCTTAATAACACCCCTCCAAGCTCTCCGACGATGATGGAGCCTAATGTCCCTCAGCCAGAAAACATAGAGCATGCCAATATGGTACCTGAAGATGTTTCTGGCGTCGACAGTTCTCAAAGCACAACCAGAAAGAATGTAGGTCGCAAACAAGTAAGACGAGACCGATCAAAATTATTCCAGGAAAATTTACAATTACGGCGAGAAATAGAGCAACTGAAGAAAAAATCACACAAATATAAAAAACGTTTACAGAGGATTCAGAAAAAGGTTAAACCCAAACCAATTAAAACCACTAAGTATGAAGAACTCTCCAACGCAATAAAAGAAAGGTATAAAAACATTAAGGCTCACAAAGAAAAGAATTTACTGAAGGACATATTCAAGAATGTTGATGACACAAGAAAAGAGGAAATGATTCAAGAATCGCTGGGTTTAACAGGAAAAATAAGAGATACTTTGAAAGTGCGAACATCGGCAACAAGGTTGAAACAATTGATAAAAGATTTTTTTCTCAGAGAAGACGTTTCAAGAGCCACCGCTGGTAAAAAAGAAACCATTACCAAGCAAGGTGAAAAAGTGCAAAAAAGATATTTGCTTGACACCCAGAAACACTTGCACAAAACTTTTCTGTCTGAAAACTCCGGAGTTAAATGTTCGTACTATTACTTTACGAAGAACAAGCCCTTCTATATTCTTAAACCTTCCGTGAGTGGACGTGAAATGTGCCTCTGCAAAACCCACACTAACCCAACGTACAAGGCAAAAGCATTAAAAACTGAGGGTATTATTAAGACCCACGATATAAACCAGCTCATTGTCGCAACAGTTTGCGATGCAAAAGTACAAGCCTGCATGTACGGAACGTGTGATCGATGTTCTGATTTAATCATACAATCTGAAAGTCCTGAAAAAAATAACAATAAAATTCAGTGGAAAGAGTGGGGAAGAGTAGAGGAGACGTACGAGAAAGACGGAAAAACTATGAAAGCCTTTAAGAATGTAAAACTAGACAAAGAAAGTACTGTAAAAGAGCTGTTGTCTGTTTTTAATACGGAACTAAAACTATTGAAAAAACATGTATACAACATGAAAGTTCAATTTCAAAGTTTTCGATCAGCTATAGACAATCTGCAACATACTGAAGCCGTCGTGGTTGCGGACTTTAGTGAAAACTATAGCTGCAAACATCATGAAGAGGTACAAGCACATCACTTTGGTGGTTCCAGACAACAAGTGTCACTTCACACTGTTGTAGTGTATGTCATGGCAGAAAACAACAAAATAGTCAAATCCTACTGCATTGTGTCATCAAACACTAATCACCAACCCGCAGCTATATGGGCACATTTAGATCCAGTCTTAAAGGATATTCGTAGTTCTCATCCAGACATTACAACCATCCATTTCTTTAGTGACGGGCCTTTCAGTCAGTACCGTCAAAAACATAACTTTTACCTGAGCTCTACCGTGGTATTTCAACACGGCTTCTGTGCTATGTCTTGGTCTTTCTTTGAGGCTGGCCATGGAAAAGGGCCAGCCGATGGAATAGGCGGATACCTTAAACGGTCAGCAGATGAGTTAGTAGCTCGAGGTGAAGACATCTCAAACAGCAAGCAATTTTACGATGTTCTAAAAGATATAAGCAAGATTAGACTCTACGAAATTTCTTCCGAAGACATTGCGAAAATAGCCGATAAAATACCTCCAAATATTCATCCTCTTCCAGGCACGAAAAACGTACACCAAACTTTTACAACCGTTGCTGGAAAATTAAAATACAGGAACCTTAGCTGTTTCTGCAGTAGAGCATTTTGTGAATGTCTTTCACCGAAAAATTATGAACCGGTTAGACCTGCAACCAAGAATGTCAAGAAAAATAAACAGAACAAAAAGAAGGAACATAGTATTATTGAAAGTACAGGGACGTATTTTGAAATTTGGCGCCCCGGGCTTAAAAGTTTCTCCGCCCCAGAAGTCAAGGAAATATATAACGTTTTTTTGTATATAATGGTAGTTGTGTTTATCAAGCACTTATATATAGCAAGTGTAAGGGTTGGGTCATAGGAAAAAAAAACATTATTGACCATAACACAATGAGATGAAAGCGTGAGCGCAGCGAGCGCCAAATTTTTCGGCGATGAGGTGCGTAGTAAACACAATCAGATGAAAACACGAGCGCAGCGAGCACGAAATTTTTCGGCGTGGGGGTGCGTAGTAACACAATCTGAAAAAAAGCGAGCGTAGCGAGCGCGAAATTTTTCGGCGCGGGGGTACGTAGTAACATGATCAGATGAAAACGCGAGCGCAACGAAAGCGATTTTTTTCGGTGCGGGGGTGCGTAGTATCAAAATTTACCGATATAGTGTAAAAAGATCCGATCTGGCAACGATGATACAATTTATGGCCTATTGCCCCTGCCCCTCTCGCCGCGCCGCCCCGCGATCTCGCTCGGCGCCCGCGCCCCACGCGCGCCCTATGTTTGGAGCATGTTCTTACTTATAGACTTAATGCCTCTAAATGTCAACATATTAAGTTTACCCGTAAAAAGAACATCATTAAGAGTAATTATGTAATTAAAGATACTATATTAGAGGAGGTCAATAATATCAGGGATTTAGGTATTATACTCGACAGTAAACTAAATTTCATCAGCCACATTGATAACGTGATACAGGGGAGTTTGAAAATGCTAGGTTTCATCAAGAGAGTTTCTAAAAATTTCAAACACTGTAAGACCTTCACTACGCTCCACCTTCGTGAGATCGCGAATTGAGTATGGTAGTCAAGTCTGGAATCCATCATACCAAGTTCATATCGACCGTTTGGAGAGGATCCAGCGCTCTTTTACTCGGTATATAGCCTATAAAGATCGTTCTAAAAACGTCACAAATCGCACCAGTTACGAGAAAAGACTTGAACATTTCAATATGTGCACTCTTCAACAGAGACGAGATTATTTAGATCTTGTTTGGCTACACAAAGTGATAAATGGGGAAATTAATGAAGGTCGCGTCTTAGAGAGTTTTAACTTTATTGTACCTAGTGCTAATGTTAGACCCTCACGAATCACCACTTTCCGACCAAAGCTAGCGAAAACAAATTTAGGTAAATTTTCCGTCCTAAACAGAATACAGAAACGTACGCTGCAAATTGTGCATGATCTGGATGTCTACTCTGACAGTATCGGTTGCTGGAGGCGTAGACTGCTTTCGAAAGCTATTGACACGTAATAGTTCCTTTTCTATTTTTATTTGATTGTAAGGATCGTTGTAGGTAGTCGCAAGATTTGTTTATTTTTATTAATTAATTTTTTTCTCTGTAATTAGTTACTTTAGATTAAGTTAAGTA
The DNA here is from genome assembly GCA_947623375.1 of Apotomis capreana. Classification (NCBI taxonomy): domain Eukaryota; kingdom Metazoa; phylum Arthropoda; class Insecta; order Lepidoptera; family Tortricidae; genus Apotomis; species Apotomis capreana. Next base: position 10,469,653 of record OX392514.1, read on the forward strand.
TTTATGTACCTTTTTGCCAACCAGTCCAATAATTGTAAAAATGCTGTTGCACATCTGTCATTGAGGTGCGGGCTAGAAGTGCTCCTAGTGTTTAGTGATATTTTTTACATGTAAAGCCTTGTACTTTGTTGGTGTGTCGGATAATAATAAATAAATAAATAAATAAATAGACGCGTCCCGAAGATATTGACGAACTTACAAGCATGTTTTCGACCAAGACTAACTAGTTCTTGTTATTTTTCATGTCAATTTTAAATTGTGGATTGACAAAAAAAAGGTGAGAAAGTAATCGTTGGTTGAATGGCGCCAATACCAAAACAAAATGCAATCGGCCAGGGGCGCCTACGCCGCCCCTGTCGGTTTGGCGCCCCGGGCTACCGCCCGGATCGCCCTAGGGTAAATACGTCCCTGTGAAAGTAGCCTCAGCTCCGACGATGACGAGATATTAAGAGATTACAGGACTCCCGAAAAGCAACCAGAGCAAAACTCACCTTTTAAAGAGATTGACTTACTCGAGCTTACAAAAGCCTCCAATAGAAACTGGTATGATAATGTTTATCCTGAAACTTCCGATGACGATGAAGAAACACGTTCACAACCTAGTACATCAGCAAATGCAACGGATAAAGAAAACCAAGGAGTGCAGCGTGGAGACTTTCTATTAGTAAATGTAAATTCTAGCAAAGGTAAAACTTTTAAATATGTCTGTACAGTCGATGAGCTATACGAGGACGGTGATATGCGAGTCACGTTTTTACGTTATGTTAAAAATAAAAGTACTTTTGTTTTAGACAAATCTGATACAGCTGATATTGACTATACAGACATAGTTACAATTTTGGATAAACCGAATATTACTATCAAGCGAGGCGTACAATATTATATTTTCAAACAGAATGTGGAAGTTGCAAAATAAAGATGGCACGATTGTTGTTGTTGCTCAAGCATTTTGTGATTTAGCTTATTATATTATGTTCTTGACAAATAATAATATGTGATAAAAAAAATTGTTAAGTTGTTTTTTAAATATTGAAGAGACTTGTGAATTATGATTGATCTCAGAACTTATAGTAATGCATATAATTATCTTAAGTACTTTCAGTTTTTAAGTTTTTACTAATCTCGCCTCGTACACTGTACACGACATTTTGATAATGTTTTGGTTATGTTGTTTTGTAAAACATTTATTGGATAGCATTTAATTGTTTAAAACCCAACAAAGTTGGTGCTTATTACTTAGATAATACTTTAATCTAAGAATTGTTATGATTAGTAGTTAGAGTTGACTGATTGTTTTTTGTTGATCTCACAATTAAGAATAATAAAAGTTATAATATGGAAGATTTATATAAAAATAAGTGTTATTTTGTAACTCGTTTAGACATCTAGTAATATTATTTTGATTCCTAATCTTCAAAGTTACTGTAATTGTGTCTCTTGAGTCACATGTTTTGTCTCTTCGCTAACAATATTGTCCCCCTAAATTGCAACAGATAACGGGCTTTTAAACAGTTTCTAAGAATCACTATTTTCAAACTATATACAAATAATGTTTTGCTTAGAACTTTGTTAAGTTAAGTCAGTATTACTTGTTTAATTATATTGAGTGCATACTGATTTATGTTAAAAAATATTCACTTAAAACTAGGTATGTGACTCAGGAGATAAAACCAACCCCAGTATTACGAAATTGAGACTGAATTTTGTACCTTTTATTTCGTAACTGTGTTCATTATTAATTACTTACAATAATAAAAGAAATAATTTTGGAATTAAATGAAGTTTCTTTATCAAAATCCAGAAATCCGTATCCGTGACTCAGTAGACGTTTTACGTGAGTGTGCCATCAAATTTGTGTAATAATTCCATCAAAACACTAGAACGAGCGATGCTCGAGATATATTTGCAATCTCCGAAAGTAATATTATCAATATTAAATAATATTGCGAGGATAAAAGTACTTATTTTTTTTTCACTAAAAAGTTGATTATGTACAAGGAATAGTTGATCCGCCCAGCTACAGTTTGAATTTTTCATTGATGATTTTTGTTTCAAAAACTACTCAATATTGACAAAATTCACGCGGGAAATTCGTTTTTTCAACTTATTTTCGGCTGCATGCAATGAAAGCATGAAATAGCTATGTTACTACCTAGAACTCGGGAGAAAGTATTATTTCACTCCAAAAAGATGGTTGAAATTAAAATGATCAATATATTTGTCATAATATGAAAAAAAAAATCTAAAGGAATAAGGCCTCTTAAGAATAAGAAATTCTGCTTTCAGAATTGGGAAAGAAATACTTGATGTTGCATTTAATTCAGAACCGTGATAAATACATAGAGTGAATAATGATTTTACAACATTAACGATGGGGATAGTTTTATTGTTATACTTGGGCGTTTTCACAAATCGTTGTCAATTTTGTTATCCCAACTCAGAATCCTGAGCGCCATTGATTCTAGTAGGAGAAACAAAAGTAACCCAATTATTCCGAACATGGAAAATAAAACTTACACCGGTTAATTATTTTATTGATTGATGCTTAGGGGCGGGGCGTAGAGATTATTTTTTTAATGTTTGGTCTACAGTCCCTTGAAGCTGTGATCAAATCAAGCTTCTGATATAACGTAAAAAAAGATACGGCCCATTATATTTCGATACTCAGAAGGGACTAAAAATTTATAGAGTATTTTCCGTTGAACTATGAATTTTGGCAAGTATACCTTCTTACAAAATACAAAATAATTTATTTGCTAAACAAAAACGCAAGTACATAACATGATATGCCTAGCGGATCCCAAACTAGGCTGAGCCTGTATCTTGTTGGGTCCAGGAGTGCTATTTGGGAAACAGTTAAGTTTAGTGACAAAGACAATCATAAATTTTCTCTTATACTACAAGTATAGGGATAAACTATACATTTGTAATTAAATCATAAAAAATATATAGTCTATATTAATTAAAGTACGTAAAACAGTTTTCCAACGGTAAAGTTATGTTTGCCGCTCAGTACACAAGGGCTATTCCGAAGATCGAAATTCAATGTTGTACCATGCCATCCCTCTCGCTCGATGTCGTGTCAAACAGTATTTGAATGAGCGGGGCGGCATGACATGAAGTTCGAACTTCGAACATCGGAGTAACCCTTGAGGTATTTTTTCGTTAGAGCAATATGCAGTGCTTTCATAGTTCGTATAATTATAGTAGGTATCTTAATGTAAATTTAACATCATGTCTACACACCTCACTGAGAAAAAAGTTTTGTTTTTACTTTCCTACTGAATATATTATATCTAGGAAGATTCTTCTTTTAATTTGTGATATGCCTATATAATTTTCCTTAATCGGCAAATGACTCGTAAGTATTAAATTTTCAGAAAAATCGTGTTTTTTTGGGAACTATTAGTGTGAACGAATCCTACTAATGAAGACTTTAAGATATTTCCTTTACAGTGTATGTACAGGTATGTTTTACACCTACATGATTTGTGAACAAATTTGCCAATGGAAACGAACGCCCAAGAATCGCACAGAGCGGTAATTTGCGTAAGTAACGTGGAATTACGATACTTACCGTCTACTCCAACACAAAGTCCCTGCCTAATGATCGTGCAGTGAAGTCATACATCTACATATCTACCGCGGGGAATTGTAATTTAAATTTTAAAGTGTTAGGAACACGATCTGGGAGAGCTTAGGGCGACTTTACACTTGATTTATAGGCCCAGGTAACGGTGGAAAAATTCAAATTTCCCGTCGTGGCGCGCCGCCGTACTTCGGAACTGTTGCACCAGACCGCAGTAATGACCGCTTCTGCATAAAAAGTCTGGTAATTAAATTGGTAATTCTATTTTATTTCTGGGCTGGAAGTTTGGAGCTCGCGTCTAGAGTTCAAAGTAGAAGATTGTGAGGTATTTGTAAGTACCTTACAATCTTTTGTTTAGCCTAACATGGCTTATTAAGTTGGTATGCAGCGATAATCCGAATGACTTAAATACATATATTTATTTTTAGGGTTCCGTGTTCCGTACCTCAATCGGAAAAAACGGAACCCTTATAGGATCACAATGTTGTCCGTCCGTCTGTGACGTCTGTCTGTCTATCGAGACCCTTCTCGAGAACGCGTGGAGGTATCGAGTTGAAATTAACACCATATACTCAGGGGTACGGTCCCTTGAAGCTGTGAAAAATCAAACTTCTACGTTAACGTTACAAAAAAGATACGGCCGTTTATGTCGCAAAAACCGTACATTTCGAAACTCTCAAGGGAATCAAAATGATTGGGTACTTCCCGATGACTTAGAACTATGAAATTTGGCAAGTAATATCGTCACATACCTACTACAAATACTTATAAAAATCTGAAAACTATACATTTGTAATAAAATCATAAAAAATATAGTCCTTTTCCATCCATCATATTTGGAGAACTCGGTTGCGTTAAGTTAGCACCTCGTTTGTATCCGGCGCCATACATTACTCTCTTTTTGCGTAGATCAAAAGAGAAGTACTTTTGTAGTCTTTTATTCTGTGCTCAAGACAAGAGCAAAAGAACCTGCTCTTAGTGAATTAGTGTAGAGTTGTTGTTGATGATTTAATAGAAGATGATAGATTGGGCGGGCAGATTGCGGGCGTGTCGTGTAGGTATTTAATTTATGGGCGGCTAACATCTGCTGTCTGCATATTCAGGCTTGTATCCGAACTTTGCTGAAGACATGCTCGTAGGGGTCCCAGGACGTACAGGAGACGGGATGTGCTCCCATTTAGTAAAGGAGATAAATCATTATTTTATTCAATTATTTGTACTTATTTAACATTTTCTCCTACTTTGGTCCACATTATGTTTAAACCTAAATTTATAATACAAATTAAATCTATACTAAGTATTATAAACTCCATAGAGTACATTGAATGTATTATAGTCTACTCACTAAAATCAACCCGGAGAGGGTTCCTGAACTAATAAATCACAAAATCCTAATCCATGTCTGATCTTAGAATAAAGAAAAATAGCTTCCGCGTTGAAGATGAAGCCGGTTTTGGTTTTGTGTGTTTAAGATCTGACCATAGAGACGTTTTGCTTGTGAGTTTGACGTTGTGACAGGAACAGGACTAAGCGTACACGGACGAAACTAAGCCTGCGACACGCCGTGGCTAACCAAAACTGGCTTCACTTTCAAGCGCTGCGCTGTTTGTGTCTAGTTTAGATACTATACACTAGATAAGTAGTGACCGAACATATTAGATTAGACATGTCGAATTTAGCCCTTGGATATTTCAAAATATGAAATCAGTTATATTCAAAACGAAATCAGTGCTAAAGTTACTTCTGCGGCATTACAATACCCTTGGAGAATTACTACGGATGCATCCAAATTGCTGTAGGGAAAATCTCAAGAGAACCACGTTTGCATGTCCTCTTCTTACGTTTCCGCTTCACTACATCCTTGTATCCAGAGCTCCAAGGCCTCGGAGTAGCGAGCGGTAGAGATGCGAATTTATAAACGTTACATATAAATCGCCGCTGTATGGTGTTCCGCTTGTAAAATAATTGGTAGTATACTTACGTCATTTTTAAATAAAATAATCTGTCTGACAAGAAAGGGAACATTCGTGGGACTCAGCGTTAAGAAAGCGAAAATATGTTCAAAATTGGCTTAACAATTTGAGTTCTGAACCCTTACTATGAGTTAACGTGAGGCGTGCTCGCTAACGACTGCGTAAACGATTCGATTTGTATGGAGAATGGCACGGGGTACAAGGGTACTAGGTGACAACATAAACATAAATATGTATTTCAGTTGGAAATCACTGTGAAGTATTTACCTATTACTTTAGCTAACTCGCCTGTGAGTCAGGCCATGTTAAGTTTCTATAATGATATAAAATTGAATATATTGTAATAATATTATTAATTTTACTTGATTTTGATTTTAACTCTTACCACAACACAAACGAAATTTTTAGCAGACCAGCTTTCAGGAACGCCCTGCGTGATTTTGTGACGTTGTTATTTTGTCACAGGACAAGTCACAGTGATATATTTGGACGGTCGATCACTGTGATTTTTTCACTGTGACGTTATGTATGGTCCGTCTCTAGCGTGCGGGCTCTTATTAGTTTATATTGGCAACTACAACAGGTGCTGGCGTTTCCTTAAAAATCTTAGCTAGCAAGTTTCATGAACCAGTACCTATAGTAACGTCACGTAACGTATAATTTAGTTAACTTACGGAGAAAATAGTTAAGAGAAGAATATGTTGTTAGAAAATTAAAATGTGTTGAGCTATTTTTCTCCATGTACGTACCATACATATTATAAGGAATCTATTCCTATGTAGATACACTTTTAAACATACATATTTATTAAATTTGACTAAACTTGAGTTGAACCTACATACGAGCAATGCTTAATATGCAATACATATACATGTATTATATTGTATTACATGTATATTTTAATTTCAGCGGATGATGTCGTTTATTTGCAGTATACATTCCTTTTCCGTTCATTGCACCTTTTATGATTTGCAGCCCAAGATAAAATAAATATTCATTATCATCATCATATCTGCCAATAGACGTCCACTGCTGGACAAAGGCCTCCCCCAAAGTTCTTCACAACGATCGGTATTGCGCTGCCCTCGATCGCGATCCTAACCAGGTGGTCGCTCCACCTTGTCGGGGGCTTTCCCACGTAGCGTCTTCCGGTCCGCGGTCACAACTCAAGAAGTTTTCTGTCCCAACGGCCATCGGTTCTACGAGCATAGTGTCCCGCCCATTGGTACTTAAATTAAATTGGCAACTATATGACCTATATCTGCAACCTTAGTTCATCGTTTCGGTTTCGATCCTGCAAAGAAACTCCGAGCATAGCTCACTTCATTGCCCTTTAAGTAACTTTGGGCCTTCTTATGAGGTCTATTGGCCATTGTGAGCGACCACGTTTCAGCGCCGTATGTCATCACTGGCAACATATATACATAGTATTACGTTAAAAACCTTCGTCTTAAGGCACTGCGGTATTTGGGACGAGAAGATATTTCGCAGCTCCCCGAACGGAATAAATATTATTAAAAAAATATGTCCCTAACAATAACGTAAGGTGACATTGCCCCAGAGAATACGCGCAAGTCTGGAAACCAACTTGACTCGCCCTTCCGAAGGGACCCCTACTCAAACAAAACAGTCTCCAAGCAAAAATATTTCCTGATGCGTCACCTTTGTCCCCATTATTTAGCTTAGATTAACGTCACAAAACGCCTCAAGAAGTTCCCGGGCGGATTAATTATGCATGTACGTATAATTAGCGTTCCCGAAACCCTACTCGTTAATTCCCATTCACAAAAAGGATGTTTATGCATACTGGTACACTGGCCACCACTTACAACGAACGGACCTGAATATGTCTCTTCGCACCGATTCGGAATGGAAAACTTTGATAGAACTGCTGCTTTAAGAAAACTAACAAAGTGATCTATACAAGTGGCTGTAAAAAAACAAGCGGTTGAAGTTTCGCTGCAGTTTGGCTGCTCGAATCAGTGCTCAGGGACTTAATTGAGGATCGTCCAATCCCACCCGAGGCCTATCCTATCCGCCTTACAGCTCGGCACAGTAATAAAATAAGCAGTTTTTCCGATTCGACGTTTTTCTCTTCTTGTCGCTTCGTATTCTTCAGGCAACTTTCGTTCGGGGCTGCGGGGGAGCGTCTCTAGCGGTTTGGCGAGGAATTAGCTTTGCTTACGGTGCGCGAAGCAAATCGAACGTCGTGGGTAACGTCACGAGTAGGTGCAGTCAGCATCAAATTTAGATGTCAAGTTTAGTATCCGATTGGACATAAGCCAGTAGTAACATCGTCGGCTACTTTTTATGCTGACCGTACAGGCTGACTTTATGTTTTGATAATTGAGAACTGTAGTCAAATCATTAAGATTAAGTGCTTGCTCATGCTCAGCTCAGGTCGATTCTAAAAATGCCAGAGATTTCGAGTTAAATTGAACGTATCAAATAGCTGAAGTTGTGACATAAAATTCGATTGAGTTACAATGTTAAATTTTTTGTACAGTCTATCTGAACTGAGTCTTGTATAGAGATGAGTTTTATAATATAGATATATAGCTATCCACGTCGTGACCGGCGGTATAGATATATATGACCATAATAACAACAGTACATACCTTAAACACCAACTTTTTTATGTACGGCTTGTTCTGTCTATTTAGCTAAGTATACATACTCGTAAGGCCCATATAATGTAGCCAGTATGAAACTATTAAATTTACAAAAATCTGTTCTTAGGGACCATGTCATCGTTTTTTTACATGCAATACTGCATATCATAAAGATCATTGTATGTCTTATAGCCCATACTGACCTATTTAAATGGGGCACCCTGTATATCAACAAATGTTTAATAAATAAATACGTGAATTATGAATTTATGAATTAGAAATGACTGAAGTCCATTCATAATTAAATTTATTAATGAAGTACATTAGTGAATAAAGTTCCTAAAACTACTGGAGCGTAAAAATAAATCCTAAGATCTCTTTGAGCTTCGGAAGCACTTCCGTTCTAAGACAAAGACTGAATCAAAGTTAGCTTCCAGCCACTTAGAACCTTGATCAAACACGAGTCATCGAGAAGTGTTTGCTGTTTATTTGCCGCCCGTAGTAGATAGATACCTATTCGCGTTCCAAGTTATGAAAGACAAAGTTGTACAATGTAAATACAAAATCTTCACAAATCAAATAAGACGCCGCGGCTTTCATTTTACATTTAAATCAGACCAAAGTTTTCATTCCGTAGCCTTCCGTCGAATGTTACATTGTTTGCTGTAAACAAGTACGTTTAGAACTGATATAGCTAGCTATTTTTTTGGTTTATATACAGGGAGATTTTTTCCTCTAGAGACGCGTATGGAGGACGCAGAGTCGTCGCCCCCGGCGTCAATATTATCTGATTGGAAGGATTGCGGCAATTTATTATTTATTTTTGTACCTATTGGTTGTTTATCAATGTCTACGCGAATAAAACATGTCTCTCCAAATAAAAAGATTATCAAAAGACATCTCTCAGAAGTTAAAGGCGAGAAGATTTTCCGGTTGCAAAGACCGACAAATGGGATGTCCGCAGCAGCGCTGCGCTTTCGAAATGGATTTTATGAAAATTCACCTTTACCGACGCTTATCAACTAAGTGGCAAATTTCATTACCGAGGCGCATCACAAATATGCGAGTGATTTTATCACCGGCACACGTACGGCAGCGGACTCAATTAGGTGCTCTACCGGGATAATTAAGAAGGGGAAGTTGAGTTTTCGATTGGAATGGTATTTGCCGTTTTTGCCTTAAAAACACAGTACCCTCATCTAATCCTAATTTGTCGGAGGACTCTCTGCCCGGCGTGAATCCGTTTAGAGCGAAAGGCGACCCCGGGAGTCTCTCCACTGAACTCTATGCAAATTATAAGCTATTCAATAACCTACTATTTTCCTAAAATTTTGGTGAGACCACTTAAAATTCGGGTCGGATGGTGGGTTCACGTAGATAAGCGGCTGTTGAAGAGGCGCGGGTTCTCGGTTAACTATTCCGAAGCTTAACACTGCACAACAATGGGATAATAAGGCGATAAACTTTTTAATTGAATATTTGGGTGTCTAGTAATTTAGGTAGCCGACCCCGATTGAGAATTCATTCTCAAAAAATGGGACAAAGGCTAGGAGGATGATGATTTGGGTGTCTAGTACCTACAGCATTACATATTCATAAAGTGTCTGCGCCACGCTTTTTAACTGGTCGCCACTTTAATATACCTCTTGTCTGTTTTATGACATATGAGGCAAACGAGTAGACGGAGCTCCCGATGGTAAGCGATTCCCGTCGCCCAGTAGGTACACCTGCACTGCAATCCCAGAAGGGTTCTCCGTCCGTCGCCGGCCTTTCAGACGCCTTAGCTTCGTTTTCTTATGAAAAATTTACCATTTGACGTACTTACCAGTATATTTTGAACTATGATCAAGTAGCATTACTTCACTTATATCGGTGACTACTCATATTAGGCACGAACCATGTTGTGGTGGGAGATACTTTTTTACTTAATAGGAGGACCCAATTCCAGCAAGATAGACCTGTAAAGTTTAACCAAGTAAACTTTTTCATTTTTTTTCATACTGTGATGCTGTGAATTCACTCGTGACACAATTTCTTTAGTTACTACTTATCTAATAGGTATAAAGCAGGTTTATTTTCCTCATCTCGTTATTCTGGCATCCAATTTGTCACCAATATAAATAGATATTTTTTATGCGGAGCCGTGGCCTCAAAATTGTAAATTGCAGGCCCGTGGCGCCCCGCTAGCAATAACAAATGGAGTCTCAAACTCGTTGCATTACTTTAGGCGAGTTGACAACTTCTGCTGATTTTCTTTTCGTTTGTTATTGTTGAGGTAATTTGGCACAGTTTGTAAGCTCAGTCTATCGACGGGGGACAGATTAAAAACAGTACCGTACCTTCGAGAACATTTGTTTTTGACTTTTGTTATATATTCCACTGCTGTAACTTTTATCGTGAGAGTCAGAATGGCGGGTGTACCATCACGGATTTGTAAAACAATTATACCAAAAAAATGTACTCAAAATGTACTATTTTGTACCAGCTTTAAAAAAAATTGTACCTCTCCGTACAAAAAGTTATTACAATGTTTAGGTACACCCGCCATTCTGACTGTCAGGATGGCGGGTGTATCGCAGTTTACCATGAAGCCCTTGTTTATTGAGAAATGTTATTACTCTAAAAAAATGTACCAAAATTGTACTCTAACATACAGTTAAAATATTAGAAATCGGATGTGTAACTTGCGAGTTATACACAAATTAAATTTTGTTCGTAGTAAGTGGAGGGCCAAGGGGAAGAACTGGGTAAGTCACATTTAGCAAAATTTTACAGTACTGAAGATTGATGTTGGGTAATCCTTTGATGGCTGTATGGCTTCAGTAATACCGGCCAAGTGCGAGTCTGACTCGCGAACCGAGGGTTCCGTACAAACACTTATCTTAACTGGCCGGTTAAGTTTGCGCCGGATACAAATGAGGTGCAAAGTTAAGGCAACTGAGTTCGCCAAATATGATTTTCGAAAAGGATAATATTTTTTATGATTTACCTACAAATGAATAGTTTTCTGAGCTTTCCCTATACTTGTAGTATAAGACGATATAACTTGTAAATTTCAGTTCTAGATCAACGAAAAATACCCTATAAATTTTGAATAGGTAGGTACCTTGAGAGTGTGTGTCGAAATAAACGGTTATGCCAGGACAGGAAGTACCAAGCACCAGTATATATTCACTAAGTATGGCAATATAACGAAATGGATCTAGAGACACATGTTGGTTTGAGTAACCCCTTTATTACTGTAGTGCCATTGGATAGTACCATCAATGGAACTAGTAAGACATTTGTATATTGCTACTTTAATTACCAGACATGTTGGTTTTAGTAACATTGACCGATATTACTACGTCATGCTCCCTGGAAACCCCACTGTCTGTTTTGTGATTTATTACTGATGTACACAATATGTACTGAATTAGTACAGACTTAAAAAAAATGTACCTCTATAGATCGAGAGTACAATAAACTGAATTCGGAGTTGCTGTAGAGCATCTCCCCAGCAACCCCAAAATTTTATTGAAAAGAAATCACGTAAATACCGACTTTTTCTAGGTCCAAAAAAATTGTACTATAGTTTTTACCGTTGAATGAGTTAGCTATGGCTACTTAAATTACTTAATTGTGACCAGGATGCGAGTGCCTCCAGGCGATAATATTTATATTGTTTCTTCCTCCCGTGCTATTTCTTATTTCTAGCTAGGAGTTCAAGTGATTGTTAACATTACTTCTGCCCTGCCACCTAACACCCCTACAAGGTAATTTAACTAGTGTAAAACCGTAGTACAATTTTTTTGGGCCTCTTATTTCCATAGAAAGTCCGTATTTACGTGCATTTTACAATTTTAGGGTTGGTCTGCAGCAACTCCGAATTTTGTTTATTGTACTCTCGATCTAATGAGGTACATTTTTTTTAAGTATATACTAATTCAGTAAATAAAGTGTACATCAGTAATAAATCACAAAACAGACAGTGGGGTTTCCAGGGAGCATGACGTAGTAATATCGGTCAATGTTACTAAAACCAACATGTCTAGTAATTAAAGTAGCAATATACAAATGTCTTACTAGTTCCATTGATGGTACTATCCAATGGCACTACAGTAATAAAGGGGTTACTCAAACCAACATGTGTCTCTAGATCCATCGATGGAACTAGCAATATACAAGTGTGTCAGTAGTTCAATTGATGCTACTGTCCAATGGTACTACAGTAAAGGAGTCAGTCCGCACTTCGCAGCCGACGTCCGTCGTCTTCTGTTGCTGGGCTTCAAAAAATATGCCATTATAATTCGTTATATTGCCATACTTAGTGAATATATACTGGTGCTTGGTACTTCCTGTCCTGGCATAACCGTTTATTTCGACACACACTCTCAAGGTACCTACCTATTCAAAATTTATAGGGTATTTTTCGTTGATCTAGAACTGAAATTTTCAAGTTATATCGTCTTATACTACAAGTAAAGGGAAAGCTCAGAAAACTATTCATTTGTAGGTAAATCATAAAAAATATTATCCTTTTCGAAAATTATATTTGGAGAACTCAGTTGCCTTAACTTTGCACCTCATTTGTATCCGGCGCAAACTTAACCGGCCAGTTAAGATAAGTGTTTGTACGGAACCCTCGGTTCGCGAGTCAGACTCGCACTTGGCCGGTATTACTGAAGCCATACAGCCATCAAAGGATTACCCAACATCAATCTTCAGTACTGTAAATTTTTGCTAAATGTGACTTACCCAGTTCTTCCCCTTGGCCCTCCACTTACTACGAACAAAATTTAATTTGTGTATAACTCGCAAGTTACACATCCGATTTCTAATATTTTAACTGTATGTTAGAGTACAATTTTGGTACATTTTTTTAGAGTAATAACATTTCTCAATAAATAAGGGCTTCATGGTAAACTGCGATACACCCGCCATCCTGACAGTCAGAATGGCGGGTGTACCTAAACATTGTAATAACTTTTTGTACGGAGAGGTACAATTTTTTTTAAAGTTGGTACAAAATAGTACATTTTGAGTACATTTTTTTGGTATAATTGTTTTACAAATCCGTGATGGTACACCCGCCATTCTGACTCTCACCTTTTATCACTTAAACTGCGTTTTACACTCTGAATAAATCTGGCTCTATATCTAAATTATGCATTTGATTGAAATTATGGATTAGTTTATAAAAATCTATCCAATACAGTAGGTAGTTTTTAAGGTGATAATAAAGTAGATACAGACCTAAGAATTTTGACTGAAATTATAAATTTTCAGTACACGTACATGAAATATTTTTGCAGTGTGAGAACCGATTTTATAGAATAGTTTTTAGCTGTAGCAACTATTGCTAGAATATTGCTAGAATGGTCGAAAGGTTGAGACCCTGAAACTTACTGCTTTTATGCTCCGGATAGTACTTGATTTGATCCTAGTGTAAACGGATGAGTATGATTTATTTATTGTGCGCTCATCTGTATCGCAATGAAGTGAAGATATTCTCCACGCTTTATGAACGTAGGTAGGACTCTGTGTGCTGCGCGGAAGGTGGAGAGGCTAGGTGTCGTAAACACGCCTCTGGGAAATTCTTGACGTTCGCAACCGATCCCGACGGTGCCGAGCTGAGCCAGCGACTCCTGCCGGTGCTACACACCCGCCATCTCAACCTCATAACACCCCTCACACACACCTTTCAAACAAACCATGTAACGAACAGAATAAAGCACACGTTTCCAGAAAACGGAAACGTGAGATAGGAGGTTTGTAAAGTGAATATTATATTCGCCGCTTTAGCTTAAGTAGCTTTCTTTCGTTCCATGCATACAAAAGTAAATAAACGCACGGCTGCGATAATAAGAATGGAAGTTGGGTCTTTTGTCAGTCGAGTAAAGGCTGTTGTGCTCGAGAGGATTGCTTGTTTTGCTTTTTTGTTAATTCTCTCGCTTTGTTATCTATCTGGAGCAAAAACTGGAGCACGAATAGAATCTTTTAAAGTAACTGTTACAGTATTTTTACGGCAAGACTCGCTGAAGTAATCTATAATTGAATCAACTTGGTTGTTGTAAAAAAACGGGAATTTATTATTAATGCGTGACTATCAAAATTATCATAATCAATTAAGGTACTCAAATCTTTCCAATACTGAATGGTAAAATTGACTTATTTAATGAGTTTATTTTAAAGCCATAATCAAGAAAGGTAAAACGTTGATTAACTTGATTTTTCCAAAGAAATAAAATTACACTTGTGCTTAGTTAAACATCCTTTCAACTCTGGTCAAAAATTATGTTTACCAAAGGATAAGCAAAATATATTGAGATGGATAGGCAAAAAGTAGTGGGATATAGCTAGTTTATAATGATAAAATCCCTAAAAATAAACTTTGTATCAAGAGTGCCGGTAAATATAAATATCGGTGTAAGATTTAGTGGCGCGGTCGGTGCGGCCCACCGTGGGAAATATGAAAATTGGAAACGCTCCGCCGGCATAAACCAGCCCTATTTGTACGAACCTCAATATTCCGATGTAAGTAGGTACCTTATAACCACCATTGCGCTATCGGGATCGGGATGGGATAATTGTACTGCACGAATGTCTAGTACATTCGCGCAGTAACCGAAGACGTGATTAGGATTTCTAATGAAGTACATTATCCTCAAATATCATGCAGTGTCGTAGTGAGTTTAAGCTAGTTACTCGACGTGCTTACGCTAGGTTGAATGGATGAGCACAAGAATTCTCGAAAAATTAATAACAGGAATCCTTCGATAGCATTGGTTTTTAGCGTAGATTTGGGGTGATGGCAACTCTGATTGAAGAGGCAAGTTGTATTTATGTAAGTGTTATACTAGTTATTAAGTAAATCTAAGAATTCAGCACGCAGCTGATGGTTACGAATGCTATAAATATTATTTACGTTTGATTTGTTTTTATTTAATCTTTTGAATATTATTTAACTTCTTCTTTCGGGAAACTTTTTACATATTATACGTTTGTTGTCTCACCTCCTTTCTCACTGGGTTTTACATGGGTTTCAGAAACACGTACTTTCTTCCTTATTATGTAAATACGGTCCCAGCAATTAGAACAAAAACTTGAATTGTGTATTTAAAACGCCAGGGCGAGGCTTACAGAGCCCTCGTGTGGTAACCGGGTTAGGGTCGAGTGGGGTCCAGAGACCTCAACCCGTCAAGTTTAATGCGTTTCCAACTCACCCCGCCGTCCTCGCGCCCAACTAATTAGTATAAGTAAGTTAATCTTTCATTATTTTATTGTTTGTTTTTCGTTTCATTTTTACAATTTAGTTTTTTTAAATTATATATTTAGGTAGAAAGTAGATGTAATTTTTTTATTTTTTTTAGGGCTATCGGTGGTCTAAGGTGATTAACATTGACATGGTCATGTCACGTTCGTATTACTAACACATGATCATGATAATATCAATATATTTCTGATTGAGAAGTTACCATTTAGAGGTAAGCAGTTTACATCGCTAAAATAGACATCGGCGGTAATATTTCGAATCGATTTCGTCAGAAACGTTCAATTTTTCCGTCGGTTGAACTGTTTCGATCACGCAAGGACCATACGACGAGTTGACACATGTACACTAAACTAAAAAAAATAGCTTAACTAGTTTAACTACTTGAGGAATAGCTAAATTGTGCTTAGTAGGACCAAAATAATGCTAATTTTACATAACTCGTATTTTGGTTACTAATAACGCTAAGTTTGTCAGTTCTCCGATTTATGTACTTAACTAGCGATAGCAGCTGACATTTGGGCGACTGTTAATAATTTTTTTTGTGCTTAAACTGTGCTCGAATATTAATACTTGCGCCAAAGATGGCCCGGTTCCTAAGTTAGCCTACTTATTTTACTTACTTGGTTTTATGAAATAAAGGATAAAAAAAATATGTTTACCAAATCCGATTAATATTGTGATTGAACGTTTAGTTTGAAACAGGCGAAGGCGGCAACTGGCTGTTTAGTATTCCCGGGCGCGTCTTCTCGACTCGGGCGGGACAGGCGGCTCGGACCCGCCGCCATGCGTCTTGCTTCAACGTGATTTTTATTGCTTTACCGTGTGATTGGAAATATTTTTTGCTTTGTAGGTTCTTTGGTAATACAGGCTCAGCAAGGATATTCTTAAAAAATGCAATCTGTCCAGATAATGGAATGAATGGAACCTTTAGCGTACTTTCGGGCGGCCTAGAATCATAAAATTTGGGCACGTACAAACTGGCTCTGAGAGTTGTAGACCTTGCGAGTTTGTTTCGAAATTGCTGACATTTGTATTTTTCTACCTCCATATCTCCGGTATTAAGAAAAATTTCGTAAGTGAATTTACATTTATTTATTTATCGGACCTAAATACAAAATTTGAGGGGAAGTTGACAAATGCGACTTCTAAGCGAGAACAGCTAACTCAAGAATTATTTTTGGGCCAAACTGACACGGAGACGCTCGCTCTGTCAATAAATCAGAAAGCTGAAAATTCGTAAAAAAGCCCTTTTGTTTTTGGTTTTGCGATTATAAACATACTTTTAACCCGAACCCTAGTTACGCGAGTCTGACTCGCACTAGACCGCGTAGATGTAGTCTTTAATGAACCTCATGTTATTCCTAAACAGACACCAAAGAAATAGGACTTATTTGCCATGTTTTTTCTTTACTTGTATTTATTCGTTTTCAGTTCGCTAATAACCTTTCAAGAAGGTGCCTAAGAAAACTTTCGTTGTAATGGAATACCGCCTACACTATCTTCAACACGTTGCCTAACTCAATACTGTATTGTAGAGCGCTCTCTCACTAGATTATTCATCACATTTAGGTATGTTATGTATGCTCTGAAACTACTCGAGATCCTATTAGCTCCAAGATACACCTCATAGACGATCTACGGCGTTTGAGCTTGGAGTAATTCGGTAGTTTCCTAGGCAATAAAATTTAATTATATGTTTGTCATTTAGACTATCAAAAAAGTAGGACACGTATTTTTTCTTTTGTCAGTAAAACAAAAAATAGAAATATTTAAAGCGCATCAAAGGACGCGCGTTGCTAAAAAATGTAGCACAGCGTGATGCCTCGAGGAATTTTAACGGACTAGGTATATCCTCCTATTTTCACACGTTATTATAACTAAACGAGACTTAATACGGGTGTTTATTATTTATTTTTTTAACGCGATTAAGTCCCGTTTAGGTACAATAATATTAATATATCCTCGTATTTTTGTGTGTAAATGACAAAATAAAAAATGCATGTCCAAACTTTCATGAAAATCGATCTGACGGACTTATATTTCGTGAGGAAACTAGACAATTCTATTGACATTGATGTGTAGCTATTTCAGTGATGTATCATCATATATGTGAAATACGGCTGTGATATGGCCGATCGATATAATATATAGATTTTGCCAGAAGTTGCCATTCTTTATCTTTTGTGACGAGGTTCTTCAAATAATTGGTAGGCAGAGGTGTTGAACCCTGGCCGTTGGGTCCCTCAGGTCAAGAAGCGAACAGCTAGGAATGTAGCCAGCCGGACATCGTGAGCCATTAGAAGTG
The DNA here is from genome assembly GCA_947623375.1 of Apotomis capreana. NCBI lineage: Eukaryota > Metazoa > Arthropoda > Insecta > Lepidoptera > Tortricidae > Apotomis > Apotomis capreana. The sequence goes on from OX392514.1 coordinate 10,487,387, forward strand.
AAGTTGCCATTTAAAGTCAAATAGTGCAATTTGTCAAGGTATATTGGTGATATCTCAGACATATATGTTTTTGGAATCGAATTTAGCCCCCGGTATTCCATTTGAAGAGTGATGTGAACCGGCGGGAAGCAGAGTCAGTGAGTGTCGTTTGGAAACGGCTGGCTGGTAACTGGCTACTTGGAATCTACGTGTCTATATGAAAAATAGGTTATACGTAGACCAATAAATTACGAGTATTTTAGACACTTTAGTTGTTAAATTAAGGAACATTATCGAGAATTTTACATTGACTTTAATGAGAAAAATTGTATTTCCGAGGACACCTAAACGAGTTAAACTATAAAAAACACTAAAATTACCATAGACGTGCCTATAATATTTGAGAAATTTCTTCGATTTAATGGATCTCGTCACCCGATCTTCACTAAAGTTATATGGGACTAACTTGGAGTGTGGAATGAGTGTCGAAGTAAAAATATAAAAAAAATATATATAATCGTCGACTAGAAAACTTCCTCTTTTCCAAAGTAGTTTGAAAATTGCCTTCATTGGTTGGGGTACTAGTAATAAATGTTGGTTTTAACAAGGTGTCGCGAATGGTTTTGCTCGGATTATTATAGTTTTGCTACGAGGATTATGCTAAACGTGCTTACAAGTAGGTAGGTGTGTTCTTTAAGTATGTGTGTATTGGTGACGTGGCTTCAAAGTTATTTGTTTTCCGATCTAAAAAATGCAACATTCTCACAAATTGAATTGAAGTCTTTCTTTTTTGAAGCACCCTCCGGGCGACGCGTTTTTTTGTCACCGTTTCCTCAGGTTATTTAAAGCTGCTGAAAGCTTTCTTAATTCTTCATTCTAGCATGTTGTGTTATTTTTCTGTAGGGGGAATGTACGGCCCCGCCCTCCAAACCCCCCATCTTTTTTAGTGACAATCTCTTCAGGTTACTTAAAATTAAATATTTCATAAGAGTTTATTCCTTGTTTCCATTTTAGCGTGTTGTGCTTTTACGAGTACATGCAGGGGACTCTGCCCCGAGCCCCCCATCTTTTATGATCACTATAATTTCCTCAGGTTACCTAATTGAAGTTTCATCAGACTCACTTTCCTAAGTTTTTTTTCTTCGCTGGACGCGAGCTCCTTAAACCAGGCTATGCTGCGTCATTCATAAAATAGTAGTCTTTGGTTGGCGTACTACTAGTAGATGCGGGCGTGAACAACACATCGAATGGCCGCAGTTTGTCGAGGAGCTGCTCTTTTACACAGTGCTACGTTTGCCGGGATGCGGGCTTCATAAACTTTTATGTTGTGCTAAGTCGGATAAAATTGGCACTTATGATGAAATACGATTTATACAGCTTGCGAATACTATAGTTTCAGTGCTAGAGTATTATTATTATACTACTAAAAGATTAAATGCTAATTTGGAAGATTTTTAGATTTTAGTTGCCCCACATACACATTATAATATTTACACTTTAAGGCGACTCCTAATCCCAACGTCCTTGAGGATCTGGGCGGAGCCTAACGTTATTCCCCCCGCCGACCGTGCGCCCCCGGAACATTACTTCGTTCATAATCTCGTTGAGTGGCGTCCAAGCAGCTTCATACACTCGCATAGTCCGAGCGAGAGTTGAAGATCAACAAACCTTATAGGTATAATATTTAAAGGCATTGAAAAATCTTGAAGTAAAATAAATCATTTAAACAATGATATAATTATTGTGGATTACTAAATATCTATTTACCCACTACAGTAGAATATTAAAAATAAAATGCGTTAAAGCTATTTTCCAAAAAAATAAGTGAAATTGGCCATTTGGAAGTCTCGCATCGAAAAATACTTTTTAGTTTATTTTGTATGTGTAGGTACCTACCAAAAATAGTTAAAATGCCGACAAGATTCTTGATTATACGTGTAAAATCATGCAGAAATAAAAAATATCGTTTTTTAATAAATAAATCATATCGTGACCCAGCGGATGAACCGATATTTTAACATAGTAGTGGAGGTACAGCTTTATCCCCCGGGTCATGCTGCTCTAATGAAAAGATAAACTATAAATAATAGAGCGACAAACTCAACTTTACCGTTGGAAAACGGATTTACGTCCTTTACCTACTTATAAACAGTGATAGTTTTTTATGACTACATTAGTAATGGTCTCAGATTTTCCCCTATACTTGTTGATATTGACGATATTTTACTAGACGAATTTTTTGGCTAATTTCAATGTTCAAGGTCAATGGATACCCTATAAATGTTAAATTACTTGAGTGTCAAAATATGCCGATGCTGGAAAGGAGAACTTATCTAAGCGACATTTTTGGGGATATTGAGTTATACACACTGTTGGGATCGGCAGATTTTTCTGCATCGAATGGGTTGGGTCTCGTATACATCTGTCTGACGACTTTTGTGTCGCTTATCCCGTCGGTGATTTAGAGAATCTCTACTTTTTTTTCTACTAAACGACTTGATTTTTGAGGTTTTTTTAGCAAAGGAGATAACATAAAGTTTTTTGCATAATAATGAACCTTAGAGCTTTTTTTACTTATTTGTCAAAACAGATCAAACAACTTGGATAATTTTCTTTATTGCAACTAACCTTGCACTTGTTAGTTAACTGTTTTTACCTGATCGTAACATATATTTTAATGTCGTTTGAGGCATTTTACCTATGTCTTTATGATAAAATTAACATAAAGGTAAATTATGAAAGAAAAATTCAATGTGATCCACTGCAATGTAAGCAGGACTCGAACCTGCGACCCTAAGTTTCCGGCGTAGTGCTCTACCAACTGAGCTATCATATCGTTACGTCAATCACACTAAATCTTTGATTCCATAATTCTTCGCTACTGGAGCGCCCTCTGTGTCATGTCATGTGTGTTTAAAATGCTTATGCGCATTAGCCAAAAAGTAAAAATGTGGTATTTTCACATTATTAAACAGAATCGATATAAGATTCTATAAAAAAAATAACATAGTTAGATAAATTACCTGATTGTCTATCTTAACTATCTTAATTATTGGCGTTTATCCAAATTTACCTGCTTTGATACTATGAAACCATTGTCGCTTATCCTTTTTTACCTTTTAATATGACTTTGATCGACTACTGTCGCTTATCTTGAATTGCTTGAATGACAATTAAGTCGTATTTGTCGCATAGAATGTACTAAAAAACAAATATTTTCGTTAAATTGGTAGTTAGACAACTTTACCGGTTCTGTTTTATAAAATATCACACATTTAGTAGTAATTCAATATATTTATAAAGGCCGTTAGGCCCATCTGCGGCGTAAATCTGTGTCTGTGGCGCTAAGGCATTACTTTGGACTCGCTTGATGGACCCAAACGCCATCTCACTCAAACAGTGTCTTACGAGACGTCACTTATACCACACAGAGTTGTAGGTAGTTTTTTTATTCTTGTTAGGATAGGATATTATCTCATTGCAATTGTAAAACTTGAAATTTCACGTAGTTCGTGATTTAAAATTCCTTAATGAGTACCGAGGGACTGCAGTCTTGAGAACTCTTGTGCTGTTCTCATTAGTCATAGCTATCGTTTTCTACCATACATTGGTCTAGAGCTACTGGAAATCTTTCAGCAGATCACACATAAAAATTTATAAAATTGAAATTTCACGTGATATCTGATGAATAAATCTTTAACATTTCTAAAGCAGTTTATTTTGTATTTGCGTAGTTGGACCATAAGTTTTTGTCTTAGAGAACTTTAAATGTCACTTCATTAATTTTAATGTTTGAAAATAAATATTTTTCTTTAATTAAAACATTAATCGTGAGGTTTTATTGTACGATAAATAGCTTTTCATGTCTGAAATATTTCCTACAAAGGCGATTAGATAATTTTTCTTGATTTATTTCATGCTGATTTATGCACATTTATATATTTACCTGACTATAAAATGAGCATGTACATATATATTGTTTACTGTGTTGATTGTTGTGTAAAATGTAGATTATACTATTTTACCTGACTAATATCTCGGGAAACGTGTCGTTTAGATAATTTTACCTAATTCTATTTTGACAGCCATTTTGCGTAAGCGATGCTAAATTTTAAATTATTCCATTAATAGACGAAATAACAAAAGCGACATGTAGAGAACATGATGTTGTTTATAATTATAAATGCTTCGTTTAAAAAGTAGGTCCACAGAATATTTAAAACTTTTTATTTTTTTAAAAAAGTTCGTAGTTTTTTAGATCTCCTGTAAAGTTAGCTCCGTGTCTCTTGGATAATTTTCCTTTCCAGCGTAGATACGTTTTTTTGCGGCATAAAGAGCCGTATCTTTTTTTTACGTTAACTTAGAAGTTCCGAATTTTATTGGGTGGGTGTAGATTTCTTGATCTGCAGATCGGTTGACATGCGGCAAACGTGTCAGCCCTACTTTAGTTTAGCGGTTGTCCGAGTTACGTAAGCTATTTGGGTTTTAGCGTTCCTTCCGCGATCGATTAATTTGATCCAAGATCGTTTCATTGCCCTCTGGCAAACTTAGAGAGAAAAATTCTGAGCATAGTCAAAAATCAAGTCTGGGCATTACGATGAGTCTAAATAAAGTTATACCTATATTTTTTCATTAATTCAACTGTAATCCGATCATTAATATATGGCTTTTAAACGATATGTAATAAAAATCAGGTTTTTATTTTATAAACGGTAAACAATTGGAACAGAACTTATGGCCAGGCTAGGTATGTCTAGCTAGGCCCGGCGGATATGTCAATAATTACTAACGCTCATTTAGATTTAAATATGAAGTGGGAAATTTATTGATGCAAATATGTATTCTGACTACATTTACATAAATAAGCCCTCATGCCAAAATTGTCACTTGCCTTCTTGAATTAGAAAATTATTGTAATTTTTGATAATGTATTTTTATATCATATGTCATGTACTGTACTAGTGACGCAACGAATGTGAATACTTACAATAAATATTCGTATTCGTAAATTAGCGTTTTACCGAATATTACAATGGTATTCAAACGAACAATACTTGTTCTGCATTACGATATTCATATCTCTTAGGGTTGAATTAATAAAGATCATAAGACGTTATCATACTTAAATATCTGTATTATCAGATTTTTTTACTAACCGAAATACCTAAGGTACTCTAATACGAGGGGCGTCTGAAAAGTTCTAAGCCTAAGATAGAAAAAAACAATTTACACAAATGAACTCGTGTTTATTTTTCAATATAGTCTCCTCCTAAATCAATGCATTTTTTACATTTTTTATACAGTGCTTTTAGGCCATTAAAAAAATAATCTTCATTTTGCCCTTCAAAATGCTCCTGTACAGCCGCCTTCATCTCTTCGTCACTTCTAAATCGCTTTCCCCTCAACTCTTTCTTCAAATTATTGAATAGAAAATAATCGCTTGGGGCTAGATCTGGGCTGTAGGGTGGGTGGTCAATTTCGTCAAAACCAACTTCCTTCAGAGCACGCCTCGCAACATTAGCGGTGTGAACGGGTGCGTTGTCTTGCAAAAACAAAATGCCTTTCCTTAGTTTACCCCGCCTTTTCTCAACTATGGCTTGTCGCACCTGTCTTATTAGATTTGCATAATAAGGTCCGTTTATCGTAGAGCCTTTTTCTAAATAATCGATTAAAAGAATGCCATCACAATCCCAAAATACCGTAGCCATTAACTTAGAGGCCGACTTTTGCACTTTAAATTTCTTCGGCGGCCTTTCACCCTTTTCAATCCACTTACACTCCGGATCATACTGTCTGATCCATGTTTCATCAACAGTTACTATTCGGGAACAAACTTCATCTAAATCATCTTCGCACAATTCTAAAAACGCCCGAGAAGTTTCCACACGACGTACTTTATCGAAGGCCGTTAGCATTTTCGGTACCCAACGAGCACTGACTTTACTCATGTACAAATGTTCATGTAAAATTTCTCCGACTCTTTCTTTACTAATACCTAAGACCTCAGCTATTTGCCAAACCTTAATTCTTCTATCTTCTAATACCAGCTTTTTGACTTTTGCTACGTTTTCTTCGGTCACTACCGATATTGGCCGCCCTGAGCGGGGGTCGTCTTCGATCGATTCCCGTCCGAGTTTAAATAAGCGACTCCACTTTTTGACTGTGGCATAAGAAGGCCCAGAATCACCGTAAATAATAGCCATTTCCTCAAAAATACACTGCGGTGATTTGTCACTTTTTGTAAGGAATTTAATTACAGCACGGTGCTCAATTTTCGTAATATTCGTTGGTAATTCACACATGATGTACTTTTCCGTTGAATATCTCGAAACAGAATAATAAAAACGTGACATGTTATTTTTTAATAATTTGTTTTTAAATGGCCTTTCTAGTGGCCAGTATCATAAACGCATATATAACCTCGAAATACCTTAGGCTTAGAACTTTTCAGACGCCTCTCGTATTACACAGGGGAGGGCCCTAAAACCCACACCAAAAGTGTTATTTTCTGGGAATCCTGTCTGGTGTGGGCCCATGACTGAGAATATCTAAGTATCCAAATGTGTCCGGGAATGCTAAGCTATGACCATTTTTTTTATAAGTACTTAAAATTAATAGATACCTAAATACGAAAAAAAAACAGTTACATTTAATTCTATATGGAAATGAGTGCATTTTGTTATGTCGCATAGCGTAGTCGTAAAAAACGAACTACACTCTCTTAAAATACACTTCAAACGCACGAAGACAGATCGAACCTCCGCGGTATCCGGTACTATAACAATTTTCCGTAACTAGATGGATCGCGAGAGCAAGTGACACAGCCTTCCCCTTCGACGGTTAGATTTACACTGAGCTCGCAGCCCGGGCACGGCCGCGCTCGCGGAAATTCAGTTTTTTTGATGCTTTATTAGACCGAATTTACATTTTACAAACTTTTAAACAATACGATTAAAGATCAATGAATTGTCAATATTCTTGCGAAAGAGCCGTGTAAATATCATTTGTAGTTTAGAAGCCTTAGCGAATTGAAAATTGAAAACGACCCTATTTCAACATAATTTTTCCATAGTAATTATTGCTTTAAAAAAAAAACCAACTATAATTTTTTAGAAGAAATAGTCAAAAATAACATATATTTTTTTCAGATTTTTCCGTTGGCTAGATTACGAGCCTTAGGACTTTAAAAATCACCATTCCACGTACGGAGTCGCCTTAAGCAATAACGCGTGACTCGACGAACGGAATACGATGAAATTTGGCAGACATTGGTTGCAGCGACCTAAAATTCGGTAAATGCAATATTTTGCGTATTCGGACAAATGTTGATTCAGCAAGATGATCATTAGGCGGAATCAAATTATGCCAAACGTGTTCGGCGAAATAAGTTTCATACATAAAAAAATATGCGAAATAGATGGCATATAATGGGTTATATATTATATTCAACTGCGGGATAGGTACTGAAATAGGAAAATCGCAAGTTGTAAAGGGGCCTGGTAAACATTCGATTCGTTCACTGTTTAAGGGAATCAAATAAAGCAGACAGAAATTGTCAGTCAGCTGCCTGCAGAATAAGAATACGAGCGAGGCGATAAACCGAATCGAACGATTGATTGCTTTGATTCCGTGAGCGTTGTTGAATGTTGATGTCATGTGTGAACCGGGTAGGCATTGTTTTCATTTATTCTCCTTTGTGGTGTAGAGGCAGAGATCTTAAGTTGAAATTGGATTATTATAAGAAAACGGGACTGAATCGCATTAAGAAAGGTATTTATTTAAACACCTCGACGATTCAGACGTCATGTTACGTACTAGGTCTCGAAGGGACTCACGATAAACACTTTTTGAACGCGATTAAGTCCCGTTTTGTTGTAATAATAATGTGTGAAAATGGTTAGGCATAGTAGAGTTAAATCTGTTCAAAAATGAACGCGCTTCCAATATATAATTTACGTAATTTCAAACAAAATTTGATACAGCTTTGTTTACTACAGATTCGTTAAGTATTAATTAATAGCAGTAACATCACACCTACTGAAAATGAATGAGGAAATGAAAAATTAATGGTGAATTTTAGTCATTCATCAATATATTACTTAGATTATCACTCTTCGTGTTGGTAATATAATAAAGAGGATGTTGTACCTAGTTAAAGTCGGCGATGAAGGCAATTTGTGACACTAATAATAGGATTTGGTGGCAAGTGTCACTCCGGTCGCCGTGTCCTGATACAAAGTGCCCCAATTAACCGACACCGCAGACACGTGTTTAGTACCCGCACATTTGTCGGCTGAATTACTTCGTCGAGGCATCGTGTGATACCGACTTGAGATAGTGCCTATATACCAATAATAAGACCAGTTTTTTATTGGGCGCCAGATTCTTCTTTCACTTCGCTCACATCCATGGCTCTCTTCATATGGCTATCGTCGGTTGTCCAATACTCTTCATCTTTCAGTAAGAGAGTGGCTTCGATGGTGTTCTGCCTTTTCGCTGAATTATTCTTAATGTTCTGGTGGCACGGAAGTTCCCCCGCCAAGACGAGCCAAGCGAAGCGCAAGGGCACTACGATAAGAGTACCTTTTCCCGAAGCGCTTCGTCGTTTTTTTAACCCGCATAAGTTGGGTTAGGATTATACCAGATAAACAAAATTCTCGGGATATGTTGTCAATTACTAGGCAAGACAAGGCATTAATGTTAATGGCGAGAAGGTACATCACGCACCTTCGGTTTGCCGACGATATCGTGGTCATGGCAGAGACGCTGGAGGATCTCGGTACGATGCTCGAAGATCCCAACAGTGTCCCAACAGGTGGGCCTTAAGATAAACATGGACAAGACGAAGCTTAGGGGGAAGTGGGAAGAGGGAAGAGGGAAGAGGGAAGAGGGAAGAGGGAAGAGGGAAGAGGGAAGAGGGAAGAGGGAAGAGGGAAGAGGGAAGAGGGAAGAGGGAAGAGGGAAGAGGGAAGAGGGAAGAGGGAAGAGGGAAGAGGGAAGAGGGAAGAGGGAAGAGGGAAGAGGGAAGAGGGAAGAGGGAAGAGGGAAGAGGGAAGAGGGAAGAGGGAAGAGGGAAGAGGGAAGAGGGAAGAGGGAAGAGGGAAGAGGGAAGAGGGAAGAGGGAAGAGGGAAGAGGGAAGAGGGAAGAGGGAAGAGGGAAGAGGGAAGAGGGAAGAGGGAAGAGGGAAGAGGGAAGAGGGAAGAGGGAAGAGGGAAGAGGGAAGAGGGAAGAGGGAAGAGGGAAGAGGGAAGAGGGAAGAGGGAAGAGGGAAGAGGGAAGAGGGAAGAGGGAAGAGGGAAGAGGGAAGAGGGAAGAGGGAAGAGGGAAGAGGGAAGAGGGAAGAGGGAAGAGGGAAGAGGGAAGAGGGAAGAGGGAAGAGGGAAGAGGGAAGAGGGAAGAGGGAAGAGGGAAGAGGGAAGAGGGAAGAGGGAAGAGGGAAGAGGGAAGAGGGAAGAGGGAAGAGGGAAGAGGGAAGAGGGAAGAGGGAAGAGGGATTCATATCAATAAATATTCTACCGAGAATAAGACGTTGTCACGTAAAATCTTCCTTCGCCCGTAAAACCGACTTTACAGGCAACCATTTTTTTTCTGAACTCGTACATTTCTCATAATTCTTGAAAATATCGTATTGATAAGGTTGGGTTTATTATAACGTTCCCCAGTAGTTTACGGTGCCGAGAAAAATACTTTTCTCAAACATCCAATGAAATATTGTCTTTACGTTCCTTAAAATAGGCTCGGAAGTATCGCTTTTTGGGCGCAACAACTCGAGAGGACTGTAATGGGATTTCATACTGCTTTTCAGGCCTAGGCCTGCAAAGTAACTTTTTTTTTGGTTTCAACAACAAGGTCATTCACACAGCTGGCTGGTTTGACAAAAAGCAGGTTTTGTTTTTAAAGGTTGGTTGTTAGACACTTGTGGAAAAAAAAAATCAAATTGGTGCTAGGCGGCTAAAACTCGGTATCGGGGGGCTTTCGGGGCTCAAAAATATGAATCTGAAATCTTGTCCGAAAATTCGGTCAAATTCGGAAAATATCGAAAAAAATACGATTTGTATGGAGAAAATTTCAAATTGGTCCTAGGAGGCTGAAATTCGGTATCTGGGGGTTTTTGGGGCTCCTGAGTCAGAATCTGATTTTTAAAATTCGGTCAAATTCGGAAAATATCGAAAAAAAAAACCGATTTGTATGGAGAAAATTTCAAATTGGTCCTAGGAGGCTGAAATTCGGTATCCGGGGGTTTTTGAGGCTCCTGAGTCAGAATCTGAAATCGGATTTTTAAAATTCGGTCAAATTCGGAAAATATCGGACAAACAATATTGTTATTCTTTGAAGTATATATTTTTTATTTCATTGTATGTTTGAGAAAAGCACTATACATGCCTCGTCGTGAAAACGGATTCCCGGCCTCGTATCACTATCCTACTATATACCTACTTGGCCGGAAATCCTCATTTTCCCGGCCTCTGATGTAATGTACTATTTCTCCAACTTGCTTGGAAATATTCCCATTAATGTAGTAAAACTGGACCGCGAAATCGTTCGTTATATTTAGAAGGCGTTAATGAAAATTAAAAAAAATATATATTATTGGCCTTAGCCGGGAAATCAATATTATTGAAATAAGACGATTAAGTAAAAAACACACCTTCCGTTTATAATGTCTCATACAAATGAGGGTAATCTTAATTTGGCCGGTTACTGCATTTATACTTTTAATTTTTTCAAAGACTGATAATTCACCATCCAGCCAATTGTCCACTAAATTTAAAAAATAAAAACTATTATAAACTTTTTAATTGTTCTCTGCGTTTAGTTCTTGCACTGAACATTTTTTTGCTCTGCTACTGTCAATGTATTTGAAATGTCGACAAAATTTCGAATAATGGACAAACAATTAATTAATTAATACTATATAAAGCTGCATTACGACTCATTTCTAACTTGTCAGCCCCGCGAGGCCGAAGGCCGAACTCCGCGTAGCACCGAAGGTGCGGAGCGTCTCAGAGCAGCCGCCCATAGCGCGTGAGCCCAAGGGCCCGAAGGGCCCGCAGGGCGAGCCCACCCAGAACCTTACCCCTCCCCCAAGTAATTTCATGCGAGGCCGCAGGCCGAGTTCCGCGTAGCACCGAAGGTGCGGAGCGTCGACCCCGCGAGGCCGAAGGCCGAGCTCCGCGTAGCACCGAAGGTGCGGAGCGTCCCAGGGAAGGCGCCGGTAGGGCGCGAGCCCAAGGGCCCGAAGGGCCCGCAGGGCGAGCCCACCCAGAAACTTACTATACCCCTAAGCAATTTTAGCTCGACGGAGGGCCGCAGGCCCGACGGCGAGCGTCAGCCCCGCGAGGCCGAAGGCCGAGCTCCGCGTAGCACCGAAGGTGCGGAGCGTCCTAGAGCAGCCGCCCATAGCGCGCGAGCCCAAGGGCCCGAAGGGCCCGCAGGGCGAGCCCACCCAGAACCTTACCCCTCCCCCAAGTAATTTAATGCGAGGCCGCAGGCCGAGCTCCGCGTAGCACCGAAGGTGCGAAGCGGTGACCCAGCGAGGCCGAAGGCCGAGCTCCGCGTAGCACCGAAGGTGCGGAGCGTCCCAGTTATGGCGCCCAATAACTTTCTACACATCTAAGTAACTTAATGCGAGGCCGAAGGCCGAGCTTCGCGTAGCACCGAAGGTGCGGAGCGTCACAGTCAAGGAGCCCAACCACAAAATACTATAACTCTAAGTAATTTTAACTCGACGGAGGGCCGAAGGCCCGACGGCGAGTGTCAACCCCGCGAGGCCGAAGGCCGAGCTCCGCGTAGCACCGAAGGTGCGGAGCGTCCCAGAGAAGTCGCCCGTAGCACGCGAGCCCAAGGGCCCGAAGGGCCCGCAGGGCGAGCCCACCCAGAACCTTACCCTTCTCCCAAGTAACTTAATGCGAGGCCGTAGGCCGAGCTCCGCGTAGCACCGAAGGTGCGAAGCGTCAACGCCGCGAGGCCAAAGGCCGAGCTCCGCGTAGCACCGAAGGTGCGGAGCGTTCCAGTTACGGCGCCCAATAACTTTCTACACATCTAAGTAGCTTAATGCGAGGCCGAAGGCCGAGCTCCGCGTAGCACCGAAGGTGCGGAGCGTCACAGTCAAGGAGCCCAACCACAAAATACTATAACTCTAAGTAATTTTAACTCGACGGAGGGCCGAAGGCCCGACGGCGAGTGTCAACGCCGCGAGGCCGAAGGCCGAGCTCCGCGTAGCACCGAAGGTGCGGAGCGTCCCAGTCAAGTCACCTGTAGCGCGCGAGCCCAAGGGCCCGAAGGGCCCGCAGGGCGAGCCCACCTAGACACTGTCACTCTCCACACCTTCCCAAGCAAACATACCTGCGTGCAAATTCGCCTCCATCTTTTACCTCGCTCCCCTTTCTTAAGCAATTTTTAACTCGAGCAACTTTTTCTTCTGCATCTTCCACTGGCAACCCCCTCTCGGGTAACAGAAACCCAGGATAGACCCCCTCGCGGGGTGCCTGCACCCCGCGCACCAAGCAACCTCACTTTAGTTGCGACAACGCCACCAATTTTACAACTCCCGTTGCCCTTCCCTAAGGCAATTTTAAAACTCAAACTCGATCTCTTCAGCACTTTCCACTGCCAACCCCCTCTCGGATGACAGAAGGACGACTGCTCAACCCCCTCGCGGGGTGCTTGCACCCCGCGCACCGAGAAAATACTAGTTTAAATAATAATCTTATATGCGGTTAATTTATTTTCATGATTCTTAGTTATTTATTAGAGATTTCTCACGAAAGTTTTATTTTAATAATATGTTGATATTTAATGAGTGAGTTGAAAATTAATAAGTGTACCAAACGTAGACAAATAAAAAATAAAACAGAAATGATTGTGTCCAAATCAATATAAAAGTTATTTTGAACTTATGATCTTCTCCGAATGATAAATATGGTATGGTTTCTAAAAAAAAAACAGTGTGTTTAGAAGTTGTTAATTTAACTAAAATTTATAATTACCTATGTGCATATTTTTTTTATTGTGTTTTCATATACCTATATTTAATTCTTATTCATATATTTTGTTTTAAATCAAACATATGATTCGGACCCGAAATTTTATTCCGACTCCTAAAAAAAATAAGTACCAAATGAACTTCATGGTACTGATATATTAAATTAAAATGTAGATTGGTGATTATTTCCAAGCATATTTGGAGAAAAGCACTATACAAGCCTCGGCGGGAATGTCAGTTCGCAGATTCGTATTATTGAAGGACTCGGCTACGCCTCGTCCTTCAAAATCATACTCATCCACGAACTGACTTTTCCCGGCCTCGGCAGTAATATACTATTCTTAAAGACGCTTCGGCAAAATGAAACGTTCGATGAAAAATAATTCCGCGAAAAGGCAGAGAACGCTCTTCGATAGTATTATCCTTCCCTAAAAAGTATATTCATGACAATACCGCAATGCTTTATTGCACACCAAAAAAAGGTTACAAATTAAACACATAAATAATAATTTACATTTACATTACAAGACTTGTTAGGTCCGATTTAAATTGTATTGCAAAATTAAGAATTACAAAAAACCGGATAGGTAGGTACCTAACTTGAATACTTCGTGTTTTTACATTTGTGCTTAAAGGATAAAAACTTCATCACTGTATGGCGTTACGTAATAAGAAATCATTACTGTATTCTGTCAGGTCATATTATAAAAGTTATTACATTATTCAAATCTTTATTTATATTCCAAAACTCATACAAAACGACACCATTCCGAGCGGCAAAATTGTCTGGCGCGACCTGCATGTTACTGTTATTGCGACAATATATTCAGCTTTACTCTGCCGCTATTCGATTGGTTTACATCAGTTGACAATTCTAATAATGGGTCCGAAACTTGCGACCTGAATTAAAACGTTAGGAGCCAGTCCAAAATATGGAAATCCCGTATCGGGGAGATTAAGTTGGCTATAATGCAAGTGGGAATACTAGCAGCAATGCAGGCGTGATCGAGTCCCTTGCGCTCGAATTCACAATTTGCTGATGGTGTATTATAAGCTGAGCCGAGTCGCAGCCGCGCCGTGCCGGCCGCGAGCCCCGCTGCACGTCTCGCGTTATGAAATGGGAATTAAATTGTCTGTGAAGAATACAACAGGATTACCGTTTATTCCTACTTCCATAAACAGAGATAGACTATATTGGGCGATGTACATTACTTCCTTGTGCACGCAGCGCAGCATCAACTCCAAAAGTTTGCCGCAATAGTGAGGGTGCATTTTGTGAAAGCCTACGAGGAGCGGTCGGCGAGCGGAGCGTATTGCGCGGGTATCCACTGCACTGCAGCCAGGCTTGGCATGCTGCTCCAAGTTTGTGTATCATAAACACCCGCTGGATTACGGCGAGCCACCCAGTTTGAGAATTGGTCCTTATTATTCGAAAATTGACTTGGTAAGTTCTACATGTATGCCGAAATATAAATAGGCGTTCTCTGCTCAATTTTCATTCACTGTTGCTACTCTGAAGACCAATTCTCAAATTGGTAATTGGTATTAGGTTCAAAGAAATACCTCTTTGATTGTACAAAATCTGAACCAGCTATGAATATTATATGATCTTTCTTATTCCTGTTGTTAAAATTATATTTTTTAAAGTTGTTCTGGTTAATTAGTCCATTGCCACTTTTATCTATTTTTTTGACCAATGGAGCCGAGCTCTTCGGTATTGGTGGCATAGTCGTAATAGTACTGTGTAGCTTATGTCTCTGGATGTATGCGTAGACTTGTTTATTTTTGTTATTCGCATTTTCAGGTTGCATTGTGATAGGAGGTTTTGGCTTGTCAGAAGTTATATCGTCAATAAGTTTTTGGTTCGGATTCGAATTAGTAACTTTACGGGCTGTATGAAGTGCAAACATACGACCGTTCATTTTGATTTTCGGTGTCTGTGGCTCCTCAATTCTCCTTTTACTAAATTTCGGCAGCAGGCTAATGTTTAGGCTACGATTTGAAGGCTTGTCACTATTGTTCCCTAGCTTTTTGCCATTTATCTGGCGTTGCATTGTCCCCACTGTATTTATAACATTTTCTAACTCAAGCAAACTCAAAGGAGGCGGCGATGTAGCTTCTTGCACTTTGTTTTCCAGGTCAAATAATTGTTGATTGCCTGCTATTAAATTCTCATATTTTGTGAAATTCTTCAATAATACACTCAAAGGAGATCGTACGAATCTTTCCCAATAAGAGCGCGCTGCGAAAGTACTCTCACCGAAGAAAGGATGTGAAACTTTGATATCTTTTACAGGCTCCAGTTTTGTGTCAGCTTCTCCGATCTCTTGGGGTTCGATTCCTCTAATGAGTTTCGCTATTTGTCTTCCAAGAGTACTATAATACGAATCATCTTGCCCATTCTTTCTGGGATCAAATTGTCGTCGAGTCATGTCAGTCAAGCGACCTGGCTTAATTTGTTGCCGTCTCTTAGGCATATACGGTGCCGGAGATTTAACATCAATATGTGGCGTCGGTTGTCTGTTAAAATTTAAACCCTTCCATGGTGGTCTGACAGTCGTGGTTTCATTGAAGTCCCTATGAATGAGCTGACTTATGTATTTGAAATCAGGTTCACTTTCCTTGTCCATCTTCAAGTCATCTTCGAAGAATGGTGAATGGGTATCACCCAAGAACATTGCATCTGAATCTTCATCCTGGTATAGGCTAAATATGTCTTTCGGTGGTTTATATGCTGCACGTAGGTGAGGTTTGTTCCGATCTTTCGAACGCTGTAAGGAAAAAGTGATAGAAATTATGATGAATGATTAAATATATGCTACTCGTGCTATGTTTTAGAAGATAGAACTATTAAAGGAGCATAATAAATAGTGATCATGAAATCATAAATTCTGATACTCGGGACATTATCAGGGCTCATAAATATTCATAAAGATCAAGCGTAAGCTTACATGCATTCCATAGCGCAATGCCTTTCTTTGGTCTGAGGTTGTTTCTTCTGGCGGTTCAGGGGTCGATGCGGGCTTCGGGGCTGGTGTAGCCGTAGTAGTGGTTGTAGTCAACGTCGTAGTCATGTCAGACTTGCCAGATGTCGTTGTTTCGAGCGTCGTGGTATCAGTGCAATCTATAATTATATTTATAATTAAAATTATACAGAACATGAGTGGACAATTTAATTAAGTATACAATTTACGGGTCTTCTCAATTAGTTTATTTGGGACAAAAACTATTACACTATTTATACAATTACTTACATATTATATTACGGCAGTATTGCAGATATATACACTTTATTACATAATTCACATAATAACTACTATTAGGATAAAACAGATAATGAAACATATAATACTAAATAAATTAAAATACTAACTATAAACTAAGAACTTAACTAAGTAAAATAAAAGGCTAAAACAGATTAAATTTAATATTAAAAAAGACTTAAAAAATCGGACCCCTTTGGCATAGTGCCGAAGACGCTGGCAGCATTTCCTCGCTGTATAGCAACGCTTATGCGTTGAGCGAGGAAGCTGCCAGCTCTTCGGTCCCCCGTGATGTTGACCAGTCTTTTAGAAATTTGCCTAAACAGTTGATGTGCACTGGGCCCCCACGGACCAAGGGTCTCAACTCAAAATTATAAATTAAATTGCAGATTATAAATGATAGTGGTTTATTTTAAGGGCAATGTTATTTATTATAGATTATGACTTGATAAAACAATAATTATTGTAATACCTACGCCAAAAGCATTTTTGAATAACGACGAAAACGAATGGAACAAAAAAGAAAGCAGTGTCATAGGTTTTCACATCATGAAGCTGAATTGATTTCAGCCAATTCTGGAATAATAATCGCCGATGTCGGATACAAAGGGAATATAATATATTCAACAGTTGACGTTATAATAAAATTAAGGGTTATGATGTTATGATTTTAGTTAAGTAGGTAATTTGTGATACGTTAGATAAATTAAAATTACCTTTATAAATGCCTGGATGAATCGGAGGTACAGGTACCATGGGGTACAAGGGCATGGCTGGAGCAGGTAGTCCTATCGGTGGAAAAAACGGCGTTTCCATGTTCGGCAAGAAAATAAATGACGGTAGTGGCGGTTTCGGCTTTTTACTGTAGACGACGATCTGCCGGTGAGCGGCGTCGTCTTTTGGCTGGCCAGGTTGTTGTGGACTCCACTCATAGCGCTCCCAGCTCCCCACGTCCGAATCGGAACTATCTGAACTGGTATCTGAGGAATCGGAACTGGACGAAGAGTCACTATCCTCTGATCTCATCCGCTTTCGCTTTTTTCGCGACCTACGTTTCCGACCGTATCGAGAACTTTTTCTGAATTTTCCTGACATTGGCGGCTCTAGTGGAGCACCACTCCTTCTAGTGGCCTTTAAGTCGTCGTCGTCAGTTTTATTTATGATCCCGTTTTCTATGGTTTTGAAAAACTGGTTGTAGAGCCAGTCGCCAAGTTCACCGTTGTCCTGAGCATCGCTGGTACTTGGATTTGGCAGCTGCGCAGTGTCAACTGGTGCGGGCACTTGTGGTCCGCTGCCCATGCCCATGGGCAAGCTATAGCTAGGAGCGAGATGTCGCCTGAAGTCTTGTGTCAGTTTTGTGCTGCAAATAATTGTTGAAAAACTAAACTAAAAATTTCATTAAAATTTGATTTGTTAACGCATTGGAGACGAGTTCAATAGTTAATATTTTAATTTTTGATTTTGTAGAATTTGTTTATGAATTAGTTGGACGGTTGCTACGCTATCCAGATTGTTATCATAAAACTGCACAACCGTTAATCATCTGATTTAAATATCGTGAAATTGCGACATGCGTATGAAAACAAGGATATCTACATCTTGTTTGTCGACGTTTCGACTCGTGTCGTAGGCTCGTACCTAGCTGAAGATGTTATTCGAGTCATAGAGACCGCGTTGACAGATACCAGTGACCCGCTGCTGGTTTAAATGCGCGACACGGTCGCTTTACAATGGTTTAGTGTGAAGATTACTTGGGCTCGCAAATCTTGGAGTCGGTGTCGAAGTAGTAGCCGGGGTAGCAGTGGCAGCCGACCACACATCCCGGGAACCCGTCGATACAGTACTCGAACCGTCCGTGCAGACCGCATTCTACAATGAGACACATTAACTGACTATGAGAACCAGAACTGGTGGGCATAACTCGTGACGTGAGCGTCAGGATGGACCAAGCGAGATATTCGATGTTGAGTGGTTCCCAGATTTAGTACCTATTTGTCCCTTCCTAGTATTTACTTAGTACCTTCCATCGAAAAAGTGTCTCGCTAAAAAGGGAGAGATCTTTATGAATATATGCATGCAAGTTGTAAAGCTAAACAAGGTGATATCTCCAATTTTAACGAAGTACACTTTTTTTTTTATTGAAGGTAGGTATGTACTAAATTTGGGAACCACTCAGCATCAAGAACCTCGCATGGTCCAATGATCCTGACCCTGACGCTCGTTGTAAATCGCAAAGAGTATGGAGGTAATTGGTGGACTGAAAATACGAAAAACCAATAGATGTTGTTACTATCGTCAGTTATTCGCAAACAACTTTGCTGTATGTAGTTACCGTGTTAGGTCAAGATCACACTGCAAGTTTCTACACCTATCTGTTTACATATAAATTACACGAAAACACGCGGATGACAAAAATGGCCTTAACCCTAAGCAATCCTCGTTACTTTTATTTTTTCAGAAAATTACTTTTACTTTGGAAAAATTACCAATTCAAAACCGTGAACAATAATAAAATATTGCTTACCATATGTACCAGGAGTAGCGCAACCATTAGCGGTTAATAGAAAAAGAATAAAAATAATCATTTGGAAGTAATAAATATGTTGATACTAAATAACAATGACATAATGTTACTGATATTAAACTACTACGTAAAAGTAAATCACTGTTTGATATTATACACTTTTAGGTACATTTTTTTCATTAAGTATTTTAGTGCCACTTCCTATATCTAGTGTAAAATCACAACTGCTAAACATCCTAAAATTCAATTGAAAAAAGGAAATATCGAACTACTTAATACAATGGAGGTTTTGTCAAAGTTTCCCTTTTGGAGCGACACAATGGTCTCATTGAAATGATAATAGAATGAGGGATAATAGATCTGTTCTAGTGATTGGGGTTAATCAATCACTCTGTATAAATTTATTACAGCGGCTGTGGATAACACGCGTTAATTTGCACTGAATTGATAACATTATTCCGAAACATGGGATACGTTATGAATACATAGATAATTAAATCAAAATTCACTGCAATTCACTGCAATTAACGCTAGATTTGCTTTGTCGGAGTAACCGGTTTGGACTAGATCGTTAATTACAGACATTTCGCGGTTTCTACTTTGTGGTCCGTATTTATTGACCCAGATATCATACGAATATTATAAAGGCTATATATTGTGTGTTTGTATGTGAGATACTTCTTAATGCATACAAACACACAATCTATCGAACGGCTCTTCAAACGGCTGGACCAATTATTGACAAAATTCGGAGGTAGCTGACACCCTCGATGAACACATTAGGCAAAATGTGTACAAAATAGTGGGAAAAAAACTTGCCAAGTCAAACTATTGAGTAGCGAATAACATAACAAATAATTTTAGCAATAGGAAAAGGTAATGCATGGAACTGTTATCTTAGGACCGTTGGAAGAACTTGGTTTCCAGTTAGATCTCACTTCATTTATTACGTCCGTTTACGAACTTGGCATTTTATTACATTTCTATTTGTGACGGGATTTCAATAACTACTTCCCTGATTAGATTGATGTGATTGTTGTGCTTTATTCCCAACATGATCATTGTTCAATGCAATAGATGATACATCAATTATAAGATTTTACGTTGATGTAGGTACATTTTTGTTCCGAGCAGACCAAATAAACATTATAGCCAGATTATAGCGGAATTAAGGTACCGCTAAATGATGAATGAGATCTACATTAATGTATTATTTTTTATTCCAAATGAACGATTTTTCTATACCAAATGAATATATTTCATAATCTATTTCTGTCAATCATACTTGTCTTTGATCGTTCTATTTATTTTATGATTTCTTTGTTCAGGAACATCAACCTGTCCTGTTTGTTTCAATAAAAAAGTGAAATGCACTCACATACGCACTTATTTTTAACCGACTTCAAAAAAAGGAGGGGGTTCTCAGTTCGGTTGTATGTTTTTTTTTAATGTTTGTTACCTCATAACTCCGTCATTTATGAGTCGATTTGGAAAATTCTTTTTATGTTCATGAAAAGACATCTTAAGGTTAGTCCCTTAAAATTTTGGTGAAGATCGGATGACGAGATCCATGAGGAATCGAAGGAATTCCTGAAATATTATAGGCACTCATAATATTTTTCATATATTTTCAAAAACTATTTAAGTATTTGCATATGGTAGTCATCATCTTCCAATGCTGAACTGATGATGGAAGGTACAACTCCTTAACGGTTAGGAGTTAGGAGATAATTCAAACGAGATGCATGCCTTCAAGACCTCGCTGATCACCCCGCCATAAGTATTTTAAAAGTGAAAAAAAAATTACAAAAAAAAGAACCGACTTCAGTAAAACTAAAAAGCCAAAAATAGCCCGTTCAAGTACAGATTACATTTGACTCACCCTTTGAAGTCGGTGCCAAAGCTCAAGTAAACTTTAATATCTAAATATATAAAAGAAGAAACTGACTGACTGACTGACTGACTGACATATCAACGCACAGCCCAAACCGCTGGTTCTAGAGAGTCCAAATTTGGCACGTAGGAGTCCAAATTTGGCACGTAGGTTCCTTATAAGGTGTAGAGGTGCACTAAGAAAGGATTTTTCAAAATTCACCCCCTAAAGGGGTGAAATGGGGGTCCAAAGTTTGTATGGGGAAACAAGATTAGACTATTTTATTTGAAACTTCACAGGAGTTTTCTAACGATAAATGAGTATTCAGGTTTTTTGAAAATTCAACCCCTAAAAGGGAGAAATGTGGTGACAAAGTCTGAAAATCAACACGGGTATTGTTTTTATGGTTTATCGGGTCGCTGATTACGAAAACCGCAACGATTTTAAAATCCAACGTGGCGGACGTGAATTACCATCTCCCCTGTAGGGGTGAAATGGGGTTGAAATGTCTAAATACTAAACCGCTGGTTCTAGAGAGTCCAAATTTGGCACGTAGGTTCCTTATAAGGTGTAAGGGTGCACTAAGAAAGGATTTTTCAAAATTAACCCCCTAAAGGGGTAAAATGGGGGTCCAAAGTTTGTATGGAGAAACAAGATTAGTTAGACTATTTTATTCAAAACTTCACAGGAGTATTTCTAACGATAAATGAGTAAACACATGTTTCAGGTTTTTTGAAAATTCAACCCCTGAAAGGGAGAAATGTGGTGACAAAGTCTGAAAATCAACATGGGTATTGTTTTTATGGTTTATCGGGTCGCTGATTACAAAAACCGCAACGATTTTAAAATCCAACGTGGCGGACGTGAATTATCATCTCCCCTGTTGGGGTGAAATAGGGTTGAAATGTCTAAATACTAAACCGCTGGTTCTAGAGATTCCAAATTTGGCACGTAGGTTCCTTATAAGGTGTAAGGGTGCACTAAGAAAGGATTTTTCAAAATTAACCCCCTAAAGGGGTAAAATGGGGTCCAAAGTTTGTATGGGGAAACAAGATTAGTTAGACTATTTTATTCGAAACTTCACAGGAGTATTTCTAACGATAAATGAGTAAACACGTGTTTCAGGTTTTTTGAAAATTCAACCCCTTAAAGGGAGAAATGTGGTGACACAGTCTGAAAATCAACATGGGTATTGTTTTTATGGTTTATCGGGTCGCTGATTACGAAAACCGCAACGATTTTAAAATCCAACGTGGCGGACGTGAATTACCATCTCCCCTGTTTGGGTGAAATGGGGTTGAAATGTCTAAATACTAAACCACTGGTTCTAGAGAGTCCAAATTTGGCACGTAGGTTCCTTATAAGGTGTAGGGGTGCACTAAGAGAGAATTTTTCAAAATTCACCCCTTAAAGGGGAGAAATGTGGGTACAAAGTTTGTATAGGGAAACAAGATTAGTTAGACTATTTTATTCAAAACTTCACAGGAGTATTTCTTACAATAAATGAGAAAACACGTGTTTCCTGTTTTTTGAGAATTCAACTCTTAAAAGGGAGAAATGTGGTGACAATGTCTGAAAATCAACATGGGTATTGTTATTATGGTTTATCGGGTCGCTGTAACCCGGAAGGAAGAGGGAAGAGGGAAGAGGGAAGAGGGAAGAGGGAAGAGGGAAGAGGGAAGAGGGAAGAGGGAAGAGGGAAGAGGGAAGAGGGAAGAGGGAAGAGGGAAGAGGGAAGAGGGAAGAGGGAAGAGGGAAGAGGGAAGAGGGAAGAGGGAAGAGGGAAGAGGGAAGAGGGAAGAGGGAAGAGGGAAGAGGGAAGAGGGAAGAGGGAAGAGGGAAGAGGGAAGAGGGAAGAGGGAAGAGGGAAGAGGGAAGAGGGAAGAGGGAAGAGGGAAGAGGGAAGAGGGAAGAGGGAAGAGGGAAGAGGGAAGAGGGAAGAGGGAAGAGGGAAGAGGGAAGAGGGAAGAGGGAAGAGGGAAGAGGGAAGAGGGAAGAGGGAAGAGGGAAGAGGGAAGAGGGAAGAGGGAAGAGGGAAGAGGGAAGAGGGAAGAGGGAAGAGGGAAGAGGGAAGAGGGAAGAGGGAAGAGGGAAGAGGGAAGAGGGAAGAGGGAAGAGGGAAGAGGGAAGAGGGAAGAGGGAAGAGGGAAGAGGGAAGAGGGAAGAGGGAAGAGGGAAGAGGGAAGAGGGAAGAGGGAAGAGGGAAGAGGGAAGAGGGAAGAGGGAAGAGGGAAGAGGGAAGAGGGAAGAGGGAAGAGGGAAGAGGGAAGAGGGAAGAGGGAAGAGGGAAGAGGGAAGAGGGAAGAGGGAAGAGGGAAGAGGGAAGAGGGAAGAGGGAAGAGGGAAGAGGGAAGAGGGAAGAGGGAAGAGGGAAGAGGGAAGAGGGAAGAGGGAAGAGGGAAGAGGGAAGAGGGAAGAGGGAAGAGGGAAGAGGGAAGAGGGAAGAGGGAAGAGGGAAGAGGGAAGAGGGAAGAGGGAAGAGGGAAGAGGGAAGAGGGAAGAGGGAAGAGGGAAGAGGGAAGAGGGAAGAGGGAAGAGGGAAGAGGGAAGAGGGAAGAGGGAAGAGGGAAGAGGGAAGAGGGAAGAGGGAAGAGGGAAGAGGGAAGAGGGAAGAGGGAAGAGGGAAGAGGGAAGAGGGAAGAGGGAAGAGGGAAGAGGGAAGAGGGAAGAGGGAAGAGGGAAGAGGGAAGAGGGAAGAGGGAAGAGGGAAGAGGGAAGAGGGAAGAGGGAAGAGGGAAGAGGGAAGAGGGAAGAGGGAAGAGGGAAGAGGGAAGAGGGAAGAGGGAAGAGGGAAGAGGGAAGAGGGAAGAGGGAAGAGGGAAGAGGGAAGAGGGAAGAGGGAAGAGGGAAGAGGGAAGAGGGAAGAGGGAAGAGGGAAGAGGGAAGAGGGAAGAGGGAAGAGGGAAGAGGGAAGAGGGAAGAGGGAAGAGGGAAGAGGGAAGAGGGAAGAGGGAAGAGGGAAGAGGGAAGAGGGAAGAGGGAAGAGGGAAGAGGGAAGAGGGAAGAGGGAAGAGGGAAGAGGGAAGAGGGAAGAGGGAAGAGGGAAGAGGGAAGAGGGAAGAGGGAAGAGGGAAGAGGGAAGAGGGAAGAGGGAAGAGGGAATACTTGGTTTCTATGGATTATCGGGTCGCTGATTACTAAAAAAAGAATGATTTTAAAATTCAACGTGGCGGACGTGTAATACCATCTCTCATGTTAGGGCGCGATGGGGTAAAATGTCTAAATAATGTCTAAAAATATGGGTGTCGTTTTTAAACGCACAGCCCAAAACCGCTGATTCTAAAGAGTCCAAATTTGGAACGTAGGTTCCTTAAAAGGTCTAGGGGCGCACTAATAAACGATTTTTCTAAAGGGGGTGAAATAGAGAGATCCATAGTTTGTATGGGAAAACAAGATTAGACTATTTATATTCGAAACTTCACAGGAGTATTTCTAACAATAAATGAGTAAACCTACAAGTACTCTTTATTGCACACCTCATAAAATATACAGGAGAAATACAATGCAAGACATTACAATTAGAGGTAAACAATAGGCGGTCTTATCGCTAACGAGCGATCTCTTCCAGACAACCTTTGGGTAGTGGAGAACTTGAAAAAATAAGATTTTGTTATTAGGCGGTGCAAAAATCGGATAGTAATAATAATAATATATACATAAAAAAACAAATAAATACATAAATATAATAAAAAATAAATACATAAATACATACATACATTCAGCCAACATATAATAGGACCATTTGAATAAAATATGAATTATGAAAGGGATAGATAGTGTTCTTTTAGTTGAGCTTTGAAAGAAACAAGAGATTTAGTGCGCCTTAAGCTAACAGGCAAGGAGTTCCATAAACAGACAGCTTTAAAAGTAAACGAATTATTATAAAATTTTGAGACGGAAGAAGGTACGGCAAGGAGCAAATTTTGGGCAGATCGAGCAGAAGTGAGATTAAGTGAAACGCTCTTTGAGATAGCGGGGAGTTGCAGGATGAAAAAGTATACTATAAAGAAGAGCAAGAATTTTTGAGTTACGACCTAAACTTAAACCTAATAGATGTTTAAATTTGTATTTGGTGCCATCTCGATTGTCGTCAAGGCCAGTGCGGGCGGCGCGGCGGGACTGGAGGAGTCATCGGGAAACTTCCTGCAGCCGTAATAAATGCATTCAAGCTTTTTAACAATAAAACGGCTAGACGGATATGCATGAGGGATAAGCAGATAATACCCTAACTTTAACAAATAGCCTAATTTTTTACCTGAAAAAAAGAGCATCGTTCCCGTAGGATAATGTATATTGTATAGGAACGCGGGCGAAGCCGCGGGTTAATGCTAGTATAAATATAATGACTGAGTGGTTTGGGATCGATTTCAAAGGGTGAGTCAAATGTAATCTGTACTTGAACGGGTTATTTTCGGCTTTTTAGTTTTACTGAAGTCGGTTCTTTTTTTTGTTATTTTTTTTTTTGTTTTGTTAATGTTATATGTACATATGTATGTATCTTTTTTTATTAGTCCTCACTAACAAAGTATATAGTGAGTTATAGTGAGTTTAAAATTGCTGCACCAACAAATGTCGATACTAAATATTACCGGTAAGTAATTCTTAATTTTCAGAATAGAAACAGAAGAGAATGTAGGTCGGAAATTAGTTTAAGAGGAGCTTTTTGTATGCGGTTTCAGAAGCTATACTCTCTACGGTTCTTTACTCTCACACCGTTTGATCACAGAATGAACAATAAAATAAGTCATTTTGGTGCTATTTATTTATCAAGCATTTATAAATAAATTATAACTTATTTGTTACATCAACACTACATGCCAGATTTGCCGATAACGTTTCTTGAGAATGTTACACTTCCTCTCCAATATCAGGAACTCCTTTTAAGCCCCTGTAATCAAAGTATAATTATTAGTTATCAAATTCCTTTTTGGAATTAAGGTGTTTTTTAAACACGTAGGGACTATGACATGCTGAATTCTGCCGTGCTAAGGTAAAAGGAGACCTTTTACTATAAAACTCCCTATAAAACGGTCACCTTAGACATACTTTACTTATAGGCATACCTTAGGACGGTAGAATTGCATGGCTAATTTATAAATGAATTCATTCATTAATTGGCTTAGAGTAGCCTAGTTCTTTATTTTTATTAAAGCAGTAACGCCTGCTAACGTTAACCAAATGTTTACAATGAAATTGAAAAATTTAATGGTTCACTGACAGGATTCGAACCTGCGTTTCCAACGGCTTTCCAGGCCAACACGGGCGTCCTACCAACTGGACCACCGAACCAGATGTCAGAGCCATTGAATCTTTCAAC
Organism: Apotomis capreana; assembly: GCA_947623375.1. Classification (NCBI taxonomy): domain Eukaryota; kingdom Metazoa; phylum Arthropoda; class Insecta; order Lepidoptera; family Tortricidae; genus Apotomis; species Apotomis capreana. The sequence goes on from OX392514.1 coordinate 10,513,329, forward strand.
CAGTTCCTTCAACATGCCTTAGAGTGGCATCGTAGCGCTATTTACCGTAAAGATTTAGACTTTTATAGTCGGCACCATCGTCTCAAATTTTTCCAATTTTTCGCTTCATTGTAAACATTTAGCCTAGTTCTTATCTGACGTCACACGAACAGTTCGTACTTGGTGCAGTCGTCGGGCAGGACGCATTTGTGCGTGCGGTCGTCGCGCACGTACGGCGGGACGCAGACGCAGCCGGGCTCGCAGAACGGGTAGCACGGCCGCAGCCGGTCGCGCGGGTTGTCGCACGACACCGCCGCGCAACCCGCGAAGCACGGCTCGTACCTGGTAACACAATTTTTTTTACAAATTTATGATACATGTAATGTCTCATTTTTTAATATGGGTAGGTACACACCACAATTTTTATATAAATCATAGATACAAAGATCAAAGCTTAAAGAAAAATTTAAAAATTTGTTACCGGGAAGAGACCGGGAATCGAACCCGGTACCTCTGGATTGCCGGTCCAGCGGATTAACCACTTCGCTATCCTAACTCCCAAACAAGCTATCGAATTATTCCTTGTGCTTTGTGTGTCGATCTTTGCATTGTTTGTTTGAAACGATTTTTACACCTTAGCGACCTCTATGTGAATACATTAATATATCCATCTTACCACACCACTTTACAGCAGTGAACGAGCAAGCGAGAGAGGGCGCTGTTATTACAATTTTTTTATGTAACACATAACATCATAAATTTAAGACCTACGCTCTTGTAGGTGGAGCAATTTCCATGCATCTCGTTTTTGCGCCTTCTCCTTGACAGCCTGGTACGACAGGACGTTCACCTTCTCCTTTATTTGGTCCATGTAAGGTCTCCTTGGTCTTCCTCTCTTATGTAATGTTATGGACCAAGAATACTAGAAAACTGAACTACCGATGCCTATACAAAGTCACAATCACGATCCACCAACCTATTGTAGAAGGCGCCACCTTAGTGCGACCTCAGTCCGATAAATCGATTTGGTGCTTCTTAACATACGAGTACTACCGTCATCAGGAGAAAGCTTCTGAATAGCTTCTGAATAGCTTCTGGATAGCTTCTGGATAGACCTGTATCACGAGATCTAAACACCATACACAATCTATAATTATGACAGAGACTTCAACTACATTATATAAATATAGGTATAATTCTGTGTTGAATTCACTTATAATTTCTTCATCGATGTAGATATATAGATTGATAAAACAATATAGACAGTGTAAAGTAAAAATAAAGTGATTACCTTTCGTGGGGTCTGTCACAGTTCATTATTGTAGCCGATTTCTGTTCTTTGTCTCTGAAGAAAAAAACATAATTATGAATATAAATAATGCCAGCTCTGAAATGCTTTGTAACTTAATAAATAAAAACCAATGACGTTATTTTTTGCATTGCATACGAGGGGTTAAGGCATTAACGGTTTTCTTTAGCGTATGGAAACTGAAATTTTGCCTACGATGCACGCTTAGCCCAGTGTAGGTGACACCGATATTAACTAGCTGTGCCCTCAGTGGTTTATTCATGTCACAACATATTAATTTCAGCGGCATCTGTTAGTTTATCAATTATCAGGGTACTCGATAGTCGTTGCATATGTTTGAAAAAAGTTTGCCTCTATCCTAGGTAGCGCCATAAGATTCCGGTGCAAACTGAACTCAATCGAGTGTAGTGGGTAGACCCTAAAAGGGGGGCTTTATTGGTTGAATTTTTATAGCCTATAGTTTGGCCGGGGATTTTCTCGACATATTAGTAAAGTTTGCATCAAAATCCGTTCAGCCGTTTCCACGTGATGCGCGTTCAAATAAACAGAGAAACAGATAAACAGACAAAAATTCTAAAAACTATTGGAACGTGTTCTGTTATCGATTCTAAGTAGGCCAACGTATTTTCAATATCTTTGTACAGACATTGATATGGCTTTCGACCCTCCTCAGATGTATTATTATATATGTGTAGATTAATCCTTTTTAAATACTTTGCAGTGATTGTATGTACAAATAATAGCTACGAGTATAAGTCTTTGTAATTGTGATTTTTATTCACTGAATTTTGATATTTGATTTGACTTTGAATTGTATTTACGATACATAAATCGCAGCATTTCAATATTTACTCGTATAACTCGGCGCTCTTCGGCGGGCCCGGGTCATAGCGGCGCTGGCCTCTCAGCATGCTCTCGGCATCAGCACCCTCGATCTGATTGAGGAGAGCCTTCTTCCTCCAGTTCCTCCTGTCGTCGGCAAAGGCGTGCCGCTTGCCGTCCAGCTCGTCGTAGTCGTAGCTGGACTTCATCGACTGGGCGACGATGTCGTCTGTAACGTATATGAAGCCGTTTCCCGCCGTTTAGAATGTAATTTATGCATTCTATTTTTCGAATCTAGAACTACTTACAAAATTTTTGGAGTAATGGAAAAATGGTATATACTCGTATAAATTCTGCTGATGACTCTGTACCCTTTAATACTTTGGTGAACTACTTACCTACTAGTTTTTTTTACTACCTGCGGGCCTATGATGGTTGCTTTTATCAAGCGATAAATAAGTGACAAAGCATCCGTCACGTTTTCACAAATTGATAGTGTAAGTGATAGATGCTTTAACGCTTATTTATCTCGTGATAAACGCAACCATCATCCCTCTGCAGTTCTTAATTTTAAAACAGTTGACTAAAGTTAATACTCGTATCCCGATTAATTAACCTAATCTAAGATATACTGCATACCTTACATATGAGAATATCTGCAAAAGCAGAATATATGCTCTACATTTTTGATTAAATTTGTATAACTGTAACTGAAAAAAAAACTGTATGTTTCACTTATCTAATAATTTGGGATCATCACGTTCTACTCGAATTCAAACTTTAAACATTTTCTATTTCATTTTACAGCACGTAGTTTGAAACTCCGATCGCGCAAAAAGGACTACACCAATACTTCACTTGGAAATGGTAACAAAAATGTACTCACATAACAGAAAGGCCAATAATAACAAGTAACGCATGTCGGATAGACCCCGTTGACCCAGATAATCACTTTTTGATGCAGCAATGGCCGCCCGTATTGCAAGCATTGGGTTTACTAGAGCACACATACGAATAGCTTCTAATCTCGAATATGTGCGTTGTTTAAAAAACATAATCGCCGGCCATGTTGCGGATGTGATGTATCGATGATTGTACCCTTTCGTTTGTTTTTTGTTGAAAGGGAATTGAACAGAAAATGACGAAGAGCTTATCGCCGATCATTGTCAAAGCAAACGTGACATTGCAAATGATTTTTCTATGTTCCCCTATTTCTAGGTTCGGACTTTTCATTATGAATGATCGTATATGACTGTAATCACTGTTTAATCTTCTGGTTTTGCTTAAATATATCCAATACAGTACAAAATAAATAGTACATAATAACGGAACATTTTAACCTTTTTTTTTGCGATATTAAAAATAATCTTGGATTTTACGTTTTCAATGTCAATTACTTCATATTATCGTATAATTTTTGTTTATTTTTATTATTACTTCTTAAAACAAAATGATTGTTTTTTTATATCGGCGGCAGCATACCTACCTGTCAGACAGAGCAGCCCAAGTTTTTTTAACTTTTCATAATTTTGGCCATAGGAAATTAAATACCAAGAAAAATTATTTAGACATTTATTGCACTAATTTAGTAAAATCAAAATGTGTAATGTGGTTTACAAAACATAATAAAATGTATTCTAATAACAATTTATATTAATTTTTATTTCCAAATAACCAGGTCACTTAAACCAGTCCTAGTTACTTGATGCTTTAATTTATTAGAAATAATATACCTACATAATTTTATTATAAAACATAACCCGATATTGCGCATGTTAAAATTATGTATGTATGTATACAGTCGAGTTCATTTACATCTACACACTTACGAGAACAAAAATATCTGAACACGATTCTATGCTCCTGACAATAGGGTCGTGTTCAGATATTTTTGCTCTCGTAAGTGTGTAGATGTAAATGAACTCGGCTGTACCAAAAACCGGAAAATTGAATATAAAATATATCGCTTGAAGGATGTGAGTAGAAGCGCATTTAAATTTTTTTTTTTATTATTAGGTTTTAAATTTCTTAATACAATCTCTAAGAAATTGAAATAAACAGTAAAACTGCGATATTAAAATATTTAATTAAATTTCACGCAGACGAAGATGTATCTAGAATAAGCAAGATTTCTGACTAAGTATAGTAACAAATATTGACGATGATAAATTTTTGTTGTCAAACTTATAAAAAAAACGCTTACATTCTTCGACTAATATTTATTGCGTATAAATAAAAAAACATTTATTGTGTATTTCAAACACTGCCTAATTGGTCTTCATATAAATAAAATCAATTAATCGTCTAAGTTAATGTTAGGTAGTTTAAACCTATTATTTTTATATTAAGTAACATTTTACTATAATATCCGTTTGGGGGCTATTCTACGACCGTCGTTCTGCAAAATTTTTCTGGGCTGTAGCGCTTTAATGGGCGGCGGAGCTATCACTATATTGAAATAGTTTCCCATTCTTGACACGTCTGTTGGGAACTTCAGATGGTGGGCGTTTTCATTTCTAGACATTCCTTCGTTGTCTCTCACTTCTGGAATTTCTTCTTCTTTCTCGGTTTTAGGGTGGTATCGTCGTGTGTTGTAATTGTTGTTGCTGCTGGGGCTGAACTTTTGAGGAGGTGACTTTGGAGACCGTCTTGTTGGTACTGGTATACCCATTTGAGTTCTGTAACATAAACATATACTTAACTAAGTACATTTCTCAACAAAAAGCCACAACCATTGTAACGGTCCACGACTTCGCGCGACCAGCGGAGCGACGAACGGCGGCCACGGGTGGGAGCGGAAGGCTCGATCGTGGTGTCTCGCTCGCTCCTACAGCCGCTCCACTGCGCTGGTCGCGCAAAACCGTGGCCGGGCCGTAACTGGTGGACCGCGAGCCCTGGTCCCGACCACATAAAGTGACACAGGTATGCGAGTGAAAGTCACTTTGCATTCTACGCCAAAAACACTCTATTTATGCAGTGCATCCACCCTCAGTCTGAACTGAATAGCCTATCAATCCTGTATTACGTACGGCGAGCAATCGTGCGGCGACATACAGGGATGTATGGGTAGCATGGCACACGATATTCGTACACGTTAAAGCCAAAAACACACTGCTAGAATAGATACATGTGTTTGCGCAGCTTTTGGTACACTGTATACGTACGGTGAGCAGTCCTGCGGTAGCACGCAGAGATGCGTACGATCGTCGCGTACATAAGGCTCCTCGCAGACGCAGCCGAGCTCGCAGGTCGGTTAGCACGGGTTGTGGTGCACTGTATACGTACGGCGAGCAGTCCTGCGGTAGCACGCAGAGATGCGTACGATCGTCGCGTACATAAGGCTCCTCACAGACGCAGCCGGGCTCGCAGTACGGGTAGCACGGCCGCAGGTGGTTGCGCGGGTTATCGCACGTCACCTCCGCACATCCGCCGAAGCATGGCTCGTATACTTCATACGGCCAGAAACATGCTGTAATTATTGAGTTTTCAATCACAAATAGAACTACCTATACTATAAAGAATTTAGTTTGCACTTTGGATTACGTGACTGTATGTGATGCGAAGTTTTTGATTCCTTCCATAACATATACACACAATTTTACAGTATACTCGTACCATGCTAGTACTGGTAAGTTTAGAGTGGGTACTAAGAATAATCAAATATTTTTAAAATTGTGCCCTAACTAATTGTAATTATCTTAAGATTTGATGGTTGGTTGATATGGCTTCAAAAAATCGTAGATAGCAGTGGTTGATAGATATTACACTTACCATAAAAATATCAAAAAGTACAGATGCAGACTCCTAACGCCATCTTACAACAATAGAACTAACCTATTGATCTTAATCAAAATTTAAATTGGAGTGTTTAAGTCTGATAAAAATAAGTTCTAATTTTGTATTAGAACTACGTGCCAAAATATCTCATGAGAAAATGGTTTTTTTAATGCCTAGATTAATAATTAACAACGCTTGTTTTGACATGAGTAAATAGTACACACACAGATATCTATTTTAAGATAAATAAAAATTAATTATTTTCTTAAAACGTAACTGCAATGAAATAAAGTCAACTAACTACTATTCCCAGCAGTCTTTACCTAGACTTAAACTTTAAAGCTGAGGGTTAACTTACGTACGTTACCGCCTTTTTACGCGACAGACATTATTAGGTGTCCAAGACCACTAAATCAAGTTGCGGACACTAGACTTTCATTGTTCTTTCCCGGTCGCTTCCGCAGCTCCATTACTGCTCCCCAGAGAGCCGCGATAGCCTAGACTTACAGTAATAGTCCCCACTTGGACATTGTACGAGATAAACTCAACAGTTTGTAAGAGATTTAACGCCGGTATTGCTTCAGTAAAAAAAGGGTATCACCTTTCATGATCCTATCTTCATCTCGGCAGGAACAGGGCCACAGAAGGGTGACAGCCGCAAAACAAATGAGCGTTTTTATCTCCGCCATCACACAACCAGTCGATACGAGCGGCTCCGTGAAACTACAAAGGATTTGTTCTATTTTTAACAACAAGTGATATCGTCTGAGTTTGTTGTGGAAACGTTTTGTTTGCTCATAGTGCCACATAGACTTCTAATTAAGTTTACATCAAATTTCAACATTAAACCGAGCGATATTTGACTAAACTACGTACGCAAGGATCGTTGATATAACCCAGTAACTCGATTAAGCTATGTTACGGCAAAATTTCTATTATTTACCTTATTGACGTCCATGAATCTCAATTAATATGATACAGTGATAGCCTCGGATAATGTCGCGCGAGAAGGGTGCCGAGTAAACATGGAGAGAGCCGGTTAAGCCCCGCCTGATTGAATTATTGCTTGCGTTGTAATTTCGAAGGAGCCGGGTCACGTTTCGTTATATTATTATGATAAATTTCACCCGGATATTTACCTACGGTGTTCAGGTAAGTTGTGTCTCATGCTTTTATTTTCCACAGAAATTCTTATCGGCTGTGGAGGTTTTGTTTATAGCAGGATGGTTAAGTTACCGCGTACCTAAGAATTGCATTTCTTGCTAGATATGCAGTGAGTGCTTATATTCATTGAGCTACATTATGGCGTTTGAAGCCTATAATATGATTTAAAATATGTTTTTTCCTTCACCTATCTCACTGTCACGGAAGGGCGGGGCATCCTAACACAGGTTCTACCTAAAAGGAAGTCCCAATCACTGCTGGAATTTGTACGTGCGTAAAAAGGAAATAAATATTTTTTCATTTTTCATTTTTTCAAAATAATATAAAAATAAGGTAAAACAGTAGGCAAGGTTTCAAGTTGAATTACCGTAAAGCTACCCAACTACAGCTCACTCCGCACAACTATGGTCCAAATTGACTTGAAAATTACTCGTTAATCTGACAATTATTACAGATAAACTCTAAGATGAATAACTTAATAAAACAAATTTAAATAAATGTATATACATGTAGAATAGAATATGGATTTGGATTAAACCACATTTGGGTGGTTGGACTATATAATAGTTATTGCCCTAAGATAGTATAGGTATAGTGTGATAGACAAAAACATCTGTCCCATTCCGATACGTACGACAATGCCAGCACTGCATTAAGTGAACTTGATAATAAGGTTTACATGGAAATAACGAGCAATATACATATATACAAGCTGTGGATATTCCGAATAGTAATAAGCCTCATGTCCAATTGATGAAGCACAAAACGATATTTAATTTGATAGAAGATTGATGGAAAGCAATCTTGTTCAGCCAGTTCGGTACAGTCAGCATAATAATAAAACACATTGAGGTACTCGTACTCATATTTTGTTTTCCGACTTGTCAGTTGTTCCTTTTTTAATTTTTTTTTCAGAACAAGGCTCAAAGAAGTAACATAACCGAAAGTATGACTTTAAAAACTCAAATTGTATACTTCTGATGTAACATATAATTAGATTAATAATTGTTAGTTAGTTATGGTTTCCAGTTTCTGTACGTTGTTACAGTTGATGCATACAATACCCAACGACCGCCAATCAATGAGGTATTTTAACTAAAAGTACATTCGTGTGGAATATAAATATTTTAAATAAACATTTCAGGGTCATGTAGATATGTTTTAATTACCTACAAATTTTTCGATACGACATACGAGAGGGTTAATGAAATGGACGGGTTGGCGGCAAGTGCGCGGGACTACACGATTACTTGCGTAAATCGGCCGGCCGCTGCGCCGATATATTATTGCTGCTAGGTGCTGCTTTTATGAACTGTTACCGTTTCGTGACCAGCCGTCTGCCATCACTACAATGTGTTTATATTTCACTGGGTTCCATACCCTAAAAGGTATTAAGTAACTTAAAAAAAAAAACTTAGTACCTACCAAGACTTTTTTTCAGGAACGGATGTAGGGTATCAAGATGAAATGTATACCAAATAAGAATGTTTTTTAAAACACAATACCATGGTGAAGTGTATCGTCACATGAATTTTTGGCCATAGAAGACTAAACTACATATTTCACTAGGTCGATGCAGAGTCAGCCACCGGCTAAGCTTGCACCATAGATTGGAGCGGAGTTGTGCTATCTTCGATTTGTATAACGCAGTAACTACAAAACAAACTACAACAGAAAGTTGAAAGAAATAATAATTTAGGTATTTAGAAAAGTTTATGGAAAATATTAATATAGAAATTAATTTTTGATGATGATTTAAATTGACTGGCGTTCAGATAGCTCTACCAAACGATTCAGTTCTGTGCGATTTTCAGCCAATTTCTTCTTTTCGTTGATTTTTTTGACTCGTGCGAAAGGAAATCCAGGCTCGAAGAATAAACCATTGATGTTTCGGACTCTGGAAAGCGCAACATAAGACATGCCTAATGCAAATTCAGTGTCTCCAATGTTTACAACTGCTTGATCTAGAGTTGAGCCTTGAGAACGGTGAATGCTTATTGCATATGCAATCTGTATGGGAAATTGCTTCTTTGAGAACGTTGTTGAGCCTTTCCTGAATGAAACTGTCACTGGTGGTATTGGATATGTTGCAGTTCTGGAGTTGCGGACCTGAATATGATGCAAATTCCACCATAATGCAAATTGGAAAATCGTCACTGAAACGGTTGTCTTCGCGGTGATTGTACACAATGTCTACAACTTTACCAATTGTTCCATTGCACAAACCCGCAGCAGTGAATAAATTTTGCCTTAGTATGACTTGGGCCCCTTCACACAAATACAGCTCAGATGCTAATCCTCTAGCGTCATCAGAAGATGCTGTTGCAGCCCTTGGGTCGTTGTGGATGGCGTTGATTCGAACAACAGGGTGGCCGACGTTCCTCAACTTATCAAGATTGAACGACTCGATTTCTTTGTTTGTTGAAATCAATCGAATTACATCTCGTGTTGAGGATACTGAAGCTTGATGCTTTGAGATTAATCTGGTTTCGATCAACTTGTAGTCAGCAACTGTGACCTCACCTACCGCCAATCTCTGCAAACAATCCCTGAATTGCTTCTGATCTTCACCCACTTGCCTCATGATTTGTTTCAACACAAAAACTTTTTTGATGTTACGATAAGCAATTTGGCCTTGTACTGCGACTGTGTTTGAGCTCCGAGGAGTGCCATATAGGGGAACGTCACCGACAGGTTGAATAGAATAGAATGGAATAGAATCTTCTTTATTGCACACCTCAACAGGAAATAAATACAAACAAAATCAGATTACAATAACATTCAATAGAGGTAAACAACAGGCGGCCTTATCGCTAAAGAGCGATCTCTTCCAGACAACCTTTGGGTAGCGAAATTAAATAAAAACGTCAGAAATGAGTAGGCGATGCAAAAGTAATCATGGATTCTGTGGAAAAAAAAAACTACTAAAATAATACATAAATAAACGTACATAAAATACCAAAAAAAAAAAATATATGCACTAATAAACCTACTTAAACATACATAACATAGGCATATACATATAAAATAATATTAGTAACGAACCACACTTCATGTCGGTCACAATACCAAAAAATTAAAGAAGGGACAAATAATGTTCTTTAAGGAGTGTTTTAAAATTGGCAACGGATTGGCTACGTTTTAAGTCTACAGGCAGAGAGTTCCACAACAAAGTAGCCTGGAAAGTAAAAGAGCTGTTGTAGAATTCAGAGGAGGAAGAGGGGACAGCCAGAAGCAAATTTTGAAGTTGATTGAAATCGCCAAAGAAAACAACAATGTATCCACCCATGGTCTTGCTTGCCGCAGCCGATAAAATATATTTGCCTTTGTACTCGTTTGCCGGCTTTTGGCTTTAAGTTAACTTAATTCTCTTTTCGTCAGTGTGTAGTCTAGTGGTCTAGGTATGTTAATTCATGAGGAAAATAAGAATCAGTCAAATACATACGTAAATATTCGCTTTCGGAATAGTCAAAACTTACATGTTACACTAATTATCACCTTTGATATTGAAGCTTGTCTATGAAAAAGTTGCGCGCGCTTTTCACTTACAAAGTCCATTCGAGTCGATCCATGGGAGCTTTTTGTTTTTTATCATAACTTTTTAATTAAGAACAATTTCAAAATTTTCTCTTCGTCACGACCTAGCGAAATTTAATTTGTGCATTTTAAAACAAAAATTTCCAAAATCGGTTGAGAACTCGCTGAGATCTGCGCATTGTTACAAAGTCCATTCGAGTCGATCCATGGGAGCTTCGCTCGCTTCGCTCGCTCCGCTCCAATAAATGTTTTCATAGTCTATATCAACTAAAACAAAGTAGAATTCTTCTAAATTGCAAGGGGCATAAATAAAAATAAGTGATTAACAAAACCAAATAAATACATCTCAGTAATTATAATTTAAAATTGTGTGTTTATTTCCCACACACACACTAACATTTGATAAACATCAAACCCGACACGTTCATCCCTGAAAAGTTACCAACTGAAATAACTTTCTCTTAACGTTCATACTAAATTAATATTTACACAAAAACTGGCGATGTTAGCTTATTGTTAACAAGTCGTTTTATGTGCCCGGGGCGGATTGAGGCATGCACATAAACGCCCGATCCACCTGCGAGAAATAGCTTTCCCGATAAAATATGATTGCCCGCGATCTTTTTTATTACTTACCCCGTTCCTCCGGGACGCCTCGAGGATCGGATTTGTAAATAAGGCCAAAACGAGATGTACCGATTTTCTTGAGATGCGTTGGGGTTTGATAGTTTCTATACTCTCACTCAAAATTTGTGTTGTGTATTGGATATACAAAAACATACCTTTGGATATGTATATCCAATACAAACCTCGTCCGCTCTTCTACTGCTGTTGTCCTTTGTTCGGAGGAAAAAAGATATATTATGTTTTTTTGACCTAGTATAATTAAAATAAGTACAAATTTTTAAATCCTTCTTCGCGTGCATTTGTTGAATTACTTTCATAAACCAATCACGTACGATACAAAATTACAAATAAAGCTATCTGTTGACCCCTTGTAAAGCGTACCTTTCGATCTTCAGGCCTTTTCCATAACTAATCCACTACACCATTTGTGTTTCAGCTCTGTCCGCTCGAGATACAATACACGCGGGTTTCGCTCGTAGGGAGTAACAAAGCAAAAAGTGTTCGTGGAGAGCCACCCAGATCCGCCGTTCTAAAAGGTCGTAACTTTATATGGTCTTCATAATAAGATACTGCTTTTTGCCGTAGCATGACACAGCCGGTCTCTTGGGTCCGAGACCCAACACATTTGCTGGCGAGTCGTCAAGATTACTGTCAGCAAACACAACGAGCCTACGTGCTTCGAAATAGAGATGTCCGATAATATGACTTTGCCAGTAGACAGGCTTGCCACTTCGCATCGGATGGTCAGACCAATTGATTAGTCTTCGTTTGTTATTGATAGAAGTAATGTTGGTAGAATTGGAGCCTCTCTATGAAGGTAATGTTATCAGCCGCGAAATGGAATAATCAAGTGTAGGTAGTAAAGATCTGGACGTATAATGTAATGTGTATATGCATACTCGTATACGGTTAGTGCAACCTGAAATCCGGTATGGTTCAATAATCAGAATTTGCCCACATTTTTGTCTTTAAGATGTAACTCAAACATTTTGTAAAGTTATTCTACTGCCAAAAATATAAGCACGTAATCTTCAACCCTCTCATAATTCGCTCTGACGTATTATTCTCGAGCTGTGTTGTGAGATATGAGAATATGACTAATCCCCAAGAAATATTAACTCTGAGACTGAGATTTGCATAAAATAATTTCTTGACGCATTATAGAACTTAACTAAGTTCCAGTATAAAGTCAGACTCATATTTTGGCCACTTTAGTGTTCCCATTTAGTATATCGTCAGGTCCCACTCCGTACTAAGCACGCCCGATTATAATTTCATTGGCTAAATTCGACGTAGCTAATGATATCTTTCCAAGATCTCACTATATCTCTGGTTTGACGATGTGCTCCATTGAACATTTTCTTTGTCATTGAAATGAATATATTATATTTTGATAAGCGCAAAATGCAAATTGGCCAGTTATATTGCTAAAGTACGAGTGATAGATGTAAGCAAAAATTTGGATATTATTGAGATTAAATATAATTGAGCTATATCACGTTATATCTTCTTTTAAAAGTTGGCTTATTGTCAATGTTACATGATGCGCGTCAAATAGAAATCATAATACTTGTATGTGTCCGTAATGTCCGATTGACAAGCTAGTGACCTTCATGAAGGAAACATTTTCTCTGAAAGGTGTTTTGTTCCGGCGTTTCCACGATTGGTTACCCAAGACCAAGGAATTGCAGAATACCTCGCAGAAAAAAATACAACCTAGTTGCTGAGTTATTTTTATTATTGTGTATTTATGAATAAAATAAATAATTACAATTTCAATATGGCTGTGATGAAGTTAAGATATTGCTAAATTAACGCAAAGCCTCGTCGAATTAGAGCCCTGCGTCGTCGTAAAAGCTAACTGCCAGCGTAAATAGCTGCAAGTAGTGCAAGTTGAACTGCATGTTGTAAATACATGCATATCGTAAATACTTGCATGATCGCATGAAAATGCGAATGCGAATAACACGTGCCTGCGTTATTTCCGAAGATACTGCCAACTTGTCGAATTAATTTGTTCTCGAATGGAGTTTCGATGTCTTAAATTTAGAACATGATTCCGTCGGTGTTATGAGTTGTGGAACGTGTAAGTTTTACGCGAGTTAAATTCAAAATCGAACTGTCGAAAATTCGAACTATGAATTTCGTACGTATAAAGTATCAATGTAAGTTTTTTTATTATCCTAAATCCTAATTAATTAACTTACTTTAGAGAACTTATATACTTATATATAGCGCACTAATGTAAAGTTTGGGGGACAAATGGTAGTGGACTCTTGAACTATAAATAACTAGAAATAACAAAAACAATCTGAAAGGTAATCAGTTTAATAAAAAAAAGGGATTTTCTGATAGTTTTTTGGCGGTGGTACATCTTTTGTACTCAAATTCCAAGTTACATTTCACTGTTCTAAATGAGTAAAGCTCCAACGAATCCATTAAAGTGAGTCAATTATAATTTTATTATCGCGCGAAATTTGTTGAAATACCTATGTAATTTTTTAGGTTTTTAAACCCATTTTGATAGAAATTGCGAAAAAATGAATCAACAAATAAATCTATATATACTTGTTAAACCTACGCCCTGAATTTCATGAAAATCTGTTGAGAAATGTGGCATGTAGGCGAGAACAGCCTGAAATCCGAAAATTCGAACATCCATACGAAAGAAATGTTGGCGAAGCTAAAACAGAGATGCTTCGATCGCTCAGCTCGCTCGTTAATTATTTACCTTGTGTCTTATTCTGACCGCAAGAAAGGAATCAATCGAGGTTTGTGTATTTGCCATCAGACCGGTAAACGTTGCGTTATAACTGGCCCAACACGAGAGTAACTCGTCACGGCTGTATAAACAAAATATTTAATTAACTACCAAAGCGAAACTCCGAACGCTTTAGTTTTGTCAGCCGGGAGTCCGAAGAGCCATGACACAGACTAGTGAAAAAAGTTCCAACTTCATTTTAACTGTCTCCTAGTTCTCAACGCCAATTAAAACTTCCATGGATTGCTGTAGTGTTACACTACTGGGTGCCTGGGTGGATTCGTGATGTTAAATTATTCTACATTTACCTTCAAAAATATACACGGAATAAGATCATATTGCAGTCTATTCAGTTTTTTTATATCGCCACAACATAGTGGTCCCATTTCGCCTGAGGGCGGGCGAAAAGGGGAGCACAAGTCGCTTAAAATTTGAACATTTTAAAATAAGCAAAAACCGAATAAAAGGAATCAATTTGATCGTACAGGGTGGCGTCATGCTTTTTTTCTTATAAGCAAATTACGAGTATTCCAGCGTTTTCACTTTTCATAAAAAGTAGCTGATTTGATCCGTCAAGGAACATCCCTATTCTAAAGCTTTGAGTAATTTTATCTATTTGCCATTGAACTTGTTACGACGCAATTACACAGTGCTCGTTATCCAAGTAACAAAGCAATAGGAGGTGCGTACATATAAGTACAAAACAGCTGAGGTGAAAAACGGCTTAAGAAACTACGAAGCTTGTATGATGGTGTTGCCTTTCTCTTTTCAGAGGAAGTACATTTATCTGGCTTGCTGTAATTGATAGGCGCGGTTGCGCCCGATAACAATGGAAAGCGCCGAGCTTGTCGCGTATAAATTAGGGAATTATATTAATCCACGGATATCGTGCCTACGGAGCGCACTTATCGAGGTTCCTCTTGCTGTGATGGTACAGTCACAGGTAAGCAAGAATAAGCATCAAGTTAGGTTACAATCGGTACAAAGAAAAAATAAATTTACTCCCCTTGCTGGAATTGAACTAGCAGTTCTAACACAACTGTGACAAGCGACTCTTTCTCGGGCGAGATATATTACCGATCTCTTTCTGCCCGCCTAGCACAACTATGCTTCGCGAGTATCGCAACACTTGGCGCGCGATATAGCGCTTCCCGTTACTCTCTCTTACATTACCGCACAGAAAGAGACCGATAATTATCTCACGCGAGAAATAGTCGCGTATGACAGTTATGCTAGATGTGCTGTTCGGTGATGCTATGTGGCGTGACAGACTACTTGTGCTAGCTCAGCGTCGCGGTGAGTGAACTTTCGATGGTGTCAAAAGTACATACAAATATTGGTATACTCTATTGATTATTAAACACCCATCGGCGTAAAATCAGAAGAAAAAGTGGAAAGTGTCGACACAGAATAACATTTTTAAAATTATTTGCGTAACTTCTTAATGCTGCTGTCTGTACAACACTTTTGGTAGTAACATTGAGCTCAGTTACGATTACCTACAACCCTGTAGTTGTAGTTTTAATAGCCACCAACATTGTCCTCTACCTATTATCACTTAACACTTTGCAACTTTCCATATTTCCGATTTACTTTGTAGTAAGTAAGTTATTGTGATTTCTGTTTAAATCCTGAAAACGAATCCACTTTAGCAGGTAGGTCTTTAACAAAACATTTTATACTAAGCTTGCAGAATAATACATTTCAGTAAGTAGAAAAAATCATGCATATTTTTCCTAAGCCGTAATAATTTCCACATGATGCTCATAATTATGATTCCAGCACTTGTTGAGCACAAGCTCCACGGCCGACTGGACAGAAGCTGACATGTAAAAGTCAGGAGTCAGCGGTCCTACATTAATTCAAAAAGTTCGCGGAATCCGTGCGTTATTACGACGCTCGTGAAAAATGATGCGAACATTTTTTCACGCCCATTAGCGGCGGAGGGAAATATTTTTAATTTAATTTTGTGAGCGCGGGCAGTACAATCAATTTGCGGAACGATTATGCGCGGGAAATTAACGCAAGATAACAGGGAATTAGCGACGCACCTGGGGAAGGATTACCGCTCCAGATAAGTGAATATATTACCGCTATTACGCCCGGAAAAGTAGCAACTGAAAACCGCTCGCAGTTGCCGCAATCTGAACTGTAACGAGTCTAGCAGGAAATCTTAGTGCGTTTATCTGACGCGCCTTTGTCTGTCACGGCTCAATACAAAGCTGTAGGCGTTTTAATCTGCGTCCTTTGTTAGCCGTGTCGAGTTGACGGGAGTAACTCGTGTTTTCAAGAAACTTATCGGGGCACTAATGACATTTCGAGAGTCTAAACAACGGGGAACAATGACAGGCGTTCGCTGAAATATACATTTTCCCTGTGAAGTTGTCGGTAGCGTATGGTTTCGTGCAATTTGCCAGAAAGTGGTTCTGTAACGTGAATTTGATTTGCTGATGATGGCGCCGACTGGGGGATAATTCGTGGAGCGAGATCTAATGCCGGCATCATGTTTACTCGATTCCGCCGTGGATTTGATACGTCAGACGATCTAATGTAGCAGAAAATACGAGCGTATATATATGAAGTACCTTCATACTAAGATACGTAAGTTTGGACGAGTTCTGCTAATTAGAGCTTAATGACAAAGGTACCCAGAACATAACGTTTGCTACACTTTCAGTTTTATAATACATATAGGGACATAAAGTTAGGTACACACCTGTTGAAGAACATTTTACAAAATTATATTTAAATTTATACCATAGTCAACGAGAAATCATCAGAATAACTAAAATAGGCATTTTTTAACGAAACTACCTACTTCTGGTTCGATTCCCGAGCTGAGCACAGGTTTTTTTTTAATGTATGAATGCGGTTTTTCTTGTTATCAAAATCGATGACATGGTTCTTAAGAACAGATCTTCGTAATGTCTTATAGTTTCAGACTTTCCCATACATACCGATCTAAATGGGCCACCCTGTATACATAATTCCTATATCCTTAGTGTTCAAAACTGTGCAAATTAAAGATAGAATACATTCACAAAAACAAAAAATAATTCATCTGGAGATCGTAAAACATTGAAAAGTGTGTTCTTTCGGTTGGGGCCTTTAATTGTCATGCAAATTATCGCCATTTTGGATGCCGATTGCCGAGTCAATAAACATTCACCTGATTAACTTTTCAGTGTGTCGAGTCATCGTACTGTGATATGTTCAGTTGTCGCTGAATTTTTCATGTTGGCTTGTTTGCTTTGGCATTGTTTCTGAAATTGCTGTCGAAATCGATGCGGCGTGACGTGATGCCGTACTCGAATCGTTTGTGTCGACCAACTCAATTTATTTTTCATAGGTTTTCTGTTAGTACGTCAATTTTCTCCTTTGACATACATAGTTATGATGCAATCACAAATAATAAAAAAATAGTCTTTTCTGAAGAGTACCTACCCGAGTTGGAATTTTCTTATTTCGAGCGGTGAGTTGAGTGTCTAATGATTAGAGATGCACCGAATATTCGGTTACTATCCGGTATCCGGCCTATCCGGCCCTTATTTTAATATCCGGCCGGATACCGGATAGCACCGTGCTATCCGGCCGGATACCGGATAGTAAACTTGCTTGATTTTGGGGTAAAACTGGAATGTACTGTACTACTACTACAATTTGCACGTGGACTATTGGACGAAGTTACTTCGTAATGACATAATAAAACTCGTTTCGAACCTAGAAATGTGTCCGCGCGAACGTTCACTATGAAACAAGACAAAACGTGAGCGACGCGCACCTGTAAAACTCATAAGGCCGGTGGTTAGGCCTAATATCCGTTATCCGGTATCCGGCCAAACAACTATCCGTTGCATCTCTAGTAATGATATCTCATACAAACTTGCAGGCCTCGGCCGGCAAAGCGACCTTCTTTTGTTTCAATATCTGTTTGTGATACAATATTATCAGACGTTTTTTAGTCTTTGTACATTTGAGAAAAGCACTATACTTAGGTACATTAGGTACATTTCCCGACGAGAAAAGGATTTGTCAGCCTCGTATCCTTTACTATTTGTCAGGGTCATAAGATAAGCCACTGTTAATTGATATTTTACAAACAAAAATTTAATTCTTTTTCATTCAACTTTATAAATTATAAGTAGGTATAATTTTTTTAAATTCCAAATGACCTCAGGAATATGCTATTAAAATGAGCCGGGCTACTCGTTCGCACCCTGTATATATTTTGCTTTAATTAACCCATTCTAGGCCCAGGAATGCTACGTTGTGCTACACCGTAGCGCGTAGCAGCATTTCCCCGCTGTGTAATGACAAACCGGCGTAGACTAGACGCATACGTGTCGTCACCTCAGCAGCCTTATCCATTAGCCATACGAGTGAGCGCAACACCACTCGGACCTTTCGCTCCCTCCTATTTTTATTTTATTTTTATTTTATTTATTTTAGGGATAACGAACAACCATACAATATGTATTACAATCAGAGTTACATTCAGTAAGTATTACAATATGCATAGCCAACAGCATTATCCACGGGTTACTTTTAAATAGTTTAGGTTGTCAAAAGTGGAACAGTTGTACAAACTTAAGGATTAGAATATTATTAAAGTTGCTTTACTGAAAGGAGAAAAACAAGTACAAAATGTGAACCTGGTTATCTGATGTGAACTCTGTGTGGTACTCACTCCACCAAGACGCACTTCTCTTTTATGTTATGTCGAGTGGGGCAATCGTTAAAAGTGAACAGGTCGGCACGTCTTCGCGTAGTGATCACCAACAGCAGTTATTAAACGTGATTGTCTTATTGGGTGAACGGATATTACATACGTGATTAAAATATAAACCTATGGCGTAAAATGAAGTTAGGTTTGATGTATCAAACAATTCTTTTTAGTTAAGAGCTTGTATGATGGCGTGTCTATAAGTAGTAGTCGATAGGTGAAAAATGTCTATTTCGGTGAAATATTGGTTGTATGAGGCGAGAAGCCGGCGGAGAGGAGCTCGCGCGCCGGCGTTCGTGCGGCACGGGGCCGTCGCGAACTGCCGGTAGGCGCGAGTCCCCCGTCGGTTAACGCTCCTGGGTACCACATAGCATATTTTGTTTACAAGGTGTGCGCAATCGATTTAGTTATGACAGAGTCCGTGGAGAAACATAGCTTGCAGGAACAGACGTCTATTCTTTAGAGTGGATAACTTGTATTATCTCCTATGGTCGCCGCTCGCCGCTGTCGCTTGCTACCGAAGTCGTGGCTGGAGCGTTAGCTAGGTACATAAGGTAACAATAAAAAACATGTTCTTTTCATACAATTTATTCAATCATTTCGATACTTTTACGAAATACAACATTAATGAAGCGAATATTTACAATATATCTTAACTAAGTACACATCATCACGTAATTAATTGAAACTTACAGTAAAAGCTCCCTAAATTGTCTTTGGCACTTGTTTTTAATAACAACGTTAAAACAACAAATATTAAAAATTAAATATATAGTAGGAATATCTTTTGGGAATAAGATTGAGCAGATATTTCAAGCTACAATAAGGTTGGATAATAGTTATTTGTTATACAAGGGGGGAAAGTTGTATTTTACCCGCGAGTGTTTATTTGAAACACGAGCTAGCGAAAGGATCCTATGATTGACCACGAGCGAAGCGAGTGATTCAAAATAGAATCCTGAGCGTAGCGAGTGTTTCAATACACGAGACGTAAAATAACTTTTCGCCCGTGTATAACACAAAACTTTTCACCTCACTACAGTACAGCGAGGAAAAAAGAATAAGGGTTTGTACTATATCTTTGAAAAATATCTGCAATAATCAACCAATTTGCCATTTATTAAAACTAAGGTCTAATTAGCTTTCATGTAGGTATTTTAAACGGGATTTTTCAGAAAATAAGCTCATGTCAAATTTTACTTTAGCTGCGTTGAAACGTCAAAACTCTTTCTCCACATGTGGATAAAAAGCGATTTTCTCAATAGATATCAAACCAACAAACTGGCCTTTCCGAGCTAGTGAGGTGAAAAATGTATTACTGTGTGGTTAGTCCAGGAAGGGGGTTAGTGGGGAGGCTGAGATCGAGCTACGTAACCTCATGACCCACTTCAACTTGTACTAATGAAATAGAAACCATTTATCCAAGAAAATAAGGAGCTGCAAACTAAATCACCGCCTATAAAGCCACAAAAACTCACTGAAAAGCGGGGTAGCTACACAGAGTAAATAAAATAAGATTGCAAAATTAATGCTGTAGTATATACGTCTAGTTAGATCATTAAAAATCGACTTATAATAGTACCTATGTTACGTATTATAATGACACTGACTTTTTAAGAGACTTTTCACACATCTTACTACTCGTAAATATTGAGTTTCAAAAGTAATTTTTGAAGTGATTTAATATTAATTATCGACTAGCGTATACCTACTCTATTGCTTTGAGGTCACAACAATTGTAAAGAAAGGAATGAGGAAATTAATTTATTATTATCGTATCTATTAGTGTGCATTTGGTAGCTATTTTGTAAAGAATTTGAAAATTCTTAGACTCTGCGAAAGGACTCTTAAATATCCTAGAGAATAGGCAATATAGTCAAATAGTAGCCAACAAAATACTCGCAACTTTGTACAAAAATGATGTGTGTAAAACACTGGAGGGAGTGCGATATTGGACGTTTAGTGTTATTCGACCCTTAGTCCCCTGCCTCACCGGGACCCCACACCAGGACGTCGCTAGCTAAAGTCAGGACGCCCAGCACGAAGACTTTCGTACATTAATCCGCCCGGGCTGGCGGCGCAACCACGGCGTCCTGGTGGGGCAGAGCTCTTATAGATAGCCCCTTATCATATAACCTATTCATAGTCGATACGAAATGTAGACCAAAATGGTTCACGAAATGTCTACTAGAAGTTTTTCTAAGATTTAAATAGTAAAAGGGGGGTTTGAATATGTAGAAACTGAGTGTTGTTATTGTGTAGGACTGATGAAGTTGCTTAAAAGATAGGCTTTATGTTACTGCTTGAATGGAAGTTTATTCAATCTAATGAAATAAAATAAAAAAAAACAGTTTTATGCTCCGAGTGGAATTCGAACCCGTGACCGACATTGGGCACAATGCCACAATAATGAGGAAAAGCCGAGGTCTGCAATTTTGTATGTATGAGATCTCATTACACGCTTATCTTACCGCGATGTGACAATTCTAAGAGCTCTCCATACACGCCTTCAACACTAGGCTATCAAAACTATTCTCGATTTACCGACTACCGATTTTTTCAACCAGCCGCTACATTCTTACTGGGAATAAAACAATTTTAAACAGAATTATGATTGAATTGAAAACAAACTGGCCTTCAATTCTTCATCAGCCTTAACCAATTCATCGAGGAAAGTTTACGACGATGGTAAAACCCTTTGAATTTCCGGCGTTTGTCTTCTTGCAACTAAACCACGGAGTCTCATCTACACTGGAAGATAATTGCAAACTTGGAATTAAATTTCAATTGATAACGATTGTAAAATCACGGAATGTAATTATTGCGTACTTGATATCAAGGCGAGGAGGAATTCGGGATTTAAATCGGCGTTTTGAAAGACATTCGCCCGAAATGTTACTATTATATACGTCTACTTAAGCGATATGCTTTATTTGCCTTTACATTATAACTTGTGGATGTCACTTAATACTGGCCAAATAGCAAAATAGATATATATCGGCCATATCGACATATGATGGTGATATGGCTCTTACAATGTCAATCGAATTATTCCCTTGATCAAATTGCGCAGGTGACATGTAATACCTCTAGAAATGCCCCGCTCGTTTTGATATTTTACCGGAAATATTAGCATTTGGTTACTGAGGTGAATTTCTCGTTCAGGTAATACAGTGCTGGGTTCAAGCATATCTGTGTAATGTGGGTAAGATTCATTTTGTTGCATATTTCACGGCGCGCGCTCCGCGCGCTTTAATCGGGAATGTTGGGTGAGGGATATATGTTTAAGGTTTTATCAAAAATAACCAAAGTTGCAGACCACTTTTTAAATAAAATACAAACGAGAGGCAGTGTTGAAGGTTTCTTACATTTATCAATAGAACAGGTACTTCTGACTCTGTACTTATCACTTAATCTGGACACAAGACATCGGCCCCGAACATTTAATATACCGATATTTTATTCTATTTTATTAACACTATAATTTACTTGGAAGGATTTCTGACTATGGTGTGCAAATCTGCACATTGGGATTGACTGGTTTAAAACATCTAAGATTTTAGAAAAAAATTACGATTAGAATGTTCAAAATCTACACGAGAAAAGCGAAAACTATACGTAACAAATAAATACAAGGAATGCTCTACGTTATCTTTACTAATTATTATTAACTTTTACAAAAATAAATATCTACGATTATTTTTACACAGTTTATCAAATATATTTACACCTACCACAGCAGCAGAAAAACAAAACACAAATAAACAACGATCACCAAAATGTAATTATGCTATCGACTAGATTAAAATGATTAAAATTCGAGATCACAATATTGCTTGGCATTATGAGTATCCTAAGACTATTCACTAACTTAAAAACTATTAGGATAAAATCCTTTGAGATCATACGTTACACCTAATAGGTTTTGCCGTCACTTTCATTCAGAAATATCACTGCATCTTAAATAACTTAATCTCTCCAAGTTTGCGTCTAATCCCTTAAGCTTCACGTAAATCCAACCCTGCCGGTTACAATCAATAATTAAAAGTACAGACTTCATCCATTATCATTATCGAACTGTCTGCCTGCCATTGGATTGGAATTATTCATTTTGTTTCCAATGGACAAATGCTGTTAGCTCTAATAGCCTACAGAAAGGGGAGCGGACCGGGCCGGGCGCCCTAGCGCAGAGAGGAAGGTATTGCAACGGGTTACATTACCCCCAGGTAAACTGCCCCGACTTACTGGGGCCCAAATATACTGGCTTAATCAGGCAGAACTAACCCACGCACACGACCTCTTCACGTGCGCAATATTGCCGACTGGGTCTGACAAAACTGCCAAACTGAATGTAGTAGTTACGATAAACCGATTTTGTTACTTTTCGTAACTTTAGTTGGACAGCTTGGCAGACGTTACGTGTCAAGGATTATTTTGGCTTTGATTTCTGAGAGCGGAACAAAAGGTAAATTCCATCGAACAATAAAGGTATGTACCATAATGATGGACTGATACTATAGACTAGACTGTATATGTATATTATTTAAGATACTTTTAGTCAGTGCGCGTGAGAAACATTAATGACGTTTAGCAAATTTTGATACACCATCCGACATTGACAAGTCTTCAGAACTAAGTTGGCCTATAGGGAAAGCAGATTTAATTTTGACACGTTAACTCGGTAGGGCTGATAAGATTCAGACGTTAAGTGAGGTAATTTGGCTGACATGTCGCGGCAAAGTTCAACGTTTATAGATAGTGATCACTATGAGGTTGCGCGCATACTAGTAGCTCATGTTCATGAAGTTGTATTTAGTTATTAGTACTAAATTTTGTTTCATAGATTTGTCCGTATTGTTTAACGTTTTATTCGAAGGTCATCCCCGTTTCATCCGCTTAGTTAATTTTCGGAATATCATCTCTCATGTGCAGCTCTCTAGTCTCTCCACCCTTTACGTAAACGTGTTCTAAATTTTATGTTCTTATTTTTAATCCGCTGCGTTGGCTCTTAATTGGTATATAATCAGTAGGTATAACTGTTTTACATTTCGTCACTGCTATAAATAAAAAAGCTGGAGAAAAAAGTAGTGACACCATATCTAATAGACTAAAACTATGATTTTCGTTCGAATAATAGGGGGTAGGTAGGTACAAGTTTTTTTTTTCAAAGTAGTGACGATTTCTGAATGTGAAGTGGTATATCAAGCTGCAAGTGTGCGCGCAAGCCACCAAGTGAACTAAGACTTCTTTAGATGATGTTGACTTATGAGTTCTAAGATGAACTTATGAGTTCTTAAGATGATGCGCGTCGTGGTCGCAGCGACGCAGCACAGCGAAGTGTGTCATTTGGAAGGAATTCGTGGAGCGGTTGCCGCGCTCCAGGGTGCCCGTCATCGTGTAGCCCATGTTGAAGTCCGCCTGCGTCACATTGGTCGTCAGGTATAGCTGTTGACAAAATGAACAGGTTAGAGGATATATAGTCACACTAGCGTTTCCCAGGCAGCCCTTACATGCGTGGGCCTCCATTAGTCCGGCTTGCGCGGGATCTGATGTGGAAACCCCGTTTGTCCCGTTTATGAACCGATCCATAATGTTTATCAATTTCAATAAGATCGGTAAAATTATGGGCCATTTGCAAAATTGATGATATGACAACCGTGTCGAATTGTGGTCCAGATTTATTTATTTGGAGGAAAACAAGCGATGTTATAAAAATGCATGCTTAATCAGAATAAAACCCGAAAAGTAGAATTTAAATACTAAATAATTAAAAAATATATAACGCAATATTTCTTCCACGGCGCCCAGTCTAGATAATAGCCCAAGTAATCCAGCGAGGGATTTGACCGCTGACTTTTGATTGTATCTTCGTCACCAACACCAGGGTCGTTCTCAAAATATTTGCACCGCCACCTGTCAACAGGTTTGTCTTAGAAGAAGTTTTTTACACCGCATTATTTTAAATATACAATTATCTACACATATCGATAGACACTTTTTACATAGAGGCCAAATGTTTTTAATTAAAACTAAAGTATATTAATAGACAAAAAAACGATTTAAAACTAGGTTTTGTCGGTCACTTGCCGTGTCCCAACGCGAGGTACTCATGTTTCGTTGTAATAAAAACATATACATTACCGACTTAGCTTAAGTTCAGTACTCCATTTTATTTTCATATATGATGAGGATTAAATACTAACATATCGAATAATAATACTATGCTTATGTTGTGAATTATTTGCAATTTAAGTTTGTCCAAGCCATTTTTTGTCGTTCACTTGTCATGAGACAAACATTACAATTGTGCGACTACTATTACGTTTCCCCTGCCTCACCCCGCATAAATCGAGACCTTCAGTTGCCACCTAACACTGTCCCGAGTGACACGTCGTCAGTGTGCTGCACTAAAAAAATATGATACATACTCTTACGCGAGCGGGAGTTTGTAATGGGTATGTAGTCTATATTCTGCCTTCCATATTTTGGTTGACGTGTGTACTATTGCATTCATTTTAACTTATAACGCGTAAAGTATGGTCTACTTTTATGTGTATAAATATGCAGTTCATCAACGAAATACTTTATTTGTTTTGATGACATTACTGTCATTTTGTCCATCTCCTGTATGTCGTTCACTTGTCTATAAAAAAACAGGTGAACGACACATACGGCAGGCGAACGACAATTATTTAAACACTAATACAAAATTATTTAAAAACTAGGTTTTATCGGTCACTCGCCGTGTCTCAACTTATGTTTCGTTGTTATAAAAACATATATATTACCGAAATAGCTTAGTTTGAGTATTCCATTTTACGTTCAAGCTGTCTTAGGAATCGTTAGCAGGCGGCGCCCGCACCAGATTTCGAAAGCATCAATCCTCTGCCCGTTAGCGGCTTTGAGCGTCCAGGTCTCAGCCCCATAAAGAAATATGGAGAAGACAAGTGCACAGACGAGGTGAACGTTAGTCCGGTTAGGGATGTTTCTATTTTTCTATATTTTGGCCGAGTTGGTTCATCGCTGTTATGGCCATTCCGATTCGTCTGTGAATCTCTGGTTTATATGTGCATCTACTTGTGACAATGGAGCCAAGGTACTGGAAGCGATCAACAGTTTAAACTCTTGAAGCAGGTTAGTACTTTGTCGACTTGTAAATGGTCGACTATCATCAGATTGGTCTTTTTTTAAATTAATATCGAGACCCATTCTGAGGCTGGTTGTTTTGAGTCATTCCAAAAGTTGGGACACTTCTGCTTCGGGTGATGCAAAATAGGCGATGTCTACCACGTACCTTCAAGGGCTCCATATCTGTTAAATAGTATTGGGGATATTAAGCATCCCTGTCGTACGCCTTTCCGGAACTTAAAGTTCTTATATGTGACATCTCCTATCGTTACCATTCCGTATCCAGACTCGTAAAGGCTTTATAAAGTGCTACCAGATGTGCTGGCAGCTTCAGACAATACCTCCCATAGCTTATCCCACCTAACGCAGCCGAAGGCTTTCTGGTAATCAGATGTGAAGGAATTCCTCGAAGATGACGAAAACAGCAGTAGGTAACTCAGCGGGTAAGAAACAATATCTCAAAACAGGCAGCATTAGGATGCAGAAACGTTATTTAAATGATTCGCTGTTGAACCTTCATAAGAAATTTATAAAATTACGTGGGTATGCTTGAGTTTTGCATCTTTTTGCCGGTTGTGACCTTTCTGGATTGTACAGGCTTCAAAAAACCTCCTGAGAAATGTCCTATGAGATAAGAATTAAATGCTTGTTTTCTTTATGCAAAATACTAACATAAGGAAAAAATAAAAATAAAAAACAATCAAAAAAGCACTAGTTGACAGTTCAAGGTAGGTTTTATTTAAAATGTCATTTACCTGCAACCGTCGTCGTTAACCTGCTAACAAATTCAGTTAAGTTGGAACATATTTGTCGCAAGCCTGCACCCATTGTCGATAACCTGGTAACAAATGTCGTTTACCTGACATCGATGTCTTTCACCTGTCGACCTAAAATTTCAAACACCTATATCTTCTAAGATATTCAATTTAACTACTTCCCTCGACGTGATATTAATTGTCTGAATATATTTCTAGCGATCCTATGAAAAATAAAACAAGAAATCGCAACTTTAAAAAAAAATGCAAAATTAACGCAGCGGTGCAAATATTTTGAGAACGACCCACCACGCCGAGCGCGTGTGGTTTCCATGCTGGCTCAAAATTTCGCGTGAAAATAGTATTCAATTCGAAATTAGAAGCCAGTAAGCTTGAGTTCACTAAAATCAGGGTTGAGTTAGTGTAGAAAATCAGACTTCAATAAAGAATATCACATCACACGGATAGTCAATTCCCCCGGTCTTTGCTGTTGCGCAGTCGGGTAAAAATACGTACTTATGTATCGACATGTGCTTAATTCATAGGAATAGAGGTCAACAAGCATACTACTATTGAAATTACCATAAAACAAAAGGGTTTTACCATATCTATGTTTGAAAATGAGATAGACGAATTTCTCCTCTGAATGTACATAGATTAAGCACAATAAGATAATCAAATGTGCAAACATCACCTAGTAATGGAGTATCAAACGATGTTTACCTTGAAGTCTGCGTCGGTGCCGAGGTGTTTGAAGGTGCCGACGACGTAGACGGCGTTCCCGCCGCTCACGACCATCCGCGCGTGCGTGCTGTGTCTGTAAACAAACAGATGAACACGTTAGCGTAGGCGGCATTAGGTGGTTAAATATTACACATGGTTGAAGTCGTCCTAACTATACTGCAAGAGTGGGGAAGGACAATTCTGATTACACTATCCTGTGCTTAGTCACTGAATCAATTATAATTTTTAGCGCATCGGCCACGGAGGCTCCTCATAGTTTTAAATAAATTAGGTAGCTGATATCGTTGATGAATTGCTTAACTAAAGGTATAGCTTGACGAAAGGTATAAAACGTGAAATGGATTTTGACAGAATGGACTATACCGAGTGAATGGACATACACATCTACATAATAGTATATTGCAAACAAAGAAGTATGAATGGAATGAATGAGTGAATTTTAATGTAAGTAATAAAAAATTGGGCAAGTGCGAGCCCGACTCGCGCATGAAGGGTTCCGTACCTATACATATATATAATCTATAACAAGTTTGTTGTATGGGAGCCCCCCTTAAATATTTATTTTATTTTATTTTTAGTATTTGTTGTTATAGCGGCAATAGAAATTTCAACTGTCTAGCTATCACCGTTGTTGAGATACAGCCTGGTGACAGACGGACGGACGGACAGCGAAGTCTCAGTAATAGGGTCCCGTTTTTACCCTTTGGGTACGGAACCCTAAAAACACAATTTGTTTTCGAAAAATAGGTAAAGCAGTTGAAAATAAGAATAGGTACACTTATTCATTTATTCATTTATTCATTGATTGCATCCATGGTACAAAGATATTATCACATATGAATACAGTTTCTCATGGGCCCTGATAGGGCGTAGCAATTATACATTATACCTATAGTGTAAGATAATACAATTTATAACACATTACATTTTCAAATATTCAATTATTACATAGACAATTTTTAACACATACAATTAATTCAATTATGACATAGTTATTCGTGTAATTCAATTTGATTATCTATCGATTTTATTTATAATTATAACATATACATTAATTAATTAAATAGAAATAAAAATTAAATATTTTATGAGCTTGCGTCATCAAAAAAATCTTGCAGGGTGTAATAACATTTTTCTATAAGAAAGTCCTTCAACCGTCTATTGAACTGCTGTTCCGTTGTTTGTTCTTTTATATCCTCGCTTATTTTATTATAAATTTTTATTGCCATCGCGTTTGGGCTGGTTTTGTGTAGTTTAAGTCTGGATCTCGTGGTTGATGCCAAATTGTTTTTATACCTAGTTTCAAAACGCCGTGGTCGATCTTTCAATTTCGAAAAAAATTGTGGATAATTTCTAACAAATTTACAGATTTCTAGAATATAGATCGAAGTCAGTGTCAGAATTTCGTATTCGACGAAATACGGTTTACAGCTATCCATATTTTTTATGTTCGCCAATATCCGTATGCACTTTTTCTGGAGAATAAATAGTTCGTTGATATCTGTGCTATTGCCCCAAAGGATAATACCATATTTTAGCCATGAATAAGCGTAAGCGTAATATGCGTTTAAGGCGCATCGAAAGTTTGTAGACTTTTTTAATTCCCTTAACGCGTATAGGAATTTTGAAAGCTTATTTTTAATTTTTTGGATGTGTGGCTTCCAAATAATATGTGTGTCAATGTCCAATCCGAGAAGGGTAAAAGTGTCTACACATTCTAGTTTCGATCCGTTAAAACAAAAATCAATTTCCAACGACTTTTTTTGGTGTGGCCTAAATTGCATAATTTTCGTTTTTAAAAAATTAATTTCTAAGTTATGATCATGCATCCAGTCTGTTAGTTTAGTCAATATCATACTCAGTTCTATGTTTAAATTTTGATCATTCTCACATGACGTTAGAACCGAGATATCGTCCGCAAAAAGGACACAAGACTGATTGAGAGTTTTTGGAAGGTCGTTAATATATATTAAAAAAAGTAAACAGCCGATTACGCTCCCTTGCGGGATTGAGTTTGTAACGAGTTGCGCGTCTGATCTTACGAAACTGATCGTCCCGGTTTGGTGGTCAGCATGCTGGAGTTCGACGTATTGGGCCCGATTTTCTAGGTAAGAGGTGAACCATTTCAGTGTTGTTCCTCGGACGCCTATACTATTTAACTTATGAAGTAATATTTTGTATTGGACCCTATCGTAGGCTTTTGACATATCGAGAAGAATACCTATTGCGTATTTTTTATCGTTAAGGATATTTAGTACTTCTTGCATAAATTTATAAGTAGCTAGGACAGTAGATCGATTCCTACGAAAACCATTTTGACTTTCATCAAATATTGTATATTTTTCGCAAAAAGAGTATAAACGCTTACACATAGCTGCTTCGAAGATTTTAGAAGAAGTCGGCAATAGTGCGATAGGTCGATAATTATTGGGGTTTGTTTTTTCTCCTTTTTTGTAAACAGGTTTTATTATGGATGTTTTCAAACGATCCGGAAATACACCATCAGAGAAGGATTGATTTATCAACATAAAATACGGTAATGTCAATTCATCGGCACAGCTCCTAATGAGCGTCGGTGGTAGTTCGTCAATGCCGTAACTGCGCTTGTTTTTTAGGTGCCGTATGATAGCATTTACTTCGCGCGGCTCGACGGGCCGGAGGTACATCGAGTTGACCGAGCGGGCCGCCGGCCGCCCGCGCGCCTGACATGCCCCGCTCACTCCACCGATAGATGTAAAGAATGCATTGAATGCGTTTGCTACTAGTTTTGGGTCGGACGTAAGATTATTGTGGATCGCCAGTTCAATATTATGATGCGATTTTTTCGGAATTTTATTCGTACGTTCTTTTATTATTCTCCACATTGATTTAGATATATTTTCTGATTTGCTAATTTCATTTATATATTGCAGTTTTTTTGACTTTATAATGACACGTTTTAGTAGTTTCTCATAGGATTTATAGTGTTTAGTAAGTATTGGATTTCTTGTATATGAGACTAAAATCTTTAAATATCTTTTATTTTTACACGACCTTTTTATTCCTTTTGTGATCCATGTCTTTTTTTTGTTTGGTTTTAACGTTATCTGTTTTAATGGTATGCATTGATTTAAGATATCTTTTAATATATTCTCAAAATTGTTATAGTTAGTATTTAGACTGTTGTTAGAGTTAATTATAAGATGCCAATTTATTTTTTGTAGTTCTAGTTTAAATTTGGAAATGCTTTCATGGTTAAATAATCTCTTGCGTATTTTCCAGAAAGTGTTTGGTTTTATTGATTTAGTCGTAGACGTGGATATAATGGTTGCTTTATGATCAGAAAAACCTAAATCCTCCACTTGTATGTTTAAATCTTTATCAATAAAATTTGTGAATACCAAGTCAAGGCAAGTAGATGATGTACTTGTTACACGTGTCGGTTCTTTGACGTGTTGAACATAATTATACCGCAGCATGCAGTTCAATAGGGTCGAGGTGTCTTTATCGTTGCATAGAATATTGGTATTGAAATCACCACCTAAGATAATATTTTTCTTACTATATTTTTTACTTAAATGTTTCAAAACAAGTTTTAATTGCGTGTAAAATACATCAGTTTCCCTGTTATTCCAATAAATTACAATTACGATTACATTCAGTTTAGTCAGTTCGACTGCAGCGATTTCTATGACATATTCAATAGAATGATCTACAATGTCCTTTCGCTCCTCGTACTCCACCTCGTCGCGCAGCAGTATGCACGCGCCGCCTCCCGCGTAGTTCGTCCTGCAGTATGATGATGCGAGCACGTAGCCGTCGACATTAATGATATCAATTTTTTCTTTCGTTAGCCATGACTCTGATATACAGAATACGTGATATTTGTTACGGTTAGGTGATTTTGATACAAATGTTTCCAATAGTGGTATTTTGTTACACAAGCTTTGCATATTTTGGTACAAGATGTTTAGGGATGTGTCAGATGCGATGGTTACGAAAATTAGAAGATTGTGATCGTGATCCTATTGTGTCGGTAGTAGTATCCAGTGTGCGCGCAATACTTGTGTTCGGGACTGTTTCATTATAGCCACCGGAGTGATGGCTGGCGTCTAGATTTAGTTTTTGCTCAGGGGCGGGTTGAAGTGGCAGGTTCACCGTTTTCCCGTTTACTATTAATTTGTTTTGGCGAATTACAGCGTGGTGTCCACTTTGTCTAGCGAGCCTTAACTGTGCAGTTAACGCTTTTCTTTCCTTTAACGCTTGGTCATTTAGGTATTCAGATATAGACAAGCCGGTTTGTCTGAAATATTGACTATTTTGCAGTATATACTTAGTCATACGTTTGCTGATTAACTCGATTTTTAGCGGCCTTCTGGACGGATAGCCAGGTCTAGATTTGGGTTCTTTTCCTATCCTGGATAGCTCTTCGATATATCCCGTTAAATCTATATTGAGAATATCCTGAAACATGTAGATGACGCGGCTATGCAGTTCACTTTCATTTTCTCCTTGATATTCGACAAGTCCGTGTATTACTATTATTTTGCTGTTTTCTTCATAATTATTTAACATTGTAGTGGATGATTTATTTTTTATTTCGTGTAGCTCTTGTGTTAATTTCTTATTTTCTTCTTCCAAATGTTTAATTTTCTCATCTATGCAGGATATACTCTGCTTAATGTTAGTTTGTTCGGTGATTAATTTCGTACTATTGAGGGTAATGTCATTTCTCAGATCAGTTATAACTTTGTGTATTTCTGTGAGGATTGCATGATTATTTTGGGCTAATTTTTGATCTAAAAGTTTACTGAAGCTGTCGAAGCTGATGTTCACGTAGCCGGCCTGCTCGTGTTGTGGTGCTTGTGCTGTTATTTGGGGGCTCTTAGGTTGATCAGTGAGTTCTTCGACTGACATAGTAGTGTCATTTAGGCTCATATTTTGATATCGGTTGCAAATCGGTGTACTATCGTTTCTAGGACGACGAGTGACATTGAAGCACGACGGGCATTGCCAGTTCGTTTTGATTTCGTGCTGTTTTTCTACATATGTGGCGCTAGTCATATTTACGCATGCATAGTGATAGTTACCCAAGCAAGTCGTACATTTTATCAATTCGTTTTTATATTTGATGGTTTTTTTACATGCAAGGCACTCTAGAGGGTTCATTTTTTAGATTTGATTGAATATTCTATATTCAATAGAGTTTGATGCTGTTTGCGATCGGCCAATAGGAGCAAAGCGTAAGAATGAGTCAGCCTATACGTATTGTGGTTGTTAGAAAGAGATAGCAGTTTGCGTTCACCAATAGCAGCAACGATGTTCGGATCCTTTCTTTCGTTTCAAAGATTATCACGTCCGTTGGTCACTTTTTGCACTAATTTTATGCATATTAACACAGTTACTAAGGATCTAAAGCACGAGGTTCAATATTTCAAAGCTGCACTTTCACTTTATGTATCGTTCGTGAGACACTTTTAGATATTTCTCCTACAACTTAATATTTATATAGAGACCGTCGTGTATACGTGTTGTCTAGCGCGCTCGCTCGCTCACTCATTCACTCACTCACTTAAATAAGGTCACGGGATTTATAATATCTTCATCTGGTTCATTAAGATTTATTACGTGGTTGTTATTGTTGTTGTTGTTAACGGTACGAAAACAGAACAGTTCAAAATCTCGCTGTCAATACATGACACGTTGTTGTGTGCGTCACCTCAACTCTCTTGGCTATAGCTATAAGTATCCTTAATGGGTGATGGCTCAATGAAGGACAGAGTCCGTGGACCGTGGAGCAAACATCAATT
Organism: Apotomis capreana; assembly: GCA_947623375.1. NCBI lineage: Eukaryota > Metazoa > Arthropoda > Insecta > Lepidoptera > Tortricidae > Apotomis > Apotomis capreana. The sequence continues at coordinate 10,546,444 of OX392514.1, forward strand.
AAATAAGGGATCCTATCGGCTGACATAAAATGTATTTGTAAGTTTATCAATATGGAACTATTAAATGTTGTTAAGACGTGTTACCTCGGCCGTTTGTCTCGCAGCGCTGTTCTACTGCGGAAGCGGGTAGGAGCGGTTACCTGCGGTAGCGGCGCTGATTTATGGCAACACTGCGCCGTGCCTCGCGGCCTGCCTCCCGTCTTACGTGAGATTGTTAATCATGATGGATGTCAACAATTTTAAACTAGATTCCACTCTTTTAATATGCTTTTTAGGGTTCCGTAGCCAAATGGCAAAAAACGGAACCCTTATAGATGCGTCATGTCTGTCCGTCTGTCCGTCTGTCCGTCCGTATGTCACAGCCATTTTTTTCCGAAACTATAAGAGCTATACTGTTGAAACTTGGTAAGTAGATGTATTCTGTGAACCGCATTAAGGTTTTGATGCAAAAATAAAAAAATAATAATAAATATTGGGGGCTCCCCATACTTAGAACTGAAACTCAAAAAATTTTTTTTCATCAAACACATACGTGTGGGGTATCTATGGATAGGTCTTCAAAAATGATATCGAGGTTTCTAACATATTTTTTTTCTAAACCGAATAGTTTGTGTGACAGACGCTTCCAAAGTGGAAAAAAGTTGGTCCCCCCCCTCTAACTTCTAAAATAAGAAAATGAAAAATCTAAAAAAAACATATGATGTACATTACTATAAAAACTACCAACGAAAATTGTTTTGAACGAGATCTAGTAAGTAGTTTTTTTTTAATATTTTAATACCTAACTTTGCACCTAATTTATATGGGGCGCTATACATACCAGGTGCAAACTTAACTTAACCACTTAGGGATGGAAAGTGTGTGTACGGAACCCTCGGTGCGCGAGTCCGACTCGCACTTGGCCGGTTTTTTAATCTAAATCTGCGGATTGTACCTACGCTTTCCAAGTCACATATTATATAACGGGTAATGGATGAGTTTTTTCTAAAAACTTATTTTTTTCGAGGTTCCAATAACCCTCCTCATTCCTAGAAAAAAGTAACAGATTTTTCAGTACCTGTTTAAAAAAAAAGATACAAATGTGTTACCTTACACGGTAACCTCAACGGTGTCATGGTGTCAACCACAAACACCGTGTCAAATTCGTAGTGGTGGTCACCGCCAGTTCGTCCCGGGTCCGTACAAGGCAGAACAAAACATTTTCACCTTCTGGTGTTTTATGGACGTTAACCGCTGGAAGAATTACCATCTAAAAGTGGCACAGCGGGCTACGGATCAATGCTCGGAATCCCTCGGCGAGATAGAATGAGGAACGAAGACATTTTGCCAACGCGCGAAAGTTACCGACATCGGCAAAAGAGTTGCGCAATTGAAGTGGCAATGGGCTGGTCATTTATGTCGCAGGATGGGTATGGAGTCAGCGAGCGCTACACTGGAGACCGCGAGCGGGTGGCAGAAGTGTTGGAAGACCGTAAGCCAGATGGTCGGACGACATTAAGAAGACAGCAGGGCCGACTTGGAGTAGATTCGCCGCATTAAGATCAGTTTGGAAATCCATGCTAGATGCATATGTCCAGCAGTGGACGCATATATGAGAAGAAGAAGAATAAGAGTGTTTTCAGCGCTGTGCAGCCTACCCAGCTCACAGCATACGCTGAGCCTGAGCCTTTTGCCACTTGCCGAGCGAGATGGTACAAACGAGGACACAATCAACTGTACTCCCATAGATATCACCACGTTGAAATAAGGTTTATATTCGTTTACAAATGTAGGTACTGTTATCAGTGTCTTCGAAAATGTAGTACTTATAATTATGTCATGTATTTTTGTTGTTCTGGTGGCAATAAATCAATTTTATTTTATTTTATTTATTTTATTAAACCACCATACCATACCATAAACTTTGCTCTTTTGCACACGTGATAAAAAAGAAAAACGTTTAGTCCGTATTTATAAAATGTGTATCCACATCCACATAATCATTATTTCACTATTTTATATCCTGTTCATTTCCATATTGTTCAGGAATTAATCTTTCAGGCATAATTATGTCTTCTTCAGAGAGTAATGTTTTAATATACTCGTGCAAACTGAATTATTTTTTGCAAAAGTAGCTTCATTTAAATTACAGTGAAGTGAGTAAACTGAACATAGCTCCGAGCATTTTGTCTAGCTTTTTAAATTAAAGTTAAATACTTTAGTGTTTGCTTTTTTAATTTAAGCTACAAGTAATATGGGGATATTTTAGCTATACGCGTCTGTATATTAAGCAGTTGTAATTTGACATCACGACGGACAATGCCACCAAATGGGGTACGTATTACAATGCCGAAGTTCAAAATACCGAATTTCAAAAGACCTATGGACGGAAGGCCGAAAATTAAAATGTCGAATGTATATTTTACCGAAAGTTTAAAATCCCGAAAGAACGTTTGATCGAAACGATGAAATCCCGAATATTATAATCCCGAAGACTGTAATCCCGAAGACTGTAATCCCGAAGAATGTAATCCCGAAGAATGTAATCCCGAAGACTGTAATCCCGAAGATTATAATCCCGAAGACTATGATCCTGCCTGAAGGTTGTAATGCGGAATATTATTTAAACTCTCGAGAATTATATTTCTGTAGTCTTACAGATTCTAATGTTTATGTTATACAAATTATATGAACCTAAATTACGTATCCGGTTCGTTAGCAATAACGTAAATTGAATGATATTCAATACATTTTTAAGCAAGTGCGGAAAATCGCGAGTCACGGGACTGAGAGATCTTGCCACGAGCCGAAGATCCACTGGACGCGACGAGTAAAGACTCGAGGTTGCCCAATAGAGCTACGTTAAAATCACAAAGCTTCATCAACCGAGCGAGTGAAGCATCTCCATTACAACTTGGCCAAAAAAAATCGTATGTTCTCGCCTACCGGTCGCATTTCTCAAGCGATTTTCATGTAATTTTTTAAGTACGGTCGCTAAGCATACAGATCTTTCTTGCCAAAATGACGGATAATAATGGGACTGCAAACGTAAAATATACAAATTTCAGTAACTTCGAAACAAACTCGCGAGGTCTTCAGCTCACAGATCCACTAGAGTAGTTCTATTATTTTTTATTTTAGTACCCATGTTTTATATGTAGACCAGTTCTTCTTCTTCTTCGGTACTCTCTACAAAGTATAAACTGTCGGTGTGTGACACGTCGCCACTCGTTTCGTAGTGTCACTTTCCGTGAGCTTTACTGACGGTAGCTCAACGAACTTCCTGCCCCTGACCTGGCCTGGATGTGAATTCATTTGAGTTTTGATGTGCAAGAATAATCGATCAGACAAGTCAAGTGACTGGACATATTTTTATTTTTGGATCCCCCCCCCCTCCCCCTGCCCCCCCCCTGGCGACGCCATGGTCCTGTGATGTGTCAAATGTGCGTATAAAAAATAATCAGACTACAGGCATTCCTTTAGTTTAGTCAATCATTCAACGCTCAGTAGGCAAATCTCTGCGCTGTCAATGACTTGTAGCTAGTTTTCTGACACTTTCAGATGTTCAAATTGTCTGGTATATACTTTAAGGCATTCTAGTAATTAAATTGAGTGGTTTATCTATTAATTAATAAAATTGACTCACTATTATTTATGTGTAAGTAGGTAGAGCTTTGCCTGGATAATTAATTTTCATTTTAATGCTTCTAACCTTTCCTGCAAAAGAGTTAAGTAGCAAAGTATATGACTATGCTTGTTTCATTGGAAGGTACAGATCCCTGAACATTATTGTAGAGTATACATTTTTGTACGATACTACCAATGTTCAAAATTCCCCAACTTGCTCCCCCAAAATAATCAAGGTCCCGTCAGATTTTTGGCTCGGATAAATTTCTCTTGTCTATAGCTGCATCAGTACGCGCGTCACGTATCCCAGTTAGTAGGGCACCACGTAGCCAGCCCTAACGGTCGCTGTAATGGCCGCCACTGTTATACCAGTACACCTCCCCTTCGCGGGAACAAATTAAAAACCTTTATGTGCCCTTTTGGCACTACTTTCTTGAGTGTTATGGGTTATGGCTGGAATTCCGGGGGTTAAGTCGTGTTTTGTTAAAACAATATCAATTGCGTGGAGGTTTTAGGTTTTTCGGGGCTTTCTAGTCGCTGGGAAAATACCATGACATACGAAATCATTTAGTTAAAAAAACTGTGGGTTATGGCGCCGGAATTTCGGGGGATAAATCGTGTTATGTTATTTTGTTCGTTGTTAAAATAATTTAATTTGCGTGAGAGTTTTAGATTTTTCGGTCTCTGTTCTAGAAATTTCGCTTGGAAAAGATCTCCAGCGCTATCATGAATTACGAGTCATTTAGTTAAAATAGGAGGGAGGGCAGCAATAATCGTTAACGCTAACGGGCGCGTTTGGTCCGCCGCGTCGCGCCTGGCTGTTTTCGAATTCTTTTAACGCCTCTATTACTGAGGACAGGTTTAATCGCATTCTAAAAATAGTTTCATGACACCTTGTTTGTGTTGTTAAGTAAAATTTGAAGGGTTCTCTTTATTGTTATTGCTGGAAAAACCTCGCGGCAAATTAAAAATAATGACCTGGTTGTTTGCCTCATTAATCTTTATGTTACGAACCGACCGGCCGATCTTAACGGTGGAATTCTTAATTAAATATTCTCTTCAAAGGATTTACTATAACGTATCACGTTTTCGATAATTGGGTCAATGCGTCCCAAGATAAAAGGTCTGTGGGAAACTGCCGCTGAAACTCCCTTAGTTAATTAAAAATTCGCATATTTTAAGATGGGATTATTTGTAATCAAAATTGTGGTATGTTGTGATACCGTAATAAATAAGGATTCATTCGTAAAGCCGGGTTCAAACGGGTCTAACGTGAAGGTAATGCAAGATTACGTGTAATTGAGCGTCAACAGTGTGACGTCACTGGGAGCGTATACGTAAAATTAATCAGTAATTTATCGTTACATGTAGGTAATGTTCGTAGTCGTGTGTAGTGTCGCACATACAGAATTCACGTTACATTACAGTTTTCACCCGTCTGGACCAAGCTTAAGACCTTAGCGGTGGCCATCTTTATTTACAACACGGCCACACCACACCTCAGCGGTGCTGCGATGGCGCGATAGTGGCGCCTTCACTTCCGCCCGTTTGTCAAACATGGCGGCTTAAACCTACCTGAGAGCGGTTAATTGCGAAAATGTGGTTAATGTTGCAGCATGATAAACTGTTTCCTTTTAAACGAGATATATGGCTGCGTTTTTATGCTGCAAGGGTGACGTTTTAAATTAATTCCGAGTGGGAATGTTTTACGTCCGGTAAATAATGGAAATAAAATTATCATTTTCATGAATTTGCAATCTAAATTATACTCAGTTGTTTGCCATCGCTATAAATAGGATTCACTCGTAAGCCTTCAGCGGCCATCTTTATTTACGGCACGTCCACACCAACGTCTTGTAGCCTCTCGGTAGCGCTGCCACCGCAATAGTGGCGCCCTCACTTCCGCCTGTTTGTCAAACATGGCGGCTTAAACCCACCTGAGAGCGGCTAATTGCGAAAATATGGTTAATGTTGCAGCATGATAAACTGTTTCCTTTTAAATAAGATATATGGCTACGTTTTAATGCTGCAAGGGAGACATTTTAAATTAATTCCGAGTGGGAATATTTTACGTCCGGTAAATAATGGAAATAATGTTAACATTATCACAAGGCGAGTTAAATTGTTAATTTACTGGACAGTGTTTACAACAATGATTTTAAGTGAAATATGCTTAATTAATTTACAATGTTTAACCAAAGAAACTGTCACCTATAGACATTCATTCAAACAATAGCTAAACATACTTGTACTGCAACAGTACATTTGTAAAGTTAGCTTCTCATCCCTGCGACCTCTACGATGACATTGCCACGGATTTTCCTCCACCAGCAGGCTGCTAGGTCTAGAATCAGGAAGATCTCTCGGGGAGCAACAACACGTGGATACTCGAGTTTCTGGATTTGTAAAGTTAGCTTCTCAACCTTGCGACTTCTATGATGACGTTGCCACGGCTTTTCTAGAATCAGGAAGATCTCTGGAGCTAGAACACGTGAATACTCGAGTTGCTGGATTTGTGAAGTTACCTCCTCGTCCCCGCGACCTCGACGACCTTGCAGCGGCTCTTCCTCCACCAGCAGGGCTGCAACGTCCAGTAGGAGGAGGAAGCGCTGCGCGCCCAGCCTTCCTCCGGGAACAATAACACCTGGAACAAGCACATACAACATTTAAATACAAAATCAAAAGTTTATTTAAGAAAGAAACTAAATACTCGGCACAATTGAAAATCTATTAGCGTTTCGGAAAATATGGTGGCAAGAAGATCCGTCACAAAAACTGTTTGGTTGTGGTTTCAGGATTTAATTTTGAGTCATGTTTATGCCTCGTATCGAGTATTATTTTATTTTTGAGGAGAAAATGTTGAGTAAACTTCAAACGGTGTTCAGATAATAAACATTTGGCTGCAATAAAATAATTGTATGGATACGTACACATCCTTAATAGCTTCAGTTATTCGCAATCAAATAATGTGGACATTCAATATGGTAAGCGTGGACAGTAGACTTGAAACTGAATTTAAACTGGACTTGAAGGTCTTCGATAGTAGAGGGAAGCTCCCAATAAATAATAACACTGTGACGTAAGTTTCACATAATGCTGCTGTGAAGTGTTGCTTGATCGGAGGCCGCAAGAGGAATGAATTAATTTAATCGAACGCCCATACTCGTATATGTACTGAGCGCTTGATTAAGCGTGTATGGCCTATTTGACGAGTGGGCGTTCCCCAATCCTCGTTTGTGTATGGTGTAGATGTGTAGGTGCAAATGAACAACATTATCCCTTTATTTAGTATATAAAACATTCACATAAGGTACATAATATACATTGGTCGAATATATATTTATCGACAAGTTTTCATATAAGATTCTTATTATTATTATTATTATTATTTATTTATTATACAGAATTAGCACTAACTTATTGGATAATTTTAATGTTTACAGTATCATCAACCTACTTTATGAAGCTTTCTATATGTTTTCGTTATATATTTATTTATGGTGGTTTTACATATTAATTAACCAAAGCTTCATATCTTATCCTATACACAATAATGAGAACAATTAACCTTAAATATTAAGTAAAAAGAAATACGACTTTGTATATAATGATTTCTTATTCTATGCTGATTACTTACTGCTATATATGATCGAGCTAACTTATAATTATTACATAGTATACCTAACCTACATGCGACATTCAATAAACTAAATGGAAATATATCACACCCATATTTTTAAATTTTTTACATTTTGTTTTTATTTACTAATAATTACAGGTTCTGGAAAAAATCGTAAGTAGGTAAACGTTATTTATTATTTATACATATTTTAGAATATTATGAAGATTTTTTAAATTACTTTCAATAAGTGCCGATATAAGTATATGCTGATTATAATTTACAGCATAGCAACACTGTATAAAAAAAAAGCGTACACTCGTAATCTTCTAAATAATTCCCTTTGCTACTTCCTCTTATAATCTAAGTAGGTGAACGATATGCGTATAAAGAAAATGCTAAATTACTTTTCGACGAAATGCGCGGAATACAAAATACCCGCGCAGCCATAAAGAAAAGTGGAAAACAAAGGATTTTCATTACGACGTTCATCTTCGCTATATCGCCTTATACGACCATTATAAACCTCTACGATCTTGCTCTTGGATACTAATAGCCTCCTAACACGGATGCGAATACTCAGAGCAGTCACCCCCCTAAATTATATTGAAAACTTTGCTGGATTTTCTCGCTGCATTTTCTTATAGTGCATTCGAGTAAAATAGTAAGTCATTGCTAATATTCTGCTTAACCACGCCCATCGACCAATTAGGTCGCAGCAAATTAGAAAACACAGAAGTGAAGCATTGCACATTGTCCAGTTTAAGTACTTAAATGAAGTTTTAATGAGCTTTCGTCACTGTCATTGATAACTCATCAAGTCATCACTCATTGAGTCACTACCTAAATTTGATCTATCTATATGCGTTCTACAAATTCAATTCCTTCCTAGAAAATTGGTACTAGGCATTCGATTGTGGGTTGGAACCTTTTTCAGCAACCCTTATCATGTTTTATTGTGCTAAGCCAGCAAAATACTTTTGCAAACTTACTTTAGATTTGCATGTACTTTCCGCTCTTATAGTATAAATAGGTATAATATATTGAACAGTTCATTTAACAATGAAGATAATTTAGCCGCTTTCTCGGGCGTTCCCTTCTTAAGGCCTTCCGAGAAGTCTTTTAAAATGATGTTATCTTAGCAATCGAACGCAAATTACCAAGCAATATTTTACAAAAACAATCTGTCTTCAATCTAGCAGGAACCGAGCGCTCTAGAGTACGATTTAACTAAATTAGAAAACTTTACAAGCCTTCCGACGGTTGAAAAATAGCTTTTTGACGAAAACTAATATTGCAGGCAGAAACAAAACAGTGGAGTTGTAACGAAGTTGTTTCAGGCCCGAGTTTGCGGCCGCCGGCGATGGGAGCGGGTCTATGCTTCCTGCGCTGAAATGCCATACTGAACCAAGTAAAACCAACTAAATGCGAGTCGGACTCGCGCACCGAGGGTTTTGTACCCCTAGAAATAGAACAAAAGCGTATCATAGTTTCATTTGGAAGTTCATTTTTTATCCATACTAATATTATAAATGCGAAAGTGTGTCTGTCTGTCTGTTACCTCTTCACGCTTAAACCGCTGAATCGATTTTGATGAAATTTGGCATGGAGATAGTTTAAGATCCGAGGAAGGACATAGGATTTCGTCCTGGAAATTATTCCTAAAAAGATTGAACAGTAAGTAATTCATGATGACATTGATGACCCTGTAGGAAATGTAATGATTAGACCAAAAGCACCATTGCTCTTACATTTGTTTAGGCGCTTTTAATAATCCCTTTTATTAATTAAGGTGATTAGGTGGATATCTATCGTGTTGTGCGAGGTTGCTTCCATACTTCCAAGTTCCACGCGGACGTGGTCGCGGGCAAAAGCTAGTATGTTATAAGGATACTAAAGGACTGGTTGCCAATCATTGAGTTTTTGAAATGAGCTGTTTCCGGCCGTACTACTCTTTTGCACAAATGGCTCGTAGAGATCAATCTAACGAGTTTAATTCAATCTTGATAGGTATACGATAAGTAGCAAATGCCTTTTGGCCTTTTTTTACATTTCAGGACTACAAGTTAAATAAACGCTCGTAGAAACTTCTTTCTGCGTGATGAAGACTGACTTGTACTTCATGTTATCGTATAATTTTTAAGATGTCTTCCGTAATAAAATTGTTTTTTTTTTTTTACATTTTGTAGAAAATTTAAATAACCACCCATTAAAAAAACAGCTATTTAAAAATAAAACAGTCAGATGAACAGCGTATGTATGTTAGCATGAGTCTTATAGACAGATACGCCTTTTTGACTTTAAGACGGCGCAACGTCTCGCGGCATGTCGCTCGATTGGCTGCCGGCATTCCGTTCTCATTTCTCCACCGCGACTTGGCCAATATTTTTTTTCTCGTAAAAGAGTTTTCCTGCTTTCGACAATATTGCGTCAGTTTCAAAGGGGTGGGGACTCCCGGTTGAAATCGCTTTCGCGTTGAGTGAGCACACTAATGATGGAGTTCCGTATACGCCATCGTGCAGGTTCTGCTGTCCCTTTGACAAGTACCCGGCGACTGTTTAATGGATTTAAAAGGGTTTCATTGTTCAATTTACATAGGTATTCAGTTGTATTTGTAATTGATGAATTGGGGCGGATTTATTTATCGGACCAGACTGATCGGCACTCGGCTGTTGGGAACAGGATATTAATTATTTAATAGTGTCTGACAGTTGTTGTCTTGAAATGTCTCCGATCGGCATAAACTTTATTTGATTTAGCCTTATTACCTGACTATGGCATAGCCACAAGAAAGGGTTATGATTTTAGCGTTAATGTGCCTGGATCAATAAGCATAAGGTAGGTATTAACGGTGCGAGGCGCTTTGTTGCGTTTGTTAATAATTATTTTTGTTGAGTGAGTAGAAATTCATTTTGAGTTTCCATTATGGCTTATGGGAACTTGAGAAGCAAATTTCTCTATCACTTTATCAACCATGTGATCAAAAGATCCTAAATCGTCTCCGAAGCATTCATAAATCATCGCAAGAACATCCTGCAAAACGTCGTTAGAGTAAAACCGTTGCGCGTTGTACATAAATCGTGCAGGTATCTACGATTGCAGACAAAAACTCTCGAGTCGAGGACGTTTAATATTCAATGGCGCTCGCTGTCGGTGGAGTTGTCGGCGTTGTCGCGCGGCAGACGCGACAAGAGGCGACCAATCAGAGCGCAATCTGCTCGATTAATTACTTCGTTAAATTAACTGTAGTGAAGTTCACCTATAAGCACTTAATCCTAGATTTTGGTAGTATTAAGGCACTTTTCCACCGGTGAGGTAAGATGAGAATTGAAATATGTATGGCAAACGCGAGATCGTGTGTGCTCGCGGTAGCTCTTGGTGGCTATTTTGTATGCATAGATCGGCGCCAGTAGCCGGTGGAAAAGCACCTTTAATCTAGACCTTTAATTGCCATTACTTACAGATTGTTCTTACCACATCACTACATTTTCCTAATCTCTTGAATCAAATTGACGCTCATCATTGGTAGAATTAACAAACGCGTGCTTGTTGATATGTCTTATTGTTAGGTAATTATCAAGCGGTGTAATTTTATTGCAAGAAATAATAAACAGTTTCCCAAGAAAAAGGAAATATTTAACATGCTATAAGCATTTTCACGAAGAGTACGATTAATATCCTATGGCGCAGGTTTTCGGCGTTGTCGCGCGACAGACGCGACAAGAGCCGTCCAATTACAGCGCAATCTGCTCGATTAATTACTTCGTTAAATGGACACGGTCGGTTGTGCGTTGTTATTCACATGCTCGGCTGCATGTAACTCCTATTTGAGCATGTATCAATGGAGTAAATTCATTGAAGCAACGACATAGGAGATAAGGAGACGCCGGCCATTTGTAATATTGTACTTACTTACTATTTTGTTACAGTAATAAATGTATACATATATTTTTTATTTATTTAATAGGGTTGACAGAAGTCAAGAATTCCCTACGGAAGAACTGTGCCTGCGCATATATGCTTGCGTGGATTGGCAATTAAGTAAATATAAGAATGAAATAAGTAAAATAACAATAATATCAGATTCATTGGTTGCTTCTTATAACTGTAAAAAATCGATATATATGATCGTGATTGTGATAGTTATGTACATATACCATAGTTACGTCCATCTTTTATTTAAAGAACGAATTTGGCAATCTTATAAACAAACATGGTCAAAGTTTTTGATGAAGTGATGCTGTCTTCGGATGCGGATTAGCTTCGTAGTCAGCTATCAGACGCCACCATATCCCATTAAAAATAAAGGTATTGGACGGTTCATTATTCTATCACCTAAGTAAAGTAATGTGACTATGTTGCACATAATAGTGGCATTCGCAGCCGAAATGGCGGCGTTAATCAAATCGCGATAATCGTCACGTGCTTGCGCCGGGCCCAATTACGCGTCTCCAGAGCCCCTTCAAGCAAGCGCGGACCTTAGTCTAGTGCGTCTGGAAGTGCCGAGATTCAGCAGGATTCTCTGCCTTTTCGCTGAATAATTTTTCATCGAATGTTAAAGTGTACTTATGAAACCGTAAACAATGTGGGATTCTTATAAAACAAGAAAATTCTTCTAAGTGAAAATTCTGCGAAAATAAACTTTTGACGAAAAACAATTCTGCAAAAAAACCCTCACTCACCCTCTGCAAGACTCTCTCTCTCTCTCTCTCTCTCTGGTCTAAGGCTAAATTCGACGCTTCTAATGACATTTCGCCACTAAACTTTTGCGATGTGCTCTATTCAAAACAACCGTAAATATAGTACTAACGCAATTTTCTTTCCAGTTTTTACAATCCACTTAAAAATTATTAGTTCAAGTAGCTTGGCGCCTGCCGATTCCAGCAGCTTGTTGCCAGCGGGCGGGCGAGTGGCGAGCACTAAACAGCGACTGGCACGGTCGAGTGCCTTCGACAGTCGAGGGCGCGGACGTGACTATCGACTCGGCGCCCGATCTGCATGCAGTGGATGAGGCAGAAACAAACCAAATTGGATTTCAATGCAATTTTATAGTAAAATTTCGAAGATGTTTTCTTTTAGGTGTCAAAAGTACTACACTACGTTTATGTAATAAGTGAAAAAAGGCGACCAATCTACCGCCTGGGAAGTAGCTATCGTCCATGGTCGTGTCTATGTGCTACACTACAAGAACCGCACATAGGTTGCTGATTCTAAGTGGTTTATCCCTTCTTAAAGAATTCCTTGATAAGGAGGTCTGGAAAACGTCCCAGGCGTAAGTTCATTCCACGACTAGCCAATTCGTGGCCAACATGAGTGAAGTGGCGTCAGCCCATGTGCATCCTTATAGGATATTTTTTTCTTGACCTTGCTGTCACTGAACGTTATTTTGCACAAGAATTTGATGTCATTAACCAAGTAAAAACGCGTACAATTATTACTGTGAGACTTAAATGAAATCACATTCAAAATAAATTATGTTTTTTTATTTATCAACACACACTAAACATTAAGGAACATAAAATTGGGCTTGCAAATAAAAAATGCGTTGTATTTTACAGTTTTTAAATCTTTTAATATTCAGCCGAGTATTTCAGTCCTTAAACCTCGCTACCACCCTTTAATATGATAACTCGGTTCAAAAACAAGCGTATATATGTGAAGTAACATTGAATTTGTTAGTAGTTTCGAGAGGGACTCGCTTGTTAAAACCAGCAAATGCAATTAACTGGTCCGTCGTGACTTTTACTCGATGTTAGCTCCTAAAATGTCTACGTAACGAGGATTTACACTGAGGCTTTTTGATAGCTATTTGAGAGTAAAAAGTTAATACTTACCTACTATTAAAAAAAGAAAAATGTTGTACTTGTGAACTAAATTGCAGAGCATTACTTCACGCGGAATTGCAAAAATAAATATTAAGTATATTATTCTCTATCTGTCGTTACCATAATTCTGAAGATTGAAATTAGCAATTTGTTTTTGCAGAAGACGACATGTTTTATTGATTTTTTTAAGACATGACTTGTATTGTATCGTGGCTGGTTAGCCCTCACTACCAGTAGTCGGACTTTGTGTGGGAATATAATCCGCTAATGGGATTATCTCTGCGTCACAGGAGTAATTTTCTTTTATCGGATCCTTTACGGTCATTTATACCACGTTACGGAGGTTAGTGTTTTTGGTCTAGTTTAGATGGCAGATCTACAATCACACTTACAAATTCGAGAAATTCAAATTCCAGAGATACTAACATTTGCGTCTGCAGTGTTGGTGTTTTGTTTCAATCTCGTAGAATACACGTGCTACGGAGCTACGGCGTAGTACCAGCCGAGTGTAATGGGGACAGAAATACTTGCCATGTTGCGATAATGTCACAGAACGTGCTCGACCGCCTTAGGTGTTCCCGTGCGAGCAAGAGGGTCAGGGCGGGACGTGTGTGACGTTGGCCTATTTTTTACGTGACCATTTGGCTTATAATATGGTATACTGCACTTTTATAGACATGCAGCTGATGGAGCTCAATCAATGCCGCAGTGTACCTATAACTAAAACCCTATAAGTCTGTGTGGTCTGTATGGTTTACACCGGTACATTGTTGGCCTAGACAGGCCAAGACTCTAAGATACGCGTAAAAATATCTGCGATAACTATAGGTACGCGGTCTCTTGGGTTTTGTGAAAAAAAGTCTAAGATCACGGTCCATTGGGACCAAAGAATAGGTAAGTATATACGAATATTACATAAGTTGCTTTGTATTTTATATGTAGATAGGTAAGATCATGTAGAAGCAAATGTTTTTCTACGAAAAATCCTGAACACTTCTGATGATTATTGGAAGCGGTAGTCCTATAGGCTTTCTAAATAAGAATTAAATACCCAAGGGTAAGGGCTGATCCCTTGATTTATATAGGACAGGAGGTATATAAGTAGGTAGGTACAAGTACGTAGTACCTGCCATTACAAATAGTCCTGCAAAAGGTGCTCAACTGTGTCGGTAATTCACCAAATTGCCCATTACTTATGCTGCTGTAATTTACGAAATTGCCGAGTAGTTACCCTTTGTAGGGCAAGTTGCTTAGTTAAGTATAAGTACAAATGTATAGTTGCATAAGAGTTCTTTATAGTTTATTAAGGTGACAATTTGAGAGATGAAAGTGATTGTTGAAGTATTTGCTCGAGTAGAGCCAGCTCAATACAGGCTGTTCGTGTGTATTTGTTTGAGCTAGTAAACAACTTTTACCCTCAAAATGTATATTGAATGCAGAGAAAAGTTGCATTCTCATATATAAACAGTATTATTTGGTTTATAAAATTTCAAGTGATTAATTAGATATGATGAAATAGTTACTTTATTTATGAGAAAATAACAGTGTTAGAGAGGAAAGGTAACTTTGAAGCACAGAATAAAGAAAGAAGATTACATTTCAAAATGTCTTTGTCACTAGGTATATGAAATGTTGTTGTGTGCATTGCAGCAAGTCGAGTGCTTGAAGTTAGAATGTTGGTTACTAAGACAAGTATGCACTAACTAAATAAATAACTACTCTTCTCATACCAAATAGCCAAAATCGACGTACATATATGTCCGTTGAATGGCGGTGATAGCCGCGAAGATATTGAAAAAGTAGCCCAAATCGATTTAGAAGTATGTTTTTGCAACAATTTAGTAATGAGATAACTACGCCTTTATGTTATAATAATGAAATAATGAAATAATGAACTTTATTCTGCAAGTAGGCCACAAGGGCACTTTTACATGTCTGAGTCTACCGGCATTTCACAAGAGGAGACCACTGTTGAGAAGAAACGCCGAAAGAAACTCAACAGTCAGTATTTTTTTCAGAAAGCATAAGTACTTAACTATTACAATGATATGAACTTAACTATACGTAGTTCTACAAGAAACTTATTAAAAGTGTATTTTAAGACATAAGTGAGGAAAAGTGTAAGAATAAAATAGAAACTACAAGAAAGCCTGACGGTTTATCACAATAGTGAGCTGTCAGTGTCCACTTTAATCTTGCGTCCGAGGGACAAAGTTTGTCTTGACATTATCATCTTTTATATTGAAGTTTGTTCTGACATTATCTTTCATACAGAGCCATCCATGTTTGCTCGATTAAAGACATTTACTTAGGCCTTGTATGAAATTGATTTATGACGTAGCCGAAGAATTTTTCATATACGACATGGATGCTTTCATAATATTTATGTGGGTTTCGTTGCTGGGCATACAGGGTGGAAAAATGGGATATAAAGGAGAATTAAAGTAGATTTGCGTCAGTGAAATTATAACTGCATTCACAGTTTTTATAATAAACATCACGGCAATGCAATAATTGCTGTGAATGTAAGGTCTGGTTATTTTTTTAATTATGTATTTTAATTATTGGGTGGAATGTTTATGTGTAATATTGTTTCCTTACCAATTTCGTCATTGAACTATCGATTGGTGTAATCATACAATAGAAACGTATTCTTTCGCATTTTGAATCGTTCGACAGTCCAGCTAGGCGAGTTAAAAATAAACTTTAAATATAGTGTATACATAAAAAGGATAAATAAGAAGCCAACATTTTACGAAATTTTGATACGAGATCTTTGCTTGACCGGAACAGTGCTCTCACCACTGAGCTATAGGACCGCCATGAGGGTAGCGTGAACTGACGCCTTCTCATTCCGCTTCAGGGGATAGCGTTAAATGTTGGTTTCTTATTCATCCTTTGTATCTATGTATAAATAAGAAATGTGGTATCACCACAAAATAAGGATCAACATTGATTTTGAGTAGGCAGCCGCACTTGCTTGCGATTTATACTCTCCTTTCATCTCATTGGTATTTCCACCCTGTGTAACTTGTATAATTTTAGCGCTTTGGCACGGACTTCGATTCTTCCTCCGGACTTTACGTAATCGCAGTATCATGGAAATTCCGATACTTCAGAAGCCGTTGATAAATATGAAACGTCTTCTTGTACGAATTTTGCGTTGTGTGAGGGATCCGTAATATTTTCGATAGATACTTATATTTCATTTAAATTAATAGTTGACCTAATGAACCGTTTCGTGTAACACGTTTTCTCAAACTGTTACAGTTTCTAACCAAACCTAACTTACCTGTCAATTTTGAAGTTAATAGATTTGAACGGAAGTCATAGTAACAATTCGTAGTACTCAGTTTGGCTTCAGGTCTGGATTGTCTACTGAGAGTGCAATACTAGCTTTAAAGCACTCTGTCAAGTACTATCTGGACGGAAACATTCTTGTGTACGCATATTTCCTGGACTTGTCCAAAGCTTTTGATCTTGTTTCGTATGAGCTCTTGTTTGAAAAGCTTGAAAAGGAAGGCGTCCCCGTCGAGCTGGTTAGTATCATGCTATACTGGTACCAAAATCATACTAACACCGTGAAATGGGGCAACACTGTCAGACCAGGATAAACGTGTGGGTTGAGGCAGGGAGGCTTAACTTCGCCTAGGTTATTTAATATTTATGTAAACCACTTAATCGCGGAATTTAGCAGCACCTATGTCGGATGTCACGTGGATGGAGTATGTTTTAATAAGGAATATAAGTTATGCAGACGTCATCGTGCTGCTGGGGTCCACAATTTGTGGTTTGCGGAGACTATTGGGTATTTGTGAAGCATAAGCAGGAGCATACAACGGATTAAAGTATAACTGGTATAACTCGAAAAAGAGTGACCTACTGGTATTTAGAGGCTAAAATAGACCTCCAGCTACTGTACCGCCGTTGTACATAGAGCGAAATTGCAGAGAATTAAGCAATTTGAATACAATGAGCAGTTAAAAGACTGTGACATAGAACGAGGACGCCGTACTCAACGCTCAAAATAAAATGTTTTACTAATAACTAACAAACTATGGACCTAAGTTGCCTGAAAATTTGATATTTTATTTTATTTGTTTATTGCTACATCACACCTTACATTGTGTGAAACGTTACATAAGCTCAAATAACGTCATATCAAACGTCGGGTACCCTCGTTAAGACAAAGTTAAGAAATTGTGTCAACAATTCAACCAAAAATAATCTAACCAGACGGGCATCCTTTTGTTTCACTTCAAAAATGTTGAATAAACCGAGATTAAATTTACAATCCAGATTAACTGAGATTATTTTTCCGTTGAAGATGTTCCGTTGAACAAAACAAACTTTGTGGGAAGCAAAGTGTTGTCTTGTCGTTATGACTAGAAACAGAAAAAGCTTTAAGAATAAAATCATGTGCCTCATAGCGAAAATATGATACAACCAAGAAATGGGGGAATCGAATTAAATTCGACATTAGATAGATTTTGCTATTCGACCCTTATTGTACGTACACTAATTGAAAATAAATATAATACTTTTTTTTATATTTTATTCTTGAACTTTAAACTGGCAAGTCAAACTAACTTAGCTAGAGTTCAAATAACAAGAGCTACCAATGTCGTCGGCTCGAATATACATAACAACCATTGCGATATAATGTCGGGGCTAGCATATCTTGAGCCGACTTCGCTTGTCGCGCGACATAGCATCACCTGCCTTGCTCGCACAGGCTATTGACAGGAAAGTGACAGTTATGATAGAGGCTATGCTATGAGGGAGAGGCAAGTCAAAAGATCTATAGCTGGGGTTTTGCTTATTTGGCTATTATGTCAAAGCACATTCGTAATAGCGCCATTCGTAATGGCACTTTATTACTATAACAATTAAACTTCCGAATCGGGCTCCAGTTACAAAAATCTAGTATTTTCGCCGATTTAAATTGTCAAGCGGTCGGAAGTTTTAAATTTTGCCGTAGAAACTTTGATTGGCAATTGTTTTAGCGTGGAAAACCGAGGCGGAACGAGATTTAGCCGTAGTGATGTGAGAATTTAATTAACCTGGCGTGGACGAGGTGTTGCTTTCATTAGGTTTTATTAGCCTCTCCGAGAACTGTGGACTGTTCTGCAAAATGCTCGGTACATTGTTGGCTACATGTTAACGGGTGTCGAGGCTCGGGCCTGGAATACCTACGTGTAATTACGGCTTGTGAAAAACAGGCTCTCTTTTTTATAGTATTTGATAGCATATTATATTGTATTTAATGCGTCTTATTCGTTAAAAATTCTGATCGTTTTACACATGTTTCTAAATGTTTCTCAACATATTATCAAAAGCAAAGGGTTATTCAAAGCGCCGCTACCTACCTGATTTTCCTGCCCTCAGATACGTTAGGGAAATAGCAAAGTTCGTTTCTAATGCTTGTGTCGCCCGCACGATGAGAGCCGCTCTTATTGGAACGAAATAGGACTGCCATCGGAGGAAGGTATTTTCCATTTATTTGCATAACTAAATTGGGAAATAAACAAAACACTGATAATTCATGCAAATAATGTTTTCTGTGCAGAGAGCAAGCCAGGAATACAGAGCCATATGTTGGTAAAATTTTCTTTAAGTCTGATCACGTCGATACGGTTGAAAGTATTTTAATCAATTTTGATATACATATGGATAGCCGAAAATCCAAAAATGGTTATCTTAGAATACCTTTCTTTTTATCCGACGGCAAAAGGAAAGGTTACGGTGAAGAAAAAAATATGCGGACGAAAGTTGCGGGCACCTTCTAGTGGTTAATAAAACTGAAATTGTGCTACGCTTTTTATTTCTACCGAAGTGGGAACTAATGTGACACAGGCAACAAATAACAGTTACAATTATACTTATCAAATCAACTCACCAAACTCTTATAATAAGCATCGTAAAATGATCCATGCATATAATCGGAATTGGTAACATAAATACAAAAAGAAAACGCATTTCAAAGCGTATCAGCGGCGATAGCAAAAAAGCAAAGCTCGTTCCAAACGCTTGTGTGCTAACGCCCGCACTCCGATCAGGAGCCAAATTCGACCTTTTTAATGGCACGGGTCCGAGTTCTCATACGTGACTTTAGCGATGAGCTTTATTCGGAGTAACTTTATGTCTGTAATTTTCTTTCTCATCTCATCTCTCAGATCACTCAGCAATAATAGCCACAATAAGTACAGGGGTTATATACAAGGAGCCTAATGAAACATTGTACAACTGTCAAACAGACTGCGAGAGCTTTAGTGACTATATTGACACCAGAGTAAATCTTAATATCCCACTAATATGTGAAGAGGATGTTGATGAGGCTACATTACATAACAAATTTAATTCAAGAATCGGCGTGGAAATCAACACCCCCACTTGAGCTTGGACAGAGAAGCGCTAACCTACCTTTAAAAATTAGAGAAATGATAAACCAAAAAAGAAAATTGCGTCGTCGTTGGCAATTAAGTCGAAACCACAATGACAAGACAGCTCTAAATAAGGCAAAGAAAACGTTAAAAGACATGATAGCACAACATGAAAATGACACACTGCAGGACCGACTCCTATCACTTTCACCAACAAAATCAAAAAAACATTCTCTATGGAAGTTTACCAAGAGCTACCGAAGGCCACAACCAATAAATCGCCCTATAAAATTGGACAATGGGAGTTGGGCCAAAAGCTCTCAAGAGAAAGCCGATGTATTCAGTGAATTCCTCGCTAAAACATTCAAACCCAATAACCCTTGTACAGGCACTGTAGAGGCTGACATTGACGACATCCTACTGCAAGACCATCAAATGTCCCTCCCTATTAAACCTACAACACCCAGGGAAATTTCTAGAGAAATTAGAAACTTAAGAGACAAAAAAGCACCAGGATTCGATTTAATCACTGCTGAAGTACTGAAACGTCTACCCAGGAGAGTTATAACATTCTTAACAATCCCCTTTAATAGCATACTCAGACTACAATATTACCCAAAGTTATGGAAAGTCTCGACAATTAGCATGGTACTAAAACCTGGTAAACCGGCAAATGAAGTCTCATCTTACCGCCCGATAAGCCTACTACCCGTCTTGTCGAAGCTTTTTGAAAAAACTTTATTAAAAAGACTTCACCCAATCCTGGAAGAGAGAAAAACCCCACAAATCATGCGTCAAATACCTTGGAATGCATTTAGACCGAAGGCTTACCTGGAAAGAACATATCAACTCTAAACGTATAGAAGCAAACTTAAAATTCAAAGATATGTACTGGCTAATTGGAAGACAGTCAAAGCTATCCCTAGAAAATAAAACGTTAATTTATAAATCAATCCTGAAACCGATATGGAGCTATGGAATTGAGCTGTGGGGAACAGCAAGTCACTCTAACGTCGAAATTCTACAACGCTTCCAAAACAAAGTCTTGAAAACAATAACTAACTCACCATGGTTCATAAGAAACAATGAAGTACATGAATACCTCGAAATGGAGACTGTCAAAGAGACTATAAGAAAAAGAAGCCTGAAATATAAAGAACGGCTGAATAGACATGTGAATGTGCTGGCACATGATCTCACTGATACCACAAGCAATACTAACCGCCTTAAGAGGGCGCACATCATGAACCTGGACAAAACACAATAAAAGTAAAAAACAAAAAAAAGGAACCAATAATGGGCAGTATATCAGTGGATCTACTTCCCTCCATGTAATCATTACACATCCACAGTTCTGATTATGGCCTGTATGGCTGATTGCAGAAAGATAAGTAAATAAAAAAGAAATAAAAATAAAATCTTTCTCATTGCGATGGATTACATTATATTTTAATAGGTACATAAAAAAACTGTAAATGGCAGGTGCGGGCAATTGGTACAATCTCATTTTGCTGTATTGTAATATATTTCATTTATAAAAATAAAATTAAAAATTTAAAAAACCCCCGACATGACAACTAATAAAAAGAAAGAAATAAAATCTACGAAATGTGTCTATAAAATGAAATGTAGAAAAAGAATCCAAGCTTCGTTGCGTTCGAGGGACCGCTAAGTACTTACCTAAATGAAATGAAATATATTTTCAACGCAAAATTGCATGTATGCATTTGGGCTTCCCACTTTACGATTTTCAGTACATTGCATTTCATTTACTTAGCGGTCCCCCGACGCAACGAAGCTTGGATTCTTTTTCTACATTTCATTGTATAGGCACATTTCGTAGATTTTATTTCTTTCTTTTTATTGGTTGTCATGTCGGGGGTTTTTTAAATTTTTAATTTTATTTTTATTTCATATTTTTTAAACAAACAGAAGTTTCGTCCTGGAATTTTCTTCTTTTGACACTATTTTTGTTTTACACCGTTTAAGGTCCAGGGTTTCCAATCTTTTGTCGAGCTTGATCCTTGACTATATGTAGGTACAACAGGATCCCAAGGCAGTGGTAATGAATGCCGTCTTCTCTAAGATTGAAGTTAGGATATATTTTGATTTCAATAGCCTTAAGCAACATGCTGGAAAAAAAATTGTTAAAGTCAGACTAGTTAATGCTTATAATGGCAAAATGGCGAAGTTATTAGCCAAGACAATCAAAATATATACTTTAAATGCACTGCATGAGTCGCAAGAACCTGCTACTTATGGCCTAAAACAGAACCAGGTTTCTATTCTACAGGATCCAAATACGGTACGGGTGGCTTACTTAGCTCCATAAAAATTGCAGTTGGTGCTAGGTAACTTGACTTAGTTTTGAGAGACCTAATCACCGATACCCCACACCATGGGATAAGCCCCCACTTTTGTTACGTGTAGGGAAGGTACACAATATTTTTTTTTAAATGTATTCAACCACTATGTCTCTGAGCTAAACTGTGGACAGACTGACACAAACTACCAAATCCTAAAAAGCTGTTATTCACTTAGGCAAGAGTTTTTTTGCTAAAGCTTACGTGTCATTTAGTCGCGTTAAAATCTTGCAGGTTGCTGTTTGTGACCTCAATCAAAGGAACCTGTTCAATAGTCCTAATAACAATTCAGAAATTATAATGAGTTTTTTTTGTCAAAAAAGTTTTTTTGACACTCGGTTTTATTATTGAATGTACTTTCTTACTCAAATGTTAATTGCTCATCAAGAACAATCAGACGAGCCCAAACAGCATGGGTTTATCTTGTGCTGTTTAGGAGTTCCTATGGCCATCTTCAGCTCCAAGGTACCAAATTATTGTACTGTCAAAAATGTATTAATCTGTTGATTACGCTAATAAAAGTTAACATTTAACCAACATTAGAAATTCTTGGCTTAGATCCTTTCACAACTAGCTGGTCATCATGAGACCTTCATTTATTGAGTGATATAGAAAATGCTTATAATACTCGTACTTAACATTTAACCAAAATTTGGAATCCTTAGTTTCAATATGGACTGAGATTCATTAACAACTACCTGGTCACCATGAGACCTTCATTTAGTAAGTCATATAGAAAATGCTAATAATACTTAACATTTAACCAAAATTTGGCGTCCTTGGCTTCAACATTAGTTGAAATCCATTAACAACTAGCTGGTCATCATGAGACCTTCATTTATTGAGTGATATAGAAAATGCTAATAAAACTTATCATTTATCCAAAAAATGGAATTCTCGGCTTCAATATTGGCTGAGATCCATTAACAATTAGCTGGTCATCATGAGACCTTCATTTATTGAGTGATAATATAGAAAATGCTAATACAACTTAACATTTTAACCAAAATTTGGAATCCTTAGCTTCAATATTGGCTGAGATCCATTAACAACGACCTGGTCATCATGAGACCCTCAATTAGTGAGTCATATAGAAAATGCTAATAAAACTTAACATTTAGCCAATATTTCGAATTATTGACTTCATTATTAGCTGAGATCTCGTCACTTGTTCCAATTAAACCTGAATATCTTGGAAACTACTGGTCCTATTTCCACCAAACATAGCTAAGAACCATCTCGACGGAAAAGTCTTTCGATTAAAAAAAACCGCACTTAAATTGGTCCATCCGCTTGGGCGCTACGATGCCACAGACAGACACACAGATACACAGATACACAGATACACAGATACACAGATACACATGTTAAACTTATAACACCCCTCTTTTTTCGTCGGGGGTTAAAAATGACATCTCATCAAAGTCACTTAACGTTGCTTATTCAAGCAAAAATTTATACAATCATGTCCGTAGCTAAATTGAGATATTGCTAAATTGGGGATGGGGGATCCTCTTCTTTTATAGAGAAACACTTCGCCGAATGCTTCATTTCATCGAATTTGCATTTCAAAAAATGTCAAATGTATTTTAGGTATTGTTTGTGTTATAATATTCCGAAATATTTTATGGTGTCAGAATAAAATGCTTTCGATGAAATGATATTTCTATGAAATGAAAATTCGATGAAACCTTTGTCTATAAAACAGGGGTAAATCGTAAATTGGGGATATTGTAATGTTACGTCCAATAAGGACACTGCCGCTCGTATTGGACCAGAACCTAACTGCCAATTTGTAGGATGCTTCGTATGTTGTGTCGAACCCGTAGTTCGACAGCAAAACAGATGCATGCTTAATGCGTTTGGTTAACAGTAGGTACTTTCGTGTTGATGGGAACACAACTTGGAATACTATTAGACAATTCTAAAATTGTATTGAAAATCACTTTTCTATGGAGACGGGTCATTATTTAAGAAAAAACTTAACAAAGCGCGATGCGGGATGTGTATAAATAAAATATCGCAGATGAAGTTGCAAGCACCTAGTTCTTAATAAGTCTGATGAAAATTGAAAAAAGAAGATGTAAAGCTGAGAAATACTTTTACTGAAATGCGTCACGGGTATGAGAGAAACCATTCACTTAAATATATTTTTTTACAAATAGACCTGAATCTACCGAAAAAAAAAATAAAAAAAAAAGAAAGAAAAAGAAATCCTTGGAAATGTTGTCCGGAAGTGATATAAGTATCGTATGTACAGTATAATTTATAGACAACATTTCAAATAAATGTATAAGAAAGAAGAGACCCCGTGGTGTCGCTGACCCCTAACTTAATCCCGTTTGTCCACTGTATACAAAGGTACCGGGAATAGCGGGCGAGCCTTTGATACCTCTCCACAGATTTACAGCGATGCCCGCGTCAATCAATAGGATTTTGTTTCAATAGCTTTGCTAATCCTAATTGAATTGTGCAGTGCGCGATTTCTGCGGCTTTACAAATAAAAAGTTCTAGGCCATAGTCTCCTGACACAAGCATAATTAAATGCTTAGTAGGAGGCTCCAACCTTGTCTATTTGTGAAACATTTACCTAAACCATAATAAACATTTTTCATTTTTCATAGACGATTAGAGAGTAATATATACAGTATGGGACTACATAAAGTTTGTACCAACACTTTGCCATAAGGTCAAAACTGGTGGAAATATAAACCATTCCTTTTAGGAAAAAGTTTATATTTTATACAAAAAGTACCACTTGAATTCCCTACAGTACGTAACGTCAACAAAAAAGGGGGTAGAACCTGTAGTTCAAAAGTATCGTGGACATTTCAGTTCAGTAACAAAATAAAGAAGTCACTCTTTTTGTCCTCGAATTCGAAAGAAACAATTTCGAAACTAGGCAAAACAAGTTGAAACTGGTACCCTCTATTTAGTAAATACGTACAAGAGAATTCTCTGACGGGGCTGCAACTTTCATAAGTTCGCGCGACGGCGAGGGAATAAAACTAACTAGACGTTCGCTGCCCAGACAATTGCGTTACCTACAAACGAGAAGATAACAAATCAATTTTAGACAACCGAGACTTTTAATTGAGGGCGGAGACCGAAATAAATTGGAAGAAATAATATAATTTGGCGGTATTTTGGAGAGGCGGGTTGCCATGGCGACGGCTGACATGTATGGCGCTCGGTAGTCGAGCTCGGAAGGGTGAAGTGGCTTATCAGATAATTGGCCGCAACTAGTGGTGAGTTGGTGACACGACACGAATTGCGTAAAGCCTCTAACCCTCTGCGTTCCGGAGATGATTATTGATTTCGGACTAAAATGGTATGTGTGTATTTAACGGGTATAGGAATAAAAGTATAAGAATAAAAGTTTAAGAATGAATACAGATTAAGGCTTCTTATCCGTTCAAAAATGCTGATTGTTTTAGATATTTTTCTCTATGATGAAACATGTTTCTTAACATAATATTATCAATGTTGCTACTTAGAACAGGGCTTTGAGATTTATTGGTACATATTTGACACATAGGTACAGATTGAATTTTTCATTGATAATTTTTGTTACAAAAACTACTCGAAATTGAGAAACTTCACGCAGTAAACTGTTTTCTTCAATTTATTTTCGACTGCACGCAATGAAAATATGAAATATCTATGTTAATTTCTAGAACTCAGGGAAAGTTTTTTACAATTATCAATAGGTGATAATATGAGAAACATAAGATTTAAAAGAAATAATGCCTCTTAAGAACAAAATTTCATAATTAATAACTCAGTAAAACTAAATTATAAAAATAACAAAGTTCAAAAAACACCACTCCCTGTCATTTCTGGTCCAAAGGTGCCCATAACGCCCGCAGCATTTCCACGTTGGATCGCAATGGACACCCTTTGTACCAGAAATGACTCGGAGCGGGGGTCTTCCCCCTTTTGCCTGAGTCTACGGCCTACGTCGCGCACAAAACATTTTGCATCTGTCCCCCAGCAACCCGCTGTCTCCACCGCAAAGGGAACAAAAATGTAGGACGTACATGTGACATATTTCTGCCGTTTCAAGTCCGCCTGATATTCGGCTGCAGCTCCAGCCGTGCGGTTGGTACGATTCTCGTGGGTGGCAGCGAAGGTGCTCACACACGTAGCGTCCCACACTAAAGAACGACCCCTTTCCCATGGTAATAAAGTTAGCCCATCGGGCCGTTTGCCGTCTGTACGACTTAGACCCGGTAGCTCCAGCACGGATGGAACGCCAGCCGACCTAAGCACCCTCTGAATTATGTCATTCAGTGCGTGGTGACGCGGGTGCCTACCAGTACATCGACGGCAACTCATTGCATGGTAGCCGTTAGAACCCACCATGGTACCGCAAATGCACAAATGAGGTTGACAAACATTGCAGCCCAGGCGGAGAGCAACGCACACACGCAGTGAGTCCCCGTCGAGTAAAGTGCCCAATTGAGGCGAAGGTAGCGCGTGCAGCCATGCCCCTGATTCTGACTGAGAAGCAGCCAGAAGTCTTGCTCGGTCTGCACCCACGGCATTATTGAGAAGTCTGTCTAGCGTGGTTTTGCAGCTTATATCAGACCATGACCGTTGAACCTTTGGGTTCTCTGGCACATTCGCGCCCGAGTTGAGAGCCAGCCACGCCGCCAAAGCGTCAAGAACGTAAATAATAAGTGCGGTGCTGCGGTGGGTATGTACAATAAGGGCGCATATATGTTTTAAGCGTTTTTATTGCGTAAAACTAATACTCGTACAAATCATCTGTTAATAAATATCTGAACATGTACTGTAACGCCTAGTCAATAAGAGTCGTGTTCAGATATTTATGAACGCCTTTTATGCTGCGATATATCTGATGGCGACTGTACATAACTGCATGCAACTGAAATTAACTCGCCAAACTGCTAAGACAGTTAGTTGGCGAACCGATTCCGAATCGATTTTCGGTGAAGGTCTGCGGGGAGTCACTTTCTTAGTTTTAGTCTATTTTAATTTAAGTATTTATTCATTGTTTCTTTTTTTCATTTAATAAATCTAATATACAATTACATTAATAAGTTTACATTTAAAAATAAACTATACCTCTGGATTCACTTCCTTTCTACGTTTTTCTTAATTTAAATTGTTAACAATAAAAAATAACATCTTTAAGATTTTATTAAGGCTCCATACCTAATATCTACACCCCAGTTACACCGCACATTGGCTCAATAAATATTAAGTGGTAAGGGAGCATCGATCCCCAGTCGGCACCCGCAAAGTTGGCACATCAGCATATCACAGATATTGTAATGCCACTACAAAGCTATGTTAACAAGCACTTGCCAACTAATAACGGTTTATAACGCATGCATAAACTTCGCGATTGCACTGAGACTTCTCCGGACGCTTTTCGTAATCTAATCCCAGAATTTCTCCTTGTAAGCCATAATTTTGAACGAAACACAAATTGAGTAGGTACCTACGGATATTGGATATTGGAATTTGTTGGAAGTTACTTTCATAGATAAGTTAGTAATTTAATACACGGAGACGTTAACTTTCACGGTTCCTTTGTTTAACTAGTTTAACGGTCAAAAAGTCGGATTATATATTGATTTAAACTTAGATCGTTTTCACGGTTCTCTATCGTTTGCCCGAATTTAATATGCGATAATATTCATTTGCCACAAATCTATTTTTGTCGGTTAGCTGAAACTTTTCGGGATTTTCATAAAACAAACCTAACCTAACGTAATGATATCTCCATGAATAGTATTAAAGAAATCCCGAAGAGTTTATAATCTATGAAATAAAAAGTTTTTGGCAAGTGATACATTTATGACAAATGAAATTCGGGGAAGTGAAATGCTCCCCGTTTTCACACATCATTAAAACAAAAAGGGAGTTTATGGGTGAAGACCAAAAAGTTTGCAACCTTAACTCACTCAATTAATATTTGTGTAAAAGTCTCCGTTGTGCGACGACAGTTAACCTTTCAATAACGTATCTTAATGTTCTATTTTAAGGATCCTTATTGTATCGTAATTTTTTGTCGCACAACGGAACTTTTTCAATTGTTTTTATTATTTTTATTAGGGTTCCGTAGCCAAATGGCAAAAAACGGAACCCTTATAGATTCGTCATGTCTGTCTGTCTGTCCGTCTGTCCGTCCGTATGTCACAGCCATTTTTTTCCGAAACTATAAGAGCTATACTGTTGAAACTTGGTAGGTAGATGTATTCTGTGAACCGCATTAAGATTTTGATGCAAAAATAAAAAAATAATAATAAATATTGGGGGCTCCCCATACTTAGAACTGAAACTCAAAATTTTTTTTTTCATCAAACACATACGTGTGGGGTATCTATGGATAGGTCTTCAAAAATGATATCGAGGTTTCTAAAACATTTTTTTTCTAAACCGAATAGTTTGCGTGACAGACGCTTCCAAAGTGGAAAAAAGTTGGTCCTCCCCCCTCTAACTTCTAAAATAAGAAAATGAAAAATCTAAAAAAAACATATGATGTACATTACTATAAAAACTACCAACGAAAATTGTTTTGAACGAGATCTAGTAAGTAGTTTTTTTTTAATACCTAACTTTGCAAGTTTGCACCTAATTTATATGGGGCGCTATACATACCAGGTGCAAACTTAACTTAAACACTTAGGGATGGAAAGTGTTTGTACGGAACCCTCGGTGCGCGAGTCCGACTTGCACTTGGCCGGTTTTAATTCCTCGCTAACTACGACTTAATTTCATCCAACTTTTTGGTCCTGACCCTTATCCTGTTCAAAAAGACATTTGTTTGATTACCTCGACGTTTCGGACGTGATGCAACATCCATGGTCTCTAACGGAATGTTACTCGGCATATGAAATCTTTTCTCGAATTACTTCGGCTTACGCCCGAGAAATATTTTTTTGATTGAGAAAAAGAAAATACTGGACAAAAAGTGACGCGACCTAGTTCCGCCGAATCCCGGGTGCCCAATCAAAAACTGAAAAGAGTGCATGATATTCCGTTGAGTTAAGTTGCAATATTTTTTACCCGGAAATTTTGCAATTTAAAAATGTATTTTACGATGGAAACTGCTGCTCGTATGCATAAAAAATGTTCTATTAAAGTGCGCGTATTTTTTTACGTTTTTTATAAAAGCTTATTCTGTTGATTACACCTCATAGGGCTATGGGAATATTTATAGGGTTCCCTCGGAATGGATCGAGGGTCACCTGCCGCGGGGCATCGTTGGAGGCGATGGCTGCGGAGCCCTTGCAATAATAGGGAGCGCGATCCGACGGACAACTTTGGACTTCGCTATTTTTACGTTATGTAAGCTCCGGGGTAGAATATTTAACTAGAGATGGGCTCATACTTACTAGTGCATTTGTTAAATATGGACACTTAGCTTTTATATATTAAAATATGTAGAACGTCGTCAGCTTTCTATATGTAGAACTCCGTCTGCTTACTGAGGATAACTGGGAATGGCTATCGAACCTAGACATTCCTTTGAAGAGCATGGGACATTCGTTTTTATATGTTTTGTTTTACATTCAAATTTATTTTTAAAATATATTTTCAAAGGAATTTAGAAATATATATATATTTTTATATACCTATTTCTAAATGCGTCTTTACACCATAGCTAGGTGATTATCAGAAATTATCCAGTGTATTTATTATACTTTTTGGGTCTTACTTCTTAATGAGTATAAGAACGGTCCAAGATTCTACTAAAGAAATGAACGATGAGAATGGTGTAGTGGTGCTGCCGCGGGTACAACTTAATGCGTTTTTTTTTTGGGTTTAAAATGCTGTGCTTTTAAAAGTTGAGGTTTTAAATGAAATTATTACAGGCTTATTTCGACTGACGACCGGTTACGCTCCAGCGTGAAGCCACCCTAAAAAAGTAAGCGCGTACAATGACAATGAAAACGACAACGTTAACACTAAGTAGATACCTATATATACCTAAGCGGTAATTGTGCAGTTCGGTAGGGTTGGTGTCGCGGTGCCGCGGGCCAACCTAATGCGCAAAGGGTGAGCGCGGCAACGCTACAAAGCGAACATCCGCGTGGAAAAATTGAGATATCTCACAATTCTCACACATCCCGAATGCGCTTTTGTGTAATCAATACTTTGTTGTTTTATGCTGGCTCGTATTTAAAATTGTAGCGGGAAAGGAAATCTCTTTGACAATGGAGAATCAAAAAGTCGTATATCTTATCTTTCAAATCAGGTCCTTTGAAGATCT
The DNA here is from genome assembly GCA_947623375.1 of Apotomis capreana. Classification (NCBI taxonomy): domain Eukaryota; kingdom Metazoa; phylum Arthropoda; class Insecta; order Lepidoptera; family Tortricidae; genus Apotomis; species Apotomis capreana. The sequence goes on from OX392514.1 coordinate 10,576,488, forward strand.
CGTTATATTTCATAAACACCGACAAGGTTTAATACAAAAATATATAATATATAGTATGTATTATCCATTATAATGAAAAATTGATTCTATAAGTTACAAAATTCAATTTAAATAATTTCGAAAACCATCCAACATTTACCCCAAAACCAATCGACGAAATAATTTCCGAACCAAATTAACACGGTAAAATTACGCCGCGCGAATATTTTCATAAAACGTAAAACTTGGGTGGTGAAATAATAAGTGTATTGTGGTTACGGGTATAAAATAAACAGTTGTTGTCAGTTATTTTCCTGCAATCAGCCAATGCCGGCTGTAATTGGCGCCCAGCAGGGACCTAACGAGAGAGATTGTTCGCTGATGCTACAAATATCTGCTGCCCTCCCTCTATTAGGCCGGAATGGGGTGTTAAAAATAATGTTGTAAGTATACTGCGATGGGCGGGGTAATGTTTTTCAAATCAGGGTGCTTTCGATGTATTTATATTGTATGACCATAAGAAGTCTGTGCTACGTTGGCTACGTCTTGTTAACGGGTGCGGTTCAATTTGCATAAAAACTTTTAGCATATTTTCATTTAACTACTTTCAAAATGCATAATAAACACATTGCATAAAAACAAAATTCATAATTTTGTCAAGCATAATATTTAAACATCATAACCATTAATAATCATAATAACATTCGTTATAATGTTCATAAGTCATAATGTCACTTGGTATAACATTCATTCAGAATAATTATGAAAACTCATAAAAACACTTAAAATAATTATCAAGTTGCATAAATATCTTACCTATCAAATAAGTCCTGAATAAAAAGTTGTTGTGAGCACTGAAATTGGTAGGTTATGGTTTTTTTACCCTAAAAACGAAACTGCTCCAAGAGATAGGTAGGTTAGGGTTTTTTTACCCTAAAAAGGAAACTGCTCCAAGAGATAGGTAGGTTAGGGTTTTTTTTATGACCCTTAAAACGAAACTGCTCCCAGAGATAGGTAGGTTAGGGTTTTGTGCCCTGAAAACGAAACTGCTCCGAGAAATAGGTTAGGGTTTTTTTTTATGACCCTAAAAATGAAACTGCTCCAAGATATAGGTAGGTTAGGGTTATTTTTTTATAACCCTAAAAACGAAACTGCTCCCAGAGATAGGTAGGTTAGGGTTTTTTTTATGACCCTTAAAAGGTAACTGCTCCTAATTTGGCTCAGCAATGAGTAGAATGAATGAGAAAAAAATATTAATTTTTTTGGATGTATTTATTTAGGCAACATTTATGCTTTAAGTTATTATGAAAAAAGTATGATATGACAATGGTATAGTATACAAAGTGACTATTATGCTATTAGTCTATTATGCAATTAAACTATTATAATTTTCGAAATTATGCAATTCGTTTGTATGCATTTTGTTTTTATGCTATATTATCAGTTATGCAGGTTGAAATTATGCAATTCGTTTTATGCAAAATGAAAATTCGCAAATTGTTGTTATGCAAAACATTACACACCCCTTGTTAACGTTATTATTAAAAGTGCAAACGAGAAAACATATTGGACTTCTTTATAGTTGGCAATAATTATAGTGAACCTAAGCAACAAATTTCTTCTATTAACCGACTTCAAAAAAGAGGGTTTGTCAGTTCTATGTTTAATGGTCGGAGAAGATTAATTAATTTACTTCAGTAAATGAGCAAATTAGTAAATCATAACCGTCTGAAGTTTATGAAAATACAAGCAATGTAAGTCAACCTTGCAAGAACAAGAAATAGTGAACTAACGGCTAAACAATGTTCTCGACCGACAATAATAAAACAAACAGTAAACACAATGTAGTTCTTGTACTAACTTTACTAAGAGATATTTGACATGGCATTCGACGAAAAGTGTATTTTTTTCGGTCATTCTCCAGATTTGTGTTCTAATTCTAATTAACGCGTCGCTTTTTTTCTACTTACTTTTCAATCATTTTTATCTGAAATATAGTAACATATCGACCATTGAAACTTAAATGTGGATAGGGCACTTAATAATTATTAAAGGTTCATTACTTATAAGCAAATTAAAATTTATATGACGCGTGAATTAGAAAAACGACGTGTTAATTAGAATTTTGGACTTTTTGCATGAAGCGTTAATTAGAAAAGCGACGCGTTAATTATACAAATTCAGTTATATTTTTTTTTTAATTAAAATAAAAACGTTTTGTATAATAATATATGACTGATATGGTGACAGTTATATGATATAAGCTATGTTTTAAATAATAGGAAAGGACCTAAGTACTCAACAAACAAGCACACCGGCCGTTACTTACTAGGTTGGTTAGGTATGCAATTTCGTATGTAAATTGAATTATTATGATAAGTTATAATAAATAATTTATACATGTACCCGCCCTCGCTACGCTTACTATATTATCTTCTCCTTCTCCTTGCGTCGGTTGCCTCATTGCTGAGGTTCGTGGTCATTCCCGGATGATGCGGCGCCTTCTGTCAGTAGCCGTGTGTAGAGCATCGTGTACTGTAGTGCCAAGGATCGTGAGAATCTGGTCTATCCAGCGTGTCGTGCTCCTGCCTCTTGGTCGCTTGCTTTCAACTTTTCCAGTGATTGTCGTTTTTCCAGGTTATCACTGTCTTTCCTGGCAATGCGATCAAAGTACTCCAGAACCCTGCGAAGATAGGTCGTCGACAGTTTAGTTTGGATCTTGAGTTGGGCTAAGATCGGTGCGTTGACGTGGCGTGCTGTCCATGTATGCGCAGCATTCTTCTCCAGCAGAAAGCATCAATTCGATCACGGTCCGCTTTCTTCAGTGTCCATGTTTCTGAGCCGTATGAAAATAGGGAGAACACCATTGTTCGGACTAAGGTAGTCTTAGTGTTGGCGGAGATGTTCCCGCCCTACCGTACATTATTAAGCTGCGACATTGCGCCCTTGGCCATCCCAGCGCGAACTCTGCGAACTTCCGTCTTACATGAACCATTATCTCTAATGTTAGAACCCAGGTTCTCCATGATTTCGAAGTTAAGTGTGCCACTGTTCTACCTTGCCTGTACGATCAATAATCATGAGTTTGGTCTTGGATCTGTTGATTGAGAGTCCGAATTCTTCACTAAAGCGCGCCGTCCTGTTCAAGGCTGCTTTTATCCCCCAGAGCTTTGAAAACCTTGGAAGTAATGTCGTCTGGTCCTGGAGCTGTTTTAATTTTAAGGCGATCGATTGCTGCTATTATCTCTGATTTGAAGATGTTGAGCTTCAGGTTCAGAAGTCCCCAGTGCAACCGAGTGTCGGTGGATGTACAGGGTCTTTTGTACAGCTGCTAATAGTGGCCACGCCAGCGTTCTGCAATTTTGTCAAACCCATGCAGCGGTTGCTCATCGTGATTTTCAATGACCCAGAACTTGGGTTTGAACTTTCGACTCAGCAGGCGAACTTTCTTGACCAGATCCGGGGTTGTAATTTAAGTGGATGCGACTCGACTTATTGGCATATGCTCGTTCTTGTCTCTGCGGCGTTCCCTTTGAATTAGCTTTACATAGTTTCGAGTATTCCCTTTTCACCTTGGAGTCTTGACGGGCATTAATTTTAATTTCTTTCCGGCGCTGAATTAGGTTCCACGTTTCCTCAGTAATCCATGTGGACCTTCAACAGTCCCTTCCTCTCTTAGATACGATATCCTCAAAATCTTCATTTATTACCTGGACTCAGCATCACCTGTCCGCGGTGGATCTAAATTCATGAGCGTCGCTTCCGTCAGATTCTGGAAATGGGATCGCTCTATTGGATTCTAAGTTCTGGGTTTAGGTCGCGCGTTACGGTAAACGGCTTTGAGACGAATGGCGAAGGAGGTAACCAGTAACTGCATTCAGCTCAAGGGAAGGTTTTCACATTTTTGACAGATGACTTCCAGCACTTGTCTACCAGTATGTAGTCTATCTGATTCCTAAAACGACCCAGGTTCCAGGAGACTTCCAAGTGTAGAGTCATCTTTTGTGATGGTGAAAGAGTGTTAAAGTAATGGCCAGACACAGAACACAGAACTCTGCAAGCCTCTGACCTCGTTTCGTTCCTAGAGTCTAGACCATATTTTGCAATGGTGTCTCGGATTTCATGGACTATTTCTGAGTTTCCTATTTTAGCATTCCAGTCTCCCATTACCATTGCGATTTGCCGGCTTGGTATGCTGTATAGAGTTTCCTCTAGATGATATCCTCTTCCGTGGACTGTGTTGTAAACTTGCACGAGGTTGAGAAGACATAAATCGGTGTTCAGCTTCATTGTTATTATTCTATCAGACACAGGGTTACATCCAAGAACTAATATATGGAAAAAGCCGCTTCGGCTAGAATTTTCCAGCCCTGAGAAATACAGCTTGCTACCTGATGAGGTTTTAAAATGACCTCACGAAGATGCTATCACTATTATATATACAAATCTACTATTAATAATGTATTTCTGTTGATGTTCCAAATAAATAAAATAAAAATAAATAAAAATGTTCTAGAAAAAAAATCCAAACTGATGATTAGAACCGCATGGATGGTTAAATTCTAATTAACGCGTTCATTTTTGATGCGTGAATTAGACTTGTGAATTAGGGATTCTTGAAAAATAGAAAATAACTTTTTATCTACAGAATCTAGTATATATTAAATAATGCGGCCTTTAATCTGCACTAAAATTCTCTGCGCGATAGAATTACTGGTTGATTTTTAAAACGTAAACGTGTTAATTAGAAATTTCGTGAGCCAAAACTCGTGAATTAGATACTTACATTCATAGTCCGCGACCCGTACACAGCTGACACAACCATCCCACACGGGGCTCTGGGCACGACTAACCGCTTCACCGAAATGCGTTAGTGAGATCCGTACCTACCTTCAGAGGACTTGTGTGATCACAACCGACCGCGACGCGTCAATTATTATACGTTTCGAGACAAAGTTACTATAATTGATATCTTTGTGATATATTATTTGTATTGACTAGGTTTTTTTTGTGCAAATTAAACATGTATTCTTTTGTTTAATAATCTTGCTTACATTGTTTTTTCTTCATGTATATCATCAGGAGAAATTGGTATGTAAGTAATTTGGGTAGTGGGACGCGACGTGTCAATTAGGAGAATAGGACTAAAAGTATTTTTTTCTACCCGAAGGGTTTTAAATATGTTCTTGAAAATTCATGTACAGCTCAATACGAATACCTGCTACGATCAAAAAATATAAGACATAATTAAATCAATAATTTTATATTTTTAAACAGCGAAGACAAGCAAAAATGTACGTCTGGAGAATGACCGTTTTATCGTTTGATAAAAATAGACATACGGGAAAATCACAAACCTTAATTAATTAATCCACTAAATAGCTTCGTATTTTACAAGCTTTTATTTAGCTTGCATGGTATGTTTAAAGTATGTTTGTTCGGGTGAAATTTTGCAACTCAATTTTGAAGCAGATATCGTCAACCGATTGAGCTGAAATTTTGCATACTTACTTAACTTTGATGACAATACAATAATATGGTACCATGGGGCTGATCTGATGACGGAGCCGGAAGGTGGCTATAGGAACTCTATAATAGAAAAAGCTATCCTACCGAGCTTGAGCTCTTTTGAATCGTCTCAGTGAGCATTTGATGGATATCCAAAGAAAAGTACAGTCGGCTATAAAAGCTTGCCACTAAAATGACATTTTTGACAGAAACTTATTAGTTTTATACAAACAGATAAATATAAACAGAAAACCGAATTAATACATTGATGCCTGAGAAGGACTAAGTATTCAAAAAAATCTACAGACAAAGAGATGCCATACCTTTATTAAAGATCTGTCAGATGAATGTAGAAGGTCCAAGTAAAGTGTATTTACATTTGAACATCATTATCTTCAAAATATAACCTTTAAATATAACATCGATACTCGTACATATCGATCAACATTCATTTCATGTAGCAATCTCATAAAATCCAACCGGTCGTCGCAGCAAACTTATTTACTAAAATCGTTGGTAATATCGGTGAACGAGCGTCGTTTGTTTCATTTCCTCGAGATCCGAGCATGTGCCGCCAATATTTGGTATATCGGGCACATCGGCCGTATTGCCGCATCGCACTCATTCATTTCCAATTTAGTTTTGATGAGTGCTATAACAACATAGGGATGCCTGCCAATATTTGGTTTGTTTTGATTTGTTTTGTGATGCAGTTTCACGTGTGACGTAAATATTGTTGAACAGAACTGAAATCAGTTGTATACATAATGTTACCTCCGTTTATTAAACTTTTAACTGTACTGAAGAGGATATAGTAATACAAATTTTCATTTTAAATTTGTTTTTTTTTCTTACGACTGGTCAGTATGTTTTGTCACGTAACCATTTGGTACACGTCATTTTAATACCTACTTCTGAAACGCATCATATATGTTTAACATATTATTTGTATTTTCAAGTCTAAATCCTATTTCGAGACGACGTGACATCAAGATATGGCGGATCACAATATACGTAAATAAACACATTTGTTAAATTGACTTTAACTATTGACGTTAACACCCTCTTAAAGCCTTAAAGGATAAAAGCAGCAGTATTTTCATTTTAGCGTAATATACGCCGCTAAATGTCTAAAAGATTCAGCAGAAACAAACAACACACATCAATCTCAATGCGGCTGGGCCTGCAATATGTCGGGACTCGGCACAGAGAGATTTTTGGCTGCCATCCACTTTCTTCCCGACTTTACGCATATAACACTCAGTAAGAGTTTATTCTTTATCATGTTGGCAACACTGCGACCGGTGTTAAGTTAGGAAAATATTCAAATGAAGAGGCGTTAACACTAATCTTGGTACTTGGATTCGGAATTGACGGTAATGTTCCTACTTCAATAGGAACTTTATTTTATTATCGCCCTGAAAAAAGGATAGTTTTGACTTGAAATGTCCGGCCCCTTGGTATACAGGGTGAGGCCTGTAACAGGAGCAATCAATTGAATCATAGATTTTACTCTTCCAACTGAAGAACGAGTAGAGAAAGTGCGTTGTCCAACATTAATATAGATATGTCACGCTGATAAAATATATGAAATATTATGTACTAAATACATCACTTCTTTGAAAAAAAAAAAAAATTTGACAAGTTACACAATACATTATCAAGTAATCTTTTTAAGTTGCAAAACAAATGTTGTTTAATCTGTTTTAATCCTGTTACAAGGCATACCCTGTATACATTGCATGTTGTTACTTTGTTAGCCTTACTTTTAAAGATTATAGAGATACAAAAAATGTAGGTTAAGGAAAAATAAAACCCTGCGGACTAAAATAGTAGCATGTTTGCGTGCCTTCACTTCACTAGGCTGGCACAACACGTAATGTTGTTTGCCAAATTACTAGCTTTCATAGACGTTATGTCCTGGCTACGACATCGGCGGCGAGCGGTGGCCATATGGCTACTTTTCAACGCACAAGTTACGGAACAGTGTAAAAGAATGGTTAGGAGTTCCACGAAGCTTTCACGAGAATTTTATACCAGTTTCCATAAAGAATTTTTCAAATAGTTAACTACGTACTTTTTCCTTGCTATAAAGATTTACAAAGAGCAGCTCTTTAATTTTTCCTCACCAACGTTTATTCAACATTCTTTTTAAAATGTTCTGCATGACTGTTCAACATTCCAATGGCATGCTTCAGTTTGTAAATTGTAGTCTTCAAAAATACATACCCTATTGGTTGTGGCTGTGGGTACTTTCTACTACCTTGATAAACGTAGGTGTACTAATATATAGATTCCTATATATTAATATACATAATATATTGTGTCTGTAATACAGAAACCCGGGAGATTGCGATAGGCTTGCCACCTGTCACGATGAATTACGAGCGGCAAAATGTGGCCCGTTTGGACGTTCCCTTACCAAGACACTCATGTCTTTATTTTATTTTAGCCTACTACACTAGTTTTGCTTCACACATACCAATTGCTTCGAATTTTGAGATGGACTGTATTAATCTATATACATAAAAGAAGAAGTCCTGACTGACTCATCAACGCACAGCCGAAACTACTAACGTTAGAGAGTTGATTTTTGCACAGTAGATTACTTTTGTAACTAAGAGGGTTAAATAGGGGTGCAAAGTTTGTATGGGGGAAACTTTTTTTTGGAGCTAGAGACTTGAAACTTTGTAAAAAGATTACTTATTCAAAAACACAAAAAGTACTTTCAGCGTTTTAGAAAATTTCACCCCTAAAGGGGTTAAAAAGGGGTGCAATGTTTATATCGGAGACACTTTTTTTTTGAACTAGAGACTTGAAACTTTGTGGAAAGCTTACTTAATCAAATACGAAAAAGTAATTTCAGCGTTTTGGAAAATCTCACCTCTAAGGGGGTTAAAAAGGGGTGCAAAGTTTGTATGGGGAACACCGCTAATGTTGTCTATAAAGAAGTGTTACGCTAATCTATCTTCTTCTATCTATCTATATATGTATATAAATGCAAGTGTCCTGACTGACTGACTGACTGACACATCAACGCAGAGCCGAAACTACAAATGCTAGAGAGTTGAAATTTGCACAGTAGGTGGCATTACAAAGTTTACAAGAGATAAGAAGCGATTTTGAAAAATTCAACCCCTAAGGGGGTTAAAAAGGGGATGAAAGGTTGTATGGGGTATAAGTTTTTTTTTGTTAGGAACTTGAAACTTCGTAAAAATGTATTAAAATAAAATAAAAGAAAACTTATTTCAGCGTTTTTGAAAATTCATCCCCTAGGGTGGTAAAATAGGGGTTGAAAGTTTGTATGAAGATCAATTATTTTTTGAGTGCGGGACGAATCTTTGTATAAAGGCATACTATTAGAATACGAGAAAAAATATTTCAGCATTTTCAAAAAATCATCCCCTAAAAGGGTTAAAAAAGGGTTGAAAGTTAAAATCCATTACAAATTCTTCGAAACTTCTTATAAAGGCATATATAAGAATAAAAAAATAGCATTAATTGATCGTTATTAAAAAATAACCTCTGATGAAAGTTTGTCTTGGGGTACAAATTTAATTTTAAGCTAGGAACTTAATGACACTACTGTCATAGTCAGTGGTAAGACCTACGAACAACTTGCTGGAAAAATTAACGAGGCGTACGAACAACTCCAAAAATGGTTTTCATGTAATGGCCTGCTACTTAATGTATCTAAATCTAATGTTATTATATTTTCTGGCCGAAAGACCACACTGCCGCCATGCATTACTAGCGGCCCAATACCGTTAACCAGTGAGTGCAAGTTCCTTGGTTTTGTGCTGGATTCAAACTTAAACTGGAAGTGCCATGTAAATCGGCTCTGTGACAGGTTGGGTAGTGCTGTCTTCGCATTAAAAAAATTAAAACCGTTGATATCCAAAAATGCGCTAAAATCCGTCTATTTTTCGCATTTCCATTCATTGATGTCATACGGAATAATCGTTTGGGGTAATTCTACTGATGCCCAACGAGTCTTCATTCTCCAAAAGCGCGCACTCAGAATACTGGCTGGAGTAAAACCCAGACATTCTTGTAGGGATTTATTCGAAACGTACCAGATCATGACGCACTACTCTCTTTACATATTTGAAATTTTAATGTTCGTGAGAAAGAGTTTGCCAACTTTTGCACGTGTCGAAGTGTCGGGCAAACAGATTCGATCGTCCGGCAGAACAGTCCCGCGTCGCATGGCACTTGCAGGTAAAAACCCGCGCGTCATCGGCCCGACCTACTACGAACGTCTACCCGCCGAAATACGAACTGAACCATCTGACGAAACATTTCGACGAAAATTGAGAAACTTTTTATTGAAAAATCCATTTTATTCTGTTAGTGAGTACATGGACATGAAATTATAAAATGACATTTGTTTATCTAGTTATTTAATATTTTTCTGACGATCCCATGGGAGATATGTACCGGGTGTAACCGACGGTGTACCGAAAACTGAAACCATGGCTTCAGACCATTATTCTGGACTGGAAAATCGTGGAAATTTCTTTGAGAAAATTCACAAATTTTCCTCGCGAGTTTTCATTTTTTCTTTATTTTTCCGTTAATCGAAATCTACCGGTAACAATTTTTCATGAAAAATCGCATGAAAATAGCATTTTCCGCGAAACACGCAACGTATCACAAACAGTATTATGTAAGCGCGGGAAGTGGGACAGATAACGGTACTGGCCGGTCATTGATCCGCCAGGCCAGTTAGTACGCGCCCGTTGGCCGTTACGGTCGGACGCATGGTTAATGTTTACCTACCCGCACATTTTATTTGCTTTGCTTGAATGAAAATAATCTTTTTAGACTGTTTTAATTTATCGGTCAGTTGTTATTGGTGTTAGGTAAGTACTACATACTAGTTGTGATCTGTGGTTGCGTTGTTTTTGTGGTTGCATTCATTCATGTCATTCGATGCGCATTGGCGTAACGGTATGTTTTGCGCCGACGACGCGTGAGTGGAGTGGGTAGCGCCTGGAACGGTCGATGCTTGCCGCGTGCTCCCCTCCCCGCGCGTCTGCACCCGAGAGAATTGGACGCAATACATTGCGCGTCGAGTTTTATAATTTATTTTAGAAAATCTTATCCTTGAGTTTTCCAAGAAAATGAACACTTGTTTTCAGTTCGTGATTATGGTCTAAAACTACGGTTTTCGTTTTCGGTACGCTGTCGGTTACACCCTGTATATCTATTATAAGTTGGATAAGCTAGTTTTTTACTGATAGTGACATATATTTCTGTTTTATCTGACATTGCATTTTATGATTCTATTATTGTAGGTAGTTATATTATGATTGTGTATTTGACTTAATTGAATGATTATTATCTAATTTTATGTTGCTATTGACGATCATAATATCAAGATTCATGTAAATTAACTTAGGATAATTTATACTGTAAATTTGTTATTATGAAATAAATAAATCTAAATCTAAATCTAAATCTAAATCTATAATTAAAATAGAAGAAAGTCATTGAAAATTGAAAATTTGTATGAAGATAATTTTTTTTTTTGATTGCGGGATTCTTTACTTTGTATAAAGGCATATAATTAGAATACAAGAAAAGTCATTTCAGCGTTTTTGAAAATTCTGCTCCCAAGGGGGTTAAAAAGAGGATGAAAGGTTGTATCGGCTATAAGTTGTATTTTAAGTTAGGAATTAGAAACTTTATAAAAAGGTATTTTATTAAAAGATAAGAAAACTCATTTCAGCGTTTATGAAAATTCAGCCCTGTAGATGGTGAAAAAGGGGTTGAAAATTTGTATGAAGATCAAACATTTTTTTGTTAAAAAGAAATATATAAAAAAATAAAAATAAGGGGGCAGTCAATTAAAGCATAGATTCTACCCTTGTAAACGATATTTTATTTACTTCCAGCAACTTTAAAAAAAAACTTGTATCAAGTAATAAAATGTACATCAATTAATTTGTGAAACATGCAATGTCTTATTATTTTTTTAATGTGAGTACACACCACAATTTTATTTAAACCATTGATACAAAAATCAAAGCCTAAAGAAAAATTTAAAAATGCACCTGGTGGAAGTAAATTTAAGATTTGATCTTTGTATCAATGTTTTACGTAAAACAATGTTTATTCAAAGAAGCAATGTCAGTATTGCGAAACATTTCATAATCAGTAGCGTAACAGTTATGTCGATGCAGACGATGTTCGTGTTGGACGGCGTACATTCAAAATATAATTTTCCTTTTTTTTTTAATAATGAACAACTAAAACCTTGTTTTTTTTTTAAGTTGTACAAATTGAAGAGTAGAATGTATGTTCTAATTTATTGCTCCTTTTACAGGCCACACCCGGTATGATATTAGAAACGTGGCATTTTGCCGCACAGTATGTACAATGATGACAATTTCATATTTTCAGCGCCAGTACTCAATACCTTAGTTAAACGGGCTCAATTGATTTAAATAACATTATAAATCACAATATTATGACATTGTGACAACGATACAACATAAAATGTAACAGATACTCGTATTAACATCAGGTGTATCCATGCAACACCGAGGATTTAATAGCTGAATATAATTCAATTGTTCCACCATATTATTATACCATGGTTCCACCAACAACGGGCTGTGAAACTGCGTTCCTCTTGCAACGTGAACCCGTTCATTCATTAATTAATTCATTCGTTCAGTCGTTCAAATAGGTTTGCTAAATCTGCTATTTTTCGTATTGTTTGGCGAACACATTGCGCCAGTTTGCTTTGTTTATATGGCATCCTATGAAAAGTTATATATTTTGAATTACGGATTTTTAAGAATAAAAGGTGTGTGAAATATATTTTATTTTGTTTAATATTAAGCGACTTATTATCATTAGTATAAAGCATCGACGGAGCACAAACCACTAAATAGTACATTACTGCAGAGGCCGCGAAATAGGGAATTATTGGCCGAGTAGCAATAGATGGCCGAGTGATAACGAGGCCATCTAGAGATACGAGGCCGAAAATCCCTGTTCGCGCCGAGGCTTGTATAGTGCTTTTCTCAAATAAATCCAAAGAAATAATACAAATGTTCAACTTATATATTCATATATTTTTACTATTCCCGCCAACTTTTTACTTTTTTCAAAATTTATTTTTTTAAGCTGTTCGGTTTAATGTTTTTGTCGCCAAATGTAAAGATGATTCTATTTATTAAAAAATTACAACACCTTATTAATTAGACGTTGTCATATATTTTTTAAATAAACGTGATTCCTTGTTTATTTTTTTGAATATCTGTTTTAATCTAATTAAATAATCTAGTTAAATATAAGAAATAAAACGTAAATATACATGCACAAACAACGTTTTTTTTTATTGGCATTATGCCATAGATTATCAATAAAAGAAATAAACGCCACTGAAACAAAAGACAATCTCTTTGTTGGCCACGGCCAATAATGTTGTATGAAATTCCTTTATTGACCTCTAATTTGAAATTAGAACGAATCTTCAACAATTGCTATACAAAGACGTATTTCGCGTTCTATTACCACGATTATAAGAACGACATTTCCTTGGATGTTTGAGAAAATAGATATTACTTAAAGATAATTCAATAGGAAACCTGGAATTTATGTACACTAACATTGATGTCATGTTAAATATGAATAATTCAGATGTGACCACAAACCACAATTTAATGCCTGAGATCCTTTACATTTCGAAAGTATAGGTAGTTAATAGTAGTTGACTGTACATTATGAAGGGCATTAAACACGAGTGTGGGTTTAAGAAACGAGCCGAAGGCAATTTTCATAATAACATCACACGAGTGTTTTAACCCTTTAACCGCCATCAATTTTTCATCAAACTTGCTCGTGTCGCCGCCGATATATATACACATAGATATTTGTCTTATTTATCAGACTGTGGCGAAATGAGCTGGAAATGTTATGTCTTATATATCAGACTACGGCGGTTAAAAGGTTAATGCCTAATTATGTACAGTTACATACACTACTTTATCTAGCCACATATCATAAGCCTCCATGATGCATTCAGGAGTCGCACATTATGAATGACTATTATAACCCGGTAACGGTAATGAAGTTTTCTGGCAGAGACAAACTAGAGTCGGCCTCAACTATCATATCGTTCGATATCTTACGTACGTCATTACTTAAATTTGATTGAAAATTGACAGTTGATTTCGAACTAAACGTCATCTCGACTGATATTAGAATAGAGGTCAAATCAAATTTCTTTGTTTTTCAGAGATGTTCGAAATTTGAATAAATAATACTATCGAAATCGATGTTATTATTTTGCAATAATAACATTTTTACAGATACGAAATGTGTGCTAACAAAACAGTATTTTAATGGTGGTCATAATGTGCGGTTCTTGAACGCATCATGGAGGGTTTATGATATTTGGATAGATAAAGTTGATAGTAATTTAATAGATCCGGAGACAATATACATCTCCCCGTAAAATATGTAAAATGATTTGTCTGTTGCATTACTACTATTTTTTTTTTTTTTATGTCATAGGGACAAACGAGCAAACGTATCGCCTGATGGTAAGCGATTACCGTCGCCCATAAACACCTGCAACACCAGAGGAGTCACACGTGCTTGCCTACCCGGAGGACGAAGATAGAATGCCTCTATGCTATTACTATGATATTATTATTGTAAATTGTAAATGTTTTTTTATTATTATGTAATTTAGAATCTGACACGTAAAAGAGCTTTTGTAGCCTACTTTCAGAATAAAGTTTTGAATTTTGAATTTAGAAATTTTGAATTTTCAATGTCAAAGTGACAACGGCACTACATAAAATGTAACAGATACCTACTCATTGTGACATCAGGTGTATTCATGCAGATCCGGGGATTTAATAGCTGAATATAATTCAATTGTTGTGAAACTGCGTTCCTTTTGCATCACAAACCCGCTCATTTATTCATTCGTTCAGTCGTTCAAATGGGCATCCTAAATCTGCTTTTTTGTATTGTTTTGCGAACACAGTGCGCAGCTTTGTCTTGTTTATAGGTCATACTTTGAAAGATAGATATTCGAAATTGGTAGATTGTATTAGAATAATTTTTAAGGTTCCGTAGTTAACCAGGAATTCTTATAATTTCGCTATGACCGATCGTCTTCCCGCAATGTAACGCTGGGGCTCATTGTAGTAAAAAGCAGATAAAGTAGCAGATAGTAGATAGTACAATAAGATCTTGAAAAAAAAGTTGGTTTTCAATGTACCTCCCCTACACGTAAAGTGGGGATGAATGGAAGTCTGGGATAAATGGAATTTAATATTGGGCATCTTCATAATCTTCAAAATGTGTGATTAAGCAAAATTACGTGTTTTACCTCACTGCATCAAAGTTAGAGTTCAGCAATTACAACGTACCTGCAACAAAATTTATTAATAAATTAATATAACGGTTATTTGAATGAAACAAATAAAACAAATTGTACTTAAAAAATATGGCGTGGTGGAATAGAGAAGTAGAAGTCATATGTATATCGTGTAACTTTCACTGCATATATCTATAAAAAAAATCTAATCTGTGGTGTCTTAGAGGTATTTTCATAAAATTTGAGTGTGTTTATGAATATTTTGAATTAATCTATTTTCAGAATTGAAATGAAAATTTCAGAATGTTTTTATTTTTCGTTTTTTTTTTTTTTTTTAATTCCGTTCCCTCTCTGTGTTATTAATAAAGCATTGGTGAGCAGTGCGCTCCTCAATGCAAGTTAAACACGGAGACTCTGCAAATATGCGGCCAACTATGCCCACCAGTGTGTACGGGCAGGAATAAACTATGCCGTCTGTTATAACATTCTTCAACTGCAATTATTTCAGTACTAATGTTATTAAGGCGAAAGTTTGTGAGTGTGTTTATGTGTATGTTTGTTACTTTTTCATGCTCAAACGATTGGACCAATTTTGATAAATTTAAGTATGAAGGTAGCTGACACCCTGGATTGGCACACATAGGCTACTCTTTATCCCGAAATGAGATGATCTTTAACCAGCCCTAATGGCTGGACGGATTTCAAATATTTTGTACCTGTGTTTTGGAACACATGGATCGTTGGGGTTCATTTTATCCAACTGGTAAAGGAAAACAGAAGGTTATGACAGTTCGATTTACGAAGTTGTGGACCATTTATGAAAGTAACATTATCTATTGTATGACTGACGAACACCGTAACATCATGCGATAACGCGGTGAACGGACAATCCCTATTAAGAAATATACTCTGCTTAGTAACCCAGTGGTTACCTTTTAATTATTTAATGTAATATAATGATTAACAATGTTTTAGTTTTCAACAGTAATTTAATAACGTAGTTATCGTCATTAACGATGTAGGTATGTAAGCGTCCTTTTGATTATCAGCATGCTAGCAATTTGCGGTTGCTTACCTAAACGCGGCAATCAATTTACAAGCTAAATTGCATAAAGAGGGCCGTCAATATTAATGATTCATTATCCATCGCGTTCTACTATTTGTATTCATTTACATTCGCTTTGCAGCGGAATTGAAACGGCGAAATTGTAAAAAATCCCGACGGATAGTTGAGTATCCCATCCCTGGAGGCCGGAGGTGTAACAACTAATGTCCAATTTACAATTCACGCGTCCGTAATGTGATTTATCCAACCCTTTGTGCTGGGTCGGGTACAATGCAATGGGGCATTCACGTTAGACAAATTGTCGGGACGAAGTATCGAGATCGAAAATTCATGCGAAAGACCGTTACGTCCGGTTTGTGATAAATCTTCTGCAGTGAGGGACAGTCCGTCTTGCGATTTGTGCAAAATGTAAAATAAGTCTCGCGCTCCACATTTTCTTACTCCAAACACGGCCGGCCGCAGCCATAATGGCGCCCTGGGCTGGGCTTCTTCACTGTGTGGCACTTTGGCTTTCTAGGCGTCCTTCCATGGTTATAATAACGCCCTTTAGGAGCCAGCGCACCGGGCGGTCGCCAAAAATCAAAGTCAAAGCTGATAGAAGAGCACCTATCACGCGACTGAAATACGAACACAGTAAGTAAATTGATTAACTTGTTGAAAGAGTTTTAAAAACGAAGCCGATTAAATATAAATTTGTATTCAGCGATGATAAATAAATCTTTGCAAGCTTACGAAAATATGGAAATAAGTACAAAAAATATTATAACTATTATAAATTTCATATCAAAATATCAGAAAATAAATTGACATTTCATTCAATTTCGAGGCAGACTTTACGAGTATATTCAATGTAGCCATGCTGGATAAGTAATTGAGTATATTTCCCAGCGCTCTCCGTAGTGGATAACTAAATAAGTATTCATTCCCCGAAAAGAAAACAGAACGCAGCCAAAGAAATTTTGATAAATATGACTACGTGAAAATTGTTATTCGCTCCGTCGAGATGGAATCCAGATGGTGGGTATCGGCGAGTTTTGCGGAAAAACTTGTTGTAAGTATTTCATCCGCATCGGAAAGCATTATTTTCACCGTTCTTTACTTACTTTCTTTTCCGTTAGCCAATATCGAAATATTTTTCGAGCATATCAAGTTATGAGACAATTTAGTCAAGGAACGAAATCATGGCAATAAAATGGACATTTATTTTCTAATAAAATTCTCGCATGGAAATTTCACGAGAAAAATTTGTTTAATGTAGATTTTTGGTCGGACTACTGTGCCTGAGAATGGATAGGAATTCAATTTGGACCCTCCGTGCCCAGCGTCCTTCCTGAATGTAAATCGAGGGTAAATTCGTGTTTCCCAGAAAATTCCCCCTAACGTTTTTAAATGATAGGAAAAATGGGTACTGTTTTATTGTTCGACGAAATAAATTGACAGATGTACAGCCCTCATCACGCCACAAATGAATAATATACTTGACGACTGGACTACTTTAACCGTATCCAATGAATAAGTTTGGTAACCAACTGCAACTTCGAAACATTGTTACCCCGCTGTATCGTTTCGCCGAATTTTCATTTGCCCCAAAGCAATTTTTCCTGAAACTCATAATATTTTCAGGATTTTATAAACATAGTTTTATAAAACCCATTAGGTTAGGTTAGGTTTGTTTTATAATTATTTTGAAATGTTAATAGTTTTGGAATAAATAGCTTTCGGGCAAATGAATATTCGGCGAAACGTTACAGCGGGGAAACAAAAATTCGATACTAGGATTTTTACTGTGTAACTTGTGTGTGATTTTAAATACAGTTTATATCTGAATTTTAGATTTTAACAATAAATAGCCTCTTCGTGATTCCCAGTATAGACTCAATTGTCGATATTATCGATAGGACATATAACAATTGTAATGGCAAGAAGATACATTAAAAAAAAATAGTACGTGGAGCCCTCCGCGCGGAAGAAGTGAAACTTCGTAATGTGGAAATGAAAATAGGAAGGGGTAGAAATTGTAATTTCAAAAGAGAAAACCTAACAATCAATTGATATTCACAAGAGACGTACCTTGACATAACCTTAAATCCGTCGCATTGTCCGTGGGATTGTTGCGTTGAACGTTTAACGCAACATTGCTTTCCTACCCCCTCCACGGTAGCGTTAAACGTTAAACGTTTAACGCAACCTTGTTGGAAGTCGCATTAGAAGTTTCACTTCAAAAATAATGATATTTTGTTGTGATATATTGACCCATATCCCCTTGGCGACTTACAGCAGATCAAATAGCAAAATATCTACATATATACGTCCGATCTTCTGAGAATAAAGCTGAAAAGTGAATAGAAGTACATCGCTAAATTATATATCATTACAAACGTGAGATTCAGCTCGTGATACCATAAATGAATAATAACAAGGCTCAGCCAATATCTCTGGTAAACTGGGACCTAATTCGAGAATGCCGTTTAGAGAGATCGCTAAACGTCAAAACTCTATTAGATAACAGTGATATCGCCTTTGAACTGTCATTAAAATGCGATGAGCTTCAAGTGATATATCTCATCACAATTTTGGAAATACGAAGGCGATAATGATTGTTAAAAATGCTATTCATGCATATGAATTTCTCTTTTGAACGAAACTTATCTGACTACTTTTACGCACTACACGGTCAAGTATGCGCCTGATATTTATGCCATCACATACAAAGGAAACGCAAATTAAGTGCGACCGGATTGACGAAGATGCGATATTCTAGGGATATCGCAAGTCAAAAGTGACGGATGGCGATGAAATGGAGAGATCTCCATCATCTCTCTAAAATTGGTCGAATTACCCCCCAGATCGTCTAAGTAACCACAGCCTATGTAAACAAGTGTGTATAGGATATTTGTAATTAGCCCTTTGCTTCTGATCATCCAGGCCTCTGTAATTTGTGTTCATCTCTAATTGAAACATAATTTATACGTTGATACTCGAAATTGCGATTTGATTACATGTTTGCTCCTCTATATTTATTCATTGAGTTGCTATTCGTTGAAAATTGATTTGATTTCATACTATTAGATATTCTAGTCTTCATTAATTGTGTCAACATTCAGCCGCTTTAAGATTCTTATTCCGTTTTCTCAATAATAAGAAGACAAACATGTTTACGTTCTATTGTTTTCGTCCGTACTGGAATCAAATTGGCGTATTATGCGGTTTCTGTATTGTTACTGAGCTCGGCTCGGTATTGAGGCGGAGAGACTCATATTTTGAGGCAATTTAAAAGTTGTGGATAGCTTGCGGGCTTGTCTACGAGACGCTACGGGCTACGACTTTTCGTAGCTCCCGGCTACGAGGTTGCTACTTGCTTTGTTATATTATGGTATACACAGGAGTATTTAGTTTACGACTTTCCAGTAATTACTTTGCCAATTTCTATGTAAAATATGCCAAATGGGTTTTTAATTATGTGTTTGTTTTTCTTTAATCACCTTCATATCGGGTGTGGCCTGTAACAGGAGCAATAAATTAAAACAGAATCTATTACTGTTTAAACTGAACAACTTGTTGTTAAGAAAATTAAAAATAAATGTGGTTATAATAATATTTTGTAGTATACTGTTTATTTGGAGAGGAAACGTAGTGCGAAATATTTGCTATTTAGTTAGCGTGACAGCTATGTCTTATTGACAATATAATTTAATTTGTTTGAAATAATGTCCTTTTATAAACCTAATTTTTTGTAAATTTACTGAACAAAAATGTTGTTCAGTGTGAAGAGTAAAACCTGTTTTAAAATATTGGTCCTGTTACAGGCCACACCCGGTATTTTTATTTTAAGGCCTAACGGCGCAGCATAGTGGAACTAAAATAAAATTGTTACACCTGTATTATGTACAGTCGCCATCAGATATATCGCAGCATATAAGGCGTTCATAAATATCTGAACATGAACTGTAACGCCCAGTCAATTAGAGTCGTGTTCAGATATTTATAAACGCCTTATATGCTGCGATATATCTGATGGCGACTGTACATACGCCTATATTTAACAAATAAACGATTTTTATTTGTATTTAAGGGGATTTTTAACTCATGTGCTAGAATCGATACAACTATGAAACACAATGCCTTTGACACAATTGGTAGTGCATCTGCCCCGGCATGGCAAGAGATACCGGTTCAAATCAGGTCCAGGAAGGTGGTAAACTTTGCATTGTGCTCGATCTTTACTATTATTTAAAGTTCAAAAAATATTTTGACTTCAGTGTGACGGCATTAACACTTCATTTCAAGTTTATCTAAGGTATAACTTCACCTTTAACCTTTCTCTTTCTTTATATTTAAATATTCAAAACCCTTAAAGTAAATTTAAAGCCTTTTCAAGTCGGGCATAAACCTCTTACGCGCTAAGTTCGTTTACGCCTTTGAGGGGATGTCCATCCAATCCACTTATTTGGGAAGCACTTTAGAGAAATATTTAAAGTAGAAATAGACTTATATTTTTCCTAAAAAATATATAATTTCCAATTATTTGATATTAACTTACCCTTAATCCGTCTCTCCTCCTTTCCTTCCTCTGACCGTGTTATTTTGTTTTAGATGTAAGTTTCTATATCAATACTAACCCCCTTAGTTTGGAAGTTCTACTAATAAAATGTGTACATGAAATAAATATAATTCATTCGTTCATTTATTTAACTCCGAGTCTGGTCGAGTAACAAGTTACAAGGCAATTAGGATTATTTGGCTGTCTGTGGGTTGTTTGTCAACTCGAATTGTCAAGAACAACAACACTACCAATAAATGGTAACAATACAGTGTTGAATTAAACGACGGGTTCATTCCTTAAAATTTTCTCGATTACAATCCGTTCTGATGGTATGCAAATGATATGAAATTAATGTTTACAAACTTGATGTACTTTGCCGAGTTTCTTGAACAACAATTAGCACGTAAGGTTCAGCTGTTAGTGCTAATTCTGTATAATAAATAAATAAAAATAAATTATTGAAGTGAAACTAATGCGACTTCCAACAAGGTTGCGTTAAACGTTTAACGTTTAACGCTACCGTGGAGGGGGTAGGAAAGCACTATTGATACACGTTAAACGTTCAACGCAACAATCCCACGGACAATGCGACGGATTTAAGGTTATGTCAAGATAGTCTCTTGTGAATATCAATTGATTCTTAGGGTTTCTCTTTTGAAATTACAATTTCTACCCCTTCCTATTTTCATTTCCACATTACGAAGTTTCACTTCTTCCGCGCGGAGGGCCTCCACGCACTATTTATTTTTTGCCTAGGAGCGGAGCCCTTCGATAGGTAATGAGAGGCACTAGGGTTTCACGGAGCATTATTTTGAACAAAATACCTATCTACCATGTAAATTTTAAACATGCCTAACAAACCTCATCAAAATAAATAAAAAGCCTGCCAATTGCGAGTTGGATTTGCGCACCGTGGGTTCTGTACAAACGACGAAAGCACTGAATATCGCTCTAACAAAAAAATAAACAGAACTAAGAGATAACGGGAAATACCCTAAAGGATTCCCTTGCAAGCGTACACAAATGAAACATTTAGGCTTGTACATTTTCATTGCGTTAACGGAGGTGATTAAAAAAAAAAAATTTAATACTATAATTTCAGCTTGATACCTCCACGTGTTATTTACGTAACCTTAAAAAATTGGGACTCTGCACACCAATCAACCAATGTATTAAATTAAGCTGAAAGAAGCTTGTACTTAAGTAATATGTGTACATAGTTTTGTTTTCTTACGTATAAGCATTAGTTTTTCTACAAATGCATTCCCTGCACCGCACCTGCATAAGTATTCGACCGTTCATATGCAATTTAGGACGATATGGTTTCATAAAATCGAAGACAAGAATTTCAACCAACTGACTATAGAAAAGTAATGTATCAGTATTTGAGCGTGGAAAATACCAACGTATAGTTTTCAAAGGGAAAATAAGAAATGCTCAATGCATTGTATCTACTTACGTTTCATCGCATTCCATGACAATTTCTTTTCGATATTGTCTATTATTATATCATTTAAATAAAAGTAATAAGAGTATCGTAATGATAAAGGCATCATTTCCCCGCTCCGTTAATAAGAGGGCCCCATTTGTATGCGGCGGCGGCTGAAGGGTTCGGCAATCGCGACAGAGTTACATTGTCTTTGAATTTTTTTCGAACCTTAAAACTCGTTATAATTCAAGCCACGTGGCGACCGCTAATGAAAGACTTACTTAAGTAAGCGCCGTAGACTGGAATTAACAAGTTCGAAATACAATTTAGTCCTTAAACGAAGTTCATTTTGACGGCGGTAAAGTGGAAAAGTTTGCCCGTCTTCCTTTTTTAAGGGTATGAATGTAAAGTTTTTACGTCTTTTACGGAGGTGTAGTGGCTAAAAGGATTCAACCAAAGCCTCGTACGAATTTGCAAGGCGGGTTTTAATTCAACTAGTATGGGCGCCGTTTTACGATCGCTTTAATAAACGCGTTCCGTTGATACGTTTTTTTTTATTACCAGCGTTCGAAAGGTGATCCCGATAAAAGGTTTTTTAATGAGAACCAAAAAACTTGAGCGATCCGCGTTTTACGGAGGGAAATTTTGTTCAAATAAAAAAGCGATGGTTATAAATAAAGTCAGCGGGCGATGCTTCATGTTTTCATTTAGTCGAGTCGTTAAATAAATAATAGTAATTTGTGTAACAAGGCCGGTTGTAAAGCTCATCTGCGGGGCAATTAGGAAAAACTCGGTGTTGTTCCGGCCCGCGTCCGCGGACGTCTGATTGCTAATTTTGCGACAGAGTACGCTATTACCCGAGGCGGCCGACGCGAATGAAAAAATCTCGGATACTATTCGTCACAACACTAATCAGCCTTCCTTTTCTTTAACCAATTTGGCTGTTCTAGATTTAAAGAACGACTTGGGACAGGACTAAGGACATTTCGCTCTGAGACATTTCTTAACAAATAAACCAAAGGAGATACTACTTTTTGCAGTCAGTATAAAAGTTGGATAAATATATCCCATTTTAAATCGCGGCCGACGAGAATGTAAATAATCTCGGAGACTATTCGTCACAACACTAATCAGCCTTCCTTTTTAACCCCCGACGAAAAAAGAGGGGTGTTATAAGTTTAACATGTGTATCTGTGTATCTGTGTGTCTGTCTGTGGCATCGTAGCGCCCAAGCGGATGGACCAATTTAAGTGCGGTTTTTTTTAATCGAAAGACTTTTCCGTCGAGATGGTTCTTAGCTATGTTTGGTGGAAATAGGACCTGTAGTTTCCAAGATATTCAGCTTTAATTGGAACAAGTGACTAGATCTCAGCCAATATTGAAGTCAATACTTTGAAATATTGGCTTAATGTTAAGTTTTATTAGCATTTTCTATATCACTTACTAAATGAAGGTCCCATGATGACCAGGTAGTTGTTAATGGATCTCAGCCAATATTGAAGCTAAGGATTCCAAATTTTGGTTAAATGTTAAGTATTATTAGCATTTTCTATATCACTTACTAAATGAAGGTCTCATGATGACCAGGTAGTTGTGATTGGATCTCGGCCAATATTAAAGCCAAAAGATCAAAATTTTGGTAAAATGTTAAGATTTATTAGCATTTTCTATATGACTTACTAATTGAGGGTCTCATGATTACCAGGTAGTTGATAATGGATCTCAGCCAATATTGAAGCCAAGGATTCCAAATTTTGATAAAATGTTAAGTAGGTATTATTAGCATTTTCTATATCACTTACTAAATGAAGGGCTCATGATGACCAGGTAGTTGTTTACGGATCTCAGCCAATATTGAAGCTAAGGATTCCAAATTTTGGTTAAATGTTAAGTATTATTAGCATTTTCCATATCACTTACTAAATGACGGTCTCATGATGACCAGGTAGTTGTTAATGGATCTCAGCCAATACTGAAGCTAAGGATTTCAAATTTTCGACAATAATTGGGTACCTTGGAGCTGAAGATGGCCGAAGGAACTCCTAAACAGCACAGGATACTCGTCTGACTGTTCTTGATGAACAATTAACGTTTGTACAGTCGATAATAAAACCGAGTCTCAGAAAAACTTTTTTGACAAAAAAACTCATATTATAATTTCTGTCACAGTACTGGATTACGTTTCTAAGTTTCGCAATTCTGCTAAAGCTGAATTGTCATTAGGACTATTGAACAGGTTCCTTTGATTGAGGTCACAAATAGCAACACCCTGCAAAATTTTAACGCGACTAAAGGACACGTAAGCTTTAGCAAAAAGTACTCTCGCCTAAGTGAATAACAGCTTTTTAGGATTCTGTAGTCAACAAGGAACCCTTATAGTTTCACCATGTCCGTCCATCCGTCTGTCCGCAGCTTAGCTCAGAGTCAGAAATATATTGGTAGAATAAAATTTTAAAACTTTTTAATGTGTACCTTCCCTACACGTAAAAAAGTGGGGATGTAATTTTTTTTATCGGTTTATCCCATGGTGTGGGGTATAAGATGATTATGATTAAGTCTTTCAAAACTAAGTCAAGTTAGCACCAACTGCAGTTTTTATGGAGCTAAATAAGCCACCCGCTATATTTGGATCCTGTAGAATAGAAACCTGGTTCTGTTTTAGGCCATAAGTAGCAGGTTCTTTCGACTCATCCAGTGCATTTAAAGTATATATTTTGATTGTCTTGGCTAATAACTTCGTCATTTTGTCATTAGAAGCATTAACTAGATTGACTTTCACGATTTTTTCCCAGAATATAAGGCTATTGATATTAAATATATCCTAAAATCAATCTTAGACTGCTTTCGTTACCACTGGCTTGGGATTTTGTTGTACCTACATATAGTCAAGGATAAGCTTGCCGAAAGACTGGACACCCTGGACTTTAAACGGTGTAAAACAACAATTGTGTTAAAAGAAGAAAATTACGGGAAAAAACTTCTTCCGCCCCCTGCCGCTTACTGACCTTCGGATGCAGCCATACTAGGCTTCCGGCTTCCCAAAGTACAGAAAAAAAAAAAAAGAAAAAACTTCTGTTTGTTTAAAAAATATGAAATAAAAATAAAATTTAAAATTTAAAAAACCCCCGACATGACAACCTATAAAAAGAAAGAAATAAAATCTACAAAATGTGCCTTTACAATAAACAGTAGAAAAAGAATCCAAGGTTCGTTGCGTCGGGGGACCGCTAAGTAAATGAAATGCAATGTACTGAAAATCGTAAGTGGGAAGCCCAAAATTTTGCGTTAAAAAATATATTTCTTTTCATTTAGGTAAGTACTTAGCGGTCCCCCGAACGCAACGAAGCTTGGATTCTTTTTCTACTGTTCATTGTAAAGGCACATTTCGTAGATTTTATTTCTTTCTTTTTATGGGTTGTCATGTCGGGGGTTTTTTAAATTTTTAATTTTATTTTTATCGTTAACCAATTTGGCTGTTCTAGATTTAAACGACTTGGGACAGGACTAAGGACATTTCGCTATGAGACATTTCTTAACAAATAAACCAAAAAAGATACTTTTCGTAGTCAGTGAACATAACGCTAGTAAAATAAACATAAAAGTCAAACAAATATATCCCATATAACGGTTAATTCTATATTATTCGACGCTCAATTTATAATATTATATACCTACTCGTAATTCCTTTTAAAAGAGACAATATACCATTCTTCACTCTAATTATCAAAAATGTGATCATAACTCACACTCACATTATGAGGGATTTAACCCTCCGGCCGCGTGGTTCGACAGCGTTGTCCGACACTCGGACTACAAGGAATTTTATATTCCACTTAGTCCGACACTGAATAAGAATTCCTTGCAGTCCGAGTGTCGGACTAAGTGGAAAATAAGAATTCCTTACAGTCCGAGTGTCGGACTAAGTGGAAAATAAGAATTCCTTGTAGTCCGAGTGTCGAACTAAGTGGAATATAAAATTCCTTGTAGTCCGAGTGTCGGACAACGCTGTCGAACCACGCGGCCGGAGGGTTATTTAAGACTGTCTGACTTGTAAGGCTGAATTCATATTTTTATTTGAAGTGAATTCAGATTAAGTAACTTAAATTTAAAATACTGCACTTGGGGTAAATGCGACGTACATTCTGTTGGATTGTCCGACACTTTGCTGGCCCAGATTTGTAAGTTAGCGTGGATCATTGTTTTACTTGCGCTAACTCACAGCGACAACCAAGACTTGGATTAGCATTAGTTACACAAATATGCTCTTGCTTGACCATCCGGGTTTATCGACTGAAATTGTGTTAGATTGTGGGCAACTAAGTAAGTATAGACAGTCAAACAATTCATCGCTTTTCGATTCTAGTTCTTAAGTATTAAGGTGACAGTTAGCGTTCTTGGCTGAATGTACCTCCACAAACATTTCGATGTGCTATATTAAACGTGCTACTACACTATAATTACTTAGACTTAGGATTGCTAAAATAATTCAATTCACCTCATTATTGATGTAAGACGTTTTTTTTCGTAGTAGTTAAGTGGTATAGATCCCTCGGTGTACGAATCCGACTCGCACTTCACAGATTTTTTATGGAAAACTACTGCGAGGCCGCGAAAAGCGGGTCGCACGACTTCCAAACTTGGGAAATAAAGTACAGATGTTCTTTTGATATCGATCTGATCGCTTTTCGCGGCCTCGCGGTATATAGGGTCCCATAAAAAAAATCAGTGAAATGCGAGTCGGATTCTTAGACCGAGGGACCTAGACCACTATGTAAAAGCAAGCATAAACGTTTCAAAGTGAGCTAACTCATTGTAAACGTTTTTTCTCAAACATGCAATGAAATATTGTCTTTACGAGTACGTTCCTTATAATAGGCTCGGAAGTATCGCTTTTTGGGCGCAACAACTCGAGAGGACTGTAAAGGGATTTCATACTGCTTTTGACGCCTAGACCTGCAAAGTAACTTTTTTTTGGTTTCAACAACAAGGTCATTCACACAGCTAGCTGGTTTGACAAAAAGCAGGTTTTGTTTTTAAAGGTTGGTTGTTAGACTAAAATGTCCTATTTGTCAATTAATAAAATGTTGTTCTTTGAAGTATATTTTTTTATTTCATTGTATGTTTGAGAAAAGCACTATACATGCCTCGTCGTTAAAACGGATTCCCGGCCTCGTATCACTATCCGGCCTCGCTTGCACGCTCGCTCGGCCGTATATACCTACTTGGCCGGAAATCCTCATTTTCCCGGCCTCTGATGTAATGTACTATTGTAAAACATTAATTAGGCTAGATTAGTGTCACTTATATTTGTAAAATATAATAAATAATATTACGAATTTCAGATACCAATGGAAAATCTTCTTTTTATATTGACTAATACATTTTGTGTCGAGGTGAGGCAAATCTCCAAACGTTTAGAGCTCCGTTCTGCCGATGCCGTCATAGTTTTTGTATCACGGTTGTTTACTAGAACGGAAGACAGTCTTTTCGAATCATATTAAAACTTAAAATATCATTTTTACGAACATAATTGACAATTGACGAACATAACCTCGTAAGTCTATGACCGATATTTGCATTTTTGAATTTCAAAAATGTGAACTGCTAGGGAACTTACGAGGTGAAAAACTCCGTTTAAACGTTAATGTCATTGTACATGAATAAGTCCTTGGTATCTGTGCACTTGTACGTCCTTTAAATGACAGACAAAGGATAGAGGCTCAAGGGCTGCTTGTTACCCTTGGTTACAGAACCCCAAAATAAAGGCGCAAATCCCGTAAAGACATGGTGAATAGCTACGTGTGAGTGGCAGGAACAGTGGTTACAAAAAGGAGCCGTCTGTCTGCCGGCGGGATACCAGAGGACAATGAAAAACACTTTTGCGCCACAGCGCGTGAATGCAAAATAGGGTATCGCCGCGAACCACGCATAAATTTTTATTACACATGTAAAGATTTTATCGAGGGCCGCACTTGTTTATTAAATAAAGGAAGTTTGTGTCCAAGTGCGTCGCAGTTGCAAACATAAACCACTATGGACCGAACGCATAGGGAGCCCTCAATAACGTAACCATAACTCTCGTGAACTCGGAACTCTTGAATTTTTTATTGGTAAACCAAAATGTTACGGCCAAGTTGACTGTGTTTTGGTGCAAAAATATATCTGCAAATGCAACTAAATCATGTAGGGAGAAAAAAACCTTTGCCAGCGGTGCGCGGTGGGATATATACTTCACATATTAAAGATACAAAAACGAACTCATCTATCACAGAATAGTATAATGTTATATTTTAGTTTAGGTAGTTTCAAAACATGCCTTTTAGATTTATAAATGTAACTGTTCTGTGTTTGTTGGAGCTTCTTCCTGAGTACCTACAATTAATCGATATGTTTCATTGCACGATGTACCTAATTGATTACTCTAGTCATGAAAATGCATGGTTTTCGAAGGAGACTTAAGCCAACCATTTGCTATACGAGTAGGCAACGCGGAAAAACCGCTACGATTGGTCTTTAATTTGCATTTATACTGAAACGTCTGATGAATGCCAAATCGTAGAAAACCACCAGATAGGTAATAGCCTAAAAAACTCATTCAAATCGGACCATCCGTTTGGGAGCTGCGATGCCACAGACCGACACACAGATACACATAAACTCTTTTTTGTCGGGGGTTATAAATAAAGGCAGTTTGGGTAAACATATTGAAATGAGATTAGCGATGTACTGATGGTTATATCTAG
Organism: Apotomis capreana; assembly: GCA_947623375.1. Taxonomy (NCBI): domain Eukaryota; kingdom Metazoa; phylum Arthropoda; class Insecta; order Lepidoptera; family Tortricidae; genus Apotomis; species Apotomis capreana. Next base: position 10,605,105 of record OX392514.1, read on the forward strand.
ATACAGTGTTGAAATGTTTGTGTACCAATACGATACAAAATGGCCGGAATATCCACGTACAGGCGCTTAGTAGTACCGCGGCAGTCATCTATCGGAGTGCTCATCTGCAATTCTGATCGCCTGTGGCTTTCAATCAAATTAATTACTGCTCCTCCGTCCTAACCATGATAGTATAAAAGAATTTCGATGAAAAAACGTGACTGATCAAGCTAATTACATTCTGGACAGGCCCGCTTGCCTTAATAAAATTTTGTAACTTTTTCTTGAGCCTTTCTGTTCAACGTCATTTTATAACAAGGCGAGGAAAAACTCATTTTATTATGTTGAAGTATTTTATACTTATAGATAGAATTATGTTGATTGAGGTTTGAGGTTTTATTACAAAGTTTTGTAAATTTACTATTTGGAAAAAATACACCTAAACTTATAATTATAACCACATACCTAATGACTTTCAAAATAATAATCTAGTAAAAAAGTTAGTAAAGCATTTTGAATAGCAAATAATCAATAAAATAGATATAGGTACCAACCACTACATAGTAAGCAAAATAAATTCTAATAATTATATTTTTTTTGGGTTCAAATTGAGTAATTTTGTTGTATTAATTTGGCCACAAATAGTTTGCTTGTGTTACATGGTAAGAGACGAGAATAGTAGTTTATGTGACTGTACATAATTAAGGGTATTAAACACGAGTGTGGGTTTATGAAACGCGCCGAAGGCAAGTTACATACACTACTTTATCTAGCCACACATCATAGGCCTCCATGATGCATTCAGGAGTCTCACATTACGACAAATATTACCCGGTAATGGCGGTAAGCGGTAATGAAGTTTTCTGGCAGCTGTCATAGTTTTTTTAATTCAGAAACAAACTAGAGTTGGCCCCTAATTCTAATTTTAAAATATGGCTTCCATCAAAGTTAATGATGATTTCGCCAATTTCGAGTTTGCTCGTAGAGCATGCCGTTGTTCGGTGAGGTTTTGCTTTTTGTAAAGTGATAGCGATTTACAAAAAAACACGCGGACTATCGGGCCTTGACCCAGGAAGGGCTATGAACGCTTCAAGTTGAATTCTTCATTAGCTATTCACTCATACGTTAGATCACTGCACAATACGCTATCAATACTACACATTGAATAACAAAAATGAATAAATAACGAACAACAAAACTTAAACGCATGCGGCCATCTTAAGTCACGAACCGGAAGAGAGTTGGCCCCAACTATCATATCGTTCGATATCTTACTTACGTGAGACATTTGTCAAATTTGATGCAAATTGTCAATTAATTTCGAACTAAACGTCATCTCGACTGATATTAGAATAGAGGTCAAATCAAATTTCTTTGTTTTTCAAAGATGTTCGAAATTTGAATAAATAATATTATCGAAATCGATGTTATTATTTAGCAATAATAACATTTTCACAGATAAGAAATTTGTTCTAATAAAACAGTCTATTTTTATGGTGTTCATAATGTGCGGTTCTTGAAGGCATCATGGAGGGTTTATGATATTTGGATAGATAAAAGGAAATATCGCTGGTATTCCGCTTCCAAATATGACATGCTTCAGGGTAACAATGGTAACACGCTTTAAAATTCATGAGTAAACTTATCAGAGTAAGTAAATGAGGGTGCGACGAGACACTTTGACAGCTGACTGGCTGAAGTAATTGCATAGCGATTAGAGCTGTATGAATAGTTCGCGGGTGGCGTGAGTGACGTGCACTAATGAAATCAATGTTCGCTGCCAACCGACAATTCGATATTAAGACAAACGACTTATGTCGGTCGGTCACGATGATGTGGGTGATGATGATGCGATCAAATGATGGCATTCCGATCTTGGGGCCGCAACCGGCGATCGCGACTCACTGCTTTCTAAAGGTAAACTAGCATTCGTGTCTTAGCGACCAGGACATGTGACCTCGACCCACTCTACCCCATTCTCTGCTTCTTCCACTTCTCTACCCCACTTCAGACCTGTACAAAAATGTAAAGTTCTAACAGTTCGGCAACTCTTCATCTTACATGTCATATAGAGAAAACACTCGATGTTGACTTATGATCCTCGTAATTTGACAAATAAGCGCCGCAAAAAAGACTTGATCTGTCCGCTCATAAAATTTAACAAACGGTTTGCCCAAAGATTCTTTTGCTTCCTTGGAAGTTTTCTATATAATAAAGCCGACAGTGAAGTTTCTATTTACTCCAAAACAAAAACATCCTCAAAGAAGTGTATCACGGAATGGTTGCTCAGTCTCGATTATAATATAACAACACCGAAAAACTGATGATCCCAATTTCATAATGGCATATTTATTTATAGTACTAATTTTTTCACTCGTAGGTATTTATTTATTTATATAATATATCTATCTTTCTATCTATATATGTATTTATATATATAAAAAAACAACTGATTTGAGAACATAAATTAAAAATATACATACTAAAACTTAAAATTAAAAAGAATCTATCTCTCTATTTATTTGTAAATCTATTTATTCCGTCATTCTTTTTATATATTTTTTTAAGTAAGGCATGTTTGATTGTACTCTAAATAATTCATTGTTATTACATAGTAAGTTATTAAAAGTGTATTCCTTTCCTAAAAATGCTGCTATAGATATCTGAGGTGAGGAGACCTGGTGACCTGACATACAGGTTTTGCCTAGTTCGGGCACCAGTACCTATCCATCGCACAAGTTATATACCTACTCATATCAGGTCATTAATATTATGTTTTGTTAATCTAGTTACTGTTAACTGTTACTACTAATATTGTTAATCCAGTTACTGTTAACTGTTACTACTAATATTGTACAAACTACTTGTATACATTGTGGTGGAGACAATAAATACCTACTTTTTTCATTTTCATTTTTCACTGTTTTGTATGGATTGTTGATCCGAATGTTATCAGTCGCCTACCAACGGGTATCGTTTAATCGCAAGGAGGACGCGGTCGTATGTCGGATGTCGCTAAGAACCGAATGCTGCCTCTATGCAACTGCGACGAACGTGTTACATTTACATGTTGCGTAGTAGTCCATTAGGAGCAGTGGACAACAGTTTGCTCGCTGATCTCGGTTGCCGGTGTAATATGTTTTAAGGAAGTTTATATGAGTAAATGCGGTGAGACACTGGCTGGCTGAAGAATTTGAATAGCGATTAGAGATGTTTTTTTTTGGGGATTTTATGTCTTGACAGCTAAGGCTTATACAAAAGTTACTTTAGAGCTGTATGAATAGTTCGTGGGTGGCGTGAGGAACGCGCACTAATTAAATCAATGTTGACTCCGTACCAAACTTTTTTAGATCACGGCACATTTACATGTTAATTAAGTATTTTATCGGCACCCTGTCTAGTCAAAACATTATTGCAGTTGCCCGGGAAAAAGAAACAGAGAAAGATCTGATCTTTTTCAACACTTAAGTTTAGAATAAATACGCCTAGAACGAGAGTGTTCATAGAACAGATTTGCGAAAGATGAAGCCGGTTTTGGTTTTATGTGTGCGTGTCTACGACACGACATGTCATAGAGACGTTTTGCTTGAGACATTGACGATGTGACAGATGTCATTGACAGAGTGACGGGCCGTGGCTTACCAAACCCACAGAATAAAGACATTACTGGCTTCACTTTCAAGGGCCGACTAGGTTTCTAGGCGTATTTATTCTAAGACAGTAAGGAATCTTCAGATGACCTACTTATGTCAGTCAGTCGGTTACAATGAGGTGAACGAATATGCGCTTTTATGAAATGAGTGTTGCAAGCTGTAATCCATAAATATAGATATTTGAGTCATGTTATTACAGCGGCTATAATTATAGGTACTGACCATTGGCTTAATAGTCTCTTTCTGACTTGATTAGAATATTTATTTTTATTCTGGTCCATTGGGGATACTTTGTAACGTTACACGTACATAGATATATATTGTTTAAAAATAGTTTCAATTAAAAAAAAAAAACAGACTAAAAATAATTATAATCATACATATTTAATTTATAGTTTTACTTCATAATCAGCCTGGTTAAATAATTTAATACACATTCAACATTAACATTAACATAATAATAGGAAACAATATTGAATATAAAACATTAAAAGTAAACGATACGGAACACTCCTGCGCTCGACGATACCGTTAGGGTAAGGTACCAGCTGCGCGTCGCCTGGCTATCCCCGCCAGCGGCGTCTCGCCTGCCATACCCCGCTAGACCGTCTTAAGGGCAACAGCTTGTTGGTGCGTACACGGGCTCCGCTCCGTGTCGTCTATCGCGCTTGCAAATTATTATATTTGAAACTTATATTTACTCGTTAAGTAAATACATCAAAATACGTAGCGGCAGTGGTCACCTGTTTCCCTATTCTTGCGTGTTAAGCATAATCGTAGAAGTGTACATAAAACTTTACTTCGCCTCGCACCCCGAAAGGGTAAGTTGTTGAGCTACTCGTATTACCTAGTCTTAAGTATTAGTGGCTAAACTGTGCTTGTACCATAACCCTTGTGTTGATTTCATTGTATATTCATCTTAGTGCATCATCATAATGTTTAAAGTACCTATCGCCCACGCCGGCCGCTTGTGCCGATTTACCGTTATAACATGGCGTCGCCTACATTTTGCCTATGATGATTTCACTCGCTAGTACTTATTATATGCTCATTATCGCAAGTTTAAGCCCTTCGTTATAATAAAGTTAAAGTAATTAAAATGAGAATTAATTCATAATATTATGTTTAGGTATTTTTCTGTAAATGCTAATTTGATATTTTACTACGCATTGCCTGCGCTGTACTTCTTTCGCATTCTGCTTATTCCTTCTGCACTCTGTAACTCCGTTCTGATTATGAACACCCACCAGCTACTTTCTTTTGCTCCCCCTGGCTAGCTTAGCAACATCACCGAGGTTCATAATCAGCGGAGCACAAAAGAAATATTAGTACATGTTCTAATAAAGGCCGTTGTCTACAGGGTGCGACTTGGAGAAAAGCGTTTTTTTTTAATTAACACGACGTGTCGACACATCCGGCAAATGGTTGCCAGGACATTGAGCCGGCCCACAACAGCACCGACGCACACGGCATTACCCCGGGGTTCCAGAACGTAGTTCCACGGACCGGCACAACTGACCTCGCCACCACCAGGGGAGTACCGGCCTGCGTTGCGATACCAGACGGGCTAAAGTTAATCCACGACCTTTTTATTTAATAATTAAATAATTTTTTATTTTGTGATTGACAATCGTTGTTTTCTTTTCAAAACGCCGACGGTCACACTGGCGCCTATAACGTGGTAGATAAAAAGGTCTGGTATCGCTTCGTAGAAGTAGTTGGTGTTTTGTTGTTTTTGTGTTTGTAAAACGTTTTATGCTTTTAATTCTTGGTTGCATATCAACTAAAGTGTACAATTATTGTGTAGTCCATTTTATTTTAATGAATTGAATGCTTAAATTGTTAATTGTTAATTTTAAAATTTTAATGAATTATTGTAATTTTTTTTTATTTATTGAATTGTGAATTTTTTAATTATTATTTTAATTATTTATAAATTTTATTAATTAACTTATTTATTTTAATGTAATTCAGCTCAGGTGCAAAATTTCGCTGCACTCTGTATTTATTGTTGCATACTTGTGGTGAACTCTAGTACAGTCGAGTCGCACAAGTGTAACTTAAAATAATATTTTATTTTTTACAAATTTTTGTTATTTCTTTTAATTATTGACATCGTACACTTTAGTTGATTTTTTTTTTTTTATTTTGTTGTGCTTTTGCACTGCTTCCTAATTTTTTTTTTTTGGTGGCAGTTTTATTTTTTTTTGTTACTAAGCCAATCAATCATTTTCATCTACTAAGCCAATCAATCTAGTCAACCATAACGTTGCAGCTTCATTTGATTGTGACAGAACGGAGTAGATTAAGTTTATCTCAACACTTACCCATTCGCGGTTTTTAAGTCAGATCAGTTTTTTTTTGTTTTTATTTATTAACAAGTAGTATGGCTTATCCAATAAAATTTTTATCCTTGCAAAAAGCAGAATTAGAATACGAGGTTTCTATTCGAGGTGCCACTCCCGGGGCTACTGTTCAATTATTACGCGCTCAAATAGCTAAATTGGGACCACAGTTTCCTTCGGAAGATATACTCGAGAGTTCACTTTCGATCAGTGAGGATCTTAAGGGTGTTAGTGATGCCCTTACTAAGCTGAGAACGTATCTCGAGGCACCTCACGAGAAAAATACATTGTTACGCGCTCAAAATCTCTTAAATCATCTCCACCACCGGTTAAATCGGATTGTTGTTGATAATGCCACGGAGCAGGTTTTTGAATCTTGTATTACGGAGTACAATGCCCTTTCGGACCGTTACCACTCTTTAAAGGATAATGCATCTGAAAATTTTTCAACATCGGTTTCTGCTGAGCCGCAAGCTGTGGCCTCACCATTTAGTATTAATGTTAGCTGCGATCGTGGTATGGCTGGCGAGCTCACTAGACTGAGGTTTGACGGGAAGTCGTGCGTTCGTGCTTTCATTCAACGTATCTCAGAGTTTAAGAAATCAAGGAATATCTCTGAAGCAAAATTACTTTCCTATTCTACTGAAATATTTACCGGCGATGCGTTGCACTGGTACCGTGCCGTTCAGGACCAGTTGTCGGGCTGGAGTGATTTAGTAAGTCGCCTCAAAAATGATTTTGATCAGGCTGATTATGACTATAGGCTTTTGGCGGAGATTCGTTCAAGAACGCAGGGTGAGACGGAAAACATTACAATCTACTTATCTATAATGACTGGCCTGTTTTCGCGTTTATCAAAAGATTTGTCTGAAGAGGACAAACTCGAGATCATTTTTCATAATATCCGTCCGTGTTATGCAAGTACGCTGGCTTCTGTCACCAAAGTTCCTGATCTTAACACTCTACGCTCATTATGCCGTAACTATGAAAGTATCCAGGCTCGTCTAGCTGGTTTTCATGAACCACCCAAGGTTACTTCGGAGACATTGGCTCCCGAGTTTGCATATGTTGGCCAGGCCTCGTCAAAATTTAATCATAGTTTTGGGAAGAATTACAATAATAATTATCCCAATAAAAATAAAAATGGTAACTCTAATTCTGCTAACAAGGGTTATACAAAGCATAACAATTACGTTCATGCAATACAGGGATCAGGGAACAAATCATTTTATTGTCCTAGGTGTCGTAGTAACACCCACAATTTACGCCAATGTAGGGCAAATAAGGACAAAATATTTTGTTTTGTTTGCGGCCACGAAGGTGTCAAGACTCCTGACTGCCCGAATTGTGGTAAAAATAAACCGAGTACTTCAAAAAACTAGTTACTCAGCAGAATTGTAGCAATAACCAACAGGTACCAAGGTTAGATAGAGAGGACTGGGAAAATTGGCTCCAGACCATCAATATTTTTTTTAATTCATATAAGATCGATACAATTCTGCTGAATAAACCATTAGGTGATTCTAGACCCTACGCTCAAATTCAAATAAATGATTTGCGAATATTTGGACTTTTAGATTCCGGTTCTGCTGTAACCATAGTGGGAAATCGACTTCATAAGAGGTTAGAAGAACATGGTTTGCATTTACATAGGGATGATGTTATTAATGTTACTGCTGCGGGTGGTCAAACTTTAGCAAGCATTGGCTACGTATATTTGCCAATCAATTTTGAAGCGGATTATCATGTTATTAAAGCTCATGTTGTCCCGGATATTAATATTGATCTTGTGTTAGGTATTGACTTTTGGCGTGATTTCAAAATTTTTCCTAGTCACCTCACGAGCATTACTTTCTCTGGTGAGTCAGTGTTGAACGCTAGTTTAGGCATTGATCGTCCATCTGTTATCCAGGCGTATGACCATTTAAATGAGTCGGAAAAGGCCATAGCTGACAATGTCATTTCACAATTTAGTGATATCTCGGCGGAACGGAAGGGGTTAGGTGAGACGAGTTTAGTCACTCATCGCATTGATACCGGAGATGCAGAGCCGGTTCGTCAGAGGTATTATCGATTGTCCCCCGAGAAACAGCGCATTCTCGCTGAACAGGTAGATGAAATGTTGTCCCTCGACGTTATTGAACATTGCGAAAGTGCTTGGCAATCACCCGTGCTTATTGTTAATAAAAAGAATGGTCAGCCTCGATTTTGCTTGGATAGCCGCAAGCTCAATTCAATTACTAAACGCGACGCTTACAATCTTCCGTACATCTCAGAGATCTTGGATAATCTTCGCGATGCTCGTTATTTGACAAGCATCGATTTATCTAAGGCCTTTTGGCAAATCCCAATAGCTCCGGAAGATCGTGACAAGACTGCTTTCTACGTGCCGAACCGGGGAACGCTACGCTTTAAGCGTACAGCTTTTGGTTTGACTAACGCTCCGGCGACTCAACAGCGGTTGGTAGATTTATTGTTTAGGGAATTCGATCTAAAAGTCTTCGCGTACCTGGACGACATAATTATCGCCACGAATGATTTCGATTCCCATGTTTCCACATTACTTCGCGTGTTGGATAAGCTAAGACGAGCAAACCTAACGATAAATCTGGAGAAATGTCAGTTTTTTCGTAGTCAATTAAAGTATTTGGGTTATGTCGTTGATAGTTGTGGTCGACGTACCGATCCTGAGAAGGTTCAAGCTATCCTCAATTACCCGACACCTTCTTGTCGGAAGGACGTCAAGCGCTTTCTTGGGACTGCTACCTGGTATCGTCGTTTCGTACCCAATTTCAGCACTGTAGCGGCACCCTTAAATAAACTGACTTCGAATAAAAAAGGGGGACCTCCTTTTATCTGGTCCGCTGACGCTGAGCTGGCATTCCAAAGGCTTAAGGAGTGTTTAGTATCCGCTCCAGTTCTTTCCTGCCCTGACTACGACAAGCCGTTTGAGGTGCATACGGACGCCAGTAATTACGGCGTGGGTGCTATGTTAACTCAAACTGTAGACGGTAAGGAGCACCCCATTGCCTATATGAGCAAGTCCTTGTCAGCAGCAGAAAAGAACTACAGCATAACGGAGCGGGAGACCTTGGCCGTGGTCACGGCACTGGAACACTGGCGTTGTTACCTGGAGAATGGGAAGCCATTCATTGTGTACACGGATCACAGTGCGTTAAAATGGTTCCTATCTCTGAAGAATCCAACCGGTAGGTTAGCTCGCTGGGGTGTGAGACTGTCCTCGTTTAACCTCGAATTTAAACATCGAAAAGGAGTAGATAACATCATACCGAATGCCCTTTCCAGAGCCGTTCCGATCTCCTCAATAAGCACGTCAGGCTCAAGCTTAGTAACAACAGACGCTTGGTACAAGAACATATACAATTCTTGTCTTTCCAAACCACAGACGTTTTCTAACTACATTATCAAGGACAATAAGCTGTTTAGGCGTGCGAATATTAAAAATTCACTTACAACCGAATTTTTGTGGAAGGAGGTTGTACCAAATGAGTTACGAGAACAGGTAATCAGCGAAAATCACTCTGTTCCTGAAGCCGGACATCTTGGTATATTTAAAACTCACCATCGTATTGCTTTACGTTACTACTGGCCCGGTATGCATCAGGATGTAGTGAAGTTCGTTGGTTCCTGCGAAAAGTGCTTGGCTTATAAAGCTCAAAATCACCAAACTTTGGGCGAGATGGGTCGCCCCAAACAATGCTCCAGGCCATACCAAATGGTATCTATTGATCTCATGGGCCCTCTGCCTACAACCAGGAAACACAATACTTATATATTTGTCATCACCTGCTGTTTTTCAAAATTTTGCCACATTTTTCCAATTAAGAATGCCACTGCTAGTGCAGTCACGAAAATTCTAGAGGACTCTCTTTTCCTCACTCATGGGGTTCCACAAACTATATTTTTGGACAACGGCAGCCAGTTCATAAGCGGTGTCACCGCATCACTTTTCCAGCGATATAAGGTTCCAAATGTTTTCTTCACACCAAAATATACGCCGCAAATCAATCTTGTTGAGCGGTACAACAGAACCATCATAACGTGTCTTTCAACTTTCGTCGAGGACGATCATCGTAGTTGGGATACATTTATACCACAGGTGCAGTTTGCAATCAACAACTCTGTTAATGAGGCAACTGGGTTCACTCCTTCATTCCTGGTTTATGGTAGGGAACTTGTTCCTTGTGGATCTCATTACTTGGATACTGATTTGGGCACCGAAGTGTTGTTCCTTCCTCGAGATATCTACGCTGAAAACTTAGGCTGCCTGAGCGAAGTGTTCAACACTGTTCAAACCAGATTATGGCAAGCTCACATAAAAAATACATCTCACTACAACCTTCGGCGCAAACCGACAGAGTTCAATGTGGGTGATATTGTTATGAAGCGCGCCTACGTCTTGAGTAACAAGGATAATTTCTTTAGCAAAAAGCTAGCTCCGAAATTTATTAAATGCCTCGTTATAGACAAGAAGTCTCCCCTTGTTTACGTCCTGGCCGATATGTCTGGTAAAAATATAGGTACCTGGCATATTAAAGATATAAAGTTAATGGGTCATAGTGAACATAGTAATTAATTACATATTATAAGTATACGATACTTAGATAGGTAGACGTGTCATATGAACGTGATATTATCCTCGAGGTCACAGGTATCATCATTAATGCACATAGCATTCGTATGGATGATTAGTTTATATAAACTAGTCATCTTACCAATTGTTAGGATATGCCAATAGCCAGAAGGTAGCTATTGTCATTTGGTTACATGTATGAAGTATGTTAGGGAAGTTCGAAAGGAAACTGCGAATGCATACGTTGATAGTGCGGATTTAATTCCTTAGAGTAATTAAATCCATTAGTGGCGTGCGCGGGTAATGTAACGTTACACATACATAGATATATATTGTTTAAAAATAGTTTCAATTAAAAAAAAAAACAGACTAAAAATAATTATAATCATACATATTTAATTTATAGTTTTACTTCATAATCAGCCTGGTTAAATAATTTAATACACATTCAACATTAACATTAACATAATAATAGGAAACAATATTGAATATAAAACATTAAAAGTAAACGATACGGAACACTCCTGCGCTCGACGATACCGTTAGGGTAAGGTACCAGCTGCGCGTCGCCTGGCTATCCCCGCCAGCGGCGTCTCGCCTGCCATACCCCGCTAGACCGTCTTAAGGGCAACAGCTTGTTGGTGCGTACACGGGCTCCGCTCCGTGTCGTCTATCGCGCTTGCAAATTATTATATTTGAAACTTATATTTACTCGTTAAGTAAATACATCAAAATACGTAGCGGCAGTGGTCACCTGTTTCCCTATTCTTGCGTGTTAAGCATAATCGTAGAAGTGTACATAAAACTTTACTTCGCCTCGCACCCCGAAAGGGTAAGTTGTTGAGCTACTCGTATTACCTAGTCTTAAGTATTAGTGGCTAAACTGTGCTTGTACCATAACCCTTGTGTTGATTTCATTGTATATTCATCTTAGTGCATCATCATAATGTTTAAAGTACCTATCGCCCACGCCGGCCGCTTGTGCCGATTTACCGTTATAACATGGCGTCGCCTACATTTTGCCTATGATGATTTCACTCGCTAGTACTTATTATATGCTCATTATCGCAAGTTTAAGCCCTTCGTTATAATAAAGTTAAAGTAATTAAAATGAGAATTAATTCATAATATTTTGTTTAGGTATTTTTCTGTAAATGCTAATTTGATATTTTACTACGCATTGCCTGCGCTGTACTTCTTTCGCATTCTGCTTATTCCTTCTGCACTCTGTAACTCCGTTCTGATTATGAACACCCACCAGCTACTTTCTTTTGCTCCCCCTGGCTAGCTTAGCAACATCACCGAGGTTCATAATCAGCGGAGCACAAAAGAAATATTAGTACATGTTCTAATAAAGGCCGTTGTCTACAGGGTGCGACTTGGAGAAAAGCGTTTTTTTTTAATTAACACGACGTGTCGACACATCCGGCAAATGGTTGCCAGGACATTGAGCCGGCCCACAACAGCACCGACGCACACGGCATTACCCCGGGGTTCCAGAACGTAGTTCCACGGACCGGCACAACTGACCTCGCCACCACCAGGGGAGTACCGGCCTGCGTTGCGATACCAGACGGGCTAAAGTTAATCCACGACCTTTTTATTTAATAATTAAATAATTTTTTATTTTGTGATTGACAATCGTTGTTTTCTTTTCAAAACGCCGACGGTCACAACTTTACACCTCCAAAATGATTTTGGAGACCGTTTATATCTCCAAATGTAAGCGATAATCTTTCGAAAACATTATTTTACAAATGTCATTAGATATTTAAACCCAGGGCTTATCCATAATCCACAGGTAATAAAACATTGAGATGTAGTCAATAATTTGCCTCAGTGCCTGTGGGACTGAAGCTCTCTGCCGCCCACTGACGTTTAAAATTGAAATTCCTTCGTCCCAACCGAAGAGGTGGGTAAATCGAAGGAAATTTTGAAATAATGATGTTGCTTTCACACTAGAAACGTATATATATATTTAGTTTAATCAATGTGCCTTTTATAAATCGTCTCCCATTCGTATATTTAAATACTTACCTATAGGTTTCCCTTTAGAGTAAAATTGTTTAGAACTAGTATTATTAATTACTACTTTTTTACCACGCTAATATTCCCCTTTTATAATACATTGTGAAAACAAACTAAGCAAAAATTTGGATTAATAAAAATAAAATGCACCTTACATCTAGTGTAAATATATTTTTTACGAAAACTGACGATATCGTACAAGACAATTTTTCAGTCCTAAGTAGGTAAGCATTATTTAATTCGTAAATTGGTAACCGAATACGAAGAAACCGTAGCCGCAAATAAAGACTTGCTAAGTAGGTACTTACCAATTAATTTATTACTTAACCTCAACTCCATTTACTTACGTAAAATACGAACGACTTTAAGCCACATTCCATTTCGACATTTACATCGGCCTAATAGCATCTATACGTCCAGGGTAGGGTTGTCAAATGTTTGCTAAAGCAAGAAATGAATGAATGAATGAAATCATTTATTTCAGGCAACTGTACCCCATACATATTATGTACGTTAACTCTAACATACATTCGATATGTATGTTAGAGTTAACATATTATAAAATAGGTAACAAACATGTAACAAAACTAGGTCACATTTTTTAAACGGCAATGTGTTACGCGAGCTCGAGGTGTCAACCTCTATTTGTGGGAGAAGGGATATATCTTCCTATCCCCTCATACCAATGTTGTTGAATAAATATTGGCACAATCGTAAATTATGAAAGAAAAATGTAATGTGAATGCCGCACGGCGTGGAATGGAAAGTGACAGGTAGTATTTGCCGCGCGACAAACAGTCGCGTGCCACAGTTGTACCTACCATAGGTGCTGCTTGACTTCAATATACGTGCGTAGATCGCGAATAATTACTTACATTAAATTAATTACGTCCTAATTGCTTAAACAATTGATATTCATTGATCTGGTTTAAACAATTGACGTATTTTTGTATTTGTAATTACGACATATTTTTGAAATCTGCAATCAGGTATCATTTATGTTATAAACCGAATTCAAACCATCGATTTCTTAAAAATCCTGTCACCAGATCTGGACCTGAAATGGGGCCAACTAAAATACATGTTATAATCGGTCAACCGCTTTTGAGTAATCGCGGACATAATAATAACAAATATCCGGAAGAATCGAGCCACCTTCTTTTTTAAGATCGGTTAATAAAAAAAATCATAAAATTCACCTTTTAGACTCAACCGTCGTCCTGTATAAAATTGTTATCTGGCAACCCTGATCCTGAGTAGGTGCCGGCGCCGGCTTGAGCGAGGGTTGACAGTCGAGAGTGTTTGCTCTGCACCCATCAACGTCCGATGGGATAATGGCAGCGCAATACTCCCGAACAGACGAGATTTCGTTCCGATCTAGCTTAATGAATTTCCTAGATAAGTATTGCGGATTAAATCCTGCAATACCGATAGGATTACCTACCGAGAGATATCTGAGCTTAATGACTTGCCAGTCAGTAGACAAAGAGGGCACAACGGAGTATTAACGTTGTAGAATCACTTTTTAAGTTCATAATCTCAATCTCAAGGCACGGAAAACGCTGGGGAAATAAAATACCAATTTTCACCTCAAAGAACGTGTGTGAAGCCAATTCGAAAGCTATCTCGGGGAAATATTTTGATATTTCTTAAACACTAGACAGGTAGGGTTTAGCGTCACGTAGACGCCGGGACGATTTCAATTTCGCAGCAAGCTCCGACCATATTGATGACGGTCCCTGGGGACTGGATGTAAGATACACGACTCGAATGCCCGACAACTATTTAACTCCGAAATGAAATAGTTGCGCACTTGATGATAACTTTGGGACGATGTTACAGGTAGTCAGTTAGGTACTCGTGCAGAAATAAATTCAATATTAAAGGAAATGTTTAGTGCTAGAGAAGGTTATTTCATAGACACACGATGCATTTTTGATATAAAATGAAGCGGAACCCTTATTTTCAGTTGGGAAACATAATGATTGAATTAGTTATTTATTTGTGGATGTTAATGTTAAGTACATTCATGTATGTCGCTCCCGATCACGGGACGATAGTGTCCCAGACCTTTGGGAGGCGTGCGCGGAGCCGAAACCAACGCGTAGACGCCCTTTCGACAATTTAATGAAATGTAATGTGTACATCGAGGGGATGCTGTCCCTATCTGTGTCATGGGACGCACACAGAGACAGCACCCGCTTGGTGCAAGAACTATCTATGGATCTATGGAATCTAAATATAAATTGGGCTATGGACATGAAATGGAGGACTGGATAATTTGGGCTATGGATTGAGACAATCGGGTGTCTACCAGGAAAAAGTCTCATGTGTAATAACACTGGCAGACGATGACTCGTCTCCCGCTAGTTGGGCCCCCATAAATAGCGACACATATATTGGCCTAAGGGCAACACCGGTGCCGAAGGCTAAAGGCGGAGAGGTGTAATACTGGGCTTTAAACCGAAGCCAACTAAACCCCTTACGTTTCCACATCCACCCCCGAGCCGCAACTCTCGCGACTTCACTCTGGCCGGCCGGTTAAGGCAAGACAGAGGCGGAGGCCCCGACCCATCACCCCCGTCAGGATCCCCCAGGAGCACTCAGGTACGTGGGGTCGCTACCTCCCAACCTGCGGTGACTGACTGCGCTGGTAATACCAGATGGGGTCGTCACATCCCTACGCCATAAGTACATTTATTATTATGTTTTACTTGACACATTCAATTGTTACATTCGGCGTGCACGCGTCACTTTCACTAATAAAACAATATTATATTTACAACATGTACCTATTAGTTTCTTGGTCAGATTTAAAAACGATTTCCAGCTCCAGCTAACGAAATGAGAAGTAGACCTTCTTGTTAGAATTTAGGTACATGTCAAATTACAACAATTTTATTATTAAACTCCCACTCCGAGCTCCAGTTTTATAAAATTAAATGAGCATTCATTTCACAGAAAATTTAAAAAGTAAAGTCCACCTGAAATGCACAATGGCCGCAAGTAGTGATTTAAAGTGTCCCCTTTATGTAAGCCGGCTTATTTGAGAAGCATCTAAATGCAAGGGCAGGTCGTCATTCGCAGGGGGTTTGGAGCTTGCCGAGTTGCCGTTGAGCATTTATTGCCGAGTTCTCGTATTTTTATAGACATGTTGTAGCTACACGTGTATAGGTTTTTATGTGTTGTTATATAAAATACCTTCTAAAGAGTCAGACTAATACGTTCGTATTGTTTTTATTAACGAATTTAATTTTTACAGAAATAATAGATTGTAAATTATTGGAAACTCCCCAACTAGCAAAATTTTATCTTACAAATATCCTAAGACCAAATTTTCTTTGCTCTTACAGTACACTTTCAAACGTTTTTAAGTGTGGAATTGGGCGCACTTTATAAGAGCATTTCTGCTTATAGTTGTTGTATAATGGTCTTATTAAGTGTGTTTTTAATCCTAAGATCATCTTGCTAATGCTGTTGTAAGAAAAAATAGACTTACAAGTATCTTACAGTGGCATGCTGTAAGATTAATAAGTCTTTGAGTACTCTTACTAATGCCGTTGTAAGTGATTATCCCCTTATATTCCTCTCTGTGATCTCATTGTAAGAGTATTTAGCACAACCTATCGAAGAGGCCAGAAAACGTTTTCGGATAAAGTGAAATATAAAAAAATATAAAAACCCAGGTAAGTCTATATTTTTATATGTACTCTTAGTAATGCTTAATGTTATTTCTTTGACTGCAATTTATCTTGGTATTATATTGATGAACAACTTGCGAAGTACATTTCCTCGATAGTTTTGTAATATTATTAACAATATTTTCACGGGCCCTTCTGGAATGTCTCTAAAATATTAAATATTTGTTAAATTATTTGTGAAATTGAAATGTGTTTCAATAAATGACACTGTACTAGGTCGATGCAGAGTCAGCCATCGGCTAAGCTTGCACCATAGATTGGAGCGGAGTTTTTTTTTTTTTTTTCGAAATTTTCTCTTCGTCACGACCTAGCGAAATTTAATTTGTGCATTTTAAAACAAAAATTTCTAAAATCGGTTGAGAACTCGCTGAGATCTGCGCATTGTTACAAAGTCCATTCGAGTCGATCCATGGGAGCTTCGCTCGCTTCGCTCGCTCCGCTCCAAAAAACAATTAAAAGTACAATTACTCTTGTTTAAGATGCATGTAAGGCTGATATTTCTTATTTAACTCTCGTTAAGTCAATGTTAAGCCTTTCGCTCTTGTTAAAAACTTATCTGAGGCTATCTACCTGTGGACATGGTGGCCATGTTAATGATTTTAGGGTTCCTTATGAAATTACTGTCAAGATTGACATGTGTAGTATTCATTAGTTGAAGTTGAAGAGAATGGAAATTTAATTCCTTGTTTTAGAGTCGCAGTTATAAAGTTGTGTCACTATCCGCATCATTACTTGAATAATCTGTCTGATTTTCGTCGTCAGGACTACTGTAATTTTTAGTTGTACGGAACCATCAAACAAATCGCTAGTTTCAACGTTGGATCTTGTCAAGACTTGTAAAGACTCTGGCTTTTGTACTAATTCAGCCAATCTTTTATTAATTTTCTTCGATATTCTCCACTTCTTTTGAATCGTTTCCATTTACGTAAATATTTTTTTATGAAATGATCTCGGCAAAATAAATTTAGGTTATATCAGCCATGCGATACTCTTAATAAAGACTGCAAAAGGTTCTTGTAAGGTACATTGATCTAATAAAAGACTTATAACATGCTCCTACTCTTACATCTGGCTTAGACAAGACCAAATACACTTTTAATTGGTTGGTTTTAAAGAAGTTGTATACAAGGCTTTAGTAAGAGCAAGAAGTCTGATAAAACACTTACTGCAGACTCAACTAAGAAAGAACTGACTTCTAAGGTGCTTTACTAAGTGTAAATAATGATCGAGACCATTTAGTCTTATGAAATGCACTTGTAAAACCTAAGTTCTGATAAATATTTTAGAATAATTTCTTATAGAAGTCTACCAGATTACGTAATAAGTTTAAATAGTCTCAAGACCAATTAGGCTTATAAAATGCACTTGTAAAACCTTTGTTCTGATAAATATTTTATAAGAATTTCTTATAAACGTCTACAAGAGTACTTAATAAGTTAAAATTACTCAAGACTAATTAGTCTTATAAAATTCACTTGTAAAACCTTGTTCTGATAAATGTTTTAGAAGAACTTCTTATAGACGTCTACCAGATTACGTAATAAGTATAAATATTCTCAAGACCAATTAGGCTTATAAAATGCACTTGTAAAACCTTTGTTCTGATAAATATTTTATAAGAATTTCTTATATACTTCTGTGATAAGTATTATGTCGTGTGTGTGTGTCTACAAGAGTGTTTAATAAGTTTAAATGTTCTCAAGACCAAATAGTCTTATAAAATGCACTTGTAAGATATACCTTCTTAGTCAGGATATATATAAACCTTTTATAATGTCTTAGTTCTTATAAAGGCATGTTTATACAGCAATTTTGCTAGTTGGGTCGATGATAAGGTCTGCCATTTTTCTAAGTCTGTAAGCAAACCGTAAATAATAATCTTACTCAGATTTAGCGTATTCCTATGTAGGTCGAGACCTAGTGTAAGGAGTGTATTAATAAGGAATAGTAGTATATTTCAATTTATAATTTACAACAACAAACTTTTCACCATACGATTGATTAAATAAATATATAATTTCCACTTTATTGCTTTGCAGTAAATCACTTTCAAACATCTTTCAAACGTTATTATTTAGTTACTACTGAAATAGACTCCCGATAGCGATCTGAGGAGCTTCCAATCCTTGCAAATACGTGTCGTGCAGGAATGTAGCCTATTGGTTTGTGATCACAGCGGCGCCCGTCAAACGATACGGATATTGCTATGCAAACGAATCTCCACAAGCGTTTAGGTACCACTCGATACAAAAAGGGAAAACAATGGGTGTTTTCGACGCGCGATGTGGATCTACAGTTTGCTACTATTTGGGTTTAGCGTTGATCCTACACAGTGATGGACGGGGAATTGCCAGAATATTCCGCATTGGAATAAGCCGACTGCCACAGATAATACTAGTTCGCACTGCATTTGTGTGCGTGATGCGCTTAATTCTCAATGGATTACTGAATGCATCAGCGCTGGATCAATAGTAATCAATAATCAATTTATTTGTAAAGCCAATTTACATGTCAGTTTACATGGTATACACATTAACATTCAATGGTATAAATAATCCTTAGGTATATCGTAAGCATATTCAACCCGTTATAAAAATAATAAATAAAAAACAATTGAAATTCAATAAAAACATTGATCAATTAGTAGTCACACACAATTTGTAGTACAAGGCTTATACAAAAATAATTAGTAAAGTACAATTTAATATCAATAAAATATCGAATTCATTTTATTAAAATGATTCCTTGTTCATTATGAACTCGTCATAATTATAGAACGGGCGCTTAATAAGCCAACTTTTTAGGCGATGCTTAAAGATGCTTATGTTTGGGGCCTCTGTTATGTCATTTGGTAGCTGGTTATAGACCGAGGGGCCCATGACATGAGTCAGTTTCGAAGACTTGGCGAGCCTGCGGCTGATAGGAACGAGTTTGTTTGCATTTCGCGTATTGCGCTCATGTACCATACCGTTCGTTTTAAACTTCGATATGTTTTCTCGCACATGAATAGCTGTTTGCATGATTACAATAGCAGGTAACGTAAGGATACCTAACTTTACAAACAGCTGTTTAGCCGGCGTATCTAGTGGTACACGTGCGAGCGTTCTAATAGCACGTTTTTGAAGGCGAAAAACCCTTTCCCACTCGGCACAGCGACCCCAGAGTTCAGCCCCGTATTCTATCAGAGAGTGGACAGTGGCAAAGTAACACGTACGCGCGACCTCGGGAGTCACTGTCCTGGTGACACGGCTTAAAGCGAAGCAGGCACTAGCCATTCTGCCGCACAACTTGTCAACGTGCCGATCCCATTTCAGACTCGAGTCGATTTCAAACCCCAAAAAAGTTGTGGCGGTGGTTTGGTTGAGCGATATTCCGTCAATCTGGACAGGTAGTGTTGTCATAGTGCGGCCCGCTAGATTAAAGTGAATGTAGTGCGTCTTCTCGATCTAAAGAGGATCCCTGAATATGCAAGCACTTTATCTCATTCGAATCCATCGCTGCTAGTTAGTGTAAGAGCGGCGAGAAGGCGAACTTCGCCTTTAAAATCAATCTTCTTTATCCCATTCAATATCCCGACGAGAGCGGTGTAGCACGTATAAAAGTAGTGGAACAGCTGGCCGGATCGCTCTCAGAAAGAACTGTCAAAGTAGTTAGCGTAAGATGCCGAACAAGTTGGATGTTTGAACTTGCATCGAGGCTAACTTGCGAGGGATGCATTTTAACATGTGCCAGCGCAAAATTGCAGGAATATCGCGGGAATTCAATATTTTTGTAGACAGCTTCTGACGTGCAGCGACGCGGCGCCCGTCGTCTACGTCATGCTTTCTTTTGTGCTCAACGATGCGTGGATTATTTACGATGGGTACGCTCTTCTATTGTTATTGCAGACTTGAAATAATGCAGGGTTTTTCATAAGAATGGCATTTCAATTTTCATGAAGATGGTAAAAAAGCGGTTTTTGAGAAAACAATAAAATTACACATGTGTCTGTCATTATGTTCTGACATACGCCAAAATTAAGTGGCCACTAAAAGGCGATTTTATAGGTTTTATCACGATGCCGTTTAAGCGCTTAGTATGTTTTAAAATTCTAACTTAACAAGATCAGGCCTGATTTGGCAAGTGACCAATTTTTTTTTATATCCGCGACTGCTCGGAGAATTAACTTATTAACAATTTTAATATACAAGCAAAAATTTGTCAACGATAAAATTGGCTACTAAACAGCACAAGGGATGAAAATAGTGGTTCGTTTATAGTACCCAATTTTAAAATCTTAGCTTTTTTAAAACATTCAGACATAACAAATAGCGACCTAATCATCAGTGGTCAAGTGCTCTCGCAATCCTCTCAATCGCCAGAAGTGTAGAACCATTGCAAAACAAAGCATTAAGTCCTCAAACGAAGAAAAAAATAGAAATGGGATCAAATATCAACCATGTATAGCATCCAAACAGCTACGACCACTCTGACAAGAGTGTACGACTTAAAGACAAGAACAACATTCTTGTATCTACCGAGTACAGGTACCTAAAAATATGAATATAATCGGCCTATATTCAGGATTCGTTCATATTTTACCTGGAATTCTCTGAAGCATTATATTTGTTTGACCCTTCATCCGGATCTGTTCGTTTCATTTACATAATCGTAAGATTATCCGGGTTCTCGATACACGGTGTCTGTACATTCTTAAAATAGTTGCTACAGTCCCTTATTTAAGCACAAAGTTGGAGGATTAAATTCCTTTTCCTTGTTCAGTTGGCTCGTTACCTCCACTGATCATCTTAAAGTCGAAGGAAGGATACTTGGGATAGTGTAAGAGAGTACTTTACGAGTTATATTGCAGCGAGCGAAGTATAAAAAGGTTTAAAAGTTACTTAACTGTTTCAGTAGCATAGACATAGGTAGCTGTAGCTTTTGCAGTTTGTTTGTTTAGTTTCACCTGTCTTGTTATCTATCTATATCCCTTACTAATCAAATCCTACAAGTTAAACTAGTCCTACTTACTTTCCGGTTTCTGATTGATATGCAATTCATAATATTATTACGACATGAAGTTGATTTACCTCTATTTCGGTTTAAGGCTATAAAATGTAATGAGAGAATAAGTGTCATGCGTAACTTTATATTGCTTAGTGCAGCTTTAAATACCCGACGCACTTCACAGCAGGTAAAAATTAATAAAACTTTTAAAATATCACCTAGTGTATATAAAAGCGAGCACTTAATGATTTGAGCAAAACAAAGCCCCCCAAAAAACATTCCCTTTCGCGGGAAAAACGTAGTTAAGGAATAATATTTGGTTTGGGCATAGCTCCGTTACAAATGGCGTGGTGAACAGCCGCGCTGAGAGCAATAACTCAGCCGCGCGGCGCTTAAGCGGTCCGTCCGCAGTTTATCCGTCCTCGAGAGCTAATTCTTCGGCCACTCGCGGGTATAAAACGATTTTACTCGCGAAATCAGGTTTGCACTTGTCGGAGTTGGATTTTGAGATCCACTAAGCCACCCGGTGATATTGCTTTTGACAGACTACATGTGACGTACAAGAACAAAATTACTCAAGGTGGTTTTAGTGCTTTCTTAAACGGTAATCTGCTATGTATGCTGTATATGAAATGTAAAAAGTGGAAATAGCTCAGTCGCTCGGCGTTTAAGCAATCCGTTTGCAGTTTAATCCGTACTAAGCCCCTATAGTGATCCCAAGTGGCGACATGGAACGGACTAGAACATAATCACAAAAGGCGACATGTAATATGATTTTATCTCAAAAAGCATTCTGTTATGAGCTTTATGGGTGGATATTGAAGAACAATAACTCATCCGCGTGGAGCTTAAAGCGTGGAGTTTGATTTTTCGGCATTGTGTATCGGTCAATCTTTAGTGATCTCAATCTGTCTGTTCTTGACATATAGTCGCCCATGAAAATACTGAACATACTTAGAATACCTACTTAGAACCATATATTTTTGAGCTGGACTTTCTCGGTACGTTTTATTTGTTGCGTATTTTGTTTAATAGAAAAGGCACTTTAAATTGGTATGAACTTAATATTCCTATTCACAATTTGAGACGATTATTTAAGTTTATATGAATCCATATTGTACTTATAAGGCGTAAATAAAATATGGTTATAAAGCACACCAGTAAATTTTATCGCCAACCTCGCGATCTTCGAGCTACGTGAAGGAACTTGCCTTCTAAAATTTCTAACGACTGTTTGCGGCGGGTGTATTTCTCTTTTACGTTACGTCATATTCCTTTTGTAACTGCATATTTTTTATGATGAACGTATATTTGTATAGCTCCTAAAGATCACCAGTTCTATCTGACTTCAGAAAAGGAGGAAGTTGTAATGCCATTTACTTACTCGAAGACAGGTGCACCGATATAGATACTTTTTTTTTGTTTTAAAGGGTATATTTTCCAGTTGGTCCCAAACTCTGATTTGAGACGATTATTTAAGTTTATATGAATCCATATTGTACTTATAAGGCGTAAATAAAATATGGTTATAAAGCACACCAGTAAATTTTATCGCCAACCTCGCGATCTTCGAGCTACGTGAAGGAACTTGCCTTCTAAAATTTCTAACGACTGTTTGCGGCGGGTGTATTTCTCTTTTACGTTACGTCATATTCCTTTTGTAACTGCATATTTTTTATGATGAACGTATATTTGTATAGCTCCTAAAGATCACCAGTTCTATCTGACTTCAGAAAAGGAGGAAGTTGTTATGCCATTTACTTACTCGAAGACAGGTGCACCGATATAGATACTTTTTTTTTGTTTTAAAGGGTATATTTTCCAGTTGGTCCCAAACTCTGATGATGGAACTCTTCAAATATTCTACACACCTATTGTTATATTTAGTAACTCGTTCAGATGCTTTCGGAACGAGTCGACTTCTCGTTGCAGTCAGTTACTTTTTGTTAAAAAGTGGTTACTTATAGAAAGCAGTTAAGGGGGGACAGAGAAACGGCAAGGTCGAAATTCTCCGCATTCATAGATGTCAGTCAAAGCGTATTTCACCCCAACTTTTTCTAATTTAAAACTTATTCATCAGCATTGAGTTGGACAAAGGATTTTAATGCCTGCAAAATTACAGCCAGCGTTTTTTAAGTAGCCCAATCAGTTTTTTGTGTTAATTATTATGCAAAGCTTAATGAAGTGGCCGAATTTGGAGGCCACGAGTAAATTAATTTTCGCGACAAATTTTCGTCACTAATTTACCTACCAGCGAATTTTCATCACCTGATAGAATATTTAAAATTATTGGATGGCATTTTTTTGGTGAATATTTGATTTTAATTTACCAACTTCTATTATTGATTTATTTATTAAACGATTATTGCGTAAAAGATACTTTGCGTTGTGAAATGCCGTGAATTTGCCATTTTATAAAAGTATGTAGATACAGTAAAGACAACTGAAACGCGTATCTTTTTAATCTTTATTTTCATTGTGATAAGAGCGGAAAATTACGTGTTTAAATTTTTGTGCTGTGCCTAGTTTTAGATAATAAAATGGGCTAACAAAAACTTTTTACAGTGTACATACGTTACTAGGTCAGATATTGTTTGCTTGGAAAATATGGCTTGGTGCACGGAAAAATTCTGTTGAAAGATAAAATCAAATAGTCTCAGTCATTAAAATCGAACGAGGCGAACCGCCGAACCTGAGTTCGCTGTTCTGCTGAAGAACAATTTTATATTTCGCACGGTAACAGTGACGTTCGGCTATGACAGCAAAAGCGCCAATATCGGGAGTATATTTTCCTTGCGTTTTTTGCACAGACCTGGGGGACTACGTATGATGGTTGCGTTTATCACGTGATAAATAAGTGACAATGGATCCGTCACTCACACTCGCATGTCAAAACGTGAAAGCAACCATCACAGGCCCCCTGAGCAGGGCGCAAATTCGAGTGTTCTTTAAGATTTCGCCAAATAAGCGATGACTTAGGTGACTCAGGATGACCTCTTTAACTGTCTGATTTGCTTCACGGTTGCTACCCGGTCAAGTTAAGTTTGAGCGTGATATCTGCGGGGTCGTAGATAATAATAAATAAATAAATATCAGACAACCTCACACAAATCAATCTAGTCCCAAATTAAGCACAAGAAGGCTTGTGTTATGGGTACTAGACGACGATATACACTTATACAGATAAATATTAGGTCCTTACTTATGAAATTGGCGTTTCATATGGCAGAAATAAAAACGATTTTTTTCATGAAACTATTTTTTTATTTAGTCAAAGTATGTACCATGGCTATCTATGCACTTTTGCCATCTCGAAGGTAGTTCATTGATTCCTTTACAAAAAAAAGTGTGTGAGCGAGAATCAATAAAATCTTTGAAGGCCGTTTGGACAGACTCGTGAGAATTGAATTTTTTTCCTTGCATGAAGTTGTCCAAATTCCGAAAAAAATGGTAATCAGTTGGAGCAAGGTCCGGAGAGTATGCTGGGTGTCAAAGACATTCCAGTCACAGCTCCCTTAGTTTTGGGGCCGTCAAACGTGCCGTATGTGGTCGAGCGTTGTCCTGAAGCAGCAGTGGGCTAGATTGATTGACCGGTCTGGGTTGTTTAATGGCTAGCTTTTGCAATTGTTGACAATACACATCAGCCTGCCGCTAACTCTGACGTGGTTTGCGATGGATCTGCTTCCACAATTGCTTTTAATTCTTCGTTGTCAACTTGTGTCTCCGGTCGTCCACGGAGCTTGTTTTGTTGCTTGTTTGGTCGAAATTTCCAGAACGGAAACGTTGGAACCAATAACGTACCGTATTTTCTTTTGGAGTAGCTTCCCCATACGCATTGTTGATCCTACGAGCCGTTTCTGCAGTACTGGTGCCGACGTGAAACTCATATTCGTAAATATAGCGATATTTTAAGTTCTCCATATTGTGAACAGAACGATGTGAAAGAAAAACAAATGACGCGATAACAAATATATTTCATAATTCGAACACAGAAATACATGGTCTTAAATTTGAAATAAATTTGAATTTGGAATTCCTAGCCGAACGCCACATATTTTGAACCAAAGTTGCCAGTTCGCCAAACGCCAATTTCATATGTAAGGACCTAATATATACTTAAATACATTGAACAACCATGACCCAAGCACAAATATTCGAGTTCATCACACAAATACTTGCCCTGGCCGGGATTCGAACCCGGGACCGCCGGCTCAGTAGGCAGTTGCTTACAAACTGTGCCAACCGCGTCGTCGGTATAAATAAGGCGTAAAATTTACCGGGTTGGCGAAATCGGAGATGAGATCTCTGGAAGCGACTAAAAAGATAATAAGTTTCTGTCAAAAATGACATTTTAGTGGCAAGCTTTTATAGCCGACTTTCTTTGGATATCCATCAAATGCTCACTGAGACGATTCTAAAGAGCCCAAGCTCGGTAGGATTGCTTTTTTTCTATTATAGAGTTCCTATGGCCACCTTCCGGCTCCATCATCAGATCAGCCCCATGGTACCATATTATTGTATTGTCATCAAAGTTAAGTAAGTATGCAAAATTTCAGCTCAATCGGTTGACGATATCTGCTTCAAAATTGAGTTGCAAGATTTCACCCGAACAAACATACATTAAACATACAATGCAAGTTAAATAAAAGCTTGTAAAAACAGCATAGTCTCAGTCATTAAAATCGAACGAAGCGAACCGCCGAGTTCGCTGTTGTGTTCAGCTGAACATTTTGATATTTCGGGTAACGATGACATTCTACTTCGACTACCGACACTTGTTCTTTATCACACAGAGCCTCAAGAGTAAATTTCTAATGCATGGTAATTGGTAATCATGTCAATAATGTCTTAAAAGTTTATACACTTCATTTTGTGTACAGATGGGTAAAATAAATGGGCTGCATTAATGGCTATTGCCACTTTACATCGATTACAGTCAAGTTCTAGCCCTATTGAGTTCATGCTTCTAGTGACTACTTATCGCTCCCGGCTAAGACATGCTCTATCGACTAGGGTTTGTTATTAATCACCAGGGTGTGGTTTAATAAATACGAGCGAAGGTTGACGTTTTATTTTCCGGATAATTTTTCACCCTGTCTCTGCTGGCGCATTTTATCATTAGAATTTTCACGTTCCTAATGATTATGGCGTTCGCTCGCCCTGTGATCGATTGTACAAAATTAAGTATGTCAGTATTCATGAGCACGTGAGTGTTGAAATTTCCATAACAATTCCCACTAAATGTTTTAATAGAATCTTGTTGTCGATTGTGTGTTTAAGGTAGATATACCACATTTTTATTTGTATAAATATTAACACAAAGGCATGAAAGAACAATTATATGTGACGATATGATAATGATAACTCAGTTGGGAGAGCACTACGTCGGAAACGTAGGGACCCAGGTTCTAGCCCTACTTACATTGGAGTGGATGACATTATTTTCCTTTCATAATTTACCATCGAGTCAGTATTTATTTTTTCCACCAACGTAACGAATTTCGAAACACAATGAACGCTCAAAGAATGTTACACTTGTAATGCAACGCGACTGTACAACATTTTAGGCTATTATCACCGATGCTGTTACCTATGCAGCTACTTTGTAGTACTAGCTGTCACTGGAGATTTGATTAAAACTTATTTAAATAAGTATTTTACTTGTGTTTCGTTAACTAATTATAATAAATATTTACAAGGTTTATTAAAATATTTTGCATTTCATTTGTATTTCCACAAATAAGACATTTAATGTAGAACATATTTCATGACTTGGATAAGAGGGTTTTTACTTTAAATCGATTGAAAGAGAAGGCTCTCAGTGTATCTCCCTACCATGGGGGCTAGCGTCTCGGAGCGCACATATATGGTGGGTAAGATATGAACGGGTCCTGTAGTTATATATCTAGACACATTAGTAGGATTGAAACCTCTCTGCCAAACTTAGCATTGCAAATAGTGCCTGCAACCACTCTCCGATGCTGTTTGGTTCAAAGAAAAACAGTATTTCGGGGTCCTTTTAAGAATAAATTGAATTTGAAATCGTTGTGGCAGTGTTTTAAAAGTTAGGAAGAAATGACGTCGCTTTCATAGTTTTAATGCATTTTACATAAATTGTCTGAGACATTATTCGCAAAAGGGGAAAGAAAAATCATAAATTTCCCCTTTGACTAATAAAATGAAAATATAACACACTTAAAGTAATGTTTTTAGAATCTTTGTGGAAGTACCACACAAGTACATTTTAACGTGATCCACTGCATTCCCAAGTAGCACAACTGGGTCTAAATAGCTCGTATATCATATCTAATTAGATGCTTAAGTGAAATTTACCACCATGACTAAGTGCTATATAGGTGGCAAGAACCCTTATGCCACCAGTATAGAACCAAAAGGAGAAAAATTGCAGCCTATTTTTGGTGCTAAATAGAATCCATAAGAGATCTCACAATTACCTTAAGTGGTAATTAGAACTATGGGTGAAAGTTATGCGCAGTGAACGAATGAAAACATTTCAGTTCGGTCAATGAGTGATAAATGAGTCGCCAAAATTATCTTTGAGGGGCGAGGCAACTGTCAAATTGTGTTTTATTAAAAGTAATACGTGATCTGCCATATTCATTTTGGATTTATATGTCTGTTTGATTGTGATTAAAACTTTACGTTATACAAGCATTGAAATAAGCACGAAATTCTTGCGATTTTTTTTTTACTGTGAAACTATAATATGTTTTCTTTGTAAATTTCGACGCGCCCTTCATTTGATCAGGAATATTAAAAAAGAGAGTGCTAAATTAAATAAGGAATAGATACTGATAAGAAATAAAACTGTTAAAAACCTGACCTAATGATTGTAGGTTACGTACAATGTTAAAGTAACATCGTCACAACTATCAAAAGTTTGTGATTATGCGTGAGTGTGATAAAATTATGGTTAAAATAATCAATTTTCATAGGCTTCCATTTGTAAACATGGCGAAACAAAAAAGATCCTACAGTGTTTATTTTCACTTATTTGTTCCTTATTTGGAACTATCAAGTCTAATAATCACTTATTTGTATCTTGCGAGTGGCAAAGCAGTGAATGATATTACCAATAGTAATTATTTGCTCTTTTGTAGACTATTAAACAAGCAAGACTATTAAATATATTTTGACAAGGCGCAAATAGGAACAATAATAGAACTTTTAGTTCGTTAGTGGTTTGAAATAAGTGAAAATAACTGCTTTTGGTTCCAAGAACCTCCTACTGAGACCTATTTATGCGTTGGAGTGGCAATAAGGTACTTCTTAGGCCTTAAAGTTGCAATATTTTTTGGTTCCAAAAGAGCCGTAAAATTATCCCTTTAGCCACTATTGGTGATATAATTCGCTATTGTACTAGTCATTTGGAACTTTTAGTTCCAAATAAGGGTATGTTCCCACTTATATGTAAAAGTTGCTTATAAGTGATTTTAAGGCCTTATATAGCACTATTGCTTCTTATTGAGTGAC
Organism: Apotomis capreana; assembly: GCA_947623375.1. Taxonomy (NCBI): domain Eukaryota; kingdom Metazoa; phylum Arthropoda; class Insecta; order Lepidoptera; family Tortricidae; genus Apotomis; species Apotomis capreana. The sequence continues at coordinate 10,633,885 of OX392514.1, forward strand.
AATTTGAACCTGCATGCAACTTTAAGTAGCAAAATCGACTTTATCCCACCATAAGTAATAAAGTAGAAGCAAAAAACGTTCCTATGCAACTACAAGTGATAGGATGAACTCATATACAGTTTTGAGTTGTGTTTAAAGCTATAAGTTGTATCAAACACTGTTAAACCACTCATTTAGAACTTAAAGCTATAAGATAAGCTGCAAAATTCACTAATGTGCTGCTTGGGTTATAAGCAGGATCCTTTTGCTCCTGGTCCCATTAACATTGCAACCACAAGTAGGTAATAATAAGTAGGTGGTATGAACATAAACTCGTACCAAAACGATCAGGGATAATACCAAAAGCTACGTTAAATATCTTAGTGCAATTTAAAAGTTACTTTTCATACACCTACACAGTTTCTTAATGTGCAATTGCAAACAAAGCTACGGGAGCAATCTTCAAGCTTTGCACGTTCTCACAGTGTGTCTTACAGAACTAACAAAAGTGTACTTACATAGACAATGCACTACCAACAATAAATTGCAAAGTCCATGTTAATGTATGTTGACGCCCCACCGGCGGGGCTAATCAAACTCGGGGCGTCAGCGGCAACTAATTTGATCTAAAGTTTTGGTTCCGCGGCCAAGTTATTTGCCTTCCTAGTTATGATACTTAAACATACTATGTTCATGCTCATATATTGTCGCCGCATTGTCTGAACTCGTAATAAGTCGATGTGGTTGTCAAATAACTTTGCCGAGCCGCAGTCGTGTGCATTTGTCTTAATGAAGTTGGCGGTGGGAGTTCATTTGTGCAAAAATGATTGTAGTCAGACGTGGCTTTACGATTATAAGGGATTTTACACGTTGGATTTTGCGTCATAAAGCGTTTTCGTAAAGTGCAGATGTAGAGAACAATGTTCCTTACCCACACCCACGTTTAACTTTGGTCAAAATAGACCACAAGTTATGGTAAAACAATAAAGAACCCTATTTTTCTCTTATTAATACTATAATCACAGGGACTGAGAAAGAAAACAATCGGCATTTAGCATTCATTTATGTAGACCCTGTTGTGGAAAACTTTGCTATGTATGTACTTATAATAAGAACAGGTAATTAATGCAATGTGCTTGTCATGTTAATTCAATAAAACAATCTTCCATTATTTCTCCTTTCCATTCCCATTCCCAACCGAGTTAACATCGGCGAAGCATTAAGAGAAACAAGTTTGGTTGTAAGTAGGGTGGCTCAACCGCCATGTCTAAAACTTCGCCTTCAAACTTCGATTATATTAGGCTGAAACCGTTCTACCTTGAAATATTATGGATACCTGAGTGACGGCGCTCTCGAGGCTTAGCGGTAATGTTGGCGTGTAATTGGCCAGGTGGGATCGAGTTTGATCCGAAATAGAGGAGTTAGTATTGGGTTCATTTTCCACACAGTACGTATCTATATAATAAAATTGAAAATGCCAGAACGGGATAACGCACTAGGGAGGAAGCGAGATGGCGCCTTACAAAACTCGACGTTCTTTTAGATCACGTTTCTCCAATACGATGCACGTTACCGCAGAAAAAACTATTCAAATCTATTGTCTAAATATGAGAATGGAATAAGAGCGTAAAAAATACCGTTTTCACTACGTATTACCTTCACAATCGGCTAAAGAAATCTTCATAAAATTCTTCATTTCGCGACCGTCGACCATTTCCGGCGATACTCGGTTCTTCTCGCTCTTATGGCTCAGGTTCAAGTAGCCTAAAGTTTCTTTTCGCTATATGACTTAAGTTTAAGTAGCCAAAAATTTTGGCGTCATGTTGGTACGCCGTTATATCGAAGTTTTTTACTCGAAATGTAATGACTACGCACTTTGCTTGACGTATGTTGTTTTCTCTGTCAAACTAAATGTCATCGGCATTGTCAATTTGTCATTGTCAGCGAATTTTCTGTGCAATAAGCAAAAAGTGTTATGAAAATGCCGAGAATTGAAAGTATTAAGTGATTATGTTATTAATTTGTATTTTGATTGATCGACCATCACGGTTTTATTCAGATTGACCACCACGGTTTCGGGAGATGGAGGAATGGCGATGGCATGTTTAATTTTTGTTAAATTTGAATTTAACAGATTATGTATTATTATTATAAACACAAGAAAAATATCCTTGCAAGGCAATGTACTCATTGTTCTGCATCTCGGTGCGTAGAATGCGATGCGATAATGTTGGGTTAGTAAGACCTCAGGGGTTGCGGTATAGGAAAGGTGGGCCAGTTTTGGGACTTAGAAAAATTTCGGTGTCGTGAAATTTATGTCAATATAACACCTCATTTTTATTAAAGTATCCTTTAAAACATCCTATAATAAGCATGTTTTGTTATGTAAACTTTTTCTCTCAGATCAATATTTACCGAGATATTGGGGTTTTTAAGGTAAAAATGCTGTCTGAAAATATGGTACACGGGTTGAAAACCGAAAACTGTAGGTTAGGTTAGGTTTGTTTTGTGACCATGTATAGCGGAGCGAGCGTAGCGAGCGGAGCGTCAAAATGCTTGCTTACATGACCCTCATAAATAGTCTACTATTATTACGTACCTACATCAAAATATGTTTATGCATTTGAACCCCAATATCTCGGTAAATATCGATCTGAGAGAAAAGTTGAGAGAATAAAATATGCTTATTTTAGCGTAATCTACTAGATTCAATCTAATTTAAGCCCAAACCAACAAAAAAAATTAGTCCTAAAATCGGTCCAGCTTTGCTATACTCTGACCCTTACTGCTTATTTCTCGAGAAGATCTAGATTGTTCCCTATTTTCAGAGGATTCTTTTCCCACGGATTTGTCTGTTACTGAAGCGGCACTGCCTATTAATGGTTATTATTTTTACTTTTGTTTATTAAGCTTTGCTAGGCTTAGATTTGCTTTGAGTAACATTTGTACATGTATGTATTACTTCTCCAGTCCATGTAAGTATACAAATATAAAATGTGTTGAATCCCTTTTGCTTATAATTAATTTTATTTCGGAAATACAAATATGAGGGCTAAACGCAGTTTCCTTTTAAAAAGCTTTTATTTAACTTGCAATGACAGTTTCCTTTTTTCATTAAGTATATATAATAAAAAAAAAAAACAAATTACATGTTCAAGTGTTACAAATAGGAAGTACATATTTCATTTACGCGAGCGAAGCCGCGGGCACGTCTAGTCTATATAATAAAATTGAAAATGCCAGAACGGGATAACGCACTAGGGAGGAAGCGAGATGGCGCCTTACAAAACTCGACGTTCTTTTAGATCACGTTTCTCCAATACGATGCACGTTACCGCAGAAAAAACTATTCAAATCTATTGTCTAAATATGAGAATGGAATAAGAGCGTAAAAAATACCGTTTTCACTACGTATTACCTTCACAATCGGCTAAAGAAATCTTCATAAAATTCTTCATTTCGCGACCGTCGACCATTTCCGGCGATACCGCGATACTCGGTTCTTCTCGCTCTTATGGCTCAGGTTCAAGTAGCCTAAAGTTTCTTTTCGCTATATGACTTAAGTTTAAGTAGCCAAAAATTTTGGCGTCATGTTGGTACGCCGTTATATCGAAGTTTTTTACTCGAAATGTAATGACTACGCACTTTGCTTGACGTATGTTGTTTTCTCTGTCAAACTAAATGTCATCGGCATTGTCATTGTCAGCGAATTTTCTGTGCAATAAGCAAAAAGTGTTATGAAAATACCGAGAATTGAAAGTATTAAGTGATTATGTTATTAATTTGTATTTTGATTGATCGACCATCAGGGTTTTATTCAGATTGACCACCACGGTTTCGGGAGATGGAGGAATGGCGATGGCATGTTTAATTTTTGTTAAATTTGAATTTAACAGATTATGTATTATTATAAACACAAGAAAAATATCCTTGCAAGGCAATGTACTCATTGTTCTGCACCTCGGTGCGTAGAATGCGATGCGATAATGTTGGGTTAGTAAGACCTCAGGGGTTGCGGTATAGGAAAGGTGGGCCAGTTTTGGGACTTAGAAAAATTTCGGTGTCGTGAAATTTATGTCAATATAACACCTCATTTTTATTAAAGTATCCTTTAAAACATCCTATAATAAGCATGTTTTGTTATGTAAACTTTTTCTCTCAGATCAATATTTACCGAGATATTGGGGTTTTTAAGGTAAAAATGCTGTCTGAAAATATGGTACATGGGTTGAAAACCGAAAACTGTAGGTTAGGTTAGGTTTGTTTTGTGACCATGTATAGCGGAGCGTCAAAATGCTTGCTTACATGACCCTCATAAATAGTCTACTATTATTACGTACCTACATCAAAATATGTTTATGCATTTGAACCCCAATATCTCGGTAAATATCGATCTGAGAGAAAAAGTTGAAAGAATAAAATATGCTTATTTTAGCGTAATCTACTAGATTCAATCTAATTTAAGCCCAAACCAACAAAAACAAATTAGTCCTAAAATCGGTCCAGCTTTGCTATACTCTGACCCTTACTGCTTATTTCTCGAGAAGATCTAGATTGTTCCCTATTTTCAGAGGATTCTTTTCCCACGGATTTGTCTGTTACTGAAGCGGCACTGCCTATTAATGGTTATTATTTTTACTTTTGTTTATTAAGCTTTGCTAGGCTTAGATTTGCTTTGAGTAACATTTGTACATGTATGTATTACTCTCCAGTCCATGTAAGTATACAAATATAAAATGTGTTGAATCCCTTTTGCTTATAATTAATTTTATTTCGGAAATACAAATATGAGGACTAAACGCAGTTTCCTTTTAAAAAGCTTTTATTTAACTTGCAATGACAGTTTCCTTTTTTCATTAAGTATATATAATAAAAAAAAAACAATTTACATGTTCAAGTGTTACAAATAGGAAGTACATATTTCATTTACGCGAGCGAAGCCGCGGGCACGTCTAGTATTATTATAAAATTCTAGATTTGTATATTGAAAATATGTTTCCTATGGAGCAATTAAATTAGTACCATCATCATCATCACCACATAGTAGAAAAGAAAGTCGCTTCTTTCTGTCTGCCCCTATGTATCTTTAAAACTACGCAACGGATTTATATGCGGTTTTTTTAATAGATAGAGTGATTCAAGAGGAAGGTTTATATGTATAACACATGCATTGTACCCGTGCGAAGACTACTTGCTAGTTAAATATAATTTTTGTATGCCCTTCGAAAAAACAATAATATTCATATTTTTAGTTCATCCACTTACTCAATCGTTACGATACGTTTCCGTGTGCAAGCACATATAAGTAGTATACATCAGCCTCTTGAAAAGTAATCTTAGATCGCTCTGAGTGAGCTCGAAATAGTTATTTGTTATGCAAGGCGGCAAAGTTGTTATTTGGCGCGAGTGTTGATTTTACGAGAAGCTAAATAATTTTGCAGCCATGCGGAACACACAACTTTTCACCTCACTACAGCGAGGAAAATGCAAGATTCAAGAAAAACAATTAAAACATAAAAATAATCATATTTCATTTTGCCTTCTATTTTAACACATCAAATTTAAAACATTAACACACTCAAATCCAAACCAAATAAATACGAGAGATGCACACATATTAAAAATATGGCCGTAATTTGTATTATCGTGGTGTATATTTTATCGTTGAGTTTTTCTTAAGCACTGTTATATTATATTTGTATTTGACACTACTTGACACATTCGTTGTGAATGTGGGAGAATGGCATTTTGAGAAGGATTAGTTAATAGTTGGCCACTCGGAAGTATTTTCCATTACACTTGCTTTGGAAGTTATTGGACGATGGGATCCGAACAAGATTATTTCGGCTTATCTTCTTTAAAAACGCCAATAGTTTCGGTAAATTACTTATCGTCTCCAAATATTTATAACAAATCCTTTTTCGTTTTAATGCAGGCTTTTAGCATTAAATAAATACTCCAAATTGGGCGTAACTTTCTTGTTTTCGATATTTCTATAAAGTAAGACAACAGTATGTATTCTCCACAGAACAGAACAAATTTACGTTTTTACGTGAATTATGAAAACTTCCAACTTTTTAATTAGTTATTTTTTTCTCGGGTGCGTTCAAAAATTACACTCTTATGTTCCAACTTTTATAACAAATAAATATTAAAATTTGTGTTGTATTTAATATATTTACTAGTCAAAATATGTAAATGAAACTGAAATACTTACTATTAATATATATAAACATATTCAACATAAAATAAAGTGTAGATAAATAAATAAAAGCTTAAAAATCTGTAACCACAAACCAGGTTACTGGACGTGATATTGTAGGTGTATTTTTTTTTTAATTAATATTGAAACGTACATATGAATTTAGCCGGCCTGACCAGATCACCCTTTATTAGCATGCGTTGATTGGTTATTCGAAGATTTATCGACTGATGAAATCAGTCGCGCGTTGAAGGAGTCTTAAATATAAAAAAGTTACATGCACCACAGAGAATCAAACTCGTCGTGTTCGAAATTCAAATGACTTTTACACGCTAGCGGATAAAATAGACTATTGCACGCAGATTTCGCCCTATAAACGGGTTTTCCGAGCTAGTGATGTGAAAAATAATATTTTTCATATGGCAAGTCCTCTCGCGGCGAACTGTCGAAAAACTTTCAGTGGACATAATACTGAACAACACGGCGAAAACAGATAACATCGTCGAGTATTTGCGAGTACAGGTCAACTTTAACCTGAGATTCAAACAGTTAGTCTCCTCACAGCGCGAACTGTCCATTTGCGGTGAGAGTGTCTACTATCAAACTGTCGATCTGCCTGCAGGAGGAATTCTAGCCGAAAGGTGTTGTGTTCCGGCGATTTCATGGATGGTTACCCGACGCGCAGAAGTTACGTCAGTTTTGCATTATCATAGTTTTCAATCTTGAAAGTTGTGCGAGCCGTTTTGTACATGTTTGAAAATAGTTTGCACCTCATTCCTATGTAGCGCAATAAGATTTAGGTACAAACTCAATTCAATCGAGTGTAGTGGCTATCTCCCGTTTTTTTGGTAAAATTTGAAAGCCAATAATACGGCCGGGGATTTTCTCGACAGATTAATGAAGTTTTCATCAAAGTCCGTTCGGCCCTTTTCATGTGATGTGCGGTCAAATAAACAGACAAATAGATAAATAAACAAAAATTCTAAATCCCCCGCCTACTTTATTTCGAATATCTTCCATGTACAGACTTCCGACTCTCTTCAGCTTTTTACATGTATAGATTATTGTTTTCTTTGACATGTATGTTAGTTTTATGGTGGGCCACAATTGCCTGAAAATAAATGAAATGTTGCGTTTATCACACGATAAATAAACGACAAAGCATCCATCAATTTTTTCGAGCGAAGCTACTACTCATGTTTACCACAATCTAAACAATTGAAAGTGTGAGTGAGGATAAACTGACTAAAGACGAAGCCGACGTCAAATATTTGGGTAACCAAGTTTAGCGTTTCTAACCCCTAAGAGGCACTCAAGTAATGAATATTGTTACTCAACAGTTTATTCAAGTCGCTCGATCGGACATCGCCGATATTGCGTTCCGGGTTGCAAACTTCGCGTGGCTTGAAAAGACAAACAAAGGCAGTACATATTGTGGTTTTATGGACACCATAGCGTAGGAATACGTAGATTAGATAGCTTATATAAAATTATCCATAAATATATTTGCTATGCCCAGACTTTATGAATACGCTAGGGACCGAGGTGATAAATTTTAGTGAACGGCCTTCGAATTAAAACAATGGAACTTAGTACACTGATTCAGTCAGTAGTTTTTTTTGCATTCAAATTAAGGAGTTGTTTCTGGGCGGTTTGCCCTTCGGACCAATTGAATCTAATTACCCGTGTTTTCGTAGTAAGCTTTAAATTTTCACGAAAATTAGTTTATTTAATCCTACGACACACACACTGAAATAATTTTCAAGATTTTCGTGTGAAATGAGTAGAAAAAGAAACCGTACCTGTGTTTCTCACGGTTATACTGAATTAAAGTTGAATTTAATGACTTCGACTGGCTCCTTGTACGTGTTTTCTCTTGTTAAACAGCTTTTAAATTTCAAACGACTTATTTTAGGGTCTAGAACGGATGGCTATTTTTAACCCCCGACGAGAAAAGAGGGGTGTTATAATTATAAGTTTAACATGTGTATCTGTGTGTCTGCCTGTGGCATCGTAGCTCCCAAAAGGATGGACCGATTCGAAAGCGGTTGTTTATCGTAAGACTTGTCTGTCGAGATAGTTTTTAGCTATGTTTGGTAAAAATACCTGCATTCTGCAACCATGTTCAAGATATTAAACTTTGATTGGAACAACTCGAAAAGCGATAGTCCCGATTTCAATGACAGTTTCCCGCATCCCTACGACCTGTCAAAAATTATATTCATTGAAAATCGAAACTGACTCCGATCATCTCTAAGAGTGGCAACCCTGAAAGCTATCAACGTTACTATGCAATTATATAACCAAAATCAAGATAGACCAACCTAACCTAACCTAACACACGTAATATTTCGAATAGGAACCCAGATCTGCGAGTCCCGGACAGTAATGCGATCCGCGGTCCAGTGCCGAATCCGTCCGTAAATTCCGGTCGCAATCCCACAGACCCTAATTGATAGTGGGGACCTAATTGCCGACCCGGACTGTTATCCCACTAAGTAATTTCTGATCTGATTGAACCTTGCTTCCAGTGCTTGATGAAGTATACTATTTATGTATAGCTAAGTCGGGACGTGTTCGGGGCAGTTGCGTGAATCGAGGCAAATGCGTTGCTTCGTTCAATGATATCATAGAAACGCAGTACTTAGACTTGTAAAACTTAGTCACTTAATTATTTTATACTCCGTAATGCCAAGAGCAGCGTCGAAATTTTGTGTTTCTAGAAAACATCAACAGTCGCATTTGTCTCGACAGATTTAGCTAAGTAGGTATATTTTGTAGGTAGCTTGTAATCGTTTTAGGGACTCAAAAGCTTTTCACCTAAGCTAATGATGGGAACTAATTACCTAGTTTGCCAAGCAGAGGCATGGCATTAATGAATTAAGAAAGAAATACCAGTCTGATTCTCTATAAGTATTTTCCGCTGGCAAACAATCAAAGAAGTTTATATATGTATGATATTGGAAAGTAGTGTGTAAAGTTATCCCTAAAAGTACTAAAAGAAATGACTTACCTTCTTAGGCTTTCCATTCTTTCTCAACAGCTTAGCGCAGCAAAGGCCACGCGTGTCCGGCAGAGGCGCGGGCGGCCGCTTCGGCCAGCACAGTCGGCGAGGACTCGCCGCGCCGGCCGCCTCGCTCCTCGCCTCCTCCTTATCTTCGCACATTACCCCGGCCGCCTACACCCACGAAAAATCACAACCTCCCAGATATCGATGCTTTATGAGAACCCCTGGCATTGTTTTCGTCTATAAAACTACGGACGCTCTTCGATAAACACTATCTTGCAATATATTACGGAAAATAGAGGCGATTTGGCAAGCCGTTACGTTCTACCTATGTTAAACGTTTGAAAATACTTATCGCGAGAAGTAAGTTCGATAATTTTGTACTATATTTTATTTAAGACTAATACTTTAGAGCGAAATACTACGATTTGTCTATAATAAGCTGGAGAAGCGTAACGTCCGACTCAGCATCTGCAACAAATATTAACATTTTTTTAAAGGTATAGAGCGATCTTTGTAGTAGTTGGGAAATAAAGGTACAGTACAGACTAAAGCTAAGTATTTGAGTAAGATATGATAGTTATCCTGAAAAAATATTCCGGCGGAACAGTTTGCAAGGATTTCGATTTCGAAAGAAATTACACTTTCAGTTGGGTCAAATATTCTTGTGCATATTTAGCGTTGATTTTCTATCAGTACCTAATTTTGAACCGGGAAAACTGAGAACGGATTTTTGGAAATTCATCCTCCATATTCAAGAGTCCGTAATTAGGGTCATGAAACTTTGTATTGGATTTCAATAAAATAGAGCAAGACTAGTTGCATTACAAACGTAGCTAACTTAAGAAATATTCAAACCTTGTAAAACCTAAGTTTAGTGAAGTCCTAGCGACGAAGCGTTCCCGAACTTGGTCTAATTTACATGTAATTTGCCTGCAGGTACTCGGGATTTGTCTCTAAGTAAAAATGTTACTTGTGGCGTCCTGATGAATTTTAAACAACATGACTAATGAATGCGCCAACTTATTCCACATTATTACGGCAAGCTCATTGAATTCTTCGCCAAACTCGGCGTCACTCATTAAAATTCTTCCCGGGTGTTTAAATAAGGGTGAATTACTGTATAACGACGAGGTAACATCGAAGAATTGTTTCATCCATATTTACAGAATCCTTAAATATTAAGGTTCCACTGAATTACGAATTTGAGTTTCTGGAGACCTTAAAAGATTGGTTTTAGGCTTGTAGGTTGTAGGTACATTTGTTGTCGGTCCCTCGGGAATGCAGTGGGTCGATGAAGATGACGTTTAATGGATTAAAGGATTTTTAGGGTGATTAATTATTACAAGCCACATTTAGAACTACAAACACGATTCAATTTTAAAAGTCAAATATTTTTCAGTAAGTACAAAAGTGGTAACATGTAATCTTAACGAGTTGTGTTGTTTAATACATAAATTCACATCATGGGTGCCGTCGTCATCTTAGTCTAACGCCTCTTCGAAGTTTTAGAGGTTAAACTCGTGCACATAATTTAAGGCTTGTTTGTCACTAAATTATTGCTATTAAGTCATACGCAGTATATTAAGTATCAAGTCAATGATTTAACTATCCACATAACTAATAAAGGCATAAGACATGGTTTTAAAGTAAAACCACTTGGAGCTTTATATTAGGTCTCCAATAAGGGCGTTTTTATGCGGTTAACATGGCCTACCCTTGGGTCGCGGGCGGTGGCGGCACGTCCGCCCAACTCACCGCAGAGCTGGCATTCATTCCAACAGCCAATATCCTATTCTGTTTGTCTTCCGAGGCAATAAAATGACTTTTATGCTAATCATACGAATTCTATACATTTTTGATGAGACAGCCCCGACGCATTCACGGCGTTTAATTATTATAATTTCCATCAAAACTTTCAGATTTTCATTCACTGTCTACGCAAAGATTATTACCTAAAACAGACGCAGATGATTGAAGGAGTAATTTAAATTTAAAAACGCAAAAGGAAATCAGTAAACAAACTATTTATTCCCTTCCCTCTTTGTAGATATCTTATCAAATGAATGCTGGAGATTATAAATCAACCAAGCGTAAATGAAAAGCTTCCCAATTTAATGGAAGGTCCATTAATAAACATAATAAAGCTGGTTCATTTGAAAATAAGGTCAATGAAGTATATTTAGCGTGACAAAGATCAAAAGGTCGCGGGATCTTAGAGAGGCGGATAGAAAAAGTATTTCCAGGGATTTATAAGAAATAATCTGAGTGTTTCTAAGAGAATTTTCCGCCGCTTTGCTCACGAAACACTTAAACGTACAATTTTATTTCACATGAAGGTATTAATAAACATAATTAGGCGCTAATGGGTGCAGACTGCTAGAGTTTGTTTACATGAAAGGATAACGTGCAAGTTTTTTTTTCAGTGCGACGAGCGCGACACAAACAGCGAATAAACAGCCTTTTATTATAAAATCAAGTGCTTTTCCAACTAAGCGATGGAGGACACTCGTCTGGCGTGTCGTGAGGAAAAACCGAGGAAATTAAGCGAGTTTTGTTTTGGGAAACCGGACTATTCAATTTAAAATTTATTCTCTTCCCGTGCGATAGGTTTTTGTTTAAGGCACAACCGTCTGAGTGGGTATTCGAAAATGGGATTGGATTTTAATTTAACTCCTCCCCCGCATTAATGATGACTTTGATGCTTAAGGCCTAAGCATCGTCATTAGGTAGGTAATTATAGTGAACCGTAAAGTGCATGTTTTTCTACAGATCAGATTTGATGGTGTCGTTTTACTAACCTTCCTTCCATATAGTGTCAACGGTAAATATTGTACATCTTAATATTCACACACCTTCACATTTGTAACATTAAACATATAAATAGTACCTAAGGATTAAGATTTGAAATGTTATTACTTTTTTAAAGTTGAAATGGGAAGTGGAAGTTCATCGCTCGTTTTATTTATTTTTATTTAGCTTTCTGCTTCTATTCTACTATTGCTTGGTTTTGAATTTCCTAAAATTTACTTTGTTTTGTAGTAGGTATGATTATCTATCTACCTACCTAGAAGTATTGACTAAAAATGTCATACTCGTATTTGAAATGGCAGCTCTGTAACAATCTTTCAAAAAGTATATTTTCGAAGTAAATAATTCTAAAAACTGTTCCACCCCAGAAAATATAAAACATGTTGATTATTGTAAAGATGGGGAAATAAAATAAACAAAACAAAAAGTCAAATCTAAACATTTAATTAATAAAAGAAAAAACATGCCTCTTCGTTATCTTACCAAAGCAGGCAGGCCGATTTCTTCAACAGTAATCCACGCACGAAATTCAGCCCGGGAAAAGTTTATAAAGTTTCCGAACGCGAACCCGAGAGGCCGAAAGAGGCTGGGGGGAGAGCGAGGTTCATACGTTGAGCGCCGAGGCCGCTCTGCCGCGCCGGCCTCCCGCCGCGGCTTTATAACCGAGCCACGCAGCCTAAGCTCACCCTTCCCGCTCAAGTACCTACCTACCCCTACAAAGTACTAGCTATCGGCAGATCGACTATAAAGATCTTATGCAAGATTACTCCAGACATCCGTGGATGCATTTTAAAGCCTGAAATTAATGACTTCGAAAATCGCTTCCCCCGTGCTGAGTTGCAAGTTAACATATCGCTTTGAAAACCCTGACATGTCGTTATACGGATTATCTAAATGTATCTCAGATATTTGTGAATTTATTCAGGGAAACTGTTAGCCATTATAAGAAGTAAAATGTATATCCATTGCAGTTTTATATCGTAAACGTTTCTATAAGTATTTTAGGAGTGGTTGTTATTGAGAATGTGTTATATTAGGACCCGAATTTGACAAGGTCTATGCGATATGGTGAAATTAGATGTTAGATGTAGGTACATATAAGCTCCCTCCCGTCATAATAGGATTTTTAGCGATTATTAGACATCTAGAATTTTGGTTAGTTCAGTACCTCAATCTGCAAAAACGGAATCATAGGATCACTTTGTTGTTGTCAAATACTCAAGTCTGCTACCGCCGCTACTAAATCACCGCAATCAAAAGATTCGAGCGTTTATTCTACATTTGTTGACGCTGGCAAGGGTATTAAAGCATACCTATACATAGAGTAGGTACTTCTTGTTGACCTAGAATTATGAAATTTGGAAAGCAACATCAGGTAGCACAAGTAAATAAAAAAATCCCGAAAAGCGTTAATTTGTAATTACATTACAGTCAATATACCTACGTTTTAGTGATTATAAAATATTTGTGTGGTAAACTAACCGCGACCTATGTTCATCTATGGCGACAGCAGTTTTCTAATGGAAAAGTTAAATGTGTGCCTAAAACCAGATATAGGTACTTTACACCACAGCAATATTCAGTGCTTTCATAGTTTGTACAAAACCCTAGTTATACGATTCCGGCTCGCACTTGACCGCATTTTTTATTAAAAAGCTTATCATTTACATTCTTGGACGTTAAACATTACGAGAACATAATAAGAACGTAAATATTTATTATTATTGAGTGTCTTTCGGCATTTCTTCTCAACAGTGGTCTCCTCTTGTGAAATTCCTCTTGACTCAGACATGTCAAAGTGCCCTTGTCGCCTACTGCCAGAATAAAGTTCATTATTTCATTATTTCAGTAACTAGAAGCATACAACATACATAAGAGATCTTATTACCGCGAATAAGGATAAAGATAAAAGGAAAATACATGTATTTTGTGCGAAAGCTCGTGTATCGATGGTAGAGCATCCCGGCAACCGGCCTGACACCTGACTAATTAGTCGTCTCTAGGTGCCTGGTAGGATAGGCCGAGATCCTTCTAACATCGACCTTCTCCCGTCCTTTCTACTAATATATTATAATAAGTACATGTATTTTGTGCGGAAGCTCGTGTATCGCTTGTAGAGCAGAGCATCCCGGCAACCGGCCTGACACCTGAAATTAGTCATCTCTAGGCACCTGGTAGAATAGGCCGAGATCATACTGACAACGACCTTACCTCGTTCTTTCTACTAATATAGTAAAGAACATGTATTTTGTGCGGAAACTCGTGTATCGGTTGTAGAGCATCCCAGCAACCGGCCTGACACCTGACTAATTAGTCGTCTCTAGGCGAATGGTAACTAGGATAGGCCGAGATCCTTCTAACATCGACCTTCTCCCGTCCTTTCTACTAATATAGTAAAATAAGTACATGATTGTATTTTGTGGGGAAGCTCGTGTATCGCTTGTAGAGCATCCCGGCAACCGTTCTGACACCTGACTAATTAGTCGTCTCTAGGTGCCTGCTAGGATAGGCCGAGATCCTTCCAAGATCGACCTTCCCTCGTCCTTTCTGCTAATATAGTAAAAAAAATACAATACATGTATTTAGTGCGGAAGCTCGTCTATCGTTTGTAGAGCATCCCGGCAACCAATTTGACACCTGACTAATTAGTCGTCTCTAGGCGCCTGGTAGTTTATACCTACCAACATCCTTCCTGACAACGACTTCCCCCACATAATTTCTACTGGCGAATAGATTGTTATCCGAGAGGATAACGAGGCACTATTGCAAGACGGGATATTTTGGCGCTCGAGTGTATTGAGAACTTGAGAACGCCAAATATAGTATATAATAGTATGAGTATGGAATTGGTACCTTTCTTTCGAGTTAAACCTTGTTTTCGTATGAAGAAAATAAGATAATCTAAAGCTATTATAATAATTAGAACATGCTATTAAAATCTTAGTGCTCATCCTATGCATGTAACTATTTTTATTTAATTTTATTAAGGTTATGAGAGAACGTAAGTGTTATTTACCTAATATAACATTCATTTAATTTATTATACTGCTCGCGAATGATTTCTTTCAGGACATTTTACTATTAGGTATTCGATGAAAACCTATTAATAGAAACTAGATTCATACGTGCACGTGCTATACAATTCCACAGGAACCTACCGATATACACATCATCATAAATTTAAGAGCTACGCTCCGATATGTGGAGCTATTCCACGCATCTCGTTCTTGCGCTTTCTCCGTCACAGCCTGGTACGACACGACATTCACCTTCTTCTTCATATGGTCCATGTAAGCTCTCCTTGGTCTTCCTCTCTCCTCCCTTCAATCTTTCCTTATTTGTCGCGTTCAATCGTTTTACCGGTGTCCAACCATTTTTTCTCTACGGTTCTCCATACCGATAAACACATAACTGTATAAGTAACACACTTGAAACACTCCTCTTTAATTAGGTACATCAGGATTTAAGAATGATTATTAATGTAAGCTCGCTAGTAGCCTGGATCTTGTACTACCTCTAGGAGAAACCGAAGCGTTAGACGTTAATTAAATTTGGTCGAGTGAAGAAAATATCTGGCACCGTGTATATATGTAACAACGAAGTTAGTTTCCGAAAGTGCTTAATGAAATCTGGTAATTTACACTTCGTTCGATCTTCTATAATTAAGTTTTACCAGTCGCAGTGTACGTAAGTCCGTTTCACACATTTTCGGAGAGCTGACTGTCCACTGAAGCGTAGTGGTGTGGAAATGTGTAAAATGGACATAATAAGACGAAACCGTAAAACTACCGAACTATAAGTAGTCCAATCATCCAACTATGGTTCAAAATAAAACTCGCTTATTTTTATAAAAATCTATTCTATCAATGATTTTATACGTTTTTATTTAAGTTTGTTTAATTATGTTGTTCACTCTAGAGTTTATTCGTTATAATTGTCATTATATTAACGAGTAATTTTCGGATTAAATTGGACTATAGTGGTGTAGACTGGACTATAATTGGGTTGGGTAGTTTAACGGAACCTGATTGCTTCATTTTCTTCGCTCCGCTTAATCTGTGGACTGGCAGCCGTAACTTTACGCTTCTGATGACATATATGTTAGAAATATCACCAATATTAATAGGTATGTTTGCTTACCTAAGTGATGTGCTCTATTAACACGGCCATATATTCGTGTATAAATAATATCTTACCGAGCGTGCATAGCGCTAATACTGCAAATTTTGCCGAGGAATAACCACATATCATGAATCGAAAGAACAAGTTTTACGAGCTGTGGGTTTTTTGTATGGATTCGTACCTATGTTTATATTTTCTGGAATTACGAAATAAATTTCTTATAGTCTAGGTATTTTCAGTATATTAAAAGTAATATGACGGCAATATATATTGCCACTAACCACTAAAGAGTTAAAACGTAATTATTATGGTGGTGGCGAATCACAAAGACGGCAAGTAACATTGACTGGCGCCAGGGGTATCTACCATATGTTGTCAACGAGCTGGGCGCCCATGACCAACCTGTTCACCACCACAAGTTTTACAGCTTCGTGTTTCGTGTTGTGACATGTATACACGGAAAACAGACCTCTCGAAGTATTAACTAATTATTGTAATAAAATAAGGTACCTATTGATATGTTTATTTATTTGAAAGCGTATACAAAAAGATTTTTGAAAATGTAACCCCTAGGGAATATAATCTCAGCCGTGAACATCTCATCGAATACGCCAATAAGGATAGCCATACTTACTTATAGTATTTGTACAGGAACAAATGTGTGTCTGTTTGTCCTTCTTTCAAGAAATAACGGAGTAACTGATTAACTTACTTTTCTGCTGTAGGTAGAAGACGAGGTCGTTTATATCTTGAAAAAAAAACACGTTTCTCGCAGGCTATCTTTTTAGCCCAGTCATAGACAAACCAATCCCGTACTATGAAGTACCCATCTACCTACACGTAATATAATCTTAAATAAGGTTTTTCTCGCATTAAATTTACCCTCATATCCAATAGACAAAAACCTAATAAAATTACCTCCAAAATTATTTCAGCAAAGTGTAACACCTGTGTTCTACTGCTTGACTTCCGTCAAAGTATGAAAAGAGACATTACAACTATAACTAACGAAAGATGGCATAGAATCGTACTCACTTTCAGCGCCGCACTCACTCTCACGCCACCGGACCAACACTAACAACCAGTCCCCGAATTTTAAATCACAGTATTGTTTGTTTACATGAATTTGTACAGATATAACAGCATGTTGTTCTAGGGCGGGCTCGTAGCGCCGACTAGCGGCCGCCGGTGCGAACCTCAGGGCGGGGGCGCGTCGCGAGGGTGTGCTGTCTCCTTCGCACGCTACACCTCAATTGACATAACACCCGTTACGCAAAAACGACGCTTTTATCAATGACATAGGAGATATAATATTAATAGTAGACCGTCGCCGGGGCGACGCTCGTAGTGGCCTTGAGGGCCTGATGTTTTCATCCCGAGAGCGCATCGAGAGCGTAATAAACCGTTTAGAGAGGGGACAAGTGACTTTCGCTGAAGGATTTATGGAGGAATCTCCAGAATTAATTCGGCCCGATTGTACCCCCGCTTGTCAAGGGGTGAGCAGATTTGAAAGATTATTTACATAATTATAAGTAACATTCGGCAATATTTGCTCGAAATATCTATAGACAAATAAGGTAGGTGTCTCAAGTGAATGCTTACTATGTAAGGTCTTCACAGTTACATTTCCGGATATGGGTAGAGATATAGATAGAGACGAGGGTATTCAAAGTGAGTGCCTGTCTTCATACAAAAGCAAAATCCTCATTAAAATCTATATATTTTCCGGTCGACAGGAACTATTTAAAAGACCCCGTTTTCTAAATTATTTATGCAGACATAAAATTTGCCCTCTAAAATAAAAAAAGTCACAGAAAATTAAATATGCTCAACCATTCGAAAACCCAGTTCGCCAAAAGAAAGCTGTATCCCAGAAGCCAAATAAATGGAGAAAACCTAATAAAAACAAGACTTACAGCGTTAAAATATCTTATTGCGATAGTAATAACATTTCACACGCTTTGTCGCAGTCTTAAACTTAGATAGACTATAGATTTAGCACCTCCTCTAGCACGATTTTAACACGTGACTCTTTCTCCCGCGAGATATTTATCTATCTCCTTCTGTGCAGTACTGTGAGAGAGTGACAGGTGACGCTATGCCGCGCGACAAGACTCGCGAAGCATAGTTGTGCTAGACGGGCAGGTATAGTATAGTACTAATTATCTAAGCTAAGCTAATCCACTTAAGAACTGAATACCATTAAACAAACCACAACTGGTAAACCACAAATTAAGATAACGAGCTCGTAGTAAAAGCAGATTGTAACCACCTTGGAAGGTTAATATAGATTATCGACTCTATTTCCTTGGACATTAGACTACAAAATGCACTAACAGAATAATGGTGATCATAACTTTTTGGAATTTTACAACCGTCCGACCCTCCACAAGAACGTATTCTCTTGAAAAAGGACTATGATCTCTCGTCAACAAACATTTTAAACCTATTCAACAAGGAATAAGGTTGAAAATTCAATATCCACGCAATGTAGTTCTAACCTTTTTTGTAAGTAACTGGTTAGCGCCAGGTTGGCGCTTACGAGAACAAAAGCAGATAGGATTGTATTAGACACAATGCTATTGTGAATGCAGGTACCTATACCTAAGTGGATTAGCTTAGCTTAGATAATTAGTACTATACAATTTTTTTAAACTAAGCTCATCCACTTACCTGCATTCACAATGGCATTGTGTCTAATACAATCCTATCTGCTTTTGTTTTCGTAAGCGCCAACCAGTTACTTACAAAAAAAGGTTAGAACTACATTTGCGTGGATATTGAATTTTCAACCTTATTCCTTGTCGAATAGGTTTAAAATGGTTGATGATGAGAGTTCATAGTCCTTTTTCAAGACAATACGTTCTTTTGGAGAGTCGGACGGTTGTAAAATTCCAAAAAGTTATGATTACCATTATTTTGTTAGTGTATTTTGCAGTTTCATGTCCAAGGAAATAGAGTCGATAATCTATATTAACCTCCCAAGGTGGATACAATCTGCTTTTACTAATAGCTCGCTATCTTAATTTGTGGTTTACCACTCAATGGTATTCAGTTCTTAAGTGGATACCTAAGCTTAGCTTAGAAAATTTATACTATATCAACATCTCTCTCTAGCCGTGCGAACTTTTTAACACCCGCACTTATGTTTATAAACTTAGAGGCACTAGAGTACTCAATTGTCACTGGACCGATACAACACACACAATATTTCAAGAAGATGAAAGCTTAAAAAGCGATTTACCGTCCTGGCCCTCAAAAGGTAAAAATGTACCAGATCCTTCATTTAAATGACTTAACAACATGGACCAATAATTCAAGACTACCAATTCCATGCACCGGTTGTACACGGCGGCACCTTCTGAGGACTCCGATCCTTATTTTTCGTAGGCTTTCTAATATTTCGTAACACTATAGCGTCAAGTCATCTTCCCTAAGTTAGGGCTGCTGGAGCTGGCATGTTCATCAAAATGATCAAAGCTCCTTAATTAAAAAAAAACTTCCCTAAGCGTCTTAATATTTATATCAATAGATGGCGCTTGTGTGTTAAGCAAGATCTAACTTGAATAGAACCGCTATACTTGTATTGAGAAAAATGCACGCCAGGAGAATATTCATTTTCCCCGTCCGTGACGTATGAGTCACGGCAAGCCTTTATTACAAAGCTGAATGCCTTAAGGCATTAAGTCCACCATTTGCATTTTTTTATTGTACAATAACCTACAGTTTAAAGGTTTACAACTACAGTGAAGTTATAAATATGTATACCTACTGCAAAGCAAAGTAAAGCAGTACATACTGTTAACAACAGTACAAAATGTGCAACCCTAAAGGCAAAAACAAATCAATGAAATGTCATTTTAACCTACGAAATTTCGCAACTTCGAAGTGCTTACGCAATTCATTCTAAAAGTAGGTAGATACTTTTTAAGGTGCAACTGCGACTATGGGATGGGACGGGACAAATTATACGTCTATTGATGATATCATAGAAACAAAACATTTTATAACTACCACCGCTTTCTCTTTCATGTTAATAGCTCCAAACTTTAGGCAGTAAGGGTGGTATGTGGGTTGGTCTTAACCCTTAAATGCATGATTATACATACAGTCCGACCAAAAAGAGTAGAAATTAAAAAGTGGCAATACTGTAGCGTCCGCCCTTTCTAATCAATATAAGAAAACGGGGACGACACTACAGTATTGCCACTTTTTAATTTCTACTCTTTTTGGTCGGACTGTATATATTTACACGCTACTAAAATGACACAAGTCAAAATCTGAATATCCATACTAATATTATAAATGCGAAAGTGTGTCTGTCTGTCTGTTACCTCTTCATGCTTAAACCGCTGACACGATTTTGATGAAATTTGGCATGGAGATAGTTCAAGATCCGAGGAAGGACATAGGATAGTTTTCATCCTGTAAATTATCCCTAAAAATATTGAAAACTGAGTAAGTAATTCATGATGACATTGATGACCCTGTAGGAAATGTAATGATTAGACCAAAAGCACAATTGCTCTTACATTTGCTTAGGCGCTTTTAATAATCCCTTTTATTAATTAAGCTGATTAGGAACCTACCGTGACCTATCGTGATGTACGAGGTTGCTTCCATACTTCCAAGTTCCACGCGGACGTAGTCGCGGGCAAAAGCTAGTTGTCAATAAAGACTTTGTCAAGATTGTCCCGAAATCTCAAACTGACGTGTTGCATCGACGACCTTTGTCCTGTGGTGGAAATTTGGCAAAAAAGTTCAACATTTTATCTTATTTTTACCGATAACCCAGAATTGATACCTAAGGAGGTATTATTATAAATTTACGTCAGTGTAGGTATTTCGAAGATAACCATTGAACATGGAAAACAATGATAATTTTACCCCATTTTGTTATCAGGTCACGGAAGCGCCTAATCAATATTTCTGCGGTTTATTTTATCACAAAACACATCTTTAATAGGTATACTGATGTCTCATAAATTTTCTACCTATTTGATGGGCTCTGGAGAACTGGCTAATTATATTTCATTTACTATCTAAAACGGGCAAAGCCTGGGTGACGATTTTTATTTATACTTATACATAAGCCATACAGTCATAAGGTGATTTCACAACTTCAATTGTCTGTACTGTAAAATTTTGCAAATGTGCCTTAGTCAGATTTTTCTCTTAGTCGCTCATTTGTTTAATTTTAGTGCAATTACTTGTATGGCCAGTATGGTTGTTTAAAAAAATATATGAATATTTTACCCATAAATATATCTACCATTTATGGTTGTAAACACAAACCTTTCAATTTGAATATCCAATAATACTAAGAGTAATTAAAGTTCAATTTATTATAATAATACATTTAAACTTTATATATAAAAAAACACTTAAAAAGTAAAAGCAGCGCAACTTACGTTATCGCTAATATTTACTGTTCACAACAGATGGCTTGTACTTACAAATTTGTAGAACTATTGCAACATTGTGACTATAATAAATCAGATTTACTGGAAATGAACTTCTAAACGCGAAATCTAGCTTCATATTAAGAAACACGAATCAAACAGATCTCTCTTTTGTGATAGTTGACTATTTTAGGTATTTTTTAAGTATTTGCTTTACATTTGAATATGGCTTAACGGTTGAGGTACTCATTGCTTCTACTAGAAATATAAAGATTAACCAATAAGCAAAGACTCAAGCTTCCCGGACTCATGGAGAGCCTTGACGTCGGAGCCGCCGCCGACGCAGTTGCCGTTGATGAACACTTGAGGCACCTGGAACAACATACAATAATTTGTATGTATGTATACTTGTATAGGTATACGTATGTAAACTTTATTGTACACAACATCATCCTCCTAGCCTTTGTCCCATTTTTTGAGAATTAATTCTCAATCGGGGTCGGCTACCTAAATCCCAAGATGTGGCGTAGGCACTAGTTTTTACGCAAGCGACTACCATCTGACCTTCCAACCCAGAGGGGAAACTATCCATTAAAAAAATACATTAGGGATCTCTTCCAGTTAACCTTTGAGGAATGGGTATTTGAAGAAAATAGGAGAACTACACTGTGTTCAAACAAGATATCTATATTATACTTAATAAAACTACATTTGTTTACTGAAATAAAAATATAGAGAACCGATAATCTTGAAACCAGATGTTTATGGGGAAAATGGGGAGCAAGAGATCAAGTGACAGGAGCCAACATGCTGGACAGACCAGACCATCACAATACACCGTGCTCTACACGGAGTTGCAGAAAAAAAACCAACAGCAGACTCAGCTATTTTTAAATCAATGGTCGATCTTAACTGGACCCCCCCGGATCTGAAGTGGAATTTTCTGAGGACATGGCATGACCCTCCCTCTCATGTCCCTCAGTACTATTAAAAAAACTGATGCACCAAGCAGAATTAAAAATGAACTTAAATTATATTCTTATAGCAGAACACAGACACTTCATGTAAGGTGTCCAAACACTGTACCAACCTGAGCACCGTAAAGAGACATTGTGAGGCATGCGAGTTTACTTTTCTCCGGAACCAAACTATGGTATTTCAACTAGCTACATTAACCCTTTGACCGCCAAAGACGGCAAATCACGTCATCGGGAATTCGTGCCACTGACGCCAACGACGCCTATTGACGTCAAAAATTTCAATGGTCAAAAACATGTTAATTCAAACCACTATCTGTGTTTTTCAATCCCTGTTGATTTTGGAGCACTTTTTTTTTTTTGGTTTGGCGTCAGTGGCACGGTGAATTGCTTTGCCGCTTGGCGCTCTAAAGGTTAACTTGATACAAAATATTCAACCAGTGTGTTGTGAACTGAAAAGGTTTGGGAATGTTTTATGTTATTTACCTAAATATACATTATAAGATGAAAGAAAAAATCTTAAAGTAACAAGTGTTAACTTGGGTCTAAATAAACAGTGCTGTAGACACTTAAGTTAACCAGCTACATGTTTATATAAATTTATCAAATTAATAAGGCAAACAAATACAGCTCTGCTAAATTTTCATCATTTTCATTTTTTGATGTAATTGTGTGATTACATGTCATGAAGAAACTCATGTTGTACAACATGATTCAACATCATTAATTTCGAGTGGAAACAGGATCAGGGTAAAAACATAAATTATAGTTTGAAACCTATGACTTGAAATAACCACCATGAAGTTATAATAGAAATGTTGTTTGAAACTGTTCTAATAAAGCAAGCACATGTCAAATTTATTTCAAATTTGAAATGCTTTGTTCCTCAAGTAATTCAGAATTCTCTTTGCAAACCCCAATAATATAGCATTCCTAGTAAACCTTCTAAATTTATCCATCAATCAGGCAGGTGGCCTGCCTGCGATATGTTTATGTGTTCACATTTTCGTCTGCATATTTTTTCCTTACCAAAGTTGGGTAAAAAGTATCCTATAACCATCTTTGGGTGTCCAGATGTCCCTGTACTATTGTCACATACCACTACTATTGTCACTCACCTATTGTCACATGCCATAGTATGACACTTTTGTACCTACTTATTCTAAGCAAAAAAATACTATTCTATTCTACTAAAATTGGCTAAAATCTGTCCAGCCATTTCAGCAGGATCTACTGACAGCACGGTACAGCTGGAATCACACTGCTGCCGAAATAATGACGCCTCTTATAGAAAACTGTTTTTTTATACAATGTTATAATGGGATATAGGTAGAATGTAAAATGTCACTTTCGGACACACACCGTTCGGATTCCTGTGATTGATGCAAGAGTTTCCTGAATATCTGTGCCATCATCTCGTTGGTTCAGCTCAATCGCTTGGAATGGCTGGTTTACTTTTTGAAAGACCTGAAATTGTGATAATGTTACATGTAATAGATTGCTTATTCAAAATTTGTCTTAGTTTAATTTAAAGGAAAGGCATTTCGGAAAGGGAAGGCATTCTATGAAATTCAAAACAGTTTGCACTTTCTGCTAAATAAACGATTGGCTTGTAGACAATGCTTTAAATCATAAATTTCTACGTTCCTACATGGTGTAAGGCTTATGTAAATACTTAGCCAAGCCAAAAAAACAACAAAAACAGGGCCTATTAGCACAGTTCCCAAATGAGGTTATAATTTGGACGATATGTTTAATAATTTATGTTTAATGCTAATATCAAATTATAAAAACGTTATGAAATTCTTGTTATGACTCAACAGTCTATAGTGAGCGATAAGTTTCATTTCTAGGATAAATCAAGTGCGTAAAGTACTTACTTCTTTAGCCATAGTGCAATACGGGCAATATGATTTTGAAAACACGACTACTTTCTCCTTAGTAATAATATCTTTGATAAATTGCTGAATTTCCGGAGTGTTCGCCATTTTTGCAGTACCGGGTCGGAGGAGTTTAGTCACTTGAGTACCCATAAGACCTGTTTTTGAACTGTCACTGTCAAAGAGAATATAATTACTACGTTTTGTTTTAAGAGGCGGGACTCTCATACTAGCCAATAGAATCAGTCAAGAAACAGTGTACATGGCAAACCGATACCATAATGTACAAATGTACGTCAAAGAACCAATAAACAGCAGTAGTACCAACCTAACAGACTAAAATAGTGTAGCGGCCTATACGCTCGGTTTTTTATCAATATCGATAAAATTAACAGGGTTGAAATAAAGGCTAATACGAAAACTATTTTTTTTCTCGAAATTAGGTTAGTTTTGACTCCACATTTAAGTCGTATGTTGTACAGTGGATAATAATAATGATATAATATTTATTCTAATACAAGATTCGACAAATTTAGACCCGAAATAAAATTAAAAACTTTTACTAATAATTTATTGTTACACATTCTCAAATTTGTATTTTATTATCAAGTCTTCTTTTCCCACTAACTCGACCCACTGCATCTGAAAATGTTTTATAATTAAAGCAGAGTTATAATTTCTTATATCTAAGATTAAAATCAAAGACTCATAACAATTCGTTTAAAAAGTATCCAATTTTTTTTCATTACTGTAAAACAAGTGGACATTGATTAGCACGCATCAGGTATAAGCTGAATGGGCATCTTAAAATAATCAGTATTTTTGTGGTCATATTTCATGCTAGTCCTCACACAATTCGACTTTACGTAATTATTTGCACTGATAAACAAATAAGCCTGCATATAGTTATCTCTAGCGCACAATAAAAATGGAAATAAAATTTAGCTAATTTAGTATGTTTATAAGCTGCTGCACTTAAATATGGCTAAAAATTGCTATATCAATACTTACCGGTCTTCGTCTAAGGGAAATTTCGCTATAAACAACCGTTTATTGAAATTTTCACGACTAGTTCGATTTATACAAATTTCACAAGTTATAAACCGTCTTTTCAGTGGCAATGTCACAAAATATATTCACTAACCAGTGTTCGATCACATTTCACTACTTTCAATTACAAATTAAGACCAAAACAATTAGAAATGCACAAAAATAATCAAACAAAACAGACGAAACGCAATGTCAAACAAAACAATATGGCTGACGAGGGATGACCGCAGATTAGATACTAAGAACTATACTGATGGAGTATGGTGGCTATTGTTTGCCATGTAAAGTCCACACACAAGTTTTTTGTTCCTAGTTGCGTTAGATTGTGTCACTGTCACCGCTACCGCTACCGTCATTGACACTGACACGAAATAAATACCACCGAAGTTCTGAATTGAAGTGTGGTACTAAATACCGGTTATCAGCAATTTATTTGCTTAGATAAAAACGTTACAATAAACGTAAAGATAAAATATTTTATGACTTTTAACATAGTAGAGCGTGATTTTTTCTTTTAGTTATTTCTCATCGAATTATAAACTTAATAAACTATTGGTAGAACTACTTACTCTTTACTTACTCGATAATCTCGATATTGAAGCAGTAAATCATAAATCACATCAACTTGGTTCCAGATGATGCAATTCGGTTGGCCAACTCAACCCCAGCCACACTACTCGCGAAGTTGGCCGAGGTTGAGCGAATATGATAGTGTGTAACTTCGCTTCACCCAGTTTCGCGAGTAGCGTGGAGCTAGGGTAAAATTATGTTTTACTCCAGCTGCACACGCTCGCCACCGTACGTTACTTGTGCTACACTTCATTGGTCCTCGCCGTATCGCGGATTTTTAGTGATAGGTATTATACCTACTCATCTACTTATTATTATTATGGTTCCGGGAATAACAGCTGCGAAATGCTAATTTATTTAACGGCAAGGAGTGAGGGAGTATTCTTTGGTAACTGACATTGAAATTCAACGAATGTCTGTGATGTAAACTAAGAGAAAAGGAGCTAGTTAATTTGTTAGTTAGTTGCGCTGGGCATTTTCCGCAAGTCGACATCCAACGTGCCTGTTTTGCGTGAAAAGGGGGTAACGCTACTCCAACCACCCCAACTCCTCCACGAACCTAAGCAAAGCCTTGATGTTGCTTATGGCTTCGTGTACCTACGGTACTTGGAGATCCTAGGTATTTCATCCTGTATTCTTCTACCTGTTTGCAATCTAGTAGAATATGATTGGTGGTTTCTTCTGCCTCCATGCATGCTCTGCATACAGGGCTGTCTGAAAAGGAGCTAAAAGTTTCACGAATTTTATAATTTTCACATAATAAAGCGTTAACTATCCACACCCACAGCAGTGCTAGCATTATTTACCTATTTAAGAAAGAACGAAGGATTGAACAGCATCCCAATAATGAATGCTTAGAAATGTTTTGTTGACATACCGCTTACTAATAAGAGCCAATTTTTTTACGGATTTCTTGTATTTGGGGTACCTATCTAAGTTTTTTATTTTCATCACTAAGAAATTGACGCCGGTTTATTCCAGAATCGCCCGATGACTTTAATGGCTACAAGGAGGAGTGGACGATGTAGATACATTTCCCTTAATAAATTGAATTGATTATACTTATTGAATTATTTGATAGACTAAACATGAGTAAACGAGTTCCAATTAAATCCACACAAAAGTGCAAACTGTGAATATATTAGGTATACGTAACTCATGATTTTAATGATGCCATTTGGTACCTAGAGCTGTTTTGTTATAAAGGGAAGTGAAGCACAATACAGATAATATCACTATAGTTTACAGGCGGCCCTGTTAAATAATATCCTTTTAACAATAGTGCATTCAAACAAACATAATAATATCCCCACCTGCCTAAGCCCTTGTTGTTTCGGCATAGTGGATTTTATAGCGAGATCGGGTGTATTAAATTTGTGTGGACGGCTCTACTCATCAGTCATTATCCCAAGTAACACAGTAAGCCATATAACTACTCACTCGTGGTCTTATATCCAGTTCTACGATGATATAAACTCTTACAATAGTTCATCCGTGAACGTACAGCTGCATAATAGCATATAGTGTCAATTAAACAGCGCAGGCTGAATAAGAGCTGTATTACGATATACAAAGGGCACACATTCTCATCCTTATTCAGCTGTAAGAATTTTCCAACACTACTAGCTGCTTAAGGGCAACTTAATAGCGAACTTTATGCTAAGTGCTGTATAAGATAACACATGTGCATATTTATTACGTTGCCTTTTTATGATACCACTTGTGCACTATTATAACGTCAATGGAGGTATAGTGACCTACATGTGGACGTTACTATTGCTGAGGGCTTATTTTTTCTCTGCTAGTCAGCTTTTATTCAGCCTACCGATACAATCTGCATAGCAGCTGTTTAGAAGTACACCAGAACGCTTATAGCTGTTTAGAAAAATATGAGTGAATCAAATTAGCGGCTACTGCTGAACAATGTTTCACATGCAAAGTCTTAATCAGATTTTGGCTGACTGCATATACACACGTAAACCTTTGTGTAGCAAATAACATCAAAAAGATAGTGTATATTTGAATTTGTGTAAGTGTTTTACTGGCCGCATTAAGGGTTTTCGTGGAAAATTAGATCGCGAACTGGAGGAGTCAGGATAAAACTTATGAGAGAATACCAGAAAATTACAGAAACTCAAAGAATAAAAACTACCACCAACCAACCACCAAGGACACAGAAAACAGCTTGAAGCTGTATTTGCGGTCACTATTTACATTTATTCCTGTTTAAGGCTGAATAACGGAACACAAAGTGAATCGTTACGCAGCCTGTAGCTGAAATATAGAGTAAAAGTGGTTCACACCGATGTAGAAAGATAGTCACCATTTTTTTGTATAACCTTGAAATGATTGTTCTTTATCTTAGCTTTTGACTATATTTCAACTACAAAGTACTTATAAATCTCAAATGTTTACTCTCTTCAGACCAGTAACAATAGTTCCTGGGATATTCTTAATGAAAAAAAAAGGAAAACGCCTTTGGTGTGTGAGAGGATACACCTGAAATACCCTGTATATTTTATTAACATTGTCCAAAAACGTTTTATTTTAGGAGCGCTTGAAAATTTTCTTAGATAATATGTATATATAATCACAGTAAAATCGAGACCGCAATAATTTTCCACTAACTAACCGAAAATTCAGGTATACCAGTTAATATTTTGATTCCGCCATTCACCAATTCAATCATTATGACAGTCAAAAGTGATGGCTCTCAATAAAAAAACACAACACATATATTCGCTGAACATTAAACAATTTTGTAACGTCACGTTTTAAATATTTAAAGTATACATTTTTGCTTGTCCAGCTAAAGGTGAACTTGTGGAGTTTTAAGACAGTAATAAGGATTTACATGTGAACTTTAATCTGAATAAGCAGACCGTTGAGCTCTTTAAGCCAGCCGATATTCAGCCCTTGTAACTCTTGTGACCCTTAATACAACCGTTTTACAGCCGCTATTAAGCTATTAAACAGCTATGTGAACTTAAGGCTGATTAATTTGTGCCCAATTTAGATGAATAAAGGCTGAAAAAGCGCTTTTTCAGCTCTTATTCAGCTGAGTAATTCAGCTTTAGCAGTAAACATATTCTGATAAACAGCTCTTAAACAGGTTCTTGTGCTACTTACGTTCGTTCGTTGTATGACTTGAATGACTTCCATAACATTACAAGGTACCTACCTTTTATTGTTCTCTAAAAGTGTCCATTGAATATATAGGTACTCATATGAATTAATACAGCATTAAATATAGCACGTTTTCCTTATTGTCATTCGGTACAGTCTTGGTACATAGATTATGTCATCGCGCCTTAAATCGTTATGAATGATAGAAGACAGAAAAATAAAAGACAAAGAAATCGTTCTTATTCGTAAATCGTATTCTTAACTACCATACTACCGTGCCGTTAGACTATCAATAAGACGTAGGTAGTATCTTTATTTGGATTTCATAGTAAGATACGACTTTTTACTGTAGCGCAGTAGTATAGTCAGTGGGATAACCACCATCTATTTGGCCAATCCATTATAGGTATTACCTACTAGGGTAAATCTTGAACTGACATAATTATATCGTCACTTGTAATATGAATTAAGGTTACCGCCAAATGACGATTTTTCAGGAGAGGCCAAAAACGAAATTGCAAATTTAAAAAAGTGCAGTAACTTTTTATTTCCTAATCCGATTAAAATGATGTAAAGTAGTTATAGCTTAATTTTGTAAGATCTTTCAGTTGATAATGGTCTCAAAAAGGCTGCTATTATAGTTTAGAAAATAGCGTGGCGCTTACGTTATTTTTTTTCCAAAAATAAGGAGTTACGTTAACACAACACAACATTGATTTCAAAAAATGAGTCCTAATTTAAAGTAAGTCACAAAAATGTAAAAACATCTAACGTAAGGAACACACATTTTCAAAACGTGGACTTACATTAGCGGAATTCATCTATGGAATTTTGAAACTTATCCAATCGTAATAAGGTTTAACATAGAGTTATTTCCTGTTTTTCAGTTAATTAGTGGCAGGATAGTAAGTCGTGATAAAAACCGGTTTATAAGCGAGAAACAGTTTCTTTTTTGTTTATAAAAACCAAAATTGGTAAAGGCACCATCAGATTTAAAGAGTATTAAAAAAACACTTCATTTTCTTTCCAATCTGATACTTTTCCTTACTGTTTTTCCTCACTTTTCTTTTTTTTCTCCCTTTCCTACAATATTTATGTACCTTTTATACCTACGTCTTTTGCTGCACATTCTGCTTTCCCTTTTTCTCTTTCTTTTTTATTTCTTTCTATATAGTTTTCTTCGCATTTATTACCTTCTTTTTGTTCCATTCGTCAACTCCCTCCTTTTGATTTTAGTGACTTAAGTTTAAACTTCAGCTTAACGTTGTGTAATTTCGTTTAAATGATCAATTTTGTCTTTACAAACCCTAAGTCCTATTTTCAGTGTAAAGCTTGTCCCGGTCTGAAACTAGCCGAATGATCTTTATTTGATTTTTCATTAGTAATTTGACCATTTCCTGGCAAACTGGTGACTAAATGTTTCGTCACATAATTAGTAACTCGCTCTCACATCACTATTATGAACTTGAACGTCAAGGGGTAAATTTACGACTGAAATGCTTCGAATACCTTCGCTATTGGGCTTGGACATCTTTTTTATAGAGCTGAAACGGATTAAGAGATTTTCTTATATCTTGTAAGCTGTTATTTTCTCGCGAACTACTTATTTGAAGCATCATTGGTGTCCCGTTATTAGTAGAAAGCATGGTCCAGCTCAACGCCTTTCTCTGGCTGAAAAAAATAATGGTCGAGGGGCAAGCAAATAGTTAACGTATTTTATTGAATCATCGCATCAATACGATGACATTACGTTGGATACGTAGGCTACTGAAAAAAAATATTGGGAGTATCTCAATGTCACTAACCTCCACCATATCACTATTACTACCATCATTCATTCCTGTCTCTTGTTTTCTAAAAATAATATACAAGTATATACATTTTATTATGCCTACATGTTGCTACATGGTAGTGGCAGTGACTGATTTTCACAGAAAAAGTTTTCACAGTCCGTTTAACCAGACATTTAAGAGATTCCCCAAAAACGAAATGCATTAAGCCAGATTGTTTCAATTAAAAGTCCCTAATTCAAGAATTAGAAATGATATAAATAGGCATAATGGCTAATTAATAAATAACTTAACTTTAAAAAGTTTAAAACATCAATTTCTATTTGATACTGGAAATCCCGACAAACTTCATTCCGCCTTAGAACTCCCTTTTGAGGTGATAACAATTTCTATAATACTTACTTAGTACTTATCTTTTTCAAATTTCCCTTAATTTTTGAAAGTTTTTTTGTGTAATATTATTATTTATTTATTTTTTATGTCGTTGAGGGCAAACGAGCAAACGGATCGCCTGACGTAAAGCGATTAATGTACTTAACTCGTAATTTTTAACTGTACTTATTTTAACGCAATCGCACAATACTGTCCTTATCACGAAACCAGGGGTCGTTACCGGTATTCATAAAAATTACAAAAATTTATTACAGATTATATTTAAAATGCCATTACATATAATTAAAGTATTGGTATAGAACGTTGAAATTAGCTCAGTAAAATAAAGAAATGTGTAATAATAAGCGAAATACCGAAATTTAATACCAGTATTTGTATGGAGTCGAAAACCGGAATCCGATCGCTGGTCGGTACAAACTAAAGTGGCTATCATATCCATCACAACACCAAATCGTAAACAGACGCACGCGGTAGTGTTTGTAATTGCTTCCTACAGGCAAATGTATGGTCGTCTCACCGGTATCTACTCATTAACACTGCAAAGGAAAGAGATGGTCGCAAAGTTCCTGGTAACCAAAATAACGTAAGCACCAGGTCCGTCTAAATTAAGTACATAATTTTAATGTAACCGTCATCACTCGAGCCTTGGGAAGACAAATAATAATGTAAGAGGCATTAATTGCTTTAAAAACTACGAAAACTTTAATGTTACTGACTAAATTATATATTCACCCAGCTTGCAGTAAGCACAATTTGTGACAAGATTAGACTATAATTGACTTTAAATGGTTGCTGTCCTATAATCTCGTTTAATTTTTTTTACCTATCTAATCTGAGCATATTAATCATTTATGTACCTTATTATTTACATGATTTGATTCAAAAACTAAAAGTATAACCCATTTAATGTAAGAACCATATTATATTTTTCATCTAGCTTTGAAGCTAACGTAACAGTCAATCGGTAATAAAGTGCTATAAATTGAGTAATGTAAGAGTCATTTATTTACCGATGAGTCTTACATTAATGACTTTCGTTCAACTTTGGCCAATACTTGTGGTTACGTTAATCTGATATTAAGTAATTTACAAACAATGTTCCATACACCAAAATAAATACAGAAAACAAAAAAAAACGGTCAATTTTTGTTTAATGTAACCAACATTTTTTTCAAGATATCGTAATTTTAATAACAGCAATGGATAGATCGTCAAATTTACAGACGAACTGTATACTTAACTCAATTTCGTCATTTTGGCGGTTACATTAATTCATATTACAGGTGACGATATATTTTATTGGCTAAGACCAACTAAGACGATCAAGGGCGCTTAGTACCTACAGGCGTACAGGTACGCCAAATAAGTTACCAATGGTGTTAAAATGGTTTCAACTAAAGAGTATTTAGATCGAGTCATATCTAAATTAATCGAGGGCATTGAGGGTAGGTAATGTTTCAAATAAGGAATGGAAATTTGTACATAGGTAATTACCAACAATGTATGGTAAATTACGAGACAATTAAATTTCCTCTGCAAATAATTAACTCTGGCTACCGACTAAGATACTTGATATCCCGGAAGCGAGCATAGATATAGATCACTTTTACTATATTTTATAAATCTACGACATGATGATGATGATGATTTGGTGTAGGGACGCCCGGCCGGAAACAGGCGGGCTGTCGATCGCTTGGCTGCGTTCATTCAGCCCAATTCCCAATTGGAGCCAACGGTTACTGTCCCGGCGGCGCTCCCATACAGCCTTCTTCCTCGAATCTTCTTGTTCTCCTGCAGAAGGAAAGGACATCCTTAAGGTTAATGTCCCTCAGCTCTTCCTCTTCTAGTTTATCTTTTCTGAAGATGCTATAGCGTACTATCGCATAAAATCTACGACATACTTACGTGCAATATGGATGGTATGGTTGCAACTTGTAATTTTATGTAAGTAGACACAATATGGCCGGCATTAAGAGGTAGGTTGGTTTCCAAATTTGGTGCTTCGTTGGTGCCCACTCCTTATTTGGAGGCTATATCTTAAAATGCCATACGAGTTTCTGTCGGGAACCACAAGGACCAACAAAGGTATTGAGTCATCTTTAATATCTGGTCATAACCACAATAGCTACATAGGTATGCGTGGGCCTGTTAGAGGTGTTTATTTTTTCACTTCTCCTGCACTAAATGTTCGTTATTTTAGCGTTGAAAACGGGACATTCCATTCAAGCGCGTATATAACATAACGTATTATAACTTAAAACTGCCTTACAAAAGGAGCACAACATTACCTACGTACTACGTGATAAAAAAAATAAACAGAAACACAATTCAGATGGAAAAAATAATTCAGATATCCGCAACACAAGCTGCGGCTGTTTCTATGCGGATCAAAATATTGGGAAAATAACTAGTCCTATTTGAAGAGTGTAAAGAGATCGCCAAAAAAGAAGCAGAACAGTACCATGAATTTACAGTGACTGTAATCGCTAGCGACTGCGTGAACGATTTGTATGGAGAGTTGTAGTTCTACAAAGTAACCGTTAGGGGCACTGTACTATTTTCCATATAAATCGTTTATGCTGTCGCTACCGAGTACGGTGACGTTACCTCGTGGTAAGGGTCCCCATAACACACTCATCCCCATCCTCCTAGCCTTTGTCCCATTTTTTGAGAATTAATTCTCAATCGGGGTCGGCTACCTAAATCCCAAGATGTGGCGTAGGCACTAGTTTTTACGCAAGCGACTGCCATCTGACCTTCCAACCCAGAGGGGAAACTAGGCCTTATTGGGCTTAGGTGGTTTCCTCACGATGTTTTCCTTCACCGAAAAGCGAGTGGTAAATATCAAATGACATTCCGTACATAAGTTCCGAAAAAGTCATTGGTACGGGCCGGGTTCGAACCCGCGACCTCCGGATCGAAAGTCGCATGCCCTAACCACTAGGCTACCACCGGTCCCCATAACACACTACTGGGTTAATTAATATGTAGGGTAAAGTTACCATAAGTCGGCCAGGACCCTGTGGTCGGCCTTTTCGGTTTTTTATTCGCCGCGAATAGTGCTAGTTTTTAAATTGTCCAATGAGATGAATGCATAATGACGCTCCAACTTCTTATTGGTCGAATAATTGAGTCATCTGTGCGGAGAGGGGCAAGCGGTGAGCGTAAAACAGGTTTATACCAGTGTCGTCCGCGAGCACGAGGTGTTGTGCGATGACCGCCATTTTTTTGTTAAATTTCGGAGTCGTGATTATTAGCGGTAAGCAGCTTCATCTTAATACTTTATTGCACTTGTTTTCATTTTAATGTCTTATTTAATAGTTTAGTAGTTTATTTTGGTACAATTATCCATGTTTTTCAACACAAAAGTAATTTTTTGAGGCGGCCGACTAGTGGGTAATACTTTTTTAGTGGTATATCCAGTACTCGGCCGTAGGTGGCCGACCTCTGGATTTTGGATGTTTTATTTTATTTTAATGAATTTGACTTCATTAGATGCGTAACTTATTAACAATCAGTTTAGTAAACACTTCTACATAACGATTCCGAAGAAAACCCAGTAGTCGGCCGCATTTTTAAATATTATATTGATGTGGCCGACTATTGGTATCAATCTTATATAGGTAAAGTTACCATAAGTCGGCCAGGACTCTGTGGTCGGCCTTTTCGGTTTTTTATTCGCCGCGAATAGTGCTAGTTTTTAAATTGTCCAATGAGATGAATGCATAATGACGCTCCAACTTCTTATTGGTCGAATGATTGAGTCATCTGTGCGAGAAGGGGCAAGCGGTGAGCGTAAAACAGGTTTATACCAGGTGCTGTGCGATGGCCGCCATTTTTTTGTTAAATTTCGGAGTCGTGATTATTAGCGGTAAGCAGCTTCGTCTTAATACTTTATTGCACTTGTTTTCATTTTAATGTCTTATTTAATAGTTTAGTAGTTTATTTTGGTACAATTATCCATGTTTTTCAACACAAAAGTAATTTTTTGAGGCGGCCGACTAGTGGGTAATACTTTTTTAGTGGTATATCCAGTACTCGGCCGTAGGTGGCCGACCTCTGGATTTTGGATGTTTTATTTTATTTTAATGAATTTGACTTCATTAGATGTGTAACTTATTAACAATCAGTTTAGTAAACACTTCTACATAACGGTTACGAAGAAAACCCAGTAGTCGGCCGCATTTTTAAATATTATATTGATGTGGCCGACTACTGGGTTCTCGATGGCCGACTTAAGGTCGTTTGGGGCCGACTACTGGGCAAAAGTGCCTTTTTTAGTTTTGTTTTGATTATTTAAGAAATTCAGAAACTATTAAGTGTTTTTCTTAACAATTATTAACAATGAATAAATAATTAACGAATAAAATCTTGGTTTATTTTTATTGGGGCCAGCATGCATACATGCGAGGAGTTTAAGCCCAGAACTTTCGTTAAAAGGCCGACTACTGGTTCCTTTACCTGGGAGCTCCTCGTCCGTCGCGACGATCGGCGCGGGACAGGATATCTCGGTCCCGTGACTCGCGATTTTCTGAACTTGCAATAAAATGTAGCGTAGAATAGAATGTTTATTGCATTCATGAGTTGCCTTCCAATATGCATTATTACTAATCTCGGTCAGTTTAAGGGAAACTGGTTGTTTTGTCAGTCGCCGCATATAAATTACTTAGACCTTGCTTTATCACATCAAGTCGGAAGTCCGCCCTCGGTCTCTAGGTCAACTTTAAAAGTGAAATGATATTTTACTTATATGGTTAGGTATGTATATTTTATGGTCATATAATAAAAGTCAGACATCATATTCAATAAGAGAGATAAATTGTCAATTGTCCAATAGCTAGCTGCTTTTGACGCTGACTCTACATCTACAGGGATCTCAACTGGATATATGAAAGTATTTACCTAAGTTTATAACGTTCCAATACAACCCAAAATACACTGAAATTTTTGTTAAAAACTCCGTAAAATAAAGGTAGTCAGTTCATATAAAATTTTGAGTGAATTAACATCATTTAATCTGGGGGCACGGTAGTGCCCCCGCCAAGACGAACAAAAAAGAGGCGGGGCACTACCTACCTTTTCTCGAACCGTTTCGTCTCATTTTCAAACCCTCATAGTTTCGTCCCAGTAAACACCAGAGCGCTCAAATTCACAGGTTAAGATGCAGTTAGGGAACATATAAAATGTACTAAATTTCATTGATCTAGCTTCTATACTTTAGGTTTTATGGGTACCTAAAGTACGCCGATTTTGCCACTCACTTATACACTGACGTATCAAAACCTCTGGGGTACTTCCCGTCGACCTAGAAAGCTGAAATTTGGTATGTAAGCTAGTATTAGTACACAAACAACAAAATAATTCTAAAACTTGGAACTTTTACCCCCCAACCCCTTAAACTAGGGGTTGGAAGTTTGTATGAGACTTCTGCAAATTTTGATACTAGAGGTCTGAAAATTGATATAAGGACTCCTTGTTATAAATAAAACAAATAATATTCTAGTTTTTAGAAAATCCCCCCCCTCTCCACCCTTTAAATAAAGAGATGGAAGTTTGTATGGAGTTCCCATAATAGGGGATAAAAGTGTATATGGGGCTAAACGTAAGTATTTCTTAAATACACAATTATTACTACTTCTAGTACCTACTTCTGTATCTACTCTTTGATTTCGTATTTTAAATATTTCTTTATAGACCTACCAAAATACAATAATAAATGCAGCGCAATTAGCACGCGGAATTTAATATTTTTGATTGTTGAATCAATGATTTTTATATCCATATTAAGTAGATTTAAGCGTAAGATGAAATGATATCAACAAGAAAAATAGGCAAAGATAGAGCTCTGAAGACTGATGCTCAAGAAACGCTACAGCCCAAAAAAACTAAAAAAAACTAGGGCACCTTACAAAAAGAAATGAGATCCCACCAAAACATTTCATGTAAAATTGGCGGCCAAGACTCACATGCTCATAACGATTTCGCTCTAAAAAGTTATCAGATCCCAGGAAAAGCCAAGCCCCTAAGCCCTGACTTTACTAACCCTGCACCTTGGTTTCAAAAGTATGGCTTGGCCGTTTCATACCACCGTAAATAAGTCCAACGGACCGTCTGGCCCATTACGGTTTATATTTACGGTAACCTATGAAACAGCCAAGCCATACTTTTGAAACCAAGGTGTAAGGTTAGTGAAGTCAGGGCTTAGGGGCTTGGCTTTTCCTGGGATCTGATAACTTTTTAGAGCGAAATCGTTATGAGCATGTGAGTCTTGGCCGCCAATTTTACATGAAATGTTTTGGTGGGATTATTCTTACATAGTTTTCTTCACGTGGTGTACGCTTATTGTCTATTTATCTGTGTTGTGCGTCAAACTCTGTCTGATTGTGACAAACATTGTATTATATTGTAACCTTTTACAAATACTAACAATTTTTCTGACAATAAAGAATTTGAATTTTAATTGAAGGGTTAGAACGTTTGTGCATAACGGACTTCCATTTCGGAGCTCTACAAACTTGAAACCGGAAAACACCAATGAGGTTGTACATGTAATATGTATACATAGTTTCTAAAACATTAAAAGTAAATCAATAAAATGGGAGCCACTTACGGAGTAAGTGTTGAGAATTAATTTAAAGTGATTATCAATAAAGGAAGTGCTTAATTTTATGGCATAGTTATAAATTAAAGTCCCGTTAGTAGCACTTGCTGTTACAATGTATTGAATGGTTTAATTTTTTTACCATTTACCTACCTTCATATATTTAAGTTCTAGTTTTCTATCAGTCCAAGAATAATGAGAATAATTAATAATGAGATCGGTTTGCAAGAATAATTCAAGCTATTTATTTTTTACACAGCCTGTAAGGGTAGGCCCCGTGAAAGAAGTAGCTGAAAAGCAAAACGGTTGTAACTCAAATTAATTAACACATGCGTAATAAACCATTTTAATTATTTTATATAAATAAGGGAGGTACCCTAAGAATAATTGAATATTCTAAGTCACAGTTGGTGGTAAACTCCACTATTAGCCATAGATAACGCGCCTTGAACGGTACAATCAGGTATTCACCGTTAGCTAATTACAGGCGTCTCCGTACCCGCCCGATTCACTGTCAAGTAAATCTAAAACAACGTTATAATTGCAAGAAACTATTTGCATACATTACTGCCGGTGTAAATAAGAAATACGGCGTAATTGCTAATGCGATTTATGAGTTCCTTAACCGTAAGTAGCCGTTTAATGTGAGATGTTTCTCTACTTTAGCCTAAAGGTAGGTTTACTATTATTTATGGTGATTGTGTGATTTATTTAAAGTCTATATCTCTCTATTGTAAAAGGAAGACAAGCTCACTGCGCACCGCGTACCCAGGGCCGGATTTAGAGGTGTGGAGGCCTCGGGGCAACAAAGGAGTGGAGGCCCCTTGGGCCCCGAATTATTTTCCAAATAAAACGATCAATTTTTTCATTCAAGTTATCCAATTAATAATTTACTGTGAAACCAAGTATAAATTATTTTATTATTTAACGAACATATAAATATAATCGGAAACATGAATTATCTAAATTTAAATTTTAGTAAACGAACGGAACCTTCCGAGCTTTTTTCGCCGAATAATCGTTGATGATTTCGCTGAAATCCAGTTATTGTAGCAAATCACTTTCAATGCTCAGAAGAGAGCTTTGATAAACGGTTTTGTCCCATCGTGGTTCGAAGCCATTGCAATTTCAAGGTTTGGGAATGTAGCTCTGAAATTTTGATCTTCGAGAATATTTGGTAGTAAAATAGTTCCGGAGATTGGTCTTTTCCATAGTCCTTTTTGTATGAGTCGATCAAAGCTACAAATTGAACCAACTCATTACCAAGACAAAATTCTAAATCATCCTGATAAACTATCATCAATGTCTCTGCTGCAGCGTACAAATTTTCAGCATCCATTTTCTCGATGTGATTAAGAAATCCAAATCTTGAACGTATAGCTTCATAGGCATGCAATCTTTCGGTAAGAGAAACACATAGCTGGTCGACCACTGGGATAAAGGCTGATACTTTGTATTTTTCCTTCGGTGACAGATTTTCCTCTTGTGCTTTCCCGTAATCGAGCGGATTCAGCCTCGCGTTTCTCGTTCTGGTGCGTGATTGTACGTATTCATCAGTCTGAGGTATTTTTTTGGCAGGTTCCTCGTATTTATCAGACTCGTTTCTTTTGGATTCCACGAATGATTTCAATGATTCTAATGCACGCATTGCTGATTCAAGAATCATTTTGGGGTCTTGCAACATCTTGCTTGTAGCGTTGAATCGCTCCAAGATATCGTTCCAAAAGATTGCAAATAAAGCGGTTTCGAGACCACGCATCGTCTGTAGGAGGTGCGCTGCTTCATTCCTCGCAATCTCTTTTTGCTCTTTATCGGAAGATATGCTGGTTAGAGCTTCTTCGATTTCCGAATAGCCGTCGACTATGGCTTTCGTAGCTTCAGCTTGACAGGAGCAACGAGTGTCACTAAGCTTTTTCAAGACGTAAAACTGACCGTTTTTTTCTACGATAATTTTTTGATCAGAATTTGTTCTGTACTTGCTGTGAAAATCGTATATAAATTCTGAATGAAAATGAAAGAATTGAACAGCTGATGAACAAGAGTTGGCAGCTGCCTTTCCGACTAAATTAAGTGAATGACCACAACATGGTACAAACGCCGATAAATGTTTTTTCTCCAAAATAAGAGCCTGCATCCCTTTTTGTATTTGCCTCTCATGTTTGCAGCATTGTCGTACGATTGGCCGCAGCAATCCATAATATCTATTTGATGGTCACCTAAAAATTTGAGTAGAGAGCGTTCGCTATGGCTTCGTCAGTATGACCGCAGTTAAGTAAAAAGGTGAGAAATCTTTCTTTTGGCGTCGATCCCTCCATATAT
The DNA here is from genome assembly GCA_947623375.1 of Apotomis capreana. Classification (NCBI taxonomy): domain Eukaryota; kingdom Metazoa; phylum Arthropoda; class Insecta; order Lepidoptera; family Tortricidae; genus Apotomis; species Apotomis capreana. Next base: position 10,674,114 of record OX392514.1, read on the forward strand.
CGAACAACTATAGTTAGTTGATCGATGTGAGATTCGTCGGGAGTTGAGTCCACTGATACAGAATAATATTTGGATTTTTTTTATCCTGTACACTATTTCAGTTAGTACTTTATCACTCATAGAACTGATCAGTTCTTCACAAATCGTGGACGAAAGGAAAGGTAATTGACATGACCACTACCTTTGTTTGCATGCTCTTTCAAGTGAGTTGCCAGGATTGGTTCATACTCAGCTAACAATTCCAAAATTCACCTCGAAAGGTAATCCGCGTTCAGCAATGAATTTGATGGTACTAACGATAATTCTGAGATTTTTTCGTAATTTCGTATTCCAATTTTTTTATTTATTATTATAAAAATAATCAATGTCTCCTCCATAACACATATTATGTTAAATGAACTGCAATTTGCGCCTAATAGACGGTAAAACGCGAAAAAAACATCAAAGGCAAAGTTGTTTACTAGTGTTTACTAGTCTGATTTTTTTTTCGGTCTCTTGTGGGGGCCCCTCTTTTGTGGAGGCCCCGGGGCCGTCGCCCCGGTTGCCCTCCCCTAAATCCGGCCCTGCGCGTACCGATCTTGAAGTATAGGTACACATCAGCTCACACCTGGACGCCCTGTTTCGCCTTCCGCCTTTCTTCAGGTAAATTTGACGCGCGTTCGTAGCCTGTCGTACCGGCATGCACACCACGAGCAATTGTGTCGCATTGTACCCAAGCAACCAGTTCTCAGGTCGGATATGTTAAAATCAAAAGAATTAACCATATGCTAGTGTTTTAGCTTGAACGTGGATTTAACACTTTCATGGACACAAGACCAGTTTGAGAACTGCGTGATACAGCACAGATATTTTCTGTGGGCCTATGATGGTTGTTTTTATCACGCGAAAAAAAACTGACAATGCATCCGTCACGTTTTGCCAAAATGCAAGTTTGAGTGACAGGTGCTTTGTCACCTATTTATCACTTGATAAACGCAACCAACATAGGCCCCCTGGCCATACATGTACACGAAATGTCGTAACTGGCTATTCTTAAGACGTGTGTTGCGGCACTTACAGTTAGAGATGTACCGTCTATAGACGGCAGTCGCATCTTGCGATTCCTAACGGCCCGGCCACGACTTCAAGCGGGTGCAATGGTCCGTCCATAGACGTTGTTGTATCACAACGAGGTCCTTCATTCACATGCACATATGTGAATGATAGAGGTAACTTGTATGCTATGCTGTAGCAGGAGTGTTAGCAGTGGCACTAGCGATGTGTTTATGTCAAAATGGATAAGGGTCACGGGTGCTTTCTGTATAGATACTATTAGAAATGCTTCGGCCACATACGTGGTGCCGTATTACGAGGGTCGCAATGTACGTCCCTCGACGTACTATCAAGGAACATCATAATATTGCAAGTTAATACAGTGAATAACATAGAAATTCCGATTTGATAGTAAGGAACATGGCAAAAGTATTCATTCGCCACATATTCGCCATATGTTCTGATTCAGATGCTGAGGCATGCGACATAACCAATAGCTTCACGATCTCAAATCCAAGAATCGGCATGCGAAGTGAATCGGACTTCAAGATGAGTAGAAAATATGTATGTTGAAGACTGACGACGATCCAGCGGATTTATCACACGATTTTTGACAAACATGTGAGCGCAATATAAGCGCAAGCTTGACTTGAGGTAACGCGCGTGCTTTGAAATTGATTTATTGCATAATCTTAATAAAACTTTCGTGTGACATATTTTAATTATTGTATTGCTCCATACGAGTTCGAAACATGTCGGGCCGTTGTTGACAATTTCACGCGAGTGTAAACCGTTTAATACAATGATTTATTGCACGATAAACGAAACCATCATAAGCCCACAGATGTCCGAAATAGTGATGAAATTATCAAATATGTCGTTAGACTTTTGCTGGCAGTTTCGTCAATTATTCCCCAGAATTCTGTTTCAATAGCTTAAAGTTAATTTAAACTCAAACACGCAACGACAACGACTGCAACTAATCTTCATTAATTCACTAATCTTACTCAATCAACTACCTACTCGTTACAGTTTCTTTCAATTTGTCTCTATTAATCTAATTCTGTTCTCGCACTAGTTGTCTTCATAAAAAACCCTTTTCGTTCGGTGTTTTTAAACTGCTATTCAAAATTTAAAAAAAATACGAAGTCAATGACCCGAGGAGGATAAAGACAGGCGGACTCAAGGGCGCCTGGCGTTGTCTGACTTGCAAGTAAACGTGTCGAGGTATGATTATTTATATTACTGCGGTTACCCACAAAGTAAGGACACCATCATACGAAGTGTTGATTGCGTGTGGAATACACATGTTAATTAATTACGTATTAATAGTCGGTACCTACTTAGGTTGTTTATCCAGAGAGCAAAACATAGCCGTGTTGACTCAATCTGATTGGTTGATTTGGCAAGTGAAGTGAAAAGAACGATCTTTATAGGATTATTGAAAAACCAGGCACCCAAATACAGTCTTACATTTAAAGGCTTTAAGGAATAGGAATGCTGATATATTTTTTGTCCACTTTAGCTTTATCCTATCTAAGTAGACAAGCAAAGAGTAAAACTTGACAGTGTTTTTTTTTTATAATAGGTTGTTAAGGAGGAGGAATAAAAGGTACCGATTTCAGAGTAGCTCCTCGTCGAATAAGTAGTTCAAATCTGAAATGGGCACTTCCATTCTAGTCATCTGACTCATTTTGCTTCTTGCTTTACTTCTCCGTTGTCGAGTAAAAACTTTCATATACCTAACCATCTGTAGATAACTACCTACCTATTTCATTTATTTCTTTGGTGAATATCTTCAATTACTTAGGTACAGTCGAGTTCATTTACATCTAGACACTTACGAGAACAAAAATATCTGATCACGACTTTATGCTCCTGACAATAGGGTCGTGTTCAGATATTTTTGTTCTCATAAGTGTGTAGATGTAAATGAACTCGACTGTACATGTTATTTTTACAATTTTTATTATAGAATAGTACTTATAGCTATCCATTTTTATTTGTAAAATTATGTCATGTGTTTAGCCAATGGCTAGTCTGTGCAACTGTGTAACAAAAAAACAAAGAAAACACACGTCAACCTCAATGACGCAATGGTGATTTGCGTGTTTTACAACTGTCAGACATTAAGAGGCTGTAACTCTTTGATTGATGACTATTTCTGGTTGAGCTAACGGTGCACCTGAAGTCTTTGGCGTCCCATACAAACGCAGTGCAAACTTTTAAATTGAATCGGCCACGGCATCCGTTGCGGTACCGTTAAAGATGATTCTTGCTTGTCGTGATGATTTTACGCAACTTTTAAATGGAAAATATATGGTTAAGTGCTGCCAGTAAATGTTTCTTGCTATAAATTCGATTTAAACAAATGGTAATATAAATGTAGATTGTAGACGCTAGCACGAATGTAGAGTTAAGCATGAACACAACTGCTTTGTACTAATCCAAAACCAAGAAAGTATATACTTATTATACAGTTGAATAAATGTCTTAAAATAAAATTATTATTGAGTAAGTACCTAGTAATTTTTGAAAAGTATATCAGTAGTAGTGTAGGTATTGTATTGTACCTTTTTTGTTTCCATTCATTGACCAGTAGGTAGTAGGTAAGGTAGTTCTGAAGAGGCATTTATAAACCCGTTGGTGTTAAAACTTTTTTTGTAGTTTAGTAACTTAGTTTTATGGCTAAGGCGAAGGAGTTGATCATTCAATATGTTAGGAAGCTTGTTGTCTTGTGGTAAACACACAGAAGCCAAACAATGGTATTAGAAGACGAATAATGGTACATAGGTATCTAAGTGGTACCTTAATAGCTTTTGCTCTAAAAAAATAATGTAACTCGACTATTTAAATGCAGGATCACTTAACACAATTATTAATTAGGCTTAGGTACGAGGAGTTTCATATAATTATTAAAATCCAGAGTCATATTTGTTAACCTGACTGATACCAGCTTTATAGTACGCTTACACTTCTTATTTCTTCCACTAGGCAAAGTAAAATTGAGAGATCTGTAGTAAGATTCAGTTGACATGTTACCTATACATGACCATTTTTGTGAATCAAAATGGATGCAACTACCTATGTGGTTTCCTTCTAAGTTCACCTACCTAGTAGGTATCTACGTCACTTCAGAAGGTAGGTACAGTATATCTACGTGCGTCCTTCGGGTGCCGAGTAGTTTGACATAATGGAAGAAATCCATTCATAAAAAAAACATAATAAAACATTTATTGTTAATTGTTCTAAAACTGTAACTGTGAACAGATTAAGACGAATTGAAATGAAACCCTACACGCAGAGCGCTTCCGTGTTGCGCCGACGCATCGGCGGCGGAGGTTGTTTTGAAATTCGACGCCGCCACCTGCAAGGAATGTTGTTTGAGAGTCCATGACTAGTGAATGGACAAGTCCTTGTAAATTGCATCTACTAATAACACCTTATGGTATGAGTAAGCCCGTTCAGATAATTGACTGCTTAGGACCGCTTAAGTCTGCCAAGGTAAGTATTATGGGGCTAAGGTGCTCGTATTATCGAATGAATCATGCTACGATCGGATCCTTGTGATTTTATAGGTATCTATTATTATAATATATTTAATATTGTCTGTGAATTCAAACTTTTGTACACAAAAAAAGAAATAAAATCTTGACTGAACCAGGAACAATTCTCGCACTGTAAGCACTTTTTTGTTATATCTGAGCACAAAGAGGGCAAGAGTCACGTATAAAGAACGACCTTGTGAGTTTGTTTGTCTCACTCTGCTCCAGTTCACACCTCGTGCAAAATATTGAGATTAACGTGTTTTTGTCAATTTTGAAGATCCTTAGACTTGTTGTTGTTGTTACCGATTGAACCATTGATCCAAAGATCAAAGCACAAAGAAAAATTGAAATGCTTAGCCTGGCGTAGAAGAGAACGGATATCGAACCCGGTACCTCCAGATTACCGGTCAAACGTATCAACTACTCTACTATCCCAACGCTAGGAGACCTCTCGAATTTTCTCCTATGCTTTTTGTGTTGATCTTTGTATGTTTGACGCTCAGTCACAGTACAGTATATGTTCGTTACCGCTTAGATCTTTCCACCAATAAAATTGTGTTGTTTCCACATAAAAAATAATGAAACATTGGATTTTAATAAATTGTAACCGATAACGACCTACGAGAAGTATAGTTATCTTGGGGACGTCAGAAAAATCGATGTCGTTAGTGATTTTCTATGTCTCATTGATCGACAAATGCGAGTAATAGGCTAGGTACAGTTTTCTATTGAATGGCCACCTCAATGTACTTAATTAATATTCAGTCAAACATCTTAAGATTACATATTAGTATTACCTTGATAACTGTATTCTTTGTCCATGAGTTACTACGGAACCTATAATGTGTGAGATAATGTATTTTTGACCGAGATTTGGTTAGTATACGTTCGTTGCTTTATCTATGTAACTGGTTCACCTAAATCTGATAACACAAGATCTGTTTCACAGATGATTTTTTCTATTATCTATAGCTAGAACATTATTTTCAAGAGGAAAAACGAATTCAAGGGATATAATATAAACCTATTTCTAATTTGTATGCCATATGGCGAAGCATAGTGATACTATTATTTATTAATGTAACACCTTTGTACCTATGTCTTACAAATAAATAAACGATTGATTGATTGAAAACTACGTTAATCATACTTACATAGACATAGGTAACTCTATAGAGAATCTATCCACTATGCTCTACGATCTGTATCTACTAATAGAGCAAATTGTACATTTTCCTCCAGTTTGCTCTACGAGTTTTGCAGATAGAGTAAATTGAACTGTATTTTTCCAATTTGCTATACTAGTTCTAACGATAGAGCAAATTGGAGGAAAACAGTTCGACTTACCCTATCAGTTGGGAAAGTAGAGCGAACCTAACTTTCTCTCTCCAATTTGCTCTACTATTTTTACTATATATTTTTTTTATGGTATTAATTTCAACCCGATTCTTAATTCGGCTGTTTGGTTCTGATGCTACGCCGACCGCTACCGCGGTACGCTCGCTTCGCTCGCTCGGTTCCCGCGCTGTTGGTGTCGCAGTTCTAACATAACCTAACCCCCCACTAATGACTATGCTCTACGATCTAAAATAGTAGAGCAAATTGGAGAGTAAAAGTTAGGTTTGCTCTACTTTCCCAACTAAATAATAGGGTAAATCAAACTGTTTTCCACCAATTTTCTCTGTCGTTAGAACTTATAGCAAATTGGAAAAATGCATTTAATTTGCTCTATCCGTAAAACTCGTAGAGCAAACTGGAGGAAAATGTACAATTTGCTCTATTAGTAGATACAGATCGTAGAGCATAGTGGATAAACTGGATTAATTTACTAAATCATGGATTATTATCACTCAAAACCAAGTGTAACGAAACTTTTAGTTGTTGGACTGTTTCAAGAGAATTACGGCTGGTAGGAGTAAGTAATATTTTTTGGATGACTGTATCACCTAAACGTTTCAATGTTCAATTCGAAGTATGACGTATAAGTAAGTAAGTAAGTAAACACTTTATTGTACACAAAAACAGTTAAAAATACATCTATTACAAATAACATATAGGTACAAAGGCGAACTTATTCCTATAAGGGATCTCTTCCAGTTAACCTTTGAGCAATTGAGTGAGTACGAGAAGAAGATAGACAAACTAACACCGTGTACAAAAAGGTATTAAAAATTATAAAACTAATAAGTAGGTATAACAATGGGTTGTGCAAAGTGACAAAAAGAGATCTATTACCCAGTTGTGTGTTGTATTTGTTCGTGCTTGAACAAGGGCACAACTTTTTATCTCCTTTGAAAAGTAACTCCGAGTTACTCGGTAATATTACTATGTCTGCAAGTTAAAATATATACCTACCTATACAATTCTGCATTCTCTTATATTTGAAGTCTCTGCAGAATCACAACATCCTTCCCACGTCCATGACTAACCCAGCGGCATTGCTGCAAATAGATTATGTAAATAAGTAGATAATGCATCGCTTTCCTAATCAGTGACTAATGACCAAATAAGGGCACTTTGTTCCTCCAGTGAGCCGTAAAACAATAGGTTATTTATCTGTTTACGCGTCACAGATTCGCCGGGAGTGCCCCGATACAATATGGCTGTTCTTGATGCAACTGGGTTAGATCAGACTTGAAGATATCTACATATTAGGTATGGAAAATACCTTCAAGTTTAAGTTTCCATGAGACTAATGTTCGAGTTTATTATTGATTATACTATAATGCATAACTATAATTTAACCTGTGTATATGTAGAAATTGTAGAATAGAGGAAAATGCACGTGTTGCTGTGGTTCATTTCATTCCTTGAGTTTTACTTAACACTTCTTTATTGTATTCGCCGTCATCTTTTATTTTTAGGTGTCCGGTGCGAGGATGCTATAGTACGTAAAATAAAATTGACTCCTTCAATCTGGAATATCCGCAATGAAGAAGTAGAAGTATACAAATAACCCAAGTAGATTGAAAAACATGTGATGAATACATATAATAAAACAAAGACTGAAAAGACTAAAAGTCAAAAGATTCTATCATGTATACAGTATAACGTGATACTATTACATAAATAAGATTCCAATCCAAAAACAGAAGTGCTCTCACATTCAAAATTGTGCTAATAAAACAACTAGTAAAATCGTACGTTCGTTAATTATATAACTTAGCATATTACACGGCTATCATACACTCCCGATCCCGACGGGCATTGAACTTATTCACTTACATGCTCACTTCGAGGTTCGAACTCTTCGGAGTCAAGTCAACAACAACAACAAACGGCTGCCGCTGCACGTTCAACTTACAAAACAAAATGATAGTTGTTATGCTACTTATGTTCTTCTTTGTCCTCGTTTTGGACAAAACACAGAGCTCGGGTTATACCCGAGACTATTTGTCGATATCTCCATAGTACACTCTAATTAGCGCCCTTAGCTGATTCGAGTGTACCTATTTACTATGAGATATCGCCAAGTAATCTCGGGTATATCCCAGGTGTATCGCCTTTAACAGTAATTTAAACGCGATGTTTGCGCATTAGCGTTTTTCCTACGGACATATTATGCAAAACTAAGACTGCCAGATTTTTTCGGACATCAGAGCAGCCCTGGCCGTCTGTGTATATCTTATGGGGTGACTTGACTGAGAACTTCTATCCATGACAAGCGGACTGTTTTAACCTCTCGTTTCAGTTGTAGCGTAAATATCACTCCTCTGTTTATGTGTTATTCAGGCGCGGTGACCGAAGAATCTCTATCTAGTTAGTGCCACGCCGTGTTTCCAATTATTATGTTATCGATTCTAGCACATAAATAATTAAATAAAGAAAATAAAGAAAATATTTTTTTTTTTTTTTTTTTTTTTATTTATATTTCCACATCTACAATAGTCATAACAGGATAAACCCAATGCGACAATGTAGCAAAAGATAACTTAATTAAAGTAACATATTTTATACAAGGCTAACTTAGTAAATTCATTTATATGACAATAAAATATGTCTAAATCGGTGGCAATGAGGTTCAAAGTGCGAAGTGCTCGCGTCAGCGGTGCCTCCCGCCACAGCCTCGTGCGCGCGTGCGGCGCCACCAGCAGCGCCGGACGCCGGCTCGGCCGCTCCCCGCCCCGGCGAGGGACGACTACTCCCACCATGCTCAATATATCGGGATTAAAAAGTTTTCCTCGAATTAATTTAAAGATATTGTATGTCACAAGTGACAAATCCCTCCTGACTTTTAGCTGATTATATCCGACCATGCCTAAAATAAACAATGTTGGATACATTAACGGGTAAAAAGGGTAGACTCCGTATTGCCTCTTGTACATATATCTAATAAACTTATTTTGAATTCGTTCTAACATGACATTGTATTTTGCTTCGTGCGGTGCCCAGATTTCCGAGTTACATTCTAACTGGCTTCTCACTAATGCATTATACAATGCCTGAATAGCCTTCATATTTGTGAAGCTGTTAGCCATCCTGAGTACAAAGCCTAGATTCCGAAATGCTTTTTTACATATGTGAGTGACATGATTGCGAAACGTTAGCTCAGTGGTAAAATGGACTCCCAGGTCTCTCACCTCCGTGACCCTCCCAATCGGCATTCCGTCCACCATATAATTATACTGTATGGGAGTGCGTGACCGTGAAAATGAAATAACCATACATTTTGTGGTGTTAAACTGCATCAGGTTTTTCCTACTCCAAAGTACTACCCTGTCTATATCTGCCTGTAATTTCAAGCAGTCTTCCACACAATTTATTGTCATAGACAACTTAAGATCGTCGGCAAATAATAAGCTTTTTGCATGTTTTACAGCTTTCGGTAAATCATTAATCATTAATAAAAACTCTAAAGGTCCTAGGTTACTTCCCTGACTCACGCCAGATCTAGTTTCATATGGATCGGATCGGAATCCCTCATAATCTACAAATTGCTGCCTATTACTCATGTACGCTGAAAAAAAATTAAGCAAATGCGGAGTGAAGCCAAAACCTGCCAACTTTTTTAATAACACGTCATTATCGACTAAGTCGAATGCTTTTTTGAAGTCAAAGTATGCAGCATCGGCCTGCCCGCCACTGTCCACTGCAGGTATTAAATCGGCTACGTGACTGAGGAGGTTTGTGGCTGTACTTCTTGCCGGACGAAAACCGTGCTGCGCATCATCGAGCTGCGAGTTCACTTGCTGATATAAATTTCTGTATATAGCCGATTCAAATACCTTTGCCGGTGTCGACAGAATGGCCACCGGCCGATACTCCTCTACTTTGACTCCAGGTCCTCCTTTTGGAACAGGTATGACTCGAGTTATTTTCCATCTATCGGGATATAATTCTAGTTTGAGACATAGATTAGAAATATGCAGCAGGGGCTCAACCAGCACCATCCTACAGTCCCTAATTATGTACGGCGGGATACCATCTGGAGCTGGTGATTTTTTAGGTTTGAGTTGTTTAAGGGCAAATAAATAAGTAATATGATTCTAGTAAGGTAATGAAGTGCCGACTAATTCCGGTATTTTGGCTGACTAGATGCCAACTAATGAGCCGACTAGAAATGATGCCTAAGTCGGCTTTCTCGACTAGTCAGCCCATCTCTAGCAGAAACTAATAGCCAGTGCATACTAGACAATCGATTAGATTTTACTAATAACTAGAAAGTTTGTAACAAACAGTTCAATCCACTGTAAATAAATTATTATGAATACATTAATTACCAATTTCATTATTTGTATTGGAGCGGAGCAAACTCAAACCTCGTTAGATCATCAAGTATGACCAGTGAAAGTTTAAGCCGTAAATACGCCATTTTGTCTCGTTTTGTCTTGAGTAGGTAAATGGGGCCAAGGTTGAGTCACTGCAGTCTGGTGAAATCATTATAACTGTAGGCAAAGAAGTGGGCTGTTTTCAACCGATTCCAAAAACAGGACGTTCTCAATTCAGTTGTAGGTTTTTTTGTTACATTGGAACGGATATTGAAAATATTCGTTCGTTCGAGAGGAAGCATCCCTAAATAGATTGGTCCGATAAAATTTTAGTTTTAGACCGATAAAAATCGAAGGACCTCGTAAAATATTAATTCAGCAGGTATTTATAATAGCAATTCGGTCTGTAGTTCTCGGACATACGATTTCGTCTGGTTGAAATAGGCTTTTTTCTAATCACATAAATTCTCGGCTTCGAAGATTGTATATCTTTGACACTGCGAGCTATCTGAAATTTGGATACAGATTACTGTGATAAGATAAATCTTACTAGATTAGCGATATCTATATGAGAATGAGCAGCAGTTTCTATTAAAGGATGCCATATCAATGGAGTGGGGTCCATAGAACCCGATTCCCACTTGCTTGTTACTGGTCTTAACTTTTGACGCCACGCTACTGCACTACATTCCTCACTTTTCGCGCATTTTAACGACATTGTATGACTGGACAATACCGTTAATATATTTATTTTTATCGCTTAATATTCTAAGGCAGGATAATAATATAAGATTTATTCGGCAAACTCCGACCATCGGGATATTCCAAAAATTACTAATTTATTTAGGCTAAATAAAGGTGCAGTGCTATAGTACCTATGCATGTATTATACATATAACCTTCCTCTTCAATCACTCTATCTATTTAAAAAAAAACCGCATCAAATTCCGTTGCGCAGTTTTAAAGATCTAAGCATACATATGCACAGACAGAGAGTAGGCAGCGACTTTGTTTTATACTATGTAGTGATGATGATAATGAGTAGGTAACTTATTTAAGTAATAATATAAAATATTATATTTATAAATAAATGAATGCTAAAGAAATCCTGCATTACGTCAAGAACATTGTTTTTGTATTTCTACAATAACATGTTATGTCTAATAACAATAACTATGAATACTTGTAATGGAATTATCTGCGGTGAGTTCCTGTTGTCAGATATGTCCTGTAAGCCAATCCGCTTCTTGCATTGACCACCGTTCGACCGCAACTGCGTGTGCGCAGGGGTCGGGTTACCATTGTATCTACTGATTTAGCAATACAGTTAACATATCTTAGGAATTGTGTTGACTTACTGTTAGCTGGATTAAGTAAGTTATATTTATTTTCTCAAACATGCAATAAAATGTCGTCATAACCTGCGTTATAACAGGCTTCGAAGTATCACGTTTCGGGCGGAACAACTCGAGAGAACTGTAAAGTAATTTCACACAAAATTGAAGGCCTAGGCCGGAACGTATTTTTTTTTAACATGGCGGTTGTGTTCATGTAGGTATTTTACAGAGTATTTTCTAGAGTATTAGTGTTCTTTTTATTTCATTGCATATGTTTGAGAGGGCCTTAGCCGTGAAAAGGGCTTGCCGGCTTCGTATCACTATCCCGCCTCCCTACGGTCGGCCGTCTATACCTACTCACTCACCCTGCAAACCCTTCTTTCCTGGCGTATGCAGTAATGTACTATTACTTAAACTTTATTTCACATATCAATCTAGTACAAATGGCGGACTTCTAGTCAACGATAACACACTTGTACTATTATTTATTAAATAAAATAAATAATAATAATAAATATCGGACAACCCCACACAAATCAATCTAGTCCCAAATTAAGCTCAAGAAGGCTTGTGTTATTGGGTACTAGACGACGATGTACTGTACTTATATTAATAAATATACCTATACTTAAATACATTGAACAACCATGACCCAAGCACAAATATTCGAGTTCATCACATAAATATTTGCCCTGGCCGGGATTCGAACCCGCGCTGGACCGCCGGCTCAGTCAGCCAGGTATCTACAGATTGCGCAAAACGTGTCGTCAAAATTAATTAATTAATATATTTATTAATTTATTCTGTGATAACACTAAACAGAAACATTGTGTTGGAGGTGAATTATATCGGTATTAAAAACCTTGCTCATTAGTGTTGTTTTTGTAATGATTATCCCTTTTTATATCCTTCTCGGTGCGGGAGATATGTTATAATTACATTGTGTCATATGATTTCTAATGAAACGTACTTTAGAGGTCGATATATGTACCTGTACATAGAAAATATGTATAAAATCAAGTGTTAAGTATTAAACAAATCTTTCGACTTTCACACCAAATATAAGTAGGTAAGTAACTTTGCTTTGGTACTAGTTCATTAACGTCTTGATTGCTGTTTTGCCTTTAAATATACCGACATTATTTTGTTAAGAAAATGGAAACGAGAGTGTGTTTCTTCATTTATCATCATCTCTGTACATATATACCCGAAATTCGCTGTAAGAAATATGAAACTACTACATTAAGGAAGTACATACATAATACTTAAAAAAAGAACTGCAACCTTAATTACCAAGAATTGCGCAATATTTACCGATATTTGGTCATTACCGGCAGAGTACATAGGTACATAGACGTTATCGACATCTAGATAAACATTATCATATAGTTATTCGGCAGATAAAATACAGAAAACTTTTTTTAGCTGTAAATGTATACAAGTTTACGTTAACCTGGGGGCACGGCAGTGCCCCCGCCAAGTCGAGCAAACGCGCTTGCCGGCACGCCGTAACATCCTTTTCTCGAAGCCATTCAGACCATTTTCAAACTCCCAGTATTTCATTACGGACAAAGCTAGAAGCCTGAATTTTTAAGGACCAGGAGAACATCTTATAACCTAGGCATATTCCAAATTGCATTCAATTTGAACCAGTAGTTTAGAAATTATTGCCAGTCAAAGTTCCTTAATTTTGTCACTGATTCACTCACTGATTCACTGACTCACTTATATATGATCATACGAATTCTAAGTTACTTCTAGCAGACACACAAGCTTAAAATTTCGTGCTCTATTACGATTTGGTGTCCAAATTATTAAAAAACCTAAACATTACAAAATTTCCGTGTAGTTTTCCAGTTATGCGAGCTGCATAGATAAATTTGTATTTTCTTATGAATCCCATAAAAAATACACGATTACAAAGTTAACTTTGCGGTTCATATAACCTTCGGTTTAGATACTAACACCTCAGGCACAGATTACTTATTACCTAATACATACAGAATGGACACGCTCATCGCCGTACCGAATTGAGTTACCTCACCCCGCAGGGGCAGTGAGTTGGAATCGTGATGGTAGCGATGATGATGATGATGATGATGGTGGTAACTGGTGGCGGTGGTGGTGATGGGGGTGCTGATGATGATGATGATGATGATGAAGCTGGGGACTGGTGTTGGTAATGAGGGTGTTGGATTGTTCAGATGATGATGGTGACTGGTGGTGGCGATGGGCGTGTTGGTGATGATAATTATGATGGTGGTGGTGGTGACTGATTCTGATGAAGGTGGTATTGGTGATGATGATGATTATGATGACGACGATGGTGGTGACTGTTGGTGATGATGATGATGGTGGAGTGGAGGTGACCGGTGGTGATGATGGGGGTATTGATGGTAATGAAGATGGTGGTGACTGGTGATGGTGAGGGAGGTGTTGGTAATGATGATGATGATGATTATAATGATGATGATGATGGTGATTGGTGATGATGATGATGGTGTTGTTGTAGATGATTAATGATGATAATGATGATGACGATGACGATGACGATGATGATGCCGATGATGGTTATTAGGTATGATGATGGGGGTGTTGATTCAGATGGTGATGGTCATAGTGGTGATGGATGATGACGATTGTGATGGTAATGCTTGTGGTGATGGTGATGGCGATGGTTATAAAATCAACATCCTCACCACATTACCACCACGACCATTACCACAACCACATCCCCAACACAATAACCACTACCATTACCACTACCACCATCATCGCCACCATCATCACCACCCTCATCATCACCATCGTCATGAGAGGAATCATGAGAAGGATCAATGAGAGGGGTCATTATGGATCATGAGAGGGAGTGACAAGTCTGTGTGGTTTACATTTAGTTAATGTCAACTTCGTTAGTGTTAAAGTGCAAAACTCCGCTATTTCGGAGTATAATAGACTAAGAAGTAATTACCGTCCTGGCTTGTCAAAAATCGCTTCATCAAAACTTTCGAGAAAAGCCCACAAGAGACAGAGAGTGGGCTTTAAGAAAGACAGTTGCGGATACACAGCTAGTAGTCCTTAAAGGAAAAATAAGGAGGACCACTTACAAAAAGAAATGAGATCCCATCAAAAACATTACATGGATAGGTCTTCAAAAATAATATCGAGGTTTTTTAAAAAAAAAAATTCTAAACCGAATAGTTTGCGTGACAGACGCTTCCAAAGTGGAAAAAAGTTGCCCCCCCCCCCCCCCCCCCTCTAACTTCTAAAATAAGAAAATGAAAAATCTAAAAAAAACATATGATGTACATTACTATAAAAACTACCAACGAAAATTGTTTTGAACGAGATCTAGTAAGTAGTTTTTTTTTTAATATTTTAATACCTAACTTTGCACCTAATTTATATGGGGCGCTATACATACCAGGTGCAAACTTAACTTAACCACTTAGGAATGGAAAGTGTTTGTACGGAACCCTCGGTGCGCGAGTTTGACTCGCACTTGGCCGGTTTTTTACATGTAATGTTTTTGATGGGATACGTATGACTGAGAGTGCATGCCCGCCCGATATTTTATAACCCTCACCTCAGTTCGACTATTATGCTTATCGAACCGAATCACAGGTTCTGTTCCACCCTGTATACGTACAATTTGCCATGAATAAGCTCAAAGTGACCCAAAGGAAGACCCTTACAGAGCGCCCTTGTTCAGTGGACAACTTTCGGCTGATATGATGATGATAATGTTAATTTATCACCCGCACCTAATATCGGGATGTGATGTGTGATAGATTCTAGCGTTTTCTAATAATAATTAAACCTAAAATGTTACGCAGCTGTAGACAGTCGCAAATTGCGCGTTTTTTACCATCAATGTCTAATAATTGCTAATCCGCCGACCCTTATTTGTATGTGTGACGGCTTAGACCGATTTAACCTGACTGTAGTACTACTCGGCCAAGTTAGGTTTGCACATAGAACCTATCAAGTTGCATACAAATGACGTGCAAACTTAACTCAACCGGGACATAGTATCCTTCCGGCGCCCGCGCCGAGCGGAAGCCACGTGACGCGCGCCGGTTCGATGAGCTCCCCATTGTTTAACGTAACCATAAACTAACACTCGATTTATGTGACTGCGTCACATTGAAAGTCCAACTTACAATACGTACTTACCGTAACTCTATTTGGAGGTGCTAGTGCTAAACATGTATTGCTAAATTGCTAACCATATGTGAGTACCTTAATCAAATCTATATATATAAAACTCAAAGGTGACTGACTGACTGACTGACATAGTGATCTATCAACGCACAGCCCAAACCACTGGACGGATCGGGCTGAAATTTGGCATGCAGGTAGATGTTATGACGTAGGCATCCGCTAAGAAAGGATTTTTCAAAACTCACCCTTTAAAGGGGTGAAATGGGGTTCCAAAGTTTGTATGGGGAAATAAGATTGGTTATTATTATTTTATTTGAAACTTCACAGGGGTATTTCTAACGATAAATGAGTAAACACGTGTTTCAGGTTTTTTGAAAATTCAACCCCTAAAAGGGAGAAATGTGGTGACAAAGTTTGAAAATCAATATGGTTATTGTTTTTATGGTTTATCGGGTCGCTGATTACGAAAACCGCAACGATTTTAGAATCCAACGTGGCGGACGTGAATTACCATCTCCCCTGTTGAGGTGAAATGGGGTTGAAATGTCTAAATAATAAACCGCTGGTTCTAGAAAGTCCAAATTTGGCACGTAGGTTCCTTATAAGGTGTAGGGGTGCACTAAGAAAGAATTTTTCAAAATTCACCCCTTAAAGGGGAGAAATGGGGGTCCAAAGTTTGTATGGGGAAATAAGATTAGTTAGACTATTTTATTTGAAACTTCACAGGAGTATTTCTAACGATAAATGAGTAAACACGTGTATCAGAATTTTTGAAAATTCAACCCGATAAAGGGAGAAATGTGGTGACAAAGTCTGAAAATCAACATGGGTATTGTTTTTATGGTTTATGGGGTCGCTGATTACCAAAACCGCAACGATTTTAAAATCCAACGAGGCGGACGTGAATTACCATCTCCCCCCTTGGGGTGAAATGGGGTTGAAATGTCTAAATACTAAACCTTCTAGAGAGTCCAAATTTGGCACGTAGGTTGCTTATAAGGTGTAGAGGTGCACTAAGAAAGGTTTTTTTTTAAATTCACCCCCTATGGGGGTGAAATGGGGATTCAAACTTTGTATGGGGAAACAAAATTAGATAACTTGGTACCCTGTATCCCGGAAGGGGAAGAGGGAAGAGTTAGTTTCTATGAATTATCGGGTCGCTGATTACTAAAAAAAGAACGATTTTAAAATTCAACACGGCGGACGTGTAATACCTTCTCTCATGTTAGGGTGCGATGGGGTACAAATGTCTAAATATGTCTAAACATATGGGTGTCGTTTTTAAACGCACAGCCCAAACCGCTGATTCTAAGGAGTCTTAATTTAGAACGTAGGTTCCTTATAGGGTATAGGGGCGCACTAATAAACGATTTTTCTAAAGGGGGTGAAATAGAGATCCAAAGTTTGTATGGGGAAACAAGATTAGACTATTTTATTCGAAACTTCACAGGAGTATTTCTAAGAATATGAGTAAACACGCTTTTCAGGCATTTCGAGAATTGAAGCCCTAAAAGGGGGAAATATGTTGACAAAGTCTGAAAATCAACATGGGTATTATTTTTATTATTTATCAGGTCGCTGATTACGGGTACAACAATTATTTTAAAACTCAACGTAGCGGACGTGAAATACCATTCCCCTGTGGCGGTGCGATGACGTTATGATTGTGGGTGATATGAATATGGGTGTCATTTTCATGTTTTTTTGGGACATTTGTGGACATGAAAATTCTTGAAAGCATTTGTGCAGTAGTTTTGCAGCAAATCGGTTGTAACAGACGGACTCACAGACAGCTACAAGTGATCCTATAAGGGATTTTTAGTTTTGCTTTTGAGGTATGGAATGAGTCCCGTTATCCTAATAGATGTTTAAATTTGTATTTGGTGCCATTTCGATTGTCGTCAAGGCCAGTGCGGGTGGCGCGGCGAGACTGGAGTAGTCATCGGGAAACCTCCTGCAGCCGTAATAAATGCATTCAAACTTTTCAACAATAAAACGGCTAGACGGATATGCATGAGGGATAAGCAGATTATACCCTAACTTTAACAAATAGCCCACTTTTTATCCTGAAAAAAAGAGCATCGTTCCCGTAGGATAATGTTTATTGTATAGGAACGCAGGCGAAGCCGCGGGTTCATGCTAGTAAAATGAATAATTTGCGAGCTTATGTTGTTTAGGTTTTCACGTAAACATGACAGATATTATCCATGCGCCACTTTAAGAAAGGTGCATCAAGTATGAGTGCAAAAGTGTATGAAATGAAATGAAATAATTTATTCAGTAAGTAGGCCACAGGGGCACTTTTACAAGTCAGATTGTGAATCTACCGGCATTTCGCAAGAGGAGACTGCTGTTGAGAAGAAAGCCGAAAGAAACTCAACAGTAAGTCACTATTTACTGTTTATTTTTCGTATCACGCGAAAGACCCGACAATCGTAGGCCCACTGAATAAGTTTAAGATCTTTCATAAAGAATCTTATCTTTTTAAATCCTTGATGCATTAGGACCAGGCCCGCGGATGGTCACGTTTGTGACCGACGAACGAATTGGTCTATGACATCTTGAGGTAAGGAATAAAGAACTTAAATTAAAATAATCGAGAATAACTTGTAGGGTGAATTTGCTTATGGTCGCTCAGATTTAATATCTTTATCTTAAAGAGACATTTAATAATAGAGATTCGTGGACATCTGAGGTAGAGGCTTACGACCCTGGCTAGTTGAAACGCTATGATAAAAACTTGCAACCACTTGACCTTGCAACATACGAGTACCCAACGTGTACCCAAAATGCCTTTTAAAGGCTCTATATAATTGGCACTCTGCATGTGTTTCCATACTTTTAACCCAACCCTTAAGTACTTACTGTCAAACCCGCGACAGCTGTAGTTATTTACTTGTCAAATGTAAGTAACTTAACGTAAATAACGTCAATTCTCTTAGCCGAAGTGAAATTTCCGGTTTCTGTGAAACGAGTTAAGCAAATTGATCTGACGTTATTTTCAATGAAACCTTGAAAAATGTTCCCTCCAATAATATTGAATGTTTCACGATGCCGCTAATGTCCAAAATGCTTTGATGTTAAGTAGAGCTGGCTCCAAGGATATGTTTGTTGCAAAATAATGAATTGAAATTTAATAATGTTAAGAACAATTTAATATAGGCTGGAGGGATGTACAGAGAGCAGCAAAAGTGGCTGTCAATTTTATTACAGCACCCCTAGCACAACTGTGATACAAGACTCTATCTCGCGCGATATATTTATCTATCTCTTTCTGTGCAGTACTGTGAGAGAGTGACAGGTGACGTAATGCCGCGCGACAAGTCGCGAAGGGCTGGTATATATCAAATTGCAAACTTAAATGGTCAGCTACTTTTGATGCTGTCTGTACCTATATTCGGGTTTCTTTTCAACAGGCGGTAGATTCAGGTTCAAACATGTAAAGGTTACCACAAACCACCTAATGTAAGTACCACGATACCGACTTGCGCTGCATGGGTGACTCTCATTTTCCAAACGATGTTCGTTTGGAAAATTAGAGTAAACCCACCCTTGGAGTCTGCAGTAAACATTTATTTGGTCACATCCGACACAATGCTTAGGTTATGCTCTACTTATCTAGTTATAGAGAACTGTGTGTTTTCTACTCTAAGTATACTAGCTAATATCTAGAAGAGAGTGTATTATTAATATTATAGAATTGTTTATTCCAAACAGTACACCAGGTGTCTCGAATGCAGCTTATGAGTAATAATATTTGTATGTATGACGCATCCACGATGCGTGTCATCTTTCTCTTTGTTGTGAAGGCTGTCTTTTGAGTCTGAATCTCTCAAAACGGAGACCAAACACGTTTCTACCTAATGCTGTATGTCCTTGAAATCTGCACTATGCATGTTTGTCTAATAGTGGTTGTCTGGTAGAGAATGCTTTAAGGCATTACGTCAGCCATTTGTACTTTTTTATTGTGCAATAAAGCTTAAATAAATAAATGTCTTCCTTAGCGACATTATTTATTTACCTTTTAAATAGTCATTTACTAGCTGCGCCGTGTTACCCGCTCATCCCACGGGAACACTAAATTTGCCAGGATAAAAAGTAGCCTATGTGTTAATCCAGGGTGTCAGCTACCTTCATACCAAAATGTATCAAAATTTGTCCAGCCGTTTGACGAGAAGGAGTAACAAACATATACATAAAGACACAAACACACTCTCAGACTTTCGCCTTTATAATATTAGTGTGATGTATATATACCCTATATAGACCTAATTCCAAATCGTCGACATGCACTTTCATTTTTAATTATATATTTAGAATTAAAGAGTCCTTATTCTAAATATCCAAGATTTTGGATTTGGTCACTATAATTCTAAAGGTGCGTACGAGTATATTAACTCTATAGTCATCAACGGCGATGTGGGAACCCGTAAACCCACAAGTGCTGCAACAAACATCTACAACAGATGGTGTGGCCAATGATGATGATGTCTGCTATAAGGCAAATACGAATATACCTATCAGTTGAATTCTGTGGCCCTAGTGAAAAGGGGAGTAAGTAAGATTGAACCTATGAGTAAAGTTTAAGAGGAAATACCACGGCTTCGTTTTCCGTCTGGCGTCTAGGCGTCTGTTTTTGGCAAAAATTCCGCCGCAAACGAACGCTTAGTAGGAACACACCTTTTATAATAATTTGCTTAAAAATGGAAACGGTCCAGTATCGTAAAAGATTTGTTATGCTTTGGAGGAGGAAACAGACGAAAATGAAACCTCGATTTGTATAACCCGGTTATGTTAAGTTTGGACCTCATTTGTTTCCAATGCCACGGTTATCAAGTGCAGACTTGACTTAATCTTAATCTGATAGTATGGGAAAAAGACCAGTGATTAGTTGTCCTCACCTTTTGTTTCTGTTTAATAATTATGCTGTGATGACTTTGTACCCCTTTTCACTAGGGCCACAGAATTATATTCCAATGACAATTTGTCCAAAATATCGCTTACACTGACGCGGCGTCCATTAAATCCCCACTTTTTACACAGGCCTTTTTTTTTTTGCTTGCCTATATTCGAGTGTATAAACACCCTTTGATTTTTTGTTAGACGACCAGTAAGCCAATTATGCTCCGGCTTACCCGGGCATTTCTTTGACACCACGCCACTGATCGCTATTATATGTCCACTTTCGCGACGTGCTCTATTCCTTTTAATAACAACTTACCGGTGCCAATGCAGCTTGGATAGTAAGATCGGTAATACCTATGAGTAGCGGTCTTATCAAACGTTCCTGGTAGAATAAAAACAAGAGTTTCAATGTGCTATTTATGTAGCCTTGGCATTTAGTTGAAAATGCAACTATGTAGTACGAGTATGTAGTGGCTGATTTTACAACGTGAGTAAGTTGACAGGTGTCCTTTCTATCTAGATACTACTAAATACAACATATACAAACCTACAATAGGTACATTTACAATGGGTACAATATAAGTATTGAACACCAGTTGTTATTTAACTTGGTTAATAAATCAATAATTTTCGCAGTATTTTCTCAATATGTTATCAGTGGGTGTTTCGACAATTATCATATGTAAATATACCAAGCACGCGAGAAATAAATAGGCTTGAACTGCTAACAAAGACAGACAGATAACATTTTAGTATGACAACATTAAATATTTACTTAAGTCTGTAATCTTTATGGGTATAGAAATTAGGTAACCATGAGGAAGGTAAAAGAAATTGTGATGTGTAATACATTTATTTCACTTGATACACCTTGAAGCAATTGTCTCAGCTGAATGGATATTTAGAGTCATTGACATGACACAAGCGGCTTTAGGGCATTGTTCAACACCTGTCTTGCCTTACAAACACAAAAGGACATATGTATGTCCCTCTTCTCAAGAGTCATACACCTTTTTGGCTTAAGTCTGTAGCGCCCTGACCAGCACTTCCAGTGTTGCCGCACATTGTTTTACCTTCATACAATTGATTCATTGGGAGGTTATACATTTGTAAGAGAGCTTATTTTGTAAATACCTGAGAGCTAGCCATAATTTCCACATCCATGATAAATCGCAAAGAATATAAGAGAATAAGTTCATAATATTAATACTGTCTCAAGTTTATCACATCGTACTTTGCCTTGCATACTTCGCCTAACACTCTCGCCATCCACGACACTTAAAACGTAATAGTAAATGCGCATCAAGCCTCACATGACCAAAGCGTGGTATCTACAATCATATTTCTAAAATGCGGGTCCTTACTAGTCAGATAATTAAATATTAACATAATGAGATATTTGTCAACATTACAAGGTAGGTACTGATTAGTTGAATAAATAATACGTTAAAGTACCGCTAGTATAAGTCCTGCAAAAATTATCCAGAGCGGGCGGTCTCCGGCGCCAAATGGCAACGGATGCATCAAAATGAGAGCTCGGCACCGTTACATGTGCGCCGGCGCGCCACCACCGCCGGCCGCCCGGCCACCTCGCGGCTCGTTAATTAAATGAACACGAAGCAAACCGAACCTCTATTGACTCCAATTAAATATCACGATAAAAAAGCAACGTATGACTCATCGCCACATCCAGCACTCATTCCTAACATAAATGCACCTTAATTATTCCAACTTTCTAATGAGTCGTTTACTCTGGACTGTTCTTAGTAATCTCTAGACAATAAATTAGCATTACAATCGATATCACAATTGCATGCTCGCGAGCGCATGCGCCCGCGGCGCGCAGACATCTGTCCATCGTCAACCACGCGACCGTTGCGGCCAAGCGGTCAATCTTTATCACGCAACAGTTCTGACTTTGCACTCTTTTCATTACCGTGAAATGAAAAATTCGGATTGTCCTTTTGTTTATACGCTTTGTCGAGTTTCGCCGAAGGGGGGTCGTCCTCGGGTGGCGCTGTAGTCGTTATCGTCAAGGGCACCGGCGGCACGTTGGGGTTGTCTTTGCTTTCAGCGCGGTAAAACTCGTTCAACCACCGCTCGGAATTGTAGGACGGTCCTTCTCCGCCCAGCTCCGCGGGCAGTATGTCGAGCGGTAGTGCATCGTGGAGCGTCGATAGATTGTTGCCGTGCAACACGATGCGCTCTCGCGTTTTCGCTCTCAGATAGGGTTTTATGACGGCAAGCGCCGTCTCCACGTACCAAGGTTGGCCGATGAAATGTATGCTCTTGAACCTCACCGGCATGCAATCCTGAAGGCCGTCGATCATAAGTTTCAACACTTTGGCTTGTAAACTACACGATTGCTTAAACGTAAACTCAGTCCAATCCACAATGATAACGTATCCGTTGGCTTGATTTTGCAAGTCTAGAAGGGTGCGTTCTAGGGTGAGAAGGAGCGCTCGGTAGACGGCCATGAGAGAGCAGGCTTGCGGAGTCCAGTTGGAAGCGAACATGAGGAGGACGCAGCGGCCGCGACGGTCCCTCTGGGTCAGCACGCCGGGCAGGCCGTCGGCGAGGGCCCGCAGGACGCCGCCATCCGCTGGCGCCCACAATTCAGGATGCTCCCGCCGGTACTGGTGATACCGCACTAATAGCTCGAAACTTTGTTGCACATCGTGTTTCCGCGCGTACAAAAACCGTCGCAGGAACGCGTCGTCCTGGCAGCGGCTCTTGTCACGTAGGGCCAGGTTGAGGCTAGAATCCACGGCCTCCTTGAGGCCGGCGAGGGCGCGCTGCTTGTCGCCGTCGGTGAGCCGCTTGCGGGAGACATCGCAGAGCAACTCGTTCTGCACCTGGTGGAGCCTCCAGTCGTACTCGACGTACTCGTTCATGGTGAGTCACGCACTCGCGTGGCGTGGTCGCGCGCCGCCGGGGCTCGGCCGACTGTGCGCCCGCGCCGCTCGCCGCGCCGCCGCACTCCGTTCATTAAACCGTATAGTGCTGCCTTCACATTCAACTGCTACTAAACCAGTTGGTTCGCTTAAGGATAACGAGCGCAACGTGTTTAAATTGTGGTGACAATTTCATGGTATAACGGACTTTTTGACTTCGTATGCATATTAAACAACATGATATGCTATTAACATCGTACACACTTCATTTCGGTTAACTGTGACGTTCCTTTTTCATAACATTTTATATTTTACTTTTCTACCAACAATCTCTAATAAGTTCGGTTGACCAATCAGAATCTTATCAGAAACACATTTAGATAATAATTACGCATAATTAATAAAATAAAATAAATTTAACAGTTACAATTTACAATCACGACTTAACCGAGTTTAAATAGACTAGGTACCCAGACAAATAATCATCAGTTTACATTGTCCAGTTTTAGTACTAAATCCTGATAGTAAAAGATGCAAGGTGTTAGCGGTCGGCGCGCTCTAAACAAAGCATAACTTGCCCATGCAGAGCGAGTTATAAATAAAAGAAAAACTGAAGGTTGGCGGTATACCGGTCAATTGGCTGGCTGGTTCTGCGATGACGTAGCCGTGGGAGCGGGACGCACGTACACAGCAGAGCAGGACACAATAACAACTCTGCAACCTTTATATCTATGAAGCCTTATATATACGTTACGTACGAAACGATGGCCGAAAATCGTATAACGTCCGTGCTTTGTTCACGATATCGAATGCCACACTAATAAAGTGCGTAGTAACATATTAAGTACATCATGTAATAATCATTCGAATAAAAAATTATTCGCGATATTTTCATTCGCGAATAATTTATTCGCGGATGATTTCATTCGCGAATGATTTATTCGCGGATGATTTATCCGCGAATAAATCATTCGACCGGTTTTCAAATGACGAATGATTTATTCGTTATTTTTATTCGAATAAATTCACGAAAAATATTAGTTTTTTTGGTTAAATATAAAGATTAATTTCTTGCCAAAATCGTTTACATTAGATTACCTACATCATAATATATCGTATATATAAGGTCAAACAGTTTGCACATTTCGGGTATACAATAGAAAGTTAATATTATTACTCCAATCTTAACTATGTATCTAAACTCCTAAAATATTCATTGACCGAGCGAGCGAAGTGTTTCCGTTTTAGCTTGGTGTAAAAATATTTCGTATGTCCGGATGTTTGGATCCTCAGATTTCCTTCCGGCTATTGTCGCCTAGAATTCGTATTTCTCAACCGATTTTTTTAAATTGCTATTCTAGGTGTCCCACTGTTGGGCAAAGGCCTCCCCTTCTTTTCTCCACTCGTCTATTTCCAGTGCGGTTCAGCCATTTTCTGTTTTTCAATCTTCATTCTCACATCTAATAAACCAGTTTGGGGCATAGTTCCGTGTTTCTGATTCGATCATTCTAATCTCAACCGATACTCATAGAATATTTGAGTAGGGTCATTAAGTACATACAATTTTTGTCTATTCAGTTTTTAATTTTTTTACCAAATAGAAGGGATATGGGAGTGAAAAACGTAAAACGTCACAATTTTTAACCTTATAAAAAAACGATATCAAGCGGTTTGTCTTCAATTCCATTGAAATTAACAAGACCCAAAATATTTAACTCTACTCATTTTTACTGTATATTTAAGAGTTAAAGGATAAACACAGGTAGTATAATAAACGAGGGATTGGCGTAAAACTCCTAAGCTAGGTTGAATCCGACTTATACTCCTTTTTACTAGGGCCACAGAATTATTCGTGACAATTCATTCGACGAATAAATTATTCGCGATAATTTATTCGACGAATAATTTATTCGAATGACGAATAATCATTCGTGGTTTTCATTCGTCATTCGCGAATAATTTGGTTATTCTTATTCGTTATTCGTCATTCGAATAAATTTTGCCCATCTCTGAGTACATGTACATGGCTTCTGCTATCTATTGGCGGACCATTTGGTTATTCGCTCACCTAGCGACTTGTTAGGGTTCCGTAGCCAAATGGCAAAAAACGGAACCCTTATAGATTCGTCATGTCTGTCTGTCTGTCTGTCTGTCTGTCCGTCTGTCCGTCTGTCCGTCCGTATGTCACAGCCATTTTTTTCCGAAACTATAAGAGCTATACTGTTGAAACTTGGTAGGTAGATGTATTCTGTGAACCGCATTAACATTTTGATTCAAAAATAAAATAATAATAATAAATATTGGGGGCTCCCCATACTTAGAACTGAAACTCAAAATTTTTTTTTTCATCAAACACATACGTGTGGGGTATCTATGGATAGGTCTTCAAAAATGATATCGAGGTTTCTAAAATATTTTTTTTCTAAACCGAATAGTTTCCGTGACAGACGCTTCCAAATTGGAAAAAAGTTGGTCCCCCCCCCTCTAACTTCTAAAATAAGAAAATGAAAAATCTAAAAAAAACATATGATGTACATTACTATAAAAACTACCAACGAAAATTGTTTTGAACGAGATCTAGTAGGTAGTTTTTTTTTAATACCAAATACCTAACTTTGCACCTAATTTATATGGGGCGCTATACATACCAGGTGCAAACTTAACTTAAACACTTAGGGATGGAAAGTTTTTGTACGGAACCCTCGGTGCGCGAGTCCGACTCGCACTTGGCCGGTTTTTTAACTTATTTTTTTAGAATTCTACTATAGAACTGTCGATTACTCATTATGATATATGTACATAGGTGTGTCATATGACACATTATGATTTCTGTTTCGGTAACAATACATAGTTAGTTGCCACCTTAAGCATGAGTATAATATGATTATATTACCTATATTAGTACTATTGTGATATAGTATATGAGATGTTATTCACTTGTAGAAAAGACATCAACGACGCTCGCCCACGACGACGTGCTAAAAAAAAAACAGTGAGAACTTTTTACCTCTATTTTCCTTTGTTACCTCGCTCGTAAACTATGTTAGTTTCATATTGTATTGCTACAAAAACGTAGTAAATATATAATTTGTTATTATTTTCTTGTCTTTTTTAGGGTTCCGTAGCCAAATGGCAAAAAACGGAACCCTTATAGATTCGTCATGTCTGTCTGTCTGTCTGTCTGTCTGTCTGTCTGTCTGTCTGTCCGTCTGTCCGTCTGTCCGTCCGTATGTCACAGCCATTTTTTTCCGAAACTATAAGAGCTATACTGTTGAAACTTGGTAGGTAGATGTATTCTGTGAACCGCATTAACATTTTGATTCAAAAATAAAATAATAATAATAAATATTGGGGGCTCCCCATACTTAGAACTGAAACTCAAAATTTTTTTTTTCATCAAACACATACGTGTGGGGTATCTATGGATAGGTCTTCAAAAATGATATCGAGATTTCTAAAATATTTTTTTTCTAAACCGAATAGTTTCCGTGACAGACGCTTCCAAATTGGAAAAAAGTTGGTCCCCCCCCCTCTAACTTCTAAAATAAGAAAATGAAAAATCTAAAAAAAACATATGATGTACATTACTATAAAAACTACCAACGAAAATTGTTTTGAACGAGATCTAGTAGGTAGTTTTTTTTTAATACCAAATACCTAACTTTGCACCTAATTTATATGGGGCGCTATACATACCAGGTGCAAACTTAACTTAAACACTTAGGGATGGAAAGTTTTTGTACGGAACCCTCGGTGCGCGAGTCCGACTCGCACTTGGCCGGTTTTTAAATACATGAGTAAGATAGCCCGTACTTTTATTTAGATATTATTGAATTATTTAGTACCTAGTAGACACAAGAGAAGGGACCTGAATTTAATTAAAAAATATAGGTACCTATTGTTTTAAATTGCGGTTTTAATAGCAATTGGATTAAAATTACAAAATTAAGAGCGCACAAGCGCAGTCATACAATACAACAAAGGCCAGACATAAAAGTAGTATATTTTGGCACATCGAGATGTACGTATAATTATGTCATTAGAAGCTGATGTATTTTCAAGTTCAACGACATTTAAAAATTAACCGTGTCGGTGCATCGCCGGCATGGTCATTGCCCCGCTAGACTATGCGCTTAGCTTAGCGCGGTAAAAATAGACTGTCTCCCCAGATGAGAAGCACATAGCCGCTGACTACTCATGCCAGCCTGGTAATAGAAAAATTGTAGCACTAGCACTTTTTAAAAATACGTGGGATATTGCGCACGGCCTAGAAGTATCTATGGTATGACAAAAGGAGGTACCGAGAGCGCTTTGGCGGAATATAATGCTTAATTTCACGCAATATGCGTAACATCACGGTAGCCCAGGGGCCAGAGCAATACTCCGGATAAGTAGAGGTCATCGGTTTCGAGCCTACCTGCAATGTAAAGGATCGCGTAAACTTTTGTATTTTGTATTTAACCTCTGTGTATATAATATAAATGAAAACTTTTAAATAACCGATCATCGATCAGCCGAAAGGACGTCTAATGCTGGAAGAAGGCCTTCCCCATGGATCTCTACCTCTCGTCTCTGTGCCACTCTCATTCAATATCTCCCTTTGATTTTGACCAGATTATCCGTCCTAGAGAATGTCATGATATTTTAATAGTTAAATAACCGGTTTTACATTTCCACTCGGTTAAATTTCTTAGGTATTACGATAAACCTAGAATATTATGTTTTTCAAACGATTTAACGGTTTTAAGAGAATCAGATCATAGCCAAGAACAAGTTTCTCATACAAGTCACCTTTCAACCAAAAAATGAAATGAAAGTCAATTAATAGTAGTTTATGCAACTGATACATAATGAGGGGCCTTAAAACACGAGTGTGGTTTTATGAAACGAGCGTCAGCGAGTTTCATAATAGGATCACACGAGTGTTTTAAGGCCTAATTATGTACAGTTGTATACACTACTTTATCTACACACATATCATAAGTACTCTAAGATGGGTTCAGAAGCCATAAGGAAATGACCGGCACCACTAGTGCTACCTGTAAATCTAAATCTAAAAACGACATATACTAATGCAGTAAGAAATAAATCTGAACAAATACATAAACAGATTATTTATTGTAATAGTTGTAATTTACATTTACATTGAAACAATATTTTCAACTAAAATGTGAATTACAATAAACCTATCACAATTATACTTTCGTAACAGCAAAGAACCAACAAACAAATGACAACAAAAATGGCGGCAATTCGAACCTCCGTCAAGACGAATGTTTTTTTTTCAAATACGTATACAAACGAATGTATCCATATTCTCATGTCACTCGAGATCAAATGTCGTACGGTTTTTATAAAAAAAAACATACTGAATTGACGTTTCGTATCGATAACAATATTAATATCTATGGATACTAGAATAGAGACCTACTTTAGTTTTGACAGCTGTTCCAAATTTAAACTCATAACCTTACAAAAATTGATACTGTTATAACATTACATTACAGATTTTACCTACTGCCACAGATAAGAAAGTTCTCATAGTAAAATTGGTTGTAGTAATGCTGGTCATTTCCTACGGTTTCTGAACGCATTTTAGAGCACTAATGATATGTGCGTAGATAAAGAATTTTAATGACAGACCACGTAAACACTCACATTTGAATTTGAACTAGCAGGCGCCCCTAGCTCTTTTTGCGCCGGGAGTTACTCACTGAGGTCACTGACACATTAAAATTTTAACCCAAGCCATTGAAATTTGAACCAAGACAGCTGAAATTTTGCATAGAGTTTCCCTTTAAGACCGAGAAAAAGAAATAAAATACTCATATTATTTTAAATGAGGATCCTCGCAATTTAATATAATCCAAGTTTAAATTATGTAGGTATAGGTTGTTTGTTCTTTCTAATCGGTGCTTAATCGTTACTACAGAGACAAAATGACCTCATTTTCTTTTTCTTAAACTTTCATCATAATATCAGGAGGTGTCCTGATATGAAAATACTTAACTTGATATAGAAACTAACTAACTAAAAGAAATATATTTCATAGACCGATTCATATCTCATTACGATATCTAAGAATATATATATATTGTATGTATTGTCAAAACTTCTTATTTATTCCGGAAAACGGTGGGTCAAGGCGTGGGCTTAGTAGGCTACACCAGTATGGCACACGAATGCAAAAATCGGACAAAGAAACTACAAGACTCAACTTGTTGATTTTAAAGTTCAAGGAAATACTCCAATTAATGCGCTCAAATCTGTAATACTAGTGACTATGTGAGCTGTAGACCTCCCGATCTTGTATCGAAATTGCAAATTTGTTTGTTTTTATATTTTCAACCCCTATATCTCCTGAATAAAAATTAAAGCGCCAAAAAAACTATGTACCTACTTATCGAACCTTCTCACAAAATTTTATGAGAATCGGTTGAAAAAATGCGACCTCTAGGCGCGAACTGCCGAAAATCTGGTCATCCAAAAGTCCATACATCCGGACATACAAAAGAATTTTGGGCCTAGTTGAAATGGCTTCGCCCGCTCGGCCAATGAAGGCATGTTATGTTTAGCTAAAAGCGCAATAAAAAATACCTGCGCCCACCACTCATAGTGGACACAGGGCATCGAACCCTGATTATCAGCTTAGCAGCATCTCATCCTCTCAAGCAGCAGAGTAGGTATTCTTCACATGTATGATATATATGCCTATTTTGCTTTTTAATCTACAGCGATCTATATGAGAATCTGGCGGTCACGTGTCGTGTACGATTGTAACTAAATAAAGGATAAACTCAAACAGAATTGGGATAGCTAAACAACGTAACCACGCAATAAAATAGGCGACGTTTTATTTAAATATAAACTCACATCTTTAAGAAGCCTGTCGCAGTTAAGTATTCACTTAACTTCCAGTATTTTCTAAACTTATTTAAGGTCTCTAAAAACAGAATAAGAGCACAAAATTGTAATGGATGTCGCTCGTGGGAGCGAAGTTCGTACCTCGTGAGAACCGCCTCCACACTTTATGGATTGGTTCCGGCAAATTCAGATAAAATTTAAGATGCCGTGAAAATTATATAAAATCGCATAGTTGTAACTTTTAGATTAGGGCTACATTCAAGCATATTTCGGCTTTATCGTCTACTTTGAGATTTAGGTAAATGTGAAAGAAATGTTTGGTATTTTCAATGCCACGAGTATTTTCTGAGACAACTTCAATAACTGTATTTCCCGGGCCCTTACCACTGATTTTGGGGTCAATAATAATTCGATGTTAATTGTAATATTAGTATGTCTATTTGGGCTTAATGATAAATTGGTAATAGAAAATGCATCATAGTATTGAAACAGTCTTTTGTTCTTGCTTCTAATAGTAATAATAAAGAAAAAGAAAACCGACGAAATAGTATAATAGACAATAAATAGAAAAAGAAATAAGATTATGAATTACAAGTGTCAATAGTACCATATGTCCTGAAAAAGCAAAAACTGTCAGATCTGGTTTTAGGTAAAGCAACATATTCTTTCGAAAATTCCAAAGGACATTATTAACAGCGATATACATTCTGATAAGCGAGTTTTTTGTCTATTAGTAGCATGTAGTGTAGTCACAAGTAGAATTCGCAGTATTATTCTAATTTAAGCATTTTCTACTTCATCGCATGTCGATATTAATTATTAACCCAATATGATCCCAGTACCCACATAGCGTTCAAACAAAGACGCAACTTGCACACTTTGGTATGCAAGTGTAATGCAAGTTCGTTCGTGATACTATCTGCCCCAAATCGATAACAACTCCGAATCGAGCAATCTGATCGTGAATATTTAGAAGTATCATCTATTAGTCGTATTACACAAATTGTGCAATCAAAGAGATTTTATTATTATAAATCCTTGATAAGGTTTGGCTATGTTTATCTATTTGTTAAATTAACCGTAAATCGAGACCAGATAGATCCTGTTTCGTAGTTAATAGGATCGGAACATGTTGGGGTACATTTCAGTGACATGGCATTCATCTATTCCGATCCCCACCGGCTTATCTATTTTAAGGCATCTGGGTATGTACCTTATTTTATCCTTAGAAAAAAACTCATCTGTGGTCCAATAACGTCAAGAATAGTTTTGACTCTACGTGGGCTCTTATACTTTAATCCGCAACGCACTACATATTTTTAATACTCCCTTTTTGAGCTATTATGACGCTATACGTTTATTTTATTCATGAAATGTCTTACATTTTGGTTAAAGACCTTCATATTAGGTATGTAGTTAATATTAAATTGGATTACCAGCGGAGTTATCATATTTTGCTGTGACTTCGCTTGTAGGGTGAATTAGCATCACCTCTCTTGCTCGCACGATATTGAAAGGAAAGTGACAGATAGTATGAGTCGCGTGTCACAGTTTATGCTAGTGTGCTGTACTATAACTTAGTAGATAATACACAGAATTGTTTGCCGAAAAAAATTAAATCAAGTTTCTAAGGCCTCCTTGCCTTATTTATTTACGATAACTTATTCCATTTGCGTTTTGGATCGTCCTTTTTATTATTTGACTGATAAAAGATCTTAGTTTGAGGTCTGGATACATACAAGACAATTTTAATAAGATTATGTATAGTTAGTAACAGCACCAAAAGTAGCATCGCTTAATAACATGTTTATATGCTCGCTCACACTATTATGTAATACATAATGAGCAAATAGTTTTGATCACACTGGTCCGGAAGCAACATATCGCAGAGACACACTACAGAATATTGTCTCTTTTGATCTCCGCAAAGTCACCTGAGAGCCGTATTTTATTGGTGATTTGTGTAAATTCGAAAGACGCGCGCCAAGGCCCAATAAAAGTGGAAGGTAGGGCCGAATACTTTGATGCGCGCTGGGGCTCCAGCTCTACCTTCTGACGCCACTGTGCGCTATTATTTTTCTGTTGTTAAAGTGTTAGTTCCCACTGAAGTAACTAGATAAGCGATCGATCGCAGAGATAATTTCGATAAGCTGACACTATCAGGCTTGATACACTTGATATGAGTGGTATTTCCATGGCTCAGTTACCTAAAATTAATGCCTCGTTTACATGTATATTTTACTGGAACCACTATAATATACCTACAAATTAGGAGGTCAAATAATCTGGTTCTAATAGCTACCTCGCTATATTGTTTTCCATCCATACACTTAGACTTCGATTCGAATTTTATGCATATGGTAACCTAATTATGTGACGAATAGCCGACTAGTAGCCGACCCACTGTACCATAAATAGACTTCAAAAACAAGCAGATTCTCAGAACTTCGTTAATGAAGTGATTTTTTTTTATTAAGTTTGAACCTCTCGAAGAATGATCTCATATTTATATCCCATCTATATCAGAGATTGAGATGAGATGATAGACTCCATTGAAGAATCGTCGAATGTTAAATTGTTGTAAGTATAATAGCCCGACAGGGTGTTTTTCAGCCCACGCCTTATTGCGGATTTTTAGTGGTAAGTACCAATTTATTTTACTGGAAGCGATAAATTTTTGGTAACTGACGTCGAAAGTCAGTGAATGTCACTGTCAACTGATGTAAACAGAGAGGAAACAGGACTAAATATTCCACAAATTTCAAGTAATTTTTGCATAATAAACCCAAAACTGTCCACAGTGATGAAATTATTTTTTTTCTTAATAGGATTCAGTGTTTATTTCACAAGAAGAAAGAAAGATTTAGCAGCATTGCGGTAAACAATGTTTTGAATTTGCTTGATGACAAATCCTTAACAAATAGCTACTGACGATAATAATGCAAATATATGATGTTTACACATTATTGCCATATGAAAGCTGTTTGTCCCTGGGCAGGACTTGTTAGGCTATACCTACACGTCGTATATCAATTTTGTTAGGGTTCCGTAGTCAACTATTAGGAACCCTTATAGTTTCGCCATGTCCGTCTGTCCGTCTGTCCGTCCGCGGCTTAGCTCCGTGATCATTAGTACTAGAAAGCTGAAACTTGGTATGAGTATGTGTATGTAATGTATCACGCCGACAAAACGGTAAAATAAAAACAAAAAAACTCTTTTTTTTCGGATACCTCTCGAACACCTAAAGTGGGGGTGAATTAGGTCTTTTAAAAATAATAGTGGTCTCAAAACATATTTTTTTTATAAAGTCAGCAGTTTTGTAAATATTCGCTCCAAAAATAAAAAAAATAGCCCCCCCCCCCTAACTTTTCACCACGGGTCAAAAAATTATGGAAAAAATCATGAAAATGAGGCCTTATAAGTACTTTCAATGAAAACTATATTGAATTAAATCGGTCGAGCCGTTTTTGAGTTATCGCAAAATTTCATAATTTTCTTAGGACGTAAGTTGACTTCCAGAAGGTAATAAGTAATTACAGTTACTTTGGCGTAAACGACCTTTTTATAGAACTTGAAATCTTTCTCGTATCTTAAAATCTCTTGTGAAGGATAAGCAACTACGGACCCGACATGCCCTTGGCCGGTTTTTTTTAACATAAACCTACTGCATATCTATGATCCCATTATAAAATAGGAACTCTTTTTGTAGAAGTGATGTATTTGTTAAATAAAGATTATATTATCTGTAGCTACCCTTCTTTTCACAAACGTTTCAAATAATGTTTTATTTCATCGAAGTTTTCATCGAAAGAAACGATACCTACCTTCCTCGTCAAGACGAGGTAACATGAAGTTGTGTTTTGATCCTGATATCTATAGAATATCATTTTAAAACTCACCTATTAAATAAATTTCTGCGATCATCGCTTATTTGCTGTTCAACAGGAAATTTCCTCAACAGTTATCCCACTACATAAAAACCGATCGTGAGCCGCTCATAGCCGTAACTAAAGGCACTAAAACGAGTTACGCAAACGAAAACGTAAAACAATGACAAACAGAAACGTTAATAGGTTAAGTCGCCAAGGTCATTGCCAGATAACACCAGATGAAAGGCAGTGACTCACGCATGCATCTCGAATATACCCGTAAGCTAGTATATAAACATTCGAATGACATCATGTTGTTCCGCTCTAACTGATTGAGCAAGAATGAGATGAACATTATCATCGAAATTTCTGTGCTTAAATTTGACGTTTGACATTAACATATCTGAGATCCTGTCAGTTTATGTCTACGTTAGCGATATGCATTATGCGATATTCATCTGTCACCAAAATGACATTTTCTTTCAAATTGAAATGAATAATTATCCTTTATTTTGAAAAGCATACATTTCAAAATAGACCTTGAATTGAACTACAAGTGACAAGAGCGAGCATAATATGTTTAAGTTTACTATATCTCTATAGATACAAAGGATGAATATACTTATTTACTACTATTTAGGAGGAGCCCACAACTTCGTACGCACGTTTTTTATGACCGTAGCCGGGTAAAACGAAGTATTAACGTAAGTACCTATACCTATTTCTTTGGATGTCCAGCTATCCCTGCACCAAAATTGGTTGATATGATATTTGTCCAGTCGTTTCAGCGTGATGAGAGGACAATGTAAATTATGAGCAACAGATGACGCCGGGCTGGCATGGCGCCGCATGTCCATACGAGACAAAAGATGATTCAGCATCACGCTATCAAGATTTTTAGAAAACTGATTTTCAATACAAATCTTGAATTTTATAATAGTACTAGACGTGCCCGCGGCTTCGCTCGCGTAAATGAAATGTGTACTTCCTATTTGTAACACTTGAACATGTAATTTTTTTTTTTTTATTATACATATATACTTAATGAAAAAAGGAAACTGTCATTGCAAGTTAAATAAAAGCTTTTTAAAAGGAAACTGCGTTTAGTCCTCATATTTGTATTTCCGAAATAAAATTAATTATAAGCAAAAGGGATCAACACATTTTATATTTGTATACTTACATGGACTGGAGAGTAATACATACATGTACAAATGTTACTCAAAGCAAATCTAAGCCTAGCAAAGCTTAATAAACAAAAGTAAAAATAATAACCATTAATAGGCAGTGCCGCTTCAGTAACAGACAAATCCGTGGGAAAAGAATCCTCTGAAAATAGGGAACAATCTAGATCTTCTCGAGAAATAAGCAGTAAGGGTCAGAGTATAGCAAAGCTGGACCGATTTTAGGACTAATTTTTTTTTGTTGGTTTGGGCTTAAATTAGATTGAATCTAGTAGCTAGATTACGCTAAAATAAGCATATTTTATTCTTTCAACTTTTTCTCTCGGATCGATATTTACCGAGATATTGGGGTTCAAATGCATAAACATATTTTGATGTAGGTACGTAATAATAGTAGACTATTTATGAGGGTCATGTAAGCAAGCATTTTGACGCTCCGCTCGCTACGCTCGCTCCGCTATACATGGTCACAAAACAAACCTAACCTAACCTACAGTTTTCGGTTTTCAACCCATGTACCATATTTTCAGACAGCATTTTTACCTTAAAAACCCCAATATCTCGGTAAATATTGATCTGAGAGAAAAAGTTTACATAACAAAACATGCTTATTATAGGATGTTTTAAAGGATACTTTAATAAAAATGAGGTGTTATATTGACATAAATTTCACGACACCGAAATTTTTCTAAGTCCCAAAACTGGCCCACCTTTCCTATACCGCAACCCCTGAGGTCTTACTAACCCAACATTATCGCATCGCATTCTACGCACCGAGGTGCAGAACAATGAGTACATTGCCTTGCAAGGATATTTTTCTTGTGTTTATAATAATACATAATCTGTTAAATTCAAATTTAACAAAAATTAAACATGCCATCGCCATTCCTCCATCTCCCGAAACCGTGGTGGTCAATCTGAATAAAACCGTGATGGTCGATCAATCAAAATACAAATTAATAACATAATCACTTAATACTTTCAATTCTCGGCATTTTCATAACACTTTTTGCTTATTGCACAGAAAATTCGCTGACAATGACAATGCCGATGACATTTAGTTTGACAGAGAAAACAACATACGTCAAGCAAAGTGCGTAGTCATTACATTTCGAGTATAAAACTTCGATATAACGGCGTACCAACATGACGCCAAAATTTTTGGCTACTTAAACTTAAGTCATATAGCGAAAAGAAACTTTAGGCTACTTGAACCTGAGCCATAAGAGCGAGAAGAACCGAGTATCGCCGGAAATGGTCGACGGTCGCGAAATGAAGAATTTTATGAAGATTTCTTTAGCCGATTGTGAAGGTAATACGTAGTGAAAACGGTATTTTTTACGCTCTTATTCCATTCTCATATTTAGACAATAGATTTGAATAGTTTTTTCTGCGGTAACATGCATCGTATTGGAGAAACGTGATCTAAAAGAACGTCAAGTTTTGTAAGGCGCCATCTCGCTTCCTCCCTAGTGCGTTATCCCGTTCTGGCATTTTCAATTTTATTATATAGATACTAATATTATAAATGCAAAAGTGTGTCTGTCTGTCTGTTACCTCTTCACGCTTAAACCGCTGAATCGATTTTGATGAAATTTGGCATAAGGATAGTTTAAAATCCGAGGAAGGACATAGGATAGTTTTCATCCTGTTAATTATACCTAAAAAGATTTAAAAGTGAGTGAACATTTCTGTTGGGGTGACCCTGTAGGAAATGTAATTATTAGACCAAAAGCACAATTGCTCTAACATTTGCTTAGGCGCTTTTAATAATCCCTTTTATCAAGTTCCACGCGTACGTAGTCGCGGGCAAAAGCTAGTTATTTACTAAATATCAGATATATTCAATACTGAAACCAAGAAACGAAGAAATAACAATGAACACTGTTTTGCAACTGCAATACTACTAGTGGGGTAATTTTCCCATGATTCAACCACTGCAATGAAGTGACATTTTCTTACCGGTAGCTAAATAAATACCTATTTGCCTGCGAATAAGCATTTGAATTTAAAGAGAGATGGCAAAATCTATCTTCTGGGCAGTCTGCCATCCGGGACATGGGGGAATTTTTTATCTAGACTTTTATATATATTTAACTATATGAAAATAAATTAAAAACCTGCCTCTATAATATAATGGCGCAAGACTTGATCACAAACTAAGCAAGCAGAGCACATGAGAAGATAAGTGGATCACGAAGTTAAATAAAAAAAAAAACGATCGTTCCAGTCAAATTAACTTTTTGCCAAGGCATTTATTATGGGGTGTAAAGTACCGGTGCAAAGGTATTTTGTATGTGAGACTGTGAGTGAATGCCGGCCATTACAGTTCAACTATTATAGATATAACATAGGTAGAGTAGATAGATGCTCATCTCATCAATTACCTTCTCATTTATTCCATCTAATAATATGACAAAACGAACAGGTAATTTTATCACGGTGTTTAAAATTGCATATGGTTCCGTCTGGGATCTACGCTCTACATAATATGCCTCAAAAATCACTGCAAAATGCAAATGCACGTTAAAAATATGCCCTCAAAAGTGGGGTGAAGGTGATAAATGAGCTCTAATAATGACCCAAACTAATTATCTGTAGTTGCAAAACGACGTGTGCTGACTGGCGCTACAACCTTTGTGGGTCTTGGCCTCCTCCACAATCTTCCTCCAGTTGTCACGATGCCTGGCCACCTTCTTCCAGCAGGTAAACTTCCCTATCGTCCTGAGATCTCTCTCCACACAGTCACTCCAACATTAGGCCTACCTCTCGGTCTCTTCTGTTGCGGCGTCCACCTTGTCATTATCTTTGCTGTTCGTGTCCGGCATTCGTTCAACAACACACGTCGTTTTGCAACTAAATTATAAAACACACCACGTAGTTGCATAACAACGTGTGTTTATAAATCTCAATTAAAATTGAATGAGATTGTCATTATCGGCACCACGTCATTCATTATTATCTAACGATCATATCTCCGATTAAGTAGAAATAAGAGTTTCGCCTGGGAGAAATAATAAACTAGGCCCTAATTCGACAAGGAATTGCGATATCCCAAATTTAGCGATATCTAAATTTTTGTTATTCAAGCTGCATTAAAAGCTGCTAGGTAATGTTGTCAGTTACATTTTAACCATATAACTCGTCATTTTGAATTTTACTACTATCAAAATTTAATAGGTATATGTGTATTGTTACTGTTAGACATACAGTGGTGAAATCTTGCATGCATATGTATGTCATTAGAAACTAATTTAGTCCCTATGGCCACTTTCGAAATAGTCGTCCATATAGACCTGTCGTCAGGCACATCCATACGCGCTTAGACCTAACAACATAATGACCTAGACAAAAAGAAGACTCCAAATACCTATACAATGTTGCGAAGTAACCGCAATTTATGTAATTGGAGTAATTTCGAACTCGTTTCACATGTTCACTGATCTACATGATGACGTTCATATGCGCTCTTCTTGAGTCTGCGCATAATCTTAGGTTAGGTTCATATGTACGTGCGATAACGCGCGGTTAACGCTTTCACGGATAGTAAGTCTAAAGACGTAAATTAGGGCCATTGTGACACAGCACCACGTCTGTGGATGGCGACTTTTATCATCGGGAAACTGCAACTCCTTCGACAGCTGACCATTTTTCATAGTTTTATATGAAAGTAAGTACCATTGCCTTGTGCCATTTTTTGTCCGTGAACGTGTTACTTAGCCGTACGGTGAAAGATTCTAACAAAAAAAGTATAAAACTACCCACTACTGTACGCCAAGAACCGCGCTAAGTAGCCTACGCACCACAGCACACCTGGGTACTCGATTCCACTTTCCAATTTTCTTTATTTAATGTCATCACGCGTTCACAGCCAGTCGAAGGAACACCCACGTGTCTCCATGCTCCAGGATCAATTGCTTCGCATTTTATACAAATACAGTCTTTAGGCGGATTTTGCGAAAATCAAAAAAGAAAACCTTCTGTAGTATTTTATTCTATGGTATTGTTATTTATAATATGATCGGGCGATAACAGCAACACGTTTTATTTTGTGGTTCATTTCATTATCTATACTATTATTTATTAAATGGGTCATTGTCTGATATAGGGTCAAGTCTTTCGGGTGGACATTCGCGAAATTAAGGATTGCAGGGCCTAATTTTCTAATAAAATTCCTATGAGAATAAAGCACGTTCCCTCTTCTATAATCCGATGTAATAGCAACATAACCTAGATTCATACAAGCTCTTGACATTTGACCACCGGAGGGACGAATTTTGTTTTTTGAACTGACAATGACCCAAATATCTGGAGAAGTCATTATTTCAGAAAAAAACAAACACAATAAAGCATTAACAACGTGATATGTATGGACGCGCGGGATCAGCCGTACAGCGTCACCTGTTGGTAAAATTCTCTTTGTCTGCACATTATCCCGTAACGGCTGGGCGGATACCAATTTCGGCACTGGGATAGCTGCATATATTATCTGAAGATGCACCGGGCACTTTCTAGTACTATAACAAAATTTGAAATCCACTAGCCTTACCAAACCAGGATCATGATTTCCAGACAATTTTAACAGCTTCGAATGTACGGGATCGACAGCGATGGCCCCCATAACGCCACTATCGTCGTCGTAGTCGGAATATACTTGCGTAGTCATACAGTGACACAGAGGTTAGATTATTTTTACCCAAGTACACTATGCAAAAAATATTTAAAATTTTCCAGTGTACATATAGGGGAGCGTGGGGGAATTGGAGCCTACTAAGGCAAAAGTTCAATATAAGGCAAATGTATGGGTATTTTTGGATCTTTTTAATAGAAACTAAATCCTTAGTTATTTGTCTACCATTTAATTACAGCATCACCGTTACATTATCAGGCATTTGGCGACAGATAAACTTTTTTCAGAAAAACAGAATCGCTCCCATTACCCGACTTTGCGGGAAATGAGAGCCTATAGATACCCATATGTGTAATGGGGGCTACTTAATGATTGAG
Source organism: Apotomis capreana (assembly GCA_947623375.1). Classification (NCBI taxonomy): domain Eukaryota; kingdom Metazoa; phylum Arthropoda; class Insecta; order Lepidoptera; family Tortricidae; genus Apotomis; species Apotomis capreana. The sequence goes on from OX392514.1 coordinate 10,714,626, forward strand.
TCAGCCTCAAAACATTAACTGTCAGCCTAAAATCTCATATTTATATAAATATTAACATAAACGTATGCGTAAATTAATTAACTTTAAGGATCCAAACAATAATAGCCTAATAATGTAATAAAAGCTCTGATTACCCGACTACCACCATCTTGAAATTTCATAAAATAATATTCCGAATCTAGCTTATAATGAAATGATATGAATAGAAACTCAAAATTGATAACATTAGCTATTAAATAAAACAGGTTTCATTATAACAAGCATATTACTCCAACTTAAGCTGGCCGTTGAAATATCGTATTTTTTTATAAGCGCGGAGCAAAAAACCGATAAGCGTCTGTGTTAACATAATGCGTGGCACTGGCGAGCTGAGCGAGCCAGGGGAACACGGCCGCACTGTGACGAAAACGCCCGAGCAGTAAATGAGTGAATATGAGCTATAGTTTTGTCTCTAGTCGCACCGCTCCTATTACCCGCTGGCCCCCATTACCCCTGGTTCCCTTACATACTTACACAATCATCCTAAGAACGCCAAGCTCTACATACTTGTTAACCCAACCGCGCGTTTTCGTGGGCTCGTGTGGACCGAGCCTTGGCGCTAGTATGCGTCCGCGCGGAAGAAAATCATAACCCCTTTTTTGCTTCACATTAGCCGGGCAAAAAGTAACTTATAGCCATGATTTGGTCTCCAAACGTCAGCTATACCTACACAAAAATAAACCATCATCACGTTAAATGTGGCAAATATGACTCTATACTAAGTAATTGATATTAATAGCTTGTATAAGATTATTAACTCAATGTTACTTCCGTCATTTTTGCGCCTACCTTTCGAAAAAATGGAAATCACTATAAACCACGCATTATGTAGTGTTTTGTCGTATACGTGTTTTCAGGCATTAATCAGAACATGTTTATTCAGACGAATATATCCCAATTTCTGATTCATTCCTAATTTTTTATTTAATACAGCGAAGTAACAAGAACAGCGCAGAAAATCAGAGATGGACCATGTCACATTGCACAAGGAGTCCAACACTACTAAATTGTAAGTATTGCTTTCTACTTGTGCATTGTGACTGCTAATCCCGTAAATTGTTGGTAACGACTCTGGGGCGTTACTCTGAAAAACGAAATTCGAAAATTTTGTTGTCAAATGCTATTGCCATCTCTGTCACTCTATATTAGAGCGACAGAGACGGGTATACCGCTTGATAACGAAATTTTCGAATTACGTTTTTCGGAGTAACGCCCCTGGGGACACAGTTAATTCATCTATTTTAACTTTTAAGAGTATAATTTGTTGAGATGGCAGTGACAAAAACCGCGGTAAAAAGGCTTGCTTAAATAGCCGAGATAATAATATGTATATGGAAACTGTAAACTTAATAATACACTGGCTCATACTTTTTTCCTAATGCTAGCATATGACTGACTAATCGCCTTATCTACACATACATCAATCGTTATCTGATACACGGTGCACTTTTAATTATAATTGGCTCTGCACAGCATGCAAATGTTCATACCTACTGTGAAATCGGGAGAGAGTGTGCACTCGAGCGATAAAAGCGGCAAATGGCCCGTTGAGTACTATGAAAACGAGACACATTGTGTTTGGTTGCCAATAGAGGTGATTATTCATCCTCTAACCACAATTGACATGTAGTTAACATACACATTGTCAAAACCGAATTATAGTGCGACCACGTGCGACCAACTTTTCTCTGAACCGGGTGTCTGCCACAATCTTCACACTTGCTTTACACACAACACACAAAGCACTAGAGACACAATCATACACTTATGCGGTGTAGAGTTTACACAAAATAGAGAGCAATAAAATAGTTTTACAAAATACAAATGCAATTCATTCTTAAACCTAATCGTAAATCACGTGCCCGCCTTAGAAAGTAAACGTAATAAATACCAAAGAGAAAAATGATAAATAGAAGTGTATAGATGTTTTGTATGTAAATAATTATGACACTTGTAAGATTATAAATATATAATATACTAAAAGGTGCCCGCAACTTCGTACGCGTATTTTTTGCATCGATGTTGTATGTCCAGCTATCCCTGGACTGAAATTGGTTAAAATGTGTCCAGCCGTTACGGCGTGATGCGAGGACAAAGGAAATTATGCCCAACTGATGGCGCCAGAGTGGCATGCCACCGCGCGCCCGTACAAATGACGATCCTGCATCACACTATTAAGACTTTTCCTGAAATCATGACCCCTCTCCATAGAAAACAGACTTGCAATACAAATCTAGAATTTTAGAACAGTATATAGACAACGAAACATAAAAATGGATACTGGTTCACAATTCACATTCACAGTGCCTTTCCTCATTAACCAACGCAAATGTATTTTAGGTACACAAATATATAATTATATTTACCTACTTAAGTATATTTTAAGTTACTACAACTAGGTTTTTCCAGCGTCTAAGTCCGCATGGCAAACACAAACTCACTAACGGCAACGTCTCCTCGCCACAGGAGTGATAGAGATAGCACATGAAACTGCAAATACCAAAACAGAGAAATTAGGCAAAAAGGAAAAGCATTATATATCTTTTGACCAAAACTCACACTGATTCATTGATTTGTTAGTAAACCAACGAACACACTCGTGTTTATTGTAACACGTAATAATACCAGCAATTTCACTGCTATTGTTCACAGTTTCATAAAACGATACTGACCCCGTCATTCATCACGTCCTGGACCTTGAGTGAAAGTTTCGCAAACGACTAAATAATAGTACCTACTCGTAGCTCTAACCTAATGCCTAGGCGACTATAATGAGAGATTATTATCTCTCATTATAGCCGGCTAAGACGCCAAGTAATAGGTACTTATCTATCCTTCATGTTTTATTTTAGCTAAATACAGGTTTTAAGGACCACGTCGGCAAAACGTTGTAACTTTTCCAAAATATTTTTTTTACATTAAGGTACAGTGGCACCCTAATATTAGTGTACATTACCTACCTAGGGCGTCGAATTAGTGAATGTCCCAGATCGCAGGAAGGCTTATTATACTTGGCTAAATTTAGCATCCTAAGTGAGGGATGTAGCAATACGAAGGAGCGAGATGTTGTTATCTCCATACGTGTCTCACATATTGCTGCATCCCTCTCGTTACTGACTAATTAAGGAAAGTGTAATAGCCGCATAACCCGGCATGGCGTGGCGTGCTTGCCCCGAATAACTTTACTCGAAGCCGGTTGGCCCGATTTGGAAAATTATTTCTTTTTTATAAAAGTATATATCTTTTCAGATACAGACCGACTCTTCAAATATTTATTCACCTTAGGCACTGTACATTAAATATAAAATCGTTTTTTTCTAGTTATAAAGTAATCATTTACCTATTAGCGTGTCGACGTGTCAATCAGATACTAATTTGAAATGTAATTAAACGTCTAATAGAACCGAAAGAATTTCACAATCTCATCAATCGGCGTAAAGATATCACGCCAGTTGGTCGTTTTATCGACGGGGCACTAAGTAGCTGGCTCAACTGGTTTGTAGGCTAGCTCGGCTAGCGTACACTGCCTATAATAGTACACAGCCTACTATAGTTGCAACCTTTTCTAAGCTGTCCCGTTTTCACTTGAAATATTATTTTGTAAACGTTGCCACACAATGCCATCACTCTTAATTGTGTAGACAAGCTTACTTTAGAAAAAAATTAAGCATGGAAAAAAAACGCTAACAAATTTATATGATCTTGTCTCATTGTAAGCACAGAATAACAACAGAAGGTTGGTGTTGTTGTGAAAGATGGAAAGTCATCTGATCTGACTTGGCTAAGGACACCTCAGGATTGTATTTTATTGATTAATTATGTGCAACGCAATTCGCCTAGTATTTGTGTGGTGACACGACCAGCCAACGCATTTGTGCCCCTAGGACTAGACACGAATGCGCGCCCATCTTTCCCTAGCAAAAGCAGAAGTCGGAGCCGAGCTGGTTCGTATGATACTAGCGCAGTTCGCGTTTTGCAGGGGTCGCAGAATTTCACAGACTCCCGAGCCCACAGAGTGTAAAACACTGTGGCACAGACTGTAAAAGTATAAATCCAGACCGGTGTGAAGTTAGCGGCCAAACTTAGCAGCCGCCGATAATCCGACCAAATTAAAAAGTTAAGATTTTCTTTTAATAAAAATTTCTCGGGAGACGTTAAAGACTACAACAAACATCTGTGATTACGAAAAATACACGCCGAACATAAAAACAAATCGAATAAATACATAAACTTAGTTCGGCCGCTAACTTTGAATTCAGCAGCCAAAATCTCTTTGGGACTAATACTAAGATCTCGTTATAAAACTGGGCAAGGAAAGCGGGTTTCAAAACTTGATTCGTATAGCCAAATGCTCAAGCTAAATGGTTGCAGTAAACGAAACATGAATCTCGACCAATATCAGAGTCAACCGGGGAAAGGAAGTCATGTTTTAGATAATGTTTTGTGAACTTAGATTTTCTCTTCTTTTCAAACTGATAGACGGCAAGCAAAGGGCCTTTAGTTAGACCCCAGTACCATTCAGTCAACCCTTGAGCTTAATCAAAGCCCAAGTAGCCAAGCAGCTAATCATACCCAGTCCAAATAAAAAATCACAATATTTTCGCATAAAATCATTATTGCATAAAAATCGCCAAGTTGAACGGCAAGCAAGGGGGTTTTGAAACATAATATTTGTAGCTTATGATACATGCTATTCGGCTACAGTGACCAAAAAGTGACACCCGGTCGTTAACTGGGTGAAACGGGGAGAAAACGGCATGTAATGGGCGATATTCAGTACTTTACGATTTTCATTTATTTTCAAGTTGAAAGACGGCAAGCAAGGAGCTTTTGACCACAGAATCCGTTAGCCAGTCCATTAAGCTAATTTAAAAATCAAGTTGCTAGTTGACACCCGATCATTAAGACTATGTAAATGAAGTACAAGTAGAAAACAAACAAGATTTTTACGAATATCTTCAGATTTGTTTGAAAATCGCCAAGTAGAACGGCAAGCAAGGGGGTTTTGAAACATGACATGTGTAGCTTGTGATACATGCTATACGGCTACAGTGACCAAAAAGTGACACCCGATCGTTAACTGGGTGAAACGGGGAGAAAATGTAATGGGCGATATTCAATACTTTACGATTTTCATTTATTTTCAACTTGAAAGACGGCAAGCAAGGAGCTTTTGATCACAGAATCCGTTAGCCAGTCCATTAAGCTAATTTAAAAATTAAGTTGCTAGTTGACACCCGATCATTAAGACTATGTAAATGAAGTACAAGTAGAAAACAAACAAGATTTTCTCCAAAATCTTCATTCTTGTTTGAAAATCGCCTAGTAGAACGGCAAGCAAGGGGGTTTTGAAACATGATATGTGTAGCTTGTGATACATGCTATACGGCTACAGTGACCAAAAAGTGACACCCGATCGTTAACTGGGTGAAACGGGGAGAAAACGGCATGTAATGGGCGATATTCAGTACTTTACGATTTTCATTTATTTTCAACTTGAAAGACGGCAAGCAAGGAGCTTTTGACCACAGAATCCGTTAGCCAGTCCATTAAGCTTATTTAAAAATCAAGTTGGTAGTTGACACCCAATCATTTAGACTATGTAAATGAAGTACAAATAGAAAACAAACAAGATTTTCTCCAAAATCTTCATTCTTGTTTGAAAATCGCCTAGTAGAACGGCAAGCAAGGGGGTTTTGAAACATGATATGTGTAGCTTATGATACATGCTATACGCCTACAGTGACCAAAAAGTGGCACCCGATCGTTAACTGGGTGAAATGGGAAGAAAACGGCATGTAATGGGCGATAGTAAGTACTTTACGATTTTCATTTATTTTCAACTTGAAAGACGGAAAGCAAGGAGCTTTTGATCACAGAATCCGTTAGCCAGTCCATTAAGCTTATTTAAAAATCAAGTTGGTAGTTGACACCCGATCATTTAGACTATGTAATTGAAGTACAAGTAGAAAACAAACAAGATTTTTTCGAATATCTTCAGATTTGTTTGAAAATCGCCAAGAAGAACGGCAAGCAAGGGGGTTTTGAAACATGATATGTGTAGCTTATAATACTCGCTATACGGCTACAGTGACCAAAAAGTGACACCCGATCGTTAACTGGGTGAAACGGGGAGAAAACGGCATGTAATGGGCGATATTCAGTACTTTACGATTTTCATTTATTTTCAACTTGAAAGACGGCAAGCAAGGAGCTTTTGACCACAGAATCCGTTAGCCAGTCCATTAAGCTAATTTAAAAATCAAGTTGCTTGTTGACACCCGATCATTTAGACTATGTAAATGAAGTACAAATAGAAAACAAACAAGATTTTCTCCAAAATCTTCATTCTTGTTTGAAAATCGCCAAGTAGAACGGCAAGCAAGGGGGTTTTGAAACATGATATGTGTAGCTTATGATACATGCTATACGGCTACAGTGACCAAAAAGTGGCACCCGATCGTTAACTGGGTGAAATGGGAAGAAAACGGCATGTAATGGGCGATATTCAGTACTTTACGATTTTCATTTATTTTCAACTTGAAAGACGGCAAGCAAGGAGCTTTTGACCACAGAATCCGTTAGCTAGTCCATTAAGCTTATTTAAAAATCAAGTTGGTAGTTGACACCCGATCATTTAGACTATGAAAATAAAGTACAAATAGAAAACAAACAAGATTTTCTCCAAAATCTTCATTCTTGTTTGAAAATCGCCTAGTAGAACGGCAAGCAAGGGGGTTTTGAAACATGATATATGTAGCTTACGATACATGCTATACGGCTACAGTGACCAAAAAGTGGCACCCGATCGTTAACTGGGTGAAATGGGAAGAAAACGGCATTGAATGGGCGATAGTAAGTACTTTACGATTTTCATTGATTTTCAACTTGAAAGATGGCAAGCCAGGAGCTTTTGACCAGAGAATCCGTTAGCCAGTCCATTAAGCTAATTTAAAAATCAAGTTGGTAGTTGACACCCGATCATTTAGACTAGGTAAATGAAGTACAAATAGAAAACAAACAAGATTTTCTCCAAAATCTTCATTCTTGTTTGAAAATCGCCAAGTAGAACGGCAAGCAAGGGGGTTTTGAAACATGATATGTGTAGCTCATAATACTCGCTATACGGCTACAGTGACCAAAAAGTGACACCCGATCGTTAACTGGGTGAAACGGGGAGAAAACGGCATGTAATGGGCGATATTCAGTACTTAACGATTTTCATTTATTTTCAACTTGAAAGACGGCAAGCAAGGAGCTTTTGACCACAGAATCCGTTAGCCAGTCCATTAAGCTAATTTAAAAATCAAGTTGCTTGTTGACACCCGATCATTTAGACTATGTTAATGAAGTACAAATAGAAAACAAACAAGATTTTCTCCAAAATCTTCATTCTTGTTTGAAAATCGCCAAGTAGAACGGCAAGCAAGGGGGTTTTGAAACATGATATGTGTAGCTTATGATACATGCTATACGGCTACAGTGACCAAAAAGTGGCACCCGATCGTTAACTGGGTGAAATGGGAAGAAAACGGCATGTAATGGGCGATATTCAGTACTTTACGATTTTCATTTATTTTCAACTTGAAAGACGGCAAGCAAGGAGCTTTTGACCACAGAATCCGTTAGCCAGTCCATTAAGCTTATTTAAAAATCAAGTTGGTAGTTGACACCCGATCATTTAGACTATGAAAATGAAGTACAAATAGAAAACAAACAAGATTTTCTCCAAAATCTTCATTCTTGTTTGAAAATCGCCTAGTAGAACGGCAAGCAAGGGGGTTTTGAAACATGATATGTGTAGCTTATGATACATGCTATACGGCTACAGTGACCAAAAAGTGGCACCCGATCGTTAACTGGGTGAAACGGGAAGAAAACGGCATGTAATGGGCGATATTCAGTACTTTACGATTTTCATTTATTTTCAACTTGAAAGACGGCAAGCAAGGAGCTTTTGACCACAGAATCCGTTAGCTAGTCCATTAAGCTTATTTAAAAATCAAGTTGGTAGTTGACACCCGATCATTTAGACTATGAAAATAAAGTACAAATAGAAAACAAACAAGATTTTCTCCAAAATCTTCATTCTTGTTTGAAAATCGCCTAGTAGAACGGCAAGCAAGGGGGTTTTGAAACATGATATATGTAGCTTACGATACATGCTATACGGCTACAGTGACCAAAAAGTGGCACCCGATCGTTAACTGGGTGAAATGGGAAGAAAACGGCATGTAATGGGCGATAGTAAGTACTTTACGATTTTCATTGATTTTCAACTTGAAAGATGGCAAGCCAGGAGCTTTTGACCAGAGAATCCGTTAGCCAGTCCATTAAGCTAATTTAAAAATCAAGTTGGTAGTTGACACCCGATCATTTAGACTAGGTAAATGAAGTACAAATAGAAAACAAACAAGATTTTCTCCAAAATCTTCATTCTTGTTTGAAAATCGCCAAGTAGAACGGCAAGCAAGGGGGTTTTGAAACATGATATGTGTAGCTCATAATACTCGCTATACGGCTACAGTGACCAAAAAGTGACACCCGATCGTTAACTGGGTGAAACGGGGAGAAAACGGCATGTAATGGGCGATATTCAGTACTTAACGATTTTCATTTATTTTCAACTTGAAAGACGGCAAGCAAGGAGCTTTTGACCACAGAATCCGTTAGCCAGTCCATTAAGCTAATTTAAAAATCAAGTTGCTTGTTGACACCCGATCATTTAGACTATGTTAATGAAGTACAAATAGAAAACAAACAAGATTTTCTCCAAAATCTTCATTCTTGTTTGAAAATCGCCAAGTAGAACGGCAAGCAAGGGGGTTTTGAAACATGATATGTGTAGCTTATGATACATGCTAAACGGCTACAGTGACCAAAAAGTGGCACCCGATCGTTAACTGGGTGAAATGGGAAGAAAACGGCATGTAATGGGCGATATTCAGTACTTTACGATTTTCATTTATTTTCAACTTGAAAGACGGCAAGCAAGGAGCTTTTGACCACAGAATCCGTTAGCCAGTCCATTAAGCTTATTTAAAAATCAAGTTGGTAGTTGACACCCGATCATTTAGACTATGAAAATGAAGTACAAATAGAAAACAAACAAGATTTTCCCCAAAATCTTCATTCTTGTTTGAAAATCGCCTAGTAGAACGGCAAGCAAGGGGGTTTTGAAACATGATATGTGTAGCTTATGATACATGCTATACGGCTACAGTGACCAAAAAGTGGCACCCGATCGTTAACTGGGTGAAATGGGAAGAAAACGGCATGTAATGGGCGATAGTAAGTACTTTACGATTTTCATTTATTTTCAACTTGAAAGACGGCAAGCAAGGAGCTTTTGACCAGAGAATCCGTTAGCCAGTCCATTAAGCTAATTTAAAAATCAAGTTGGTAGTTGACACCCGATCATTTAGACTATGTAATCTAAGTAGAAGTAGAAAACAAACAAGATTTTTTCGAATATCTTCAGATTTGTTTGAAAATCGCCAAGAAGAACGGCAAGCAAGGGGGTTTTGAAACATGATATGTGTAGCTTATAATACTCGCTATACGGCTACAGTCACCAAAAAGTGACACCCGATCGTTAACTGGGTGAAACGGGGAGAAAACGGCATGTAATGGGCGATATTCAGTACTTTACGATTTTCATTTATTTTCAACTTAAAAGACGGCAAGCAAGGAGCTTTTGACCACAGAATCCGTTAGCCAGTCCATTAAGCTAATTTAAAAATCAAGTTGCTTGTTGATACCCGATCATTTAGACTATGTAAATGAAGTACAAATAGAAAACAAACAAGATTTTCTCCAAAATCTTCATTCTTGTTTGAAAATCGCCTAGTAGAACGGCAAGCAAGGGGGTTTTGAAACATGATATGTGTAGCTTATGATACATGCTATACGGCTACAGTGACCAAAAAGTGGCACCCGATCGTTAACTGGGTGAAATGGGAAGAAAACGGCATTGAATGGGCGATAGTAAGTACTTTACGATTTTCATTTATTTTCAACTTGAAAGACGGCAAGCAAGGAGCTTTTGACCACAGAATCCGTTAGCCAGTCCATTAAGCTTATTTAAAAATCAAGTTGGTTGTTGACATCCGATCATTTAGACTATGTAAATGAAGTACAAATAGAAAACAAACAAGATTTTCTCCAAAATCTTCATTCTTGTTTGAAAATCGCCTAGTAGAACGGCAAGCAAAGGGGGTTTTGAAACATAATATGTGTAGCTTATGATACATGCTATACGGCTACAGTGACCAAAAAGTGACACCCGATCGTTAACTGGGTGAAACGGGGAGAAAACGGCATGTAATGGGCGATATTCAGTACTTTACGATTTTCATTTATTTTCAACTTGAAAGACGGCAAGCAAGGAGCTTTTGACCACAGAATCCGTTAGCCAGTCCATTAAGCTTATTTAAAAATCAAGTTGGTAGTTGACACCCGATCATTTAGACTATGAAAATGAAGTACAAATAGAAAACAAACAAGATTTTCCCCAAAATCTTCATTCTTGTTTGAAAATCGCCTAGTAGAACGGCAAGCAAGGGGGTTTTGAAACATGATATGTGTAGCTTATGATACATGCTATACGGCTACAGTGACCAAAAAGTGGCACCCGATCGTTAACTGGGTGAAATGGGAAGAAAACGGCATGTAATGGGCGATAGTAAGTACTTTACGATTTTCATTTATTTTCAACTTGAAAGACGGCAAGCAAGGAGCTTTTGACCAGAGAATCCGTTAGCCAGTCCATTAAGCTAATTTAAAAATCAAGTTGGTAGTTGACACCCGATCATTTAGACTATGTAATCTAAGTAGAAGTAGAAAACAAACAAGATTTTTTCGAATATCTTCAGATTTGTTTGAAAATCGCCAAGAAGAACGGCAAGCAAGGGGGTTTTGAAACATGATATGTGTAGCTTATAATACTCGCTATACGGCTACAGTCACCAAAAAGTGACACCCGATCGTTAACTGGGTGAAACGGGGAGAAAACGGCATGTAATGGGCGATATTCAGTACTTTACGATTTTCATTTATTTTCAACTTAAAAGACGGCAAGCAAGGAGCTTTTGACCACAGAATCCGTTAGCCAGTCCATTAAGCTTATTTAAAAATCAAGTTGGTAGTTGACACCCGATCATTTAGACTATGTAAATGAAGTACAAATAGAAAACAAACAAGATTTTCTCCAAAATCTTCATTCTTGTTTGAAAATCGCCAAGTAGAACGGCAAGCAAGGGGGTTTTGAAACATGATATGTGTAGCTCATAATACTCGCTATACGGCTACAGTGACCAAAAAGTGACACCCGATCGTTAACTGGGTGAAACGGGGAGAAAACGGCATGTAATGGGCGATATTCAGTACTTAACGATTTTCATTTATTTTCAACTTGAAAGACGGCAAGCAAGGAGCTTTTGACCACAGAATCCGTTAGCCAGTCCATTAAGCTTATTTAAAAATCAAGTTGGTTGTTGACATCCGATCATTTAGACTATGTAAATGAAGTACAAATAGAAAACAAACAAGATTTTCTCCAAAATCTTCATTCTTGTTTGAAAATCGCCAAGTAGAACGGCAAGCAAGGGGGTTTTGAAACATGATATGTGTAGCTTATGATACATGCTAAACGGCTACAGTGACCAAAAAGTGGCACCCGATCGTTAACTGGGTGAAATGGGAAGAAAACGGCATGTAATGGGCGATATTCAGTACTTTACGATTTTCATTTATTTTCAACTTGAAAGACGGCAAGCAAGGAGCTTTTGACCACAGAATCCGTTAGCCAGTCCATTAAGCTTATTTAAAAATCAAGTTGGTAGTTGACACCCGATCATTTAGACTATGAAAATGAAGTACAAATAGAAAACAAACAAGATTTTCCCCAAAATCTTCATTCTTGTTTGAAAATCGCCTAGTAGAACGGCAAGCAAGGGGGTTTTGAAACATGATATGTGTAGCTTATGATACATGCTATACGGCTACAGTGACCAAAAAGTGGCACCCGATCGTTAACTGGGTGAAATGGGAAGAAAACGGCATGTAATGGGCGATAGTAAGTACTTTACGATTTTCATTTATTTTCAACTTGAAAGACGGCAAGCAAGGAGCTTTTGACCAGAGAATCCGTTAGCCAGTCCATTAAGCTAATTTAAAAATCAAGTTGGTAGTTGACACCCGATCATTTAGACTATGTAATCTAAGTAGAAGTAGAAAACAAACAAGATTTTTTCGAATATCTTCAGATTTGTTTGAAAATCGCCAAGAAGAACGGCAAGCAAGGGGGTTTTGAAACATGATATGTGTAGCTTATAATACTCGCTATACGGCTACAGTCACCAAAAAGTGACACCCGATCGTTAACTGGGTGAAACGGGGAGAAAACGGCATGTAATGGGCGATATTCAGTACTTTACGATTTTCATTTATTTTCAACTTAAAAGACGGCAAGCAAGGAGCTTTTGACCACAGAATCCGTTAGCCAGTCCATTAAGCTAATTTAAAAATCAAGTTGCTTGTTGATACCCGATCATTTAGACTATGTAAATGAAGTACAAATAGAAAACAAACAAGATTTTCTCCAAAATCTTCATTCTTGTTTGAAAATCGCCTAGTAGAACGGCAAGCAAGGGGGTTTTGAAACATGATATGTGTAGCTTATGATACATGCTATACGGCTACAGTGACCAAAAAGTGGCACCCGATCGTTAACTGGGTGAAATGGGAAGAAAACGGCATTGAATGGGCGATAGTAAGTACTTTACGATTTTCATTTATTTTCAACTTGAAAGACGGCAAGCAAGGAGCTTTTGACCACAGAATCCGTTAGCCAGTCCATTAAGCTTATTTAAAAATCAAGTTGGTTGTTGACATCCGATCATTTAGACTATGTAAATGAAGTACAAATAGAAAACAAACAAGATTTTCTCCAAAATCTTCATTCTTGTTTGAAAATCGCCTAGTAGAACGGCAAGCAAAGGGGGTTTTGAAACATAATATGTGTAGCTTATGATACATGCTATACGGCTACAGTGACCAAAAAGTGACACCCGATCGTTAACTGGGTGAAACGGGGAGAAAACGGCATGTAATGGGCGATATTCAGTACTTTACGATTTTCATTTATTTTCAACTTGAAAGACGGCAAGCAAGGAGCTTTTGACCACAGAATCCGTTAGCCAATCCATTAAGCTAATTTAAAAATCAAGTTGCTTGTTGACACCCGATCATTTAGACTATGTAAATGAAGTACAAATAGAAAACAAACGAGATTTTCTCCAAAATCTTCATTCTTGTTTGAAAATCGCCAAGTAGAACGGCAAGCAAGGCGGTTTTGAAACATGATATGTGTAGCTTATGATACATGCTATACGGCTACAGTGACCAAAAAGTGGCACCCGATCGTTAACTGGGTGAAATGGGAAGAAAACGGCATGTAATGGGCGATATTCAGTACTTTACGATTTTCATTTATTTTCAACTTGAAAGACGGCAAGCAAGGAGCTTTTGACCACAGAATCCGTTAGCCAGTCCATTAAGCTTATTTAAAAATCAAGTTGGTAGTTGACACCCGATCATTTAGACTAGGTAAATGAAGTACAAATAGAAAACAAACAAGATTTTCTCCAAAATCTTCATTCTTGTTTGAAAATCGCCAAGTAGAACGGCAAGCAAGGGGGTTTTGAAACATGATATGTGTAGCTTATAATACTCGCTTTACGGCTACAGTGACCAAAAAGTGACACCCGATCGTTAACTGGGTGAAACGGGGAGAAAACGGCATGTAATGGGCGATATTCAGTACTTTACGATTTTCATTTATTTTCAACTTGAAAGACGGCAAGCAAGGAGCTTTTGACCACAGAATCCGTTAGCCAGTCCATTAAGCTAATTTATAAATCAAGTCGGTAGTTGACACCCGATCATTTAGACTGTGTTAATGAAGTACAAATAGAAAACAAACAAGGTTTTCTCCAAAATCTTCATTCTTGTTTGAAAATCGCCTAGTAGAACGGCAAGCAAGGGGGTTTTGAAACATGTTATGTGTAGCTTATGATACATGCTATACGGCTACAGTGACCAAAAAGTGGCACCCGATCGTTAACTGGGTGAAATGGGAAGAAAACGGCATGTAATGGGCGATATTCAGTACTTTACGATTTTCATTTATTTTCAACTTGAAAGACGGCAAGCAAGGAGCTTTTGACCACAGAATCCGTTAGCCAGTCCATTAAGCTTATTTAAAAATCAAGTTGGTAGTTGACACCCGATCATTTAGACTATGAAAATGAAGTACAAATAGAAAACAAACAAGATTTTCTCCAAAATCTTCATTCTTGTTTGAAAATCGCCTAGTAGAACGGCAAGCAAGGGGGTTTTGAAACATGATATGTGTAGCTTATGATACATGCTATACGGCTACAGTGACCAAAAAGTGGCACCCGATCGTTAACTGGGTGAAATGGGAAGAAAACGGCATGTAATGGGCGATAGTAAGTACTTTACGATTTTCATTTATTTTCAACTTGAAAGACGGCAAGCAAGGAGCTTTTGACCAGAGAATCCGTTAGCCAGTCCATTAAGCTAATTTAAAAATCAAGTTGGTAGTTGACACCCGATCATTTAGACTATGTAATCTAAGTAGAAGTAGAAAACAAACAAGATTTTTTCGAATATCTTCAGATTTGTTTGAAAATCGCCAAGAAGAACGGCAAGCAAGGGGGTTTTGAAACATGATATGTGTAGCTTATAATACTCGCTATACGGCTACAGTGACCAAAAAGTGACACCCGATCGTTAACTGGGTGAAACGGGGAGAAAACGGCATGTAATGGGCGATATTCAGTACTTTACGATTTTCATTTATTTTCAACTTGAAAGACGGCAAGCAAGGAGCTTTTGACCACAGAATCCGTTAGCCAGTCCATTAAGCTAATTTAAAAATCAAGTTGGTAGTTGACACCCGATCATTTAGACTATGTAATTGAAGTACAAATAGAAAACAAACAAGATTTTCTCCAAAATCTTCATTCTTGTTTGAAAATCGCCAAGTAGAACGGCAAGCAAGGGGGTTTTGAAACATGATATGTGTAGCTTATGATACATGCTATACGGCTACAGTGACCAAAAAGTGACACCCGATCGTTAACTGGGTGAAACGGGGAGAAAACGGCATGTAATGGGCGATATTCAGTACTTTACGATTTTCATTTATTTTCAACTTGAAAGACGGCAAGCAAGGAGCTTTTGACCACAGAATCCGTTAGCCAGTCCATTAAGCTAATTTAAAAATCAAGTTGCTTGTTGACACCCGATCATTTAGACTATGTAAATGAAGTACAAATAGAAAACAAACAAGATTTTCTCCAAAATCTTCATTCTTGTTTGAAAATCGCCAAGTAGAACGGCAAGCAAGGGGGTTTTGAAACATGATATGTGTAGCTTATGATACATGCTATACGGCTACAGTGACCAAAAAGTGGCACCCGATCGTTAACTGGGTGAAATGGGAAGAAAACGGCATGTAATGGGCGATATTCAGTACTTTACGATTTTCATTTATTTTCAACTTGAAAGACGGCAAGCAAGGAGCTTTTGACCACAGAATCCGTTAGCCAGTCCATTAAGCTTATTTAAAAATCAAGTTGGTAGTTGACACCCGATCATTTAGACTGTGTTAATGAAGTACAAATAGAAAACAAACAAGGTTTTCTCCAAAATCTTCATTCTTGTTTGAAAATCGCCTAGTAGAACGGCAAGCAAGGGGGTTTTGAAACATGTTATGTGTAGCTTATGATACATGCTATACGGCTACAGTGACCAAAAAGTGGCACCCGATCGTTAACTGGGTGAAATGGGAAGAAAACGGCATGTAATGGGCGATATTCAGTACTTTACGATTTTCATTTATTTTCAACTTGAAAGACGGCAAGCAAGGAGCTTTTGACCACAGAATCCGTTAGCCAGTCCATTAAGCTTATTTAAAAATCAAGTTGGTAGTTGACACCCGATCATTTAGACTATGTAATCTAAGTAGAAGTAGAAAACAAACAAGATTTTTTCGAATATCTTCAGATTTGTTTGAAAATCGCCAAGAAGAACGGCAAGCAAGGGGGTTTTGAAACATGATATGTGTAGCTTATAATACTCGCTATACGGCTACAGTGACCAAAAAGTGACACCCGATCGTTAACTGGGCGAAACGGGGAGAAAACGGCATGTAATGGGCGATATTCAGTACTTTACGATTTTCATTTATTTTCAACTTGAAAGACGGCAAGCAAGGAGCTTTTGACCACAGAATCCGTTAGCCAGTCCATTAAGCTAATTTAAAAATCAAGTTGCTTGTTGACACCCGATCATTTAGACTATGTAAATGAAGTACAAATAGAAAACAAACAAGATTTTCTCCAAAATCTTCATTCTTGTTTGAAAATCGCCTAGTAGAACGGCAAGCAAGGGGGTTTTGAAACATGATATGTGTAGCTTATGATACATGCTATACGGCTACAGTGACCAAAAAGTGGCACCCGATCGTTAACTGGGTGAAATGGGAAGAAAACGGCATTGAATGGGCGATAGTAAGTACTTTACGATTTTCATTTATTTTCAACTTGAAAGACGGCAAGCAAGGAGCTTTTGACCACAGAATCCGTTAGCCAGTCCATTAAGCTTATTTAAAAATCAAGTTGGTTGTTGACACCCGATCATTTAGACTATGTAAATGAAGTACAAATAGAAAACAAACAAGATTTTCTCCAAAATCTTCATTCTTGTTTGAAAATCGCCTAGTAGAACGGCAAGCAAGGGGGTTTTGAAACATGATATGTGTAGCTTATGATACATGCTATACGGCTACAGTGACCAAAAAGTGGCACCCGATCGTTAACTGGGTGAAATGGGAAGAAAACGGCATTGAATGGGCGATAGTAAGTACTTTACGATTTTCATTTATTTTCAACTTGAAAGACGGCAAGCAAGGAGCTTTTGACCACAGAATCCGTTAGCCAGTCCATTAAGCTTATTTAAAAATCAAGTTGGTTGTTGACATCCGATCATTTAGACTATGTAAATGAAGTACAAATAGAAAACAAACAAGATTTTCTCCAAAATCTTCATTCTTGTTTGAAAATCGCCTAGTAGAACGGCAAGCAAAGGGGGTTTTGAAACATGATATGTGTAGCTTATGATACATGCTATACGGCTACAGTGACCAAAAAGTGACACCCGATCGTTAACTGGGTGAAACGGGGAGAAAACGGCATGTAATGGGCGATATTCAGTACTTTACGATTTTCATTTATTTTCAACTTGAAAGACGGCAAGCAAGGAGCTTTTGACCACAGAATCCGTTAGCCAGTCCATTAAGCTTATTTAAAAATCAAGTTGGTAGTTGACACCCGATCATTTAGACTATGTAAATGAAGTACAAATGAAATGAAATGAAATGAAATAATTTATTCAGTAAGTAGGCCACAGGGGCACTTTTACAAGTCAGATTGTGAATCTACCGGCATTTCGCAAGAGGAGACCGCTGTTGAGAAGAAAGCCGAAAGAAACTCAACAGTAAGTCATTTTTTCGTAAATAATACTTAAAACGATTACATGATACATTTGTGTTATAACTAATTACAATGGTACACGTAATGGAGATGTTAGATACTCCAAATCAATGTTAAGTAGGAACATTAAAATAAAAATTTAATAAATTGAAAATATTAAATATACCCAGAGATGTATAAAGTCTCTGGGTGTCACAACATGCAATAAAATATAATTACTTAATTAATTTAATTCCATAGAGATGTATAAGGTCTCTAGGCGTCAACGTGAATTATTTAGAAAATAATTATTAAACCTAAAATTCAATTAAAAAAAACCTTAAATAGAAAACAAACAAGATTTTCTCCAAAATCTTCATTCTTGTTTGAAAATCGCCAAGTAGAACGGCAAGCAAGGGGGTTTTGAAACATGATATGTGTAGCTTATGATACATGCTATACGGCTACAGTGACCAAAAAGTGACACCCGATCGTTAACTGGGTGAAACGGGGAGAAAACGGCATGTAATGGGCGATATTCAGTACTTTACGATTTTCATTTATTTTCAACTTGAAAGACGGCAAGCAAGGAGCTTTTGACCACAGAATCCATTAGCCAGTCCATTAAGATTATTTAAAAATCAAGTTGGTAGTTGACACCCGATCATTTAGACTATGTAAATGAAGTACAAATAGAAAACAAACAAGATTTTCTCCAAAATCTTCATTCTTGTTTGAAAATCGCCAAGTAGAACGGCAAGCAAGGGGGTTTTGGGGGTATAGCATGTATCATAAGCTACACATATCATGTTTCAAAACCCCCTTGCTTGCCGTTCTACTAGGCGATTTTCAAACAAGAATGAAGATTTTGGAGAAAATCTTGTTTGTTTTCTATTTGTACTTCATTTACATAGTCTAAATGATCGGGTGTCAACTAGCAACTTGATTTTTAAATTAGCTTAATGGACTGGCTAACGGATTCTGTGGTCAAAAGCTCCTTGCTTGCCGTCTTTCAAGTTGAAAATAAATGAAAATCGTAAAGTACTGAATATCGCCCATTACATGCCGTTTTCTCCCCGTTTCACCCAGTTAACGATCGGGTGTCACTTTTTGGTCACTGTAGCCGTATAGCGAGTATTATAAGCTACACATATCATGTTTCAAAACCCCCTTGCTTGCCGTTCTTCTTGGCGATTTTCAAACAAATCTGAAGATATTCGAAAAAATCTTGTTTGTTTTCTACTTGTACTTCAATTACATAGTCTAAATGATCGGGTGTCAACTACCAACTTGATTTTTAAATTAGCTTAATGGACTGGCTAACGGATTCTGTGGTCAAAAGCTCCTTGCTTGCCGTCTTTCAAGTTGAAAATAAATGAAAATCGTAAAGTACTTACTATCGCCCATTACATGCCGTTTTCTTCCCATTTCACCCAGTTAACGATCGGGTGCCACTTTTTGGTCACTGTAGCCGTATAGCATGTATCATAAGCTACACATATCATGTTTCAAAACCCCCTTGCTTGCCGTTCTACTAGGCGATTTTCAAACAAGAATGAAGATTTTGGAGAAAATCTTGTTTGTTTTCTATTTGTACTTCATTTACATAGTCTAAATGATCGGGTGTCAACTAGCAACTTGATTTTTAAATTAGCTTAATGGACTGGCTAACGGATTCTGTGGTCAAAAGCTCCTTGCTTGCCGTCTTTCAAGTTGAAAATAAATGAAAATCGTAAAGTATTGAATATCGCCCATTACATTTTCTCCCCGTTTCACCCAGTTATCGATCGGGTGTCACTTTTTGGTCACTGTAGCCGTATAGCATGTATCACAAGCTACACATATCATGTTTCAAAACCCCCTTGCTTGCCGTTCTACTAGGCGATTTTCAAACAAGAATGAAGATTTTGGAGAAAATCTTGTTTGTTTTCTATTTGTACTTCATTTACATAGTCTAAATGATCGGGTGTCAACTACCAACTTGATTTTTAAATAAGCTTAATGGACTGGCTAACGGATTCTGTGGTCAAAAGCTCCTTGCTTGCCGTCTTTCAAGTTGAAAATAAATGAAAATCGTAAAGTACTGAATATCGCCCATTACATGCCGTTTTCTCCCCGTTTCACCCAGTTAACGATCGGGTGTCACTTTTTGGTCACTGTAGCCGTATAGCATGTATCACAAGCTACACATATCATGTTTCAAAACCCCCTTGCTTGCCGTTCTACTTGGCGATTTTCAAACAAATCTGAAGATATTCGTAAAAATCTTGTTTGTTTTCTACTTGTACTTCATTTACATAGTCTTAATGATCGGGTGTCAACTAGCAACTTGATTTTTAAATTAGCTTAATGGACTGGCTAACGGATTCTGTGATCAAAAGCTCCTTGCTTGCCGTCTTTCAAGTTGAAAATAAATGAAAATCGTAAAGTATTGAATATCGCCCATTACATTTTCTCCCCGTTTCACCCAGTTAACGATCGGGTGTCACTTTTTGGTCACTGTAGCCGTATAGCATGTATCACAAGCTACACATATCATGTTTCAAAACCCCCTTGCTTGCCGTTCTACTTGGCGATTTTCAAACAAATCTGAAGATATTCGTAAAAATCTTGTTTGTTTTCTACTTGTACTTCATTTACATAGTCTTAATGATCGGGTGTCAACTAGCAACTTGATTTTTAAATTAGCTTAATGGACTGGCTAACGGATTCTGTGATCAAAAGCTCCTTGCTTGCCGTCTTTCAAGTTGAAAATAAATGAAAATCGTAAAGTATTGAATATCGCCCATTACATTTTCTCCCCGTTTCACCCAGTTAACGATCGGGTGTCACTTTTTGGTCACTGTAGCCGTATAGCATGTATCACAAGCTACACATATCATGTTTCAAAACCCCCTTGCTGGCCGTTCTACTAGGCGATTTTCAAACAAGAATGAAGATTTTGGAGAAAATCTTGTTTGTTTTCTATTTGTACTTCATTTACATAGTCTAAATGATCGGGTGTCAACTACCAACTTGATTTTTAAATTAGCTTAATGGACTGGCTAACGGATTCTCTGGTCAAAAGCTCCTTGCTTGCCGTCTTTCAAGTTGAAAATAAATGAAAATCGTAAAGTATTGAATATCGCCCATTACATTTTCTCCCCGTTTCACCCAGTTAACGACCGGGTGTCACTTTTTGGTCACTGTAGCCGTATAGCATGTATCATAAGCTACAAATATTTTGTTTCAAAACCCCCTTGCTTGCCGTTCAACTTGGCGTTTTTTATGCAATAATGATTTTATGCGAAAATATTGTGATTTTTTATTTGGATTTAATTAGCATAGTCTTAAGGACTGGGTATGATTAGCTGCTTGGCTACTTGGGCTTTGATTAAGCTCAAGGGTTGACTGAATGGTACTGGGGTCTACCTAAATGCCCTTTGCTTGCCGTCTATCAGGTTGAAAAGAAGAGAAAATCTAAAGTTTACAAAACATCATCTAAAACATGACTTCCATTCCCCGGTTGACTCTGATATTGATCGAGAATCATGTTTTGTTTACTGCAACCATTTAGCTTGAGCATTTGGCTATACGAATCAAGTTTTGAAACCCCCTTTCCTTGCCCAGTTTCATAACGAGATCTTAGTATTAGTCCCAAAGAGATTTTGGCTGCTGAATTCAAAGTTAGCGGCCGAACTAAGTTTATGTATTTATTCGATTTGTTTTTATGTTCGGCGTCTATTTTTCGTAATCACAGATGTTTGTTGTAGTCTTTAACGTCTCCCGAGACATTTTTATTAAAAGAAAATCTTAACTTTTTAATTTGGTCGGGTTATCGGCGGCTGCTAAGTTTGGCTGCTAACTTCACACCGGTTAAATCCAGTGCCTTAAATATGGCAGTTCCAATGTTACCCAGGCACAGAACGAAGACACTGGATGGGCGCAGAAGTCGCAGAAACGAACAAATGGGCGCAGTTACAGAAGCTCGCACCGGGCGCAGAATAGGCTAGTTACGGCACTAAAGTGCTTATACAGCTCCTATAACACTTGGAATTAAAGTTTTAATAGCTGCATAGACTCTTGAAAGGCCTGTTTGGTACTTAGGCGACAGAATTGTATTGTCATGTACTCATAGGCAATGTACTCATAGGTACGTCTCATAATCTCAACGTGTATGTACCTATGTGCTTGTAGGCATAATGATAATGATATACAATTAACTTGCCACCGGTTGCTAAATGCCATCCCATTTGCTTTTTTGCAACGGGGTCTGGTCTTTTTGTGTTTCTTTGATCGATGAGGTTGTTGTTTCTTTCGACATCAGTTGATTCATCATAGCATCTACTCCTTAGGAGTTAATAGCGTAGACATAACATCTTCTTAGGGTAAAACTATAATCCAAAGGTATAGGGTTCAATAGTTAATTTTAAAATAAACACATATAACATATTTACAATACTAAAAACTATAGATAAATATAAAGAAAGGTTAATTTTATGTACAATTGTACAATTGCCTAAAGGTAATTAGAAAATTTATATTAAGTACCTATACAGTGTGTTGTTACCGCCAAGTAGGCTTTTCTCAAAGTAGAGTAAAATAACATAGATCTTTAACGTATCCATGACCTTAATTTAATTAATTAACTTAAATTCAGGCTTTATTAACATTCTAACAAAATTTAAAATGGCAGTAATGTACAGTAAAGTAAATTGACAAGTGAGTGTTAAATGACAGCGTGATATGAGTAACGACAATTAAGCTGTACACCTACATTGAATGTGCGGATTTAAGAAATTTAATTGTGCAGTTAATTTACAGAATTATGATTAGCTAATACATGCAAACAATTACTAATGGATCATATTATGATCACATTTTCTATCAAAAACAATACCTCGTCCAGCAGGTCTGCCTGCGGCAAAGTAAAGCGTTCCTCCAAATTGTTTACGTTAATTTAAATACAATTTAATTTTGCTAATAGAAGGTGCCCTCAACTTCGTCCGCATCAAACTTTTTTCTTTACCGTAGCCGGGTAAAAAGTAGAATATGTAAATAATTACTGGTTCCTAGAAACAAAGTTTCCTACCTCTGACAATTTAGGAGTTCCTGTCTGTTTTAGGATCCCTATATACCCACACCCAATATATTAAGTCTAGATTAATCCTAACTCTGAAATACACGTGGCGAAATATAGTCGTTTATTCTATAACATACTAAAACGTACGGATTTCTAAGAAGCATGGCACTATGCTTTCTATGCATAACACCCATTCGTTCGTTATGCTTATCAAAACATGCTATTCTGTTTTAGGCTGATATATCAATTGGCTGTATTTACCTACTTTACAAAAATTTATGTTACCATATTTATCGTAAGCGCCACTAAGCGAGCATAAGAAATCCAAGTACTCGTAAAAACAATAATGTCAAACAGTAAAGTATCAGCCTTGCTTGCTTACATAAATAAGCAAAGCTAAGCTGTTGCTAAATAATTTCGTTCCTACTATTAGGAAAGGTATCTGGCAAACTATCAGAGTCATAAAGCACGGCTCCAGGCATCTGGCATACCTCACGTTCAACTTAATTAGCAAAAAATACTTAAACCTGCCAAGGGCGAGCCTTACCGACAATTAGTGTTCCGTGCCGCTTGGCTTTTTATACCGTATGGAATAAATCTCGTTGAAGTGGTTCCTTCCACTCTGTAAAGTGATTAACAGGTATACAATACAACACGCGTTAAATCGAAAACAGAGACTACATCAATTAAAATATACGTGCAAAGACAATGAAAAGGTTGCAAATGTGAAATAATAGACTCGAAATTCACCATTCATCACAAATTTAACTAATGTCAAAAATGAAAACCTGATCATAAGATATTACTCAAGCAAACCTGTATAAGTAATGGTTCTTTCCGTTGTTATAGGATCAGGGCTATTGGCACTAAGCAATTTTACAATAGCAGTTATAGAGAAAATAATAAAAAAATTACAAAATTCTAATAGACACGACACATTTTAATACCTGGGCACTTATCGGTGGCCTAGTAGCAAAATAATTTGGTAATGAACAGAATTTTGCAGATTTGTAGATTTATCGTGTACTTATATTCCCAGAAAATTATAATTTGAGTCTCTACAAGGCAAGAGTCGATAGGCTATTGCTGAACCACATCCTCGACCCCGTGGTCATAGTCACTTACCATCAGGTACTGAGGTAATCGTCGGTCAGGTTGTGAATAAAATAATGTAAAAAATATACATTTTAATAAACGGGTTACGTTAAGTATGTACAACACCTATGAGAATACGGATTACGGAATCCCAAAAACTATTGCATTTATTACATTCAGTGAATGCCCCAAGGCGAGGTGTTTATCAGTACATCTACCACCGGATATACTATACGCGTAGTTAACTTAGAAACAACTGGGCGAAACAAGTCTAGAAACAAAATGTAAGTGATTTGAGTCAGTTTAGATTTTTTATGTCTATTTTATTCAACAATTTAGTTTTAAACGCATTGAACACACAACACGCGCACACGATTCGTTTAAATAAGCTCCAGAAGGGTAAGTAGGTAATTTGTGACGAATATTTCTGGGTCTTGGATAATTTATATGTACTTATTTAGATACGAGGGTTGTTTGATAAATACCCGTGTTTAGAAAAAAACAACAAAGGTTTGTATACGTGTATATTTATTTTTCTACATAGTCACCTTCCAACTCTATACACTTGTTCCAACGGTGTTCTAGCTTTAATAAGCCGTCTAAAAAATAAGATTTCGGAAAGTCGTGAAAATAGGCCTCCGTGGCGGCAATGACCTCTTCATTGGACGAAAATTTCTTTCCACCGAGCCATTTTTTTAAATTTGGGAATAGGAAGAAGTCACAGGGAGCCAGGTCTGGGGAATAGGGCGGATGAGGCAGCAATTCATAATGTAATTGCTTTAATTTGGAGTCTGCGATTCTTGAGGAGTGAGCTGGTGCATTATCATGATGAAAGAGAACTTTTTTCTTATTTAGATGTGGTCTCTTTTTTTCAAAATGGTATCAAATTCTTGCAATAAATTAGCGTAATATTGCCCGGTTATCGTTCTTCCTTTTTGTAAATAATCAGTATGGAATTGGATGATTCCCTGCGAGTCCCAAAAAACAGTCGCCATGACCTTTCCGGCCTAAAAAGTTCGTATACATAATTTCAGCCAGTAACAAGAATAACTTTTTAAAAAGTGTATTTATCAAACAACCCTCGTATATTGAATGTAATGAGGCCTATGATGTTTGCGTTTATCACGTGATAAATAAGTGACCAAAGCATATGTCCCTCACATTCTCATTTTTCCAAAACGTCACGTATGCTTTGTCACTTATTTATCGCGTGATAAAAGCACCATCGTAGGAGATATATAAAACTTAATAGACGAACAGTTTAATAGGGTTGTATGAAGGGAAGGGTGTGTGAGAAATCATTGGTGTGCAATCTTTCCCTGTGATACAAATGCAAAAATAGTTTTTTTCTTTGCTGCACGTCTAGCACAACTGTGACATGCGACTTATTGTCGCGCGACAAATACTACCTGTCACTTTCCTTTCAGTAACGTACGAGCAAGACAGGCAACGCTGAGTCGCGCGACAGGCGAAGTCCGGGCAAGATATACGGTATGATATACCTACTAGCCCCGCTGGTCTGTTTTTTTATATAGAAATAAAATATTTAATAGATTATTGAGTGCGACAACCTGTAGTAATCGAATGTTCAACACCTAATATGTATTCGTGGATGTTTCCAAAGATGCGTCACTACATGAGCCCGATTCAAAACCACTTTTTCAATCTCTATAACGGCCATGTGGATATCATCGCTTTTGCAGACTCTGATGCAAGATTTGTTGAGGGGAAGGCGAATTGTGAATTGATATAACTTTTGTTTTGAATTGATTACATAGCTAGGTCATCGACAGAAAATTGCCCCCAACCCAACGTCCCCAGTCCCCACCCCCTCATTCCTCTAAACCTCTACTTGATTTTCTATCTCCAATGGGTCAATTAGGTAACTACTGGCATTAATTAATTCATAATTGATACAATCACCTGATCGCCACTCGCAGTAAAAAAATATATTTACGTGTGGGACTGTGGATAGACAGGACAAGACAATTCAGCACCAAAATAATTGACACTGATTACCAATTAATTTGTATGTAAACAAGCTTGTTGGCTTGAGTAATTTGTAATCGTTTATTTATATAAATCATTAACAAGAGTTATTAAGTTCCAATTGCATTAAGTGATTACGTCAACATTCTATCGAGTAACGACCGCAAATGGCAGGCAATCCAGATTTCCATCAATTAAAAGAAAACAAATTAGAAAACCGAACGCTAACACGTGTGACTTGTTTCCACAGTTATTAGACTATGTCGCACGTAATTGTTCGCGAAATAACAAAAAACACGCCAACTTCCATCCGCATAGCTATCGACAATTTCGTATCGGCAGATTATGAAGCGCCAAACGATTTTATACATTCCTCTTTTTATTCCTTCCGTAAGTACGTACCTACCTATCCAAAGCATCAAAATGGCAGACAGCAGTTTCTAAGAAAATAACTTGAAATCCGTATCCATCACACTATAATTTTCTGAACCTACAAATTTTGGCTACCTATTTAGCTACCCGAGTTCAAATATATCCAAAAACAAAACATACGGATATACAAAAAGATTGGATCACGGATAAACCTAGGTAGTGAGTGTGTTTTTGTTTCTTACGTAAAGTTGTTCGGAAATTCATGAAAAGTGCACCAGATGGCGTTGAGTTCACCGCGCTATGAACGCAATGCAGGTAGTGCAACCTAAATAAAATATGAAAGGCTGCGTTTATTCAATTCTCGCCAACTTCCCGATTCAAAAGTGCAGTTAGGTGTATCAAATTTAACAATGGAGGTACAGTTTCCACGGATTCGGTTGTGCGACGCGGCCGCGAGGGGCGTTGCAGTGGCGGCGGTGCCACCAAGCACCGTGAGCAAACATTGACCAAGCACGCTTCGACGACTTAGCGCAACATTCTTAGTGTAAAAGTTAACGTGGATGGTTTACTCTATGCAATTTGCGATGTTTAAGTTGATATTTAAAAAGTTACCTAACGAACAGTGTGCGAACGAAAACGAATTGAACTATTTTACCGAACTGCGACTGTAACCTTTAAGTAAAATGTGTTAGTGATCACAAATGTTTTCAACGACAGCGATGGATATTAGAAATTTCGTGCAATATACTATTAGTAAGTATTTTTAAATTTTACTTTCGTTCGGTTGCTAAAGAAGCGCGTAAGTGCCAATTTTCAATTTCCATTTCAGTTACGCACAACTGAGGAATTCTTATGTAACTTTTACAAGATACTTTTCCGGATATTCATCCAATAGAAAACTACTTCCAAACTAATTAACTTTTCTTTAAGCAGGCTAACCACGGACTATAGAAAGCCTATTATTTTGAAAACTATACGTAGTTACACCGACCATATAACTCTGACGCTGGTGATTTGGTTTCATTACTTTTCAATTGTTGATTACTGAACACGTAACTTCGTCGGAATAAGTTACATTTAGAAACCCAGTTTAAACTGATTTACCTAACCATCGATAAAAAAACAACTATAACTTTTTTAAAGTTATAATTAAGTCCACTCAAAGCCAGTGTAAATCTACACACTATGATACAAAAGTTACATATAGCTCAATTATTTTTTGCGCTATTTTGATTCGGCCTTCAACGGGCCACGTCTCGTAACTCGCAGTTGGGGAAAAAACGTAGGTATAATGAACCTTAAGTGGACTGTCAGTTAAATCGGCCAGTCATTAGTTTCGCAGCCTAGGCCATGTTAGAGGATGTATACCTACATTATATGCATTATATATCTACTTTGCTTTTGCTCTCATTACAAGCAACTTTTCCAAACCAAGCCAGTTTATATGATCATTACGTTATACCTATTATTGCCTTGTTTTTTTTTTAGAATGTGGAGACTAAGTAAACAGGTATAATGACTTACTCATGTACCAGTACTTTGGGGTAGGCTGGTGGCAGTTAGTATACTTGTTAAGTAACATTTGAGTTGCCTATATGAGTATGTGCACCTATACATAGCAACTTGTAACTAACCGAGTGGGCGATGGACTATCCACACAAAAATGTTGCGTCTTTAAAAGTTTCTTGGCGATGTAACATTTTCAAAACCCCTTTCTTCGTGCCTAATAGCCAGCGAAAAAACTTGAATTGCTATTATGTATACATTTCCGGAGTTGTGTATTTTGGTTAATAATGTTGATACAATTTCATGCCTCTATATTATACATTCACCGAAAACGCTGTCCATCTGCAGTTAATACTTCTATGTTATATTCATCAAGTTGTTGTTTCCAAATAAACAATTGTAATTAACGACCGGCAAAGTAATTAATTATAAATAAAAAACGAAATTCAACCGTTCAAGGTAATGACAGAGAGCCTAAATAAATGATTTCATGCAATAGCATCGTCAAGGCGATAGGCAGCGGAAATACGTGCAGCTCGGACTATAATGAAATCTTTTTATTTTTCGTTTAGCCGTCTGTAGCAGATAGGCGCTTAATATAATTAGTTTAGTACAAGTGCTGAGTCCAGCAAAGTTTTAGTTTTTATTTATTTTGAACATCATTTCACACATTTTGAACAGTTAAGTCGTCTGATGATTCTCTTCGTTCAGGTACGTACTATACGATTACATACAGAAAGTGTGAAGTACCTATTTAAAATTTGTGACCGTGCGAGCGAAGCGTCTCCGTTCTAGCTTGAACGAAAATGCTTTCGTATGTCCGTTTCTCCAGATTTCCCGATGTTCTCGTGTGCCCAGAGGTCGCTTTTCTCAACTGATTCTGGTGAAATTTTGTAAGCAGGTTCGATAAATATATAATATAGTTTTTTTTATATTTCTAAATAGATTTTCTCAACAGGCCGGGTACAATTTTCGGAAGATCCTTGCTGTAAGGATACAAACTCTTTAATTTTTATTTACCATGGCTTTTCTAAAATATTTTTATAAATTGAAAATTGGACAGTACGCAAACATTTTTGGCTGAAGGGACATTTGCCTTCTAAACCCAATTAAAAAACTAGTCGATGGTTGACTTATCAATGTCAAAGCTTTGTTGACACAAGTCAGTTTCAAAGCATTAAAATTTTGACAGCAAGGACATTAGAAAATATAATTTAATGGTTTTCCAAAAAATTGTACCAACCTACTACTCTGCTTTTACTCTGCTCTGATACAATTAGGTACGGACTCTCTGTCTAAAGTCTGTTCTGTATCAGGCCAAGCAAAGTATAATTTTACAGTTTAACTCCATAATTCAATGTTTTTATCATAATTTACAATGAATTAATTACTTACAACAAATGTATGATAATTATTCCGCCTCCTCACCGTGGTCTATTAACGAGGTTGATTATTAGTTTCCAGCTCTTGATCTGAGTTTACAAGTTATAATTTTTGTTTCGCTTTACAAATTACACATTGCAATACACATTTTAAGATGTTGTGAGTAGATGTCACGTAGGTAGGTACACCGTGTGATTCTGACTCAGTAAATTAATCGAGGAATACCTACTTACCTGCGAAGGTTCTACTTCTTGTTTCAAGATGGATCTATCTGTCAGCAACGACAGCAACCACCGGTATTGGGGTTTCCATTATTTATTTGTATTTGCGTTTATTACCAAACTGATAGCCCTGATAGGTATACGTAAATGAAATATAATTCCTAAATCACAATTAAATCTTCAAATCACTCTGATCATCAGTTTTTTTTGGAATTTACTTAACTTTGCGAAAATACCTGCTGCATTTTCATAGTAACCAGCAACAATAATAAATGCAGCCAAATATGGGATGATAAAACTGTATTCACAGGTATACTGCAGCTAACTGTAGGTACATATTCGTGTTATGTCTAAACATAATCCAAATCTTAAGGGATTCAAATTTTGAACTCATGGACCCTAACCTTGAGCCAAATTTTGGCCCTTACGGCTTATGCCAATTATTGCATCGGTTTAAACAATCCAGTGGTGATGGAACTTTAAGTTCGGGTGTACAAGACAACGTGAAACATGGTTTTTTAGTATACCTAAACCATATTCAGCTATAGAGAATATTTGCACAATAGCAAATATAGTCACAATGGAAGTGTACTCAGGTAATTATAAAAACTTCAGCCTAAAGTGTTCTGCAATATTCCGCAAGCGAGCATTTCTTGCGCAGTTGCATAACGAGCGAGGCAATAAATCTACCTAACCCGCCGTTGCCGCTCAAATGAGACCAAATGCGGACATTGTTCTCCTTTTAATTTACCTGTTTACTACACTCGACTAGTTGGAGCAATTGTTCTTGCTACGTGGGATCGTCGAATCGCCTTTTACTTTACTGGTGTTCAGCTTGGAACAAACTCGTAATATCCCACGGTCCACATGAATTATTTGTTTCGGGTACGTTATGATTATGAACTATTACTGTTAGGTCTGAACTAGTTATATTTGTAAAGTTAATAAAAACGTCACTAGAGCTATGCAGTTAACGTTTTTAAGAAGCATAGATGTTAAAAAGGTTTCAATCCACGCGTTTTGAGCCTTACTTCAGAGATGCATACGTTTAAGGTCACAGCTGCAGCAACATACTGCTGTAGCAGTCAGTGGTAGCATCTCTGGGCAAGCCGGCACCAAGTTAGCCTATTTTTTACAATGGTCAAGCCGGTAGGAATCGTTTTATGAACGATATTAACGCCACTGTTAAATAAGTATTTTAATGTATGAGTGTTTTACGGCGTTTTTTTTTTCGTCATTGTCATCTCTGCAAATATTATTAAATATAACGTTAGTCGGGGCAACCATATGGTAATATCGAAAAGTACATATGTATACTACTAACGCCATCTTACTTTTGCCAACTAACTACAGATCCAAGGTTACAAGAAGTAGTATGAAATCTGTACTTTTTCGATATGTCCTTATTGGATAATCACACTTCTATGAAACCCTGGAAAATAAGTGAGTTTTCTTTACAAGGTGTAATATATTATTTCAAGTCATCTTTACCATTATAATAATAATAATAATAATAAATCTTTATTTCAGAATAAAATTCCATAGTATGTTAGTAATGCTTAGCCTAAGTTAGTGAATTAAACTAAATACAATTTTATTTTATAAATTGGGCCACTCCCTTAATTTTATCAACCCAATG
The DNA here is from genome assembly GCA_947623375.1 of Apotomis capreana. Taxonomy (NCBI): domain Eukaryota; kingdom Metazoa; phylum Arthropoda; class Insecta; order Lepidoptera; family Tortricidae; genus Apotomis; species Apotomis capreana. Next base: position 10,745,493 of record OX392514.1, read on the forward strand.
TGCCAATATTGGGCTGTCATATCTCTCTGCAATGACCTTCAGAATGCTGTTGTTGCTACTTCTAAGCCGGGTCATCATCGAGGCGATTTTCTTGCGTATAATTGCGTGAAAACCATCCGTGTGAGCCTCGGCGAACATTAGCGACGCACTACACCACCTTGGTAGCCCCAACAACATTCTAAATGCATTATTATATTGCACGCGCAGGGCGTTATAGGCTCTTTTAGTATACTTCACCCACAGGCTGCTCGAGTAAAATGATTGACAGAATGATTTAAACAATAAGATTTTTACATCTACGGAACATCGAGCAAACCTGCGGGCGAGCATATTTGACCTCACAGCCAACGCCCTGCGCTCCCGCTCTATATCCAGGTCATCATTTAGGTCATGTGTTATGATGTGACCCAGATATTTAACTTTCTCTACAATAGAAAGTGGGGTACTATGAAGCACAACAGGAGGAACCGTGCTAGGCGTATACTTTCCAGCCTTAAACACTAGCAACTCGCTTTTCTTAGGATTATACCGTAGCCCGTGTGCCTCTGCGTACGTCTCACAAACTGCCAACAGTTTCCTAAGAGCACCGATAGACGGACTCAACAGCACCATATCATCCGCATAGCTGAAGTTATTAGCACACGTACCATCTACATAGCAGCCTGCATGTAAGCTGCTGAGCTCGTCTATGAGCTTATTTACATAGAGATTGAACAGCTTGGGAGACGTAAGCCCCCCCTGCCTCACTCCACACTCCAGTTTGTATTCTGTAGACAACCCATCGGCCCATCTCACTTGGTTCATTTGGTTACGATACCAATATCTCAGGATATTAATATACACCGCCGGTGTGCCTGTGTCCTCCAATTTCTGCCATAAGATATCATAATCAACACGATCAAAGGCTTTTGATAGATCAAGGAAACAGGCATAGACCGGCGTTTTCCTGGCTGTGTAGTACCCGACGGTGTGCTTTAGAGACAGAATGGCACTCTCTGTGGACAGTCCAGCTCTAAAACCGAACTGTGCTTCGCTTATCTTAAGGTGCTTTTCAAGCACTGCGTCTAACAGACCGTCGAGTATTTTAGCCACTGTTGTAGCAAGTGAGATCGTCCATCCATTACATTACACGATTGCATAAATTTTCGATCCTGACTATAATTTAAAAATGGCTTTGTTTATTGTGTTCGTGATTCAGCCTTTAATCGAATTAGGCACGACAATACAAGTAATGCCTCATCTTGTGTTACGTAAGCGCTTACTCTAATAGGTACTTACATACAAATATTACGACTACACTCTTTCACAACAACCGTCGATGCCAATCAAAATTGCAACGTCAATAAATAGGTACGTCACAGTTACTTAACTCTACATCGAAACTGACTGGGCTATATTTTTTTATACTTGTCCTAAAGTAGACTACTTAGGTTACTAAGTACCATTACGAAGAGGCAGTAATTAACTTAAAAGACTTTAAGAAAGTTATGTTTTAAATCGAAATAATGATTTTCACATAGGTACACAGGTTACTAAATATTATGATACCAACGCTGTCTATATCACTGCGAGGGCGGCCTCGCAAAGCAGGGGCTTCCAGTACAATCTGATTTCTATAGGGTACTACTGCAACTAAATTATTAACCATAGATAACGTCCCTAAACTCGTCTGAACTGTCTGTTTTTATTATTTAAGTGAAAATGTTGTTGAAGGACCAATATATTTTGACCTCTGATCTCTAACACGTACCGCTACTTCAGGTGTCATATTATCTACTTATATCAAAGACGAAATAAACGCAGATTGATACGGATTTTCTGAATACACTCGAGAGATCGTCCGATGGAATCGTATGATATGACGCTCTCGTACAGTACACTAATGGAATCTCTTAGGTACTTAAGAGATAGAGATATTATAGAGAGAGAGAGAGAGATTCGGAATTCGATTTTATAGATTCGGAAGCAAAAGTACATATGTATTGGGTTTAAAACCCGCTCCAGACCTTCCGATCCGATCCGATTTATCGGAAGAAATCGGATAATGTGTAGTGTATTAGGTCCTAACTATTGCACTACACATTATCCGATTTCCTAACAATTACGCTACACTTTATCCGATAAGTAGGATCGGATCGGAAGGCTGGAACGGGTTTTAAACGCAGTAAGCTAGTATGAAGAAATTTTCGCCCCTTTCCCGCCCACTTTTACTTTACATTTTCGCTCGCTATACGTGAATGACGCTGTTGTAACAGCGGTGAGCGGTGACATGATGATAAGTTTCACTGGCAAATATTTTAGTTATGACAATAAAAAAAACGTAAAATACCCTTTCCTCTTTTTCAGGGTCCTCATTTCCACTTATTCCTGAAAATTTTAGTCCAGTTCTCTTAAACAATGGAGGTAGGAATGAATGACTGGGGTTGGTTTGGTTATGCTTATCAGCGAATATTTTTACCAAGCGACAAGCGTAAACGTCCTGTGAGTTGCACTTGCTTTTATACATCGTCGGCCTAAATCGCATACCTCGTAACTCCATTTTTTTTGAAAATCATGTTTTGACACTTTTAGATAGTACTATTCTGAACGCATCTAACGGCAAAACTCTTAAATACCAAAAATAAGCCGTTTACGTTTAAAAAGCAAAATAGAAAACCTCGCAACTCCCGACCGCCATTTTGTAAAAGAAATTCCTCGTATCTCCCCCCCGCCACTCCCTTCAGTACAGTTTGCGATGGCGTTGTGACTGCACGTCAGTTTTGCGTAAATATTTAGGAAGAAAACGGGTGCTGAATAACAGGTAATGTGTAATAAGGTTCTACGATTTTACTGATTGTGTATTCTTCATAGATATTTATCATATTTAAACACATTAGACTATTGAAAATGTCGTTTGGTTGCGTGCCGTGGACATACGAGGTTTGCTTCGCGTGGATCTTTACGCATGAAGAAGAGTTACGTGGTCTTCTACGCAAATTATTTCATCTTTCTGTGACTCTGGTCGAGACTTTATCTCGTGTTTAAATAATTAATTTATGAATCCCGACTTTTCTTAATACGAAGTTATATCCGTAATGTAACTAACCGATCCAGGTGGTTTTGCCGCTGGTCAAAAGTCATGAAAATGTATGTAGGCAAAAAACTCAAGTATATAGTTGTGACTTGTTCGAATAGACATCTGTTTTGTTTTTGTCACTATTTTAATTTATGTTATATCTAGTCGAACTCGAGTCCCATCTACAAAAAATAGGTGCTTTACTTAAGTTTTTTTAGGTACTTAATAACATTGTTTTGTAGGCGGATACTAAAATGAATCAACAAAGGAAAGCAAGACTGCAGAAAATATTTTCCTAACTAGACAAAATCGTACCGGATATAGGACGTTAATACGCATTATCCAATAAATTCAAAGTAATAAATATAATATTTAAGAAAAACATCAGAAACCTTTGGACTTAGACCACGCCGGATAAACAACACAAAAATCAGATTGACTATGTAATGAGCAACTGCTCACAGCTCTTCACAAACATAGAAATTTTGAATAACAGAATATTCCCCAGCGACCATAGGTTAGTGAGAGGTACCGTTCAACTACAAAAAACTAGAAGAAGTCGAGCGACATTCAGCGAACATAGAGTTGATCTATCGTGCGACAAAAATCAACAAGAATACCTCAGGACATTAAAGGAAAAAATAGAAAAGATGCAGTGGGAAAATAGCGACGACATAGAGACCTTAATTCTATTTTAAGTTAGAGACAGCCGTGAAACAAAGTCTTAAGTCTGCCACCTCGAAAAAAAGTAATAAAGAAATACTAACTGACGAAACTAAACAACAACTTAAAAGGCGGACTCTACTACAGTCGAAACCATCAAAAACTAAAGAAGAGAATAAAGAACTAGCGAATCTCTATAAAACTGCTAACAAATGTTAAAAAGGGACTATGGAAACTACAGAATGGAAGTGATCGAAAAAAACCTTGTCAGCACCGAAAGCTAAAAGAAAGCGTATAAACTACTAAATACAGAGAAAACATGAATACCCCCATTGAAAGCGCAAAACTAAAAGAGTTAATAAGCATTGCAACCGACTTCTACCGGAATCTTTACCACGAAGAACACAACGAAGAAAATGTATTACAAAACCACGAAACACAGCTTAATACATTATACATCTTATTATACATTTTGACTACAGAGAAATTATAGAAAAAAATAAAAAAATGAAGAAGGATAAAAGCCTGGGCCATGACAATATTCCAATCGAAGCTCTAAAAATTGGGCAGAAAATACTAATAGGTTCAATAATAACTCTATTTAAAAAAAATTGGATATGCAGAAAACTCCAAGGAGCTGGGGAGTCTCAAATAATTTTATTGTACAAAAAGGGAGATCCTTCCGATATAAACAACTATCGACCTATCAGTCTGCTACCAACCTCATACAAACTGTTCTCTATGCGAGTAAAGTTTTAAAACAAAAATTTCTAAAATCGGTTGAGAACTCGCTGAGATCTGCGCATTGTCACAAAGTCCATTCGAGTCGATCCATGGGAGCTTCGCTAGCTCCGCTCCAATAAACACATTATAAAAAACCTAACCTAAGTGCCGCCGGCGGGGCCCAGGCTACCGGTGATTAGGGCTGCAGAGAGTGGAACCTCCTGACGATGCGTGCGGTGTCCAGGAGTACCGCCTTTTGTATCTGGCCCTTGATCAAGCCATCTAGCGAGAGTCTCTTAAGATGTTTGTCGAGACTCATCGCTACAAGATCGTTCGCCGAAACGACTATCGGGACAATGATCGTCGAGTCAACATCCCACATGGCGGTCACCTCGTGAGCATGATTATTATTGAAGCGTTGTTTTGTTGTTTAAGAAAAGTTGTAGTTTATAACATTTTTAGCCCTATTTAGTTGAAAAAAAAAATGTAAAATTATAATTTAGCTACCCACATTTTTGAAGCCAGAAGAGGCTTTTCTGTTAAAAGTATAATAAAAAAAAATTGCAATTTTTTTTATTTTTTCTATCCACAATTACATTGTTCAGATCAAAAGCCTATCCTCTATTTATACGGATTTTTATAGCAAAGCTCTTAACTCCCGATTAGCTTTCTAAAATTTTCAAGAAAAACTCGTAACTCCAAATTTTCCAGGTTCAGGTGATTACAAAAAATAGGTTTTAGCAATCTGACGGCTAAATTTAACTTAACATTAAGTAAAAAAAAGAACTAAGCAAGTCTTCATGCAAAATTTTTGGTAATCAAGTTTTTTGTGCCTTCTGTAAAATTTGGTCAGATTGAGTTACGAGGTTTGCGATTTAGGCCGACGACATAATGCAGCGCTTGTGATGCAGCGCTTTGCTTCAACTAAAACAGAGATTAAGTAGATTAAAATTATGTATTTACTAATATTTTTACACACACCACAACTTTACTACTACTTACTAAAGTACTGGCATAATTTATTTTAATAATCCACAATATCCCTTCTGATCGCATACAATAACACAAAATGAAACAAAGGACGATTTAATTGTTTGTTTTTCGCCATTGTGAAATATCAGCAGATCATCATCTCATTGTTTCTTTCCTAACCTGTGGTCGTGCCGATTTGTCAGTTTTTTGACACGTGAATTATTTATTTTGCAGCGCAACCCATATGTGAATAATTGAAGAAAATGAGCAGAAATTCCAATAGAAGAATACCAGAATTTCACGATGAGCATTGCTGCGCGGGAAATGTGTCAAGCAATTTCCGCCGCACCTCTTCACTGCGCCTGCGCGGTGAAAAAATGGTGCAACGCTCGCCTCTTTCTACCAGGAAATTAATTTCAATTCCTGTAATCACGGAACACCAGAAAATTCGCAATGATGGGTCCCGTCTGGTGGAGCCTAACCATCGCCCTCGGAGTCAAGTGAGTATACAAACACTATGCATATGTTAGTACGTACTATACCATATTGCCATGGCTACTGAAGCCAAACTAAACGATATTCGCTTATGTCAACGGCTAAACGGCTTTATGCAATGTTATACCAAGCCCAGTTTAATATTCGTATCAAAAAAAAATGTATTCATATTTGTAATTTTTGAGCAAAGTGAGGTTAAACCTAAGTATGACAATATAGCCTGCTAACGCCTGAACTAGGTCATCCGGTGCAGGTACCTATTTAAAACAAATGTCTACTAACAATGGTTTCGATTTATTGGGATTAAATTGATAAAGGGATGATAAAATGTATTCAAACAGTTTTAGTTTAGATTTGTTTACTCAATTCACTTCTTGTGTTTTAATTTATATTCCTTTTTTTTATAAAAGGGCAGAACTTATACTTGTGCATTACAGCTTAATGCTATTACTGACAAGTTGATTTAGTCTGGGGCAGTTTTTATGTTGGTCTCAAAGTAGACATTTTCAGACTTGTGCTATTAACAGCTCTAATTATTTTCAGTCATTCAGCACCAATGCTCAAAAACCAAACAAATCCTGTTTGAAAATACAAGACCACTGCATGGACAACGGAAAACTTAGCATCTCTGACTCTGCACACACTCCGCCGGGGTCCCCAGAGGAGCTGCCAGATGATGAGTCTCTACACAGCTATGGCAGCGCCGCTACAGCAGCTTCTATGGATGCCGGGTATGCACCATTCAACGGCACTACATTCAGTGGGAGGTCCATGCGATATGTGTTGCACTGCTCCTCACATGCGGGTTTGGCAGGAGAGGAGTACCTCACTCCCACTCAGCGTGCCCAAAAACAAATTCGTCGACTGAAAAGCCTCCTCAGCCAAGCCAAAAAAGACTTAGACAAGAAAGATAGTGAAATTTTCCACCTAACCAAAGAGGTTGTAGAATTACGCGTTTACAAGGCTTCGGTCTGTTCTCCTGATGAAAAATCTAACTCCAGTGAAATAGTGACAATAAGAGAGAATCCAGATGAAGCCTCAATTGAACAGGAAAGCCCTAAGACAGAAGATGCAACAAGGTCCTTTGATGTTACTGACAGCCCGCTGTTCAAGGCTCAGACTCCAACAAGGGGCCACAACAGTGATATGCAGGGTTCTTTCACTGACTCTGGACATTTCGATGATCTCACCAATTCCTCATTACATTCCAAAGAATCTGTTCACATGTTGACTCATGATGCATCCTGCATGGTGGAGTTAGATGCTGATGAAGATCGCAGAAGTTTGATCTCATATTACGAGAAAAAAGTAGAAGATGTCATGAGAGCTAATGTAGGTGAAACTCAAGAGCTGAAAAAGGCTCACAATGACAAAGTAGAGGCTTTGCTTCAGAAGCTAGCAGATGTAAACACACGGTATTGTGAATTGTTGCCGAACTATGAACAGGCCAAAGAGAAAATACATATACTAGAGAAGCAGTTAGAGGAAGCAAGTAAGCAGCTGCAAGAGGAGGATAGCAGGCACCGAGCTGTGTATTTGCAGATGTACAACAAGGGGGTGGAAGCTGCCAAACTTGATTTAGATAGGGTGAGTTGACTTTGCATTAAGGAGCTTTTATACCAAATCATAATTTCCCCATGCTGCATAACTATATTAAAGTACCATTAAAGATAATCTATTTTCTATAATTTTGAAGATTCATTTGATGAAGCAAATTAAAAATAGATACATAACATAATACAGTAATGCTTCGTCATTGTGAAAATCTTGTTGGTGTCTCGCAAAGACGCTCTCACAAATTGCTTGCACTCAATTGTACCATATGTCTCCAGGATGGTGAAGTAGCTGGTGGGTCCGTGAGTCCGATGAGCAGGGTGTCGGTGGAAGAGCTGTTGGAACAGCTGCAAATCACTCAGACCGAGCTTGAAAACGTCCGAGTAAGTTCCATATGCACACACCTGTTTGATTCCATTAACTATTGCTACCGAGATGAACTATCTTTGGTTACTTCACATCTTTTCTAATCTTCATTCAAACTATGTTATAATAATTGCATTATGCGCCGCGTATGAAATACAATACTGTATATATCGAGACAGTAAAATTAGATTAAAAAATGCGGACTTAATTAATAACAACTTCTCCTTTTCAAATATGTTCACACTCAACTAATTCATGCAATCACAGCATCAGCAATGCTTAACACTGTTCCCAAAACTATTTTTGTTTCTTGTTATAATCACAAACAAATCATGCATTTCATATTCATATTATGACTATTTCAATGCTGTAATGTAACCAAAGATATTCTTCACAGTGAACTTTCATAATCATTCACTTCTCTTCTACACCCTAATAATGAATGCTAACATTTAGGATTATAATTGAAATCTGGAACCATTAGTTTGATTTTAGTGTGTATTCAATGTTCTTGGTATAAAGATAACTGTTTAGTAATTATCATTAACTATCAAGAAAAAAATAATTCATAATTTACCAAAAAATTTGGTGTTTAGATTATTTTCTGGTATTCCACTCGATCATCTAAATACATATATAACTGTTCAACTAATGTAACAATTGTAGTTTTGAAGGTAGAGGTTCCAGATATGACTAAAGTGTACTATTAACCACAGTAATGTACTCTTCACTAGTGAGCATGTAGCGCCGATTAACAGGAACCCGCTTTAACGAGTAGTGCATTCCAGGACTCGGCATTCACTGAAGACAGAACGGCCAAATCCCAAGTACTGCTAAGTGCAAAGGAGGCTGTTTCTTTGTGGGTCCTAGGAGCTCGAAAGGTTGGATTTTCAATATTGGATAGAGCTGCATTCACCATTCAACACTATGATGTTTTTAATATATATTTTTTTGTAAATTACACTGCTTAAGCACATAATTCAATCTTGCGAAGAACTTAAATTCAATCATGACGGTGACAAGAAAATGTACATAATATATCGTTATTTATTTTGGACAGTCAGTATTTTATATAGTACAGGTTTTCTTAATAATTATGTTCAGAAAATGTGTATTGTTCTAATATCCCGGAAAAAGTTATCGTTATATTTAAACTCGATGTTATATGATTAAAACTCATAAAGCTGGTATTGCGGCTTTCAAGATAATGCTGCATTAACAAATGTTCACTGCATTTAACTACGTTTCTATGCAATCTTCATTTTATCTCGTCTGATAACTCTTAGTCACTAACAGGATCAAAAATTGCGCTTTAGTGGTCTAACAGCTGGATTCACTAACTGTAAATGTAGTGTTCTTATTGTATAAATAAATAAATGTGATGCTCCATTTATTATATCTCCAAATAATAAATATTCTTATTAAGTACTACAAATAATTGAAAATGCGATGTTTGTTGTTAGTGAGTTGCAGCTTCAAGCCTTAGGCCCAATTTCACCGTCATTTTAGTTATTATACTTAGTCTATTTCATATATCTTTGTGCGTGTGACATGAAATCTCAGTACACTTTCTTATAAACTAAGTTCGATAAAAATTGTATTGAGACGACAGATGACACACGCACAAACGTGAATTAGATTATAACGGCTGATTACCCTTATCAAACAGTCTACATTGACGGGCGTAATCAGCTGTTAATAACTAACTGAGCTTGGTAAAATTAGACCTAAATGGCTTAAAATTAACATGCATCCCTAGCAGACTTATTTTCGCGCCTAACTTAGCTTTGCATGATTTAATTTATATGAAACAGCCTCTTTTGGTTTCGGGATTATATTACGGGACTTGGTAAACATTTATACCTTTTTGTTTTATAAACATGTGGTTATAATTGTTATTAATGTGAGGTAAGGATTATTTCAAATTGTATTTTTATACTTAATTATTTTTTTAGTATTTCGTTTATTAGTTCATATTTTAATCCACAGTTTGTGCATTGTTGGAGATTGTATAATTAAGTAGTTATTATTGTATAGATGTTATGTTAATTTTGTTATTTTATCTCAACTAAGTTGTTTCTATTAAATTATGCATTCGACAAGCATGTTTAGAATAATTGTAATAAAAGAGTCACATCGAATCGCAACACAACTTTGAGATGTGAAAGGAAAATTATTATTATTATTAAGGGGCTCCCCGCTCTCAATGACCTTCGATCTATTGCGATAGATTTTCCCATATTATAAATAGCTAATCATAATAACATAGTTTTTCCACAACAAAATACCGTATCAAGTACCTTTCACATGTCACTGACTTTGAGATACAGGCCGTCAAAGTTAACGATTTTTTCGGGGAAAAAGTTGTGGAAACGGTTTTTTGCGTTTTTCTCGAAAAGTTTGAGAAAAATAGAAAAAGCTTCACAACAAATTTTGTGGAATATGGTTTAGAACAATAAAATGTAAGATATTTTCTACATATACACCGGGGATAAAAGTAGAAACGAGATTAGTGTATTTTTGGTCCTTCACCGAATATTTTTTTATAAAATACACAGTCGTTAAATCAAAATTCGGGTCACTACAAAGTGTTAAGCATAGACCATACTAAAATATATATTAAATAGGACACTATAACTCTATAATCCACAAACTAGATAGATACGATGTAAAAATCATCAAATTGGCTGATTTCTGTAGGGAGCCCCTTAAGTTTTTTTTTGTTAGCTCTAAGTTGCGATTTGAAGCGTGAATACAGGAATGTGTAAAATAGACAGTAGTTATTATCGGTATGGTCATGTCTTTTTGAATTTAAATGAGATAAGTAGTGAAACGAAATGTAGTAAACAGTTGTCCAAACGAAGGCATGCGTCTATAAATGTCAAAACAAGTCTAAATGTTGATTAAATCTGTTTCAGGCCATGTACCGTCGCATCGTTGAGTCGCAGAAAGGCAACAAGACCCATGTAGACCCCGAGGTGACGCTACAGTTTTTAAAGTCTGCGATTTATTACTTCCTTACTGACCCTGAGAACCACCAGGGCCACCTCAACGCTATTGAGAACATTCTGGGCTTCACCGAAGCCGAGAAGAAGAATATTCGAAAGGCTAGAGCGACGTAAGACTGCTGTGAACGTGTGATACGCCCTATTGCGGCTATTACACTTTCCTAAATTAGTCACTAACTAGAGGGATGCGGCAATATGTGAGACACGTATGGAGATAACTCCATCTCACTCCTTGGTATTGCTGCATCCCTCACTTAGGATGCTAAATTTAGCCAAGTGTAATAATAATAAGCCTTTAAGTAGAGTAGCTGTGTTGCTATACACATAGATAGATTTAAAATGTTGCATGTCGTCTGAGATGATACAGATTATATTAAGCGTATTATAGATTGTGTGCACTAAAAAGTATTTGCAATGTCTTTACGAAGCATAATTATTGAAAAGCACATTTTAGTTGTGGTGATTGTTTTACTCTCATTAATCATTATTTATAATAAGTTTTTAAATCGAATTTATTTTAGATACTGAATTTGTGATTTCCTTAGTTTTAAGGCCAAAGATTGAGTTTGTGCTCTCATAAAAATAGTGCAATTGACTTAAAGTTTAAGAGTACAGTGATTTAAACTTCTTCGTTCCTAAGTACTTACTATACTTTTGTTAAGTTTTAATAGTTTTGTTAAATTTTTTTGGTGTTGTTTTCCTATTTTTATGTGATCTTTTTTCTTAGTCTACTATTTTGCACGCTGGTCAGCATTTATATTATTTTAATCGGGCTATTATTATTAATCAAACATGATAAATTGTGACTAATCATGTGTTTGACCGTTTTAACTAACAATATTTGTTGAGTAACTTTGAAGATAAATTTTATGATTGGACTTTTAACTTATACAAATAATAGATATTTGGCTCTCGCACGCATAAGGTTTGTCTTCAGACGTTATTTCAGCAGCTCAATAAGACTTATCTTCGCAAAATCCGTCATATTCTTGCCACCGCAATGTTGCATCTGTGATTAAAGTACCTTTGTTAGTAAATTGCATAATAAATGATTTATGTATGTAGGTAGTCGGTATTACAACGCTTCTCAATTTGGGATTTGCGGAAGTTAGCTTAGCCCTATATTTACCTACTTCTGCACTTGCCAAATTGAATTGGTGTTCGATTATGAAGTACCAAGTTATTAATTAAATTATGCATAGGTGAAACACAGCAGGTATGGGGAGATTTTGGATATCACAAGTGATTTTGCATCCATTCCGTAGTGTAAAATAATAATGAAGCAGCTACCAAAAACGTCCAGTCAGTTGGGGTAAAATCGGGTACCTAAACTGCAATACCTAGGTATTATAGATTTTATTAATTTATTCACTGATTGTGTATTTCGTGACATTGATCGTATATTTCCTGTGACATAATCTGCTTGCTTTCGTTATTATTAAACTGGAAATTAAGTACTTTATTGTTGTTTTATTTCTTGTTTCTTAACCCTATATCAACAACGGATATAGTTCACCACAGAATTCACCGTCCGTAAGTATAGGTTTCCCCCAAGGGTGCAGCTGCAGAGCGCTTAATTACTCGTACAATTCGTACATGCAAAAAAAAACCACTTCCGTTTTGACAATACTACATACCTAACCGCGAATCATGTCGTCATATTTTTTTGTATGACATATCGTCAGGGATAGTGCAATACCTTAGCCCACACAAAATCACAAAAAGTAGCCGAAAAATCCTCACGTGATTTGTGCACAAGCCCTTGAGGCAGCGCTGGTCCGGTGCCGAGAGTTAGGTGTGCGATAACCTTTGACCGCCAAAGACGGCAAATCACGTCATCGGGAATTCGTACCACTGACGCCAACGACGCCTATTGACGTCAAAAATTTCAATGGTCAAAAACATGATAATTCAAACCACTGTGTTTTTCAATCTCTGTTGATTTTGGGGCACTTTTTTTTTTTGGTTTGGCGTCAGTGGCACGGTGAATTGCTTTGCCACTTGGCGCTCAAAGGGTTAATGCCATTGTAAATCAGCATCTGAAAGAGCAACTGACTGACTATTCAGGTAGCGTCGAAGTGCCCTTCGAAAGGTAAACTGCTCCAGTAGATAACACGCAATACTAAACCAAAAGTGCCGCCTTCTATCGCATACCAGGGTGAGAGTCTGGTCCATAGAGTATATTGAATGAGTATATGTTTGGTCTGAGCGGTTTTTCCATCGATATTATTGGCTTTCGCGATTGACCTTTTGAATGCCAAGCGGAGAAGCAATTCACTGTGCCCCTGACGTCACCGCAAAAATAAGTACTCCAAAAACAATATTGTTTGAAAAACACTTGTAGCGGTTTACTATTGGAATTTTTATCGTCAGTAGACAATGTTGGCACCAATGGCACAATTTTCCGATACAATGACGATATGACGACGTTCAAAAGATTAAAGAAAGAGTTACAGGAATAAATAAAAGTGATCATTTTTATATGCAACATTTATTACCAATGCCAAATATATTGTCAAAAGTACAACTAAATGTAAACTGGTAATAATCCTATATTATGAGTCGTAAAAAGGTAAACATTAAAGCTGTAGCGATTACGCTCATAGAGCTACGCGAATCTGCGTTTATTTCGTTATCTCAACACTGAAATACTATTCACAAAGTTGATAACAGTGGTAAACGAGTTAAAAAGCATTGTAACTGTAGGTATTTAGATTTTCGAGGTAGAGGACGCAATACTAACACTGATGATATTGATTCAATTTTATTTTAATGAATTTCCTCTAATATGTTGGACAGTCTGCTATATGAGAGGTTTATACAAACTTCAACCCCGATCAACAAGTATAATTATATGTCTTAAAATGTGGATTGTCTATTTGTAACGCTTTACGGCACAAATAGTTAAGCATACAGTTTTGGAAATCATTATTTTAGATAATTTTACAAATGGGACAACTAAATACATTTAATGAGCAATCCCTCACACTGTCACACATGCGTTGTTTTAACACCTAGTCCTATAAAGCCTCAAACTCTTCACAACAAATCTCACAACCGATCGTGTGCTTTTAACGCGTTTAAAATCAATTGTATCATTCAATATATGAATTCAATTTTAAGTAAAAAAGTTTTAACTTATCCTAACTGCATTGGTTGAACATTTTTATCTAAAATTACCGACTTAACAACTAATAAAAAAATAATCAGTTGATCTGACCAAAATACGCATAAATAATATTTGCTCGCTTATCTCGTTTCTGGATTCTATAATAAATCTATTAAAATGAACTTCAAAAATGTCATGGTTCTGTCGCTTCGGCATTAAAATTAGTAGAGATTCTGATCAGTCTTTTGTTTTCAATATCAATCATATTTGAAGCTGCCTCAAACACCAAGTAATCAAAATTTGAAATGCACCACGGCAGTGACCTTAAAAAATAAATATGTCCTTATTTATCAGATTTGAACTTTTAAACTTATAAATAATTATTACTAAGATATAGTACGATATTTAATGCAGACGTTTCCGAGTATAACTTACTTCTATCACTGGAGTATAAAAACTAATATTCGAATCGTATATCACGATATGGTAGGATCACAGAGCATTAAGCGAATTCAAATAATTCGTTTACACTGCACGTAAGAACAACAATACTGCACTAATTAACGCTGAGGCCGGAAGATTTTACACTAAGAGTGCAGTCGCACCAAGAACCTTATTAGAATCCAATGTACTTCCGACCTTTCCTTTCGCTTGCATGCCAGATCCGAATGGAATCGCAAGCTGCATGTAAACTAACACCGACTTAAAACGAAACTGACCAATAGGCCATGCAAATCTTAAGTTCGGGCAGGTATTTGAAACATTTCATACAATAAAAGCTGACATAATCGCGAATTATTCGCGTTGACTGTTAGCGCGATTATCAACGTCAATATGTTCGTTAATATGTAGCATCTCCCAACTAATTAAACTGTCCAAAATATCGTCACGGTGCCCGCACTAAATCGCTTTGGTATCGCGGTCAATCGAAACTAAACTTGACCTCCTCTCGGGACGGATCATTGTTCGCCTGGACGGCCTGGAGCCAGTATCGACTTATCTGACTTTCGATGGACGGCGTGCTCTCTTTCCGCGCCGACGCGCGCGCCTTGCGTTTCGCTTTTCCGTGCTTCGTACGTCTACGGCCGACTTTGGTTTTCATTTCTGCTATTTTGACCGAGAGCTGGCTGTCGAGGGAGTTGCGACGGGACTCGACGGAGACGTGACGCAGGCTGATGCTGATCTGCGAGTCTTGCGAGTGGCGGCGGTCGGGCGTCGAGCTGAGCGAGGCGTGCGCGGGCGGCAAGACGAGCGCGTCGCGGCGACGCACGAAACGCGGCAGGTTCGCCGCCCATGACGATGACAGCTCGCAACTGCAACGAATATAATCGTTTTAGACACGAGAAAGTAGGAACAGCAAGTAGTCATTTCAGGGAGGGACTGAGCATCACCTCTCGTTGTTGCCGTGGTAATCAATGGGCTCGGTGTGATCGAGGTACAGCGCGACTGCGTCCAGACGGCTCTCGCCAAAGCTGATGGACAGACAGACATTGTGACATAAAGTTAAGCAAACAGACTGGGTTTCACCTCTCGTATGTATCTGGGTTTCGCCCCACGGGGTCCTGACGACTGCCATTTAAGCTGGTGCACCGGCTGACGCTTTCGCAAGCCCCCTAAACACACATCGCTTCACTCGTAGTCTTACCATCTTTGCTTCATCCATTATTTGAAAGACTGAACAGATTGAGCCTCACCTCTCGTGCTAGTCGTCCCGGTAGTCGATGCACAGGGCCACAGTCGCAAACCAACTAACACCTAGCTTTGCTCATCGTCGTGCTGAAGCCTTCTGCTCAATGATAAAGGTCAACAAATAGAGTGGCCTCACCTCTCATGCTTGTTGTCGGGATAGTCGATGGGCTCGGTGTGGTCGAGACACAGCCCCACCGGGTCCTGGCGGCTGCCGCCGAGGCTGATGGACAGGCGGCCGCGCGCCGCGAACTCGCTGCGCCGGCGGTAGGCGCGCGCGATCAGTTCGTGTTTGCGCGCGCGCCGCCCCGCCTCGGCCTCCACGGAGCAACCGCATTTCCTGGAAATATTAAGCCAAATATAAACGTGGTTCTAATGAGGAATATAGCCGCGCCGCGAAATAATCAAAATTGAGGTTTTACAGTTCCGAGTAGGCCTTGACCTGTGCTTCTAGCACAAATGCGATAAATGTACAGTGAGAGGACAGGAAATTGCTATAGAAAACGAGCAACCATGTCCTCTCATTTGCAACCTTATATTGTTTTTTTTTTGACGTTTGTTTAGAAACTTTTGTGTTAATGTCACGTCGAAAAGATTGGTGTTTACCTGGCGAGGTATCTGCGCCAGGCTGCGAGAGCTGCGGGCGTCCAGGTCCAGGACGCCATGAGCGCGCCGGCCGCGAAGCACGATAGCAGCCGCAGTTGTAAAACCGATACCGAAGGCCTGGTGCCGCCGCTGCACTCGCGAGTCGGAGATGCCAGCTGTTCCATGCGGCAACTACGCATAGTTTATTTATTATTAAAATACGAAACGGAAGAAAGTAAGCGGTAGCCTTGATTTTTGCTGCTACAATAACGTTAGCATCGGTTAAATGTAACAAGTTTGTAGATATATATTATGAAACGGAGAATGACATGGACTTTAGAAAAAATACGTAACTCTCGAAGGATACTCAGAACAATTCTGCCGTAACAAAAACCTACTTTTTTAGAAAGAGCTAGGTAAAAATACGGTTGTATTGAAATCACATGTCGCAAACAAATTGTACGTTTTGGACACTCACATGATGTTGTTTCGAAAAGACTCCTTCCACAGGTCCGCGCTCAGGAAATCGTAGATATGGCAGGCGCCGGTGACACCGATAAACACAGCCACCAGCGCCGCCGTGAACGAGCATCGCGTCATGGTTTGTCGAATTTTGTTTTTGGCGCGCGCTGAAATCACGTCCTTGCTTGACACGCGGACCGCATTCAGGGTGAAAACGCCTGAAATAATTAAAAAAATACGTTAAATCGTAGGAAAGAGACATATTTATATGTTGCTAGAAGTGGAATATCGAAAACGGGGCACGTTTAGTTGGCGCAGTCTGTAGGATACTTATGCACTCCCTTGATCATATGGAGCTAAAATCAAAACAATATTATGTATATATATTTATATAAAGATGAGTAGGTATCCGCAAAGCACTGACACGTACACAAGCAAGCCATCGCAGATAGGGTGGTTGATGTAGGTCGCCCACGAAGCAGATGCCAATAATACAGCTCTCAGCTAGTTTTCCAAACGCCATCGTCGTGATGGTTAGCACAAGCGCCGGTCATCCACACACGGGTGTTTGTGCTCTAAGCAGAACTATTCCACACTTGTACGTGTACGTTTTTTAGACGCAGTCAGCAGGTATTCCAATCAGATTGATAGGGCACCTGAGACTAGGTGGAAACATTCTGTCTGGAGAGTAGGTACTAACCTCTAGGCAGAAAGTATCCACCGAGCACCAGGGCCACGAACAGTGCCGGCGGAAAGTCGTCGTCGCCGCGCATGGGATGGTTGACGTAGCAGTCAGTATGATCACATCTGCCTCTAAGGCCACGGTATACAAGTGACGATAATTCACAACGTGAACTCTTAGTACTCGGGGCACTTTTCACGGAGTTCAAAACAACAAAACAAGGGTGATGAGATTCCTCCAAAACGAACTAACCTCTAAGTAGAAAGTATCCACCAAGCACCAAAACAAGGGACAAGGGCGCTAGCAAAAAACCGATGCGCATTGGGTGGTTAACGTAACCCACAAAGCAGATGCCAGTGATGCTGCTCCCATCCACTTCTCCAAACGCCATGGTCGTGATGGTGAGCACGAGCGGTAGCGACCACGCAACTAAATGGAAGTAAGCTGCCTTCTTGTCTATCCTGTCTTGGATTTTACCTAAAAATTAAGCAAGTGAGAGGGATTAGCTGTCTTAGTATCATAATTCAACATAAAAATATTGTTATACATAATGTGGTATTTTATTTAGGTATGATAATTGATTGCGCAAAAAACAATGTTTCTTTCTTCAACAAAAACCAGCAAAGTGAACCAAAAATATAGTAACTCACCAAAAGCTCGTAAACTCATATGCCATGCGTATGTAAATATCACGAACCAGACGCAAGCAGCCATCATGAAGTAGTACACCTACAAAACATTGAGAAAATTTAAAGTGCGGTAAAAAAATAGTAGCCCACGATATTATTTTGCTTTTGTGTATGTATTTTTTCCACATAAAAACGACAGAAAACCTAAATATTTCTGACCATGATTGACAAGCACAGTTTCCATGTTTCCTATTTAAAATATCTGTGTGTCATCGTCGCCGTCGCAAAAAATAATCAAATGTTGAATGAGACTTACAAGTACAAACACAACGACGCAGGATAGATTTTCCTCTGCTGAAGGTTCCCCCTGCCGCCTCGTCCCGTCTTTTGAGCACACTATGTCCTCCCTGGACCCGATGCCGAATTGTACTAGCCATCTGTATATAAAGGAACGGTTGAAACTGTTTTTGAGGAGAAGAAATTATTTACACACTTCTAGTATAAATTTGATTTTAGCAGATACCATTTCTTTTTGGTTTGACCACGCAGACCTCGCTTTTATATAAAAAGTTAGTGTGACCAGAAATATATGAGGATTGTCAAGAGGGCGCTATTTATAAGACAACCACCAATCGCAACCGCATTTTAATGGCATTAGTTTAAATACCTGTCAGTTCCACTATGTAAACCTATAATTTAATGGAATTAACTCTTTTCCTGACTGTTTTTCGTGTAGTAGTAAACACGAGTACACTTTATTTATAATATTACGGTCACAACTGAATCTTCGGATATTTTAAAATATTTCTCTTTTAAAGAAAGCACCACGAATGACATTGACATTGTTAACAAACCATCATAAAAGCATTGCCAGTGTAAGAAATTAGTTCCCGTGAAATTCCGCAATATGGCGCATCCTCATATATTTCTGGTCAGGTTTTAATTTGTATTTTTTTTCTATAACTGCTGGAAATATTACAGTATGCTTGGGGAAATATTTGTGGGGGTATTAAAATCGACTTAACCCTTAAATGCATAGTGTAAGATGCAGCTTACATAAACAAAAACGAATTACTGGTTGAAAACTAGAAACATTTATTTGAAACTAAATAATATTTTATAACATTGTTTTTTTTATTCATGCATTTAAGGGTTAAATGATTGCCGCGAGAGCGATTTTGGACATCCTGTATATGTAGGTACTATGTAGGTAAGTATATAAGTCGAGGAATCAACTGACTTGATCTTTGCTATTCCATTTACGAAAAATTTGACAAAGCAAAAGTCATGCATACTAAAATATTATTTTATTTACGTTACCCTAGCTAGACCGAAAAAAATCTCACTTTCTGGCCAAGGTCAGACGTAAAACTTTAGACAAACCACGGGCGGTAATTAGTAAACTCCGGATCGCATGTTTAACAAAGTCCTGCGATCTGGGACATTCACCAATTCACCGCCCTAGGTATGTAATGTACTATATATGTCATAGGGGGCAAACGAGCAAACGTATCGCCTGATGGAAAGCGATTACCGTCGCCCATAAACACCTGCAACACCAGAGGAGTCACAAGTGTTTGCCTACCCGGAGGACGAAGATAGAATGCCTCTATGCTAGTAATTTCACCGGCTATCTTACCCCCACACCGGAACACAACAATGCGAACATTGCTGTTTGGCGGTGGGTTAGCAGGCAAGACGGTAGTAACAATCCGGACGGACCCTGCACGAGGCCCTACTACTCCGAACTTCAAACGGTCCCCCATTACTGAGAATCGTGGTCACTGTTTCCATCGATTTCGGTGCGAAGTAACTCACACCACCTGGTAGAAATTCGAGGTGGTTTCACTTGGTCAGGCGTCCGCATGTTCTCCTGCCCTCGATCTTCCCAACAGTGACCATCTTTTAAGGTAGCCATCCCTTCTTCGCATTACGTGGCCGAAGTAAAAAAAGTATGCGTTGCAGACATGTGTTATAATGCCGAGTTGGGAGAGAATAGGAGCATTTGTACGTTTGGCAGTCCACGGTATGCGTAGCATACGCCTCCAACACCACATTAGGTACGTGACACAAAGTATTTATTTTGGCTGACAAAATACGTGCATAAATAGAGGTCATTCGTCATGATTATTTATCACAAAATATTGTCGCGTATTAGGTATTGTCGCATTAGTTAGCACGCTATTGTAGAAGGATGGATTTTTTTACAACAGTTACGGTATCTGATTCCACCTGCGCGAGTTGGCGTGACGGTTTCAACCAGGTAAACTTTGCGGTTATTATGGTAAAAATTGAATATATGTTACACATTTAAGATAATTCTAAAAAAAATCCAAGTGCGAGTACGACTCGCGCGTGAAGGGTTCTGTACCATAATCTATAACAAGTTTGTTGTATGGGAGCCCCCCTTAAATATTTATTTTAGTATTTGGTGTTATAGCGGCAATAGAAATACATCATCTGTGAAAATTTAAACTTTCTGGCTATCACCGTTCTTGAGATACAGCCTGGTGATAGACGGACGGACGGACAGACAGCGAAGTCTCAGTAATAGGGTCCCGTTTTTACCCTTTGGGTACGGAACCCTAAAAACGTATGAAACTTACTACTACTATTTAACATACTTCTGCATCGCAATCATTTTAGTTCAAAAATTGACAAAACGGTCTTCAACTAAACTCGAAAGCAGATGTAACGCTCTGTATAGAATCGTATGCAAAAATTACCTGTTATTTTACTCATAAATATAGGTACTGTGAAGGTTCTCCTTCACTGTTGGTGCTATATGGCCACCGACATAAAAATAAAGTTGTATATTGTATGTTTATATTTAGAATAAGACGCGTGACATCCGTCAGTAAAATAAAATGTAGTAGTTAGTCTTAGACTAGCCTTCGGGCAATAAACATCTTTACGAAGTACCTCTGCTCTATTAATTATTCCACCTCTGAAGTTATTCCCCCCGGCTGTCGCCACACTTGGTGGAGGCAGCAAACCCTATATTTAGAGTCACGCGAGTATTGAAAGTTTCCCCGCTCCCAACTAATTTTGTCCACAGATTCTCGGACCGCTGTGACAATTACGTACTGAAACCTAACGGTTGGCATAGGAGCCAGACAGGAGTGAAGCGCACCGTCTATATACGCACGAAGCAAAACGAAGAATAAGTGCACATTTGTGGTATTGTATGTAACTATTGATTGCACCGCCGTGAAGGAGCAAATTCGACAGACGGGTGAAGTTGACGAATCATTGAATCACCCATTATCATTTTTCATCCCAAGCGATTATAATTTGTTTGTGCATTGTTTCGGACTCCACATAAAAATGGAGACGAGTACTTTGAATGGCTTTTCCGACGTTGGAGATTTTTAATTAATGGCCCAAGTGAGAAAATACGAATAAAATAATCACAAATGGCGGTTGCGGTTTAATTGTTCGGGACCCGCATTACAGAATAGTATTAGACATCGTTTTAGGATGTTATTTTAAAGTTAAACAACGAATTCCCGTCGAGCCAAGAAATCATGTACAAGGATGTTATCATCGACGGCAAAAGTCGCAAGAATCATCATTAATTCGTTTCTTTACGCTTGAAGCACACGTTGTTGACATCAGACAAGCGATTGTCAGTGACAGTATAGAATTTCACCAGTGAGAAACATTCAGTTTCAGTGTTGTCAAATGATGTAACAAATGTTCTTAAAGAGTGGAAGCCTTCAAGTTCAGCCATTATCACTAATTATACAATATGTTGCTAGTAAAATTTTATTTGATTAATATGTGCTGTGCCGGACCGAGTGCTTATCAAGAAAGTGCAACATCAGGAACAGCGTGCCTGAGCGAGGAGGGCCGCTCAAGAACTGAAGAGCGACGCTGGACACCGTGGACGCCGATCGGAACGCTGCGCTTCTATCAGGCAATAATGAATTATAATACATAATTTGTAGAATATGTGTTTATTAGGATGTAAATAACTGTCTTATAATAATTATGCTAGGTGTATGATAGTTCTAGATGTTACTAAGGTCCTACAAATAATCATTTTTCTGCTTGA
This sequence comes from Apotomis capreana, assembly GCA_947623375.1. NCBI lineage: Eukaryota > Metazoa > Arthropoda > Insecta > Lepidoptera > Tortricidae > Apotomis > Apotomis capreana. The sequence goes on from OX392514.1 coordinate 10,767,539, forward strand.
ATTATTACCATATAAGATAATACACCGATTGTCTCCATTGAATTATGTGGTGCAAAAACTCACTCCCAGTGGTCGTGCCAAGAATGTAATAATTCATATTAACAGATTAAAGAAATTCTTTAATCGTTAATCCCAATTAATATAAACAGTTCTATATATTTCTAGGGTGTAAATAATAAAACTATTATTTTTCAGAAATTTTTAATTCAGGCTGACTGTACAAGGATGCAATTGTATTTGTTGCATTTACAAGTGTCACTGTTGTAAATATAATTTAATTTATTTCCACAAGATATTAGCTGCATTTCTAAGTTATTACTATAGGAAGTTTAATTTATAATTTCCTGCACTATAAATTACTGCACTTTGAATTTATTGCATTTTCAGTACCTTTTACTTGAAATAATTTTAACTTATTGTTTCCTCAGACCTCCAATATTTATTTATAATACTTTATTTCCAGCATTTTAATTTGTGTATGCTAATACATTTTTTTCTTTTCCATGTAATTCGACACTGCAAGGGCCGTTGCTGTCCCAGTTCCTTGGGATTTCAGCTGCTGGTGTGATTGAATGCCTCGCGCATTCGTCATCCAGGGGCGGCAGAGGTTCTGGCACGGGGTGCCAAGAACTTCATGCGGCCTGCATCGGGCCGATGCAGTCTGAAGATTTTGTATTGTTGTTTCTTTTGCCCTTATAATAAATAAATAATTTATTTAATTTTAACTAGGAGATAGGTAGGAATCTAAATAAAGGAATTTTTCGTATTTTTCGTTGATAACTAATTTTACGAATTGACGTTGACATTGCATTTGACATGTCAATATGACGTGTCATGACATCGTCTTTGGTCGTGAAATTAGTTATGAGGTAATTTTTTTATCGGTAAAGGTTTATTTTTTTTGGTACAAATACTTGGAATAAATTAAAAATATTTATTCCAGGTATTTATTTAGAACAAGGTACGGAATCTTGAAGCATAATTCATATGCTTCAGGATTCTAATGTGAAAATAATTAAGGTACAGATTTCTGGGGCATATTTAATATATATGCGCCAGGATTCTAATATAAAGCTAGTGGTAGACGGGTATCACTATTTGTTAGTCCTGTATGGATGTTTGAAGCAAGTGTCATAGACAATGTTTTCAAGCATCTAATACAAGGGCAGTGATATACCGTGGTACAACTGTTTGGGGCATGCGACGTGTGTCATATGTCATACTCCAGGCAGTTAAGGTTAGAACATTCGTGATAATTAAGTCGAGTGTTGTGCCGGTGTTACACCAGGCGATTGAATTACTAAAGCCTGTCATTTTAAATTTTGTATCGAATGGTCTATGCTTTAATATATTAAGTCAGATGACTTTTGGGGACTAGTGAAGTTGGTGCCTTGCCTTTTTAGCAGGTTTTTGTCAAGGCGAAGCCAGTGTCAGTCAACATGTCAGATTACGTAACATGCCATAGGCTAGTGTCTGCTCATGTCCTGACCCTGGTTATCTCTTAGCAAGAGACCATCTGGGTATGAATGTATGGGTATCCCTGCATAGGTAGGGACCTCTTATATGTTAGGCAGGAGTAGTTTTGTTTAGTGTCTGTATAGTAAAACGAATGTCCCTCGTTTACCCCGAGACGGCGGGAAATGTGAAGGTTCTCCTTCACTGTTGGTGCTATATGGCCACCGACATAAAAATAAAGTTGTATATTGTATGTTTATATTTAGAATAAGACGCGTGACATCCGTCAGTAAAATAAAATGTAGTAGTTAGTCTTAGACTAGCCTTCGGGCAATAAACATCTTTACGAAGTACCTCTGCTCTATTAATTATTCCACCTCTGAAGTTATTCCCCCCGGCTGTCGCCACAGTACCTACATATGTATTACGGTGCAAAACACGCATCTGAAGGGTTACTCTTATGTTCAAAATTCGACAACCGTATATTGCCATCTCTCTCAATCTCCTGTCAATATTTGGGTGAGCGAAACAGTACTAATTTCTAACATCGGAATAGCCCTACTACTCCGCTGAACGTAATCCGCACTCACCCCATGGACGCCACGGCGAAGCACACGTTGATGTAGAATATGACGAGCGCCGGGTACTTATTTGCGCTGCGCCAGTCGATCAGGAACGTGGCGACGGTCAACAGGTTGAGCGCCAGACAAGCCCCGGCGCCCCACGCCACCAGACGACGGATCTGGTGGTGCTCGTCCTCGGTGTACAGCGGGTCCTGACACGGCAGCCCGCAGTTTGATATGCCTGCATAATATACTATCGTAAATAGGTCGTCACAACCCGTTTGATGGCTAAAATGAGTGGCACTTTCTATGAGAAACAGTTATAAAGCGATTTTCGTCGTTAGATATTAGATACCTATAATTCAAAATGAATGAAATTGAAGGGTACAGGGAAAAGGCGAGCTTTTAATGAGATTTGAATATGAAAACACGCACGCAGAACTATTATTTAAACTCAAAATCTCATTCATAATAAAAATAAATTCAAAATTTGCAAAGAACCCTGTCCCAACCAGACATAGCTAAGAACCATGTCAATAGACAAGGCTTTCGATTTAAAAAAAACCGTCGTATTCAAATCGGACCATCCGTTTAGGAGCTACGATGCCATAGACAGATACACAGATACACATGTTGTAGTAGGTAGTTTATGTGACTGTACATGATGAAGGGTATTAAACACGAGTGTGGGTTTAAGAAACGCGCCGAAGGCAAGTTTCATAATAACATCACACGAGTGTTTTAATGCCTAATTATGTACATTTACATACACTACTTTATCTAGCCACATATCATAGGCCTCCATGATGCATTCAGGAGTCGCACATTATGACAAATATTACCCGGTAATGGCGGTAATGAAGTTTTCTGGCAGCTGTCATAGATTTTTTTTAATTCAAACATTGAGACAAACTAGAGTTGGCCTCAACTATCATATCCTTCGATATCTCTTACGTGCGACATTTGTCAAATTTGATGCAAATTGACAATTTATTTCGAACTAAACGTCATCTCGAGAATAGAGGTCAAATCAAATTTCTTTGTTTTTCAAAGATGTTCGAAATTTGAATAAATAATATTATCGAAATCGATGTTATTATTTAGCAATAATAACATTTTCACAGATAAGAAATTTGTTCTAATAAAACAAGTCTATTTTTATGGTGGTCATAATGTGCGGTTCTTGAACGCATCATGGAGGGTTTATGATATTTGGATAGATAAAACTTATAACACCCCTCTTTTTGTCGGGTGTTAAAAAAGACTCTTCTTCAAATAATTGCCATATATGCTACTGTCTGTATAGACATAATTGCCATATGCTACTGTCAATTCAGACAGCGACAGTTTCATGCAAAAACACTCACCTTTATAAAAATGTAAAGGTTTCTCCGTGTGAATGAGTGGCGGTAAGCACTTGCCGCTCGTATTGAACTTCATCTTCTCTTTCGCCGGGTTCTCGCATTTAGGAGGGAATAAAGTCTCGTTGCATTTCAAAAAGGACGGAAAATACGAGGTATTATACAAAATCGCGCAATGTTCGACGGTGACATTGCACATCTCGAACGAAGGCAGATACACCATATGTTGGTCGAGCACCTTTTCACACTTTGGCATGAACGTAGAGCAGAGCAGGGGCTGTATAACGGCCCAGCATTTTGGCACGTTTATCAAATTCATGTATAGTTCTAGTTGATTTTGAATTTGCTGTTGCGTGCGAAAGAATGTTAGATGCACGCTGGTTTGGTCATAGGGCAGCTCGGCGCCTAGACAAGTCTTGTTCAGTAGTTGTTCGCAAGGCGCGCGTCTCACGCAATAGTCAATCTTTGTTTCTCCCGTGGATGGGAACCACTGCGGGCCTTTGTCTGGCTTTATCAGTCTATAGTTAGGAGTTCCGTTGATCGCCTCAAGTCGGTCAGTGACGTTGGCGTCGAACTCGCTGCCTATAGAGTTCCGGTCGCTGCCACCGTTGTGGAGGGCCGCGCACGTCGTCAGCGCTATGACCCAGCACAACCGCCGCGCGACACCCATCTGCAACAATGGAAAGATTCGTTATTGGAGCCCGCTATACCCTTCCGGATGATTAATCTAAAAATTAAACTGCAATTCAATGTTTCAAGTATTCTTTATTTATGTAGGCGTAGGGCGATGTCAAATAAAACCCTTTTGAATTTCAGATGTTTATTCTTTTCTACAGTGTTGATGAAAAATAAAGTTCTTAGCAATAAATCTTTATTAAAATAAAAACTAAAACGTTGTCCAAGGAGCGGGGATAGTCGGTAGTAGGTTACAAGCACGCTGAACCAACACAATTTGCTGCCAATTGGAGTTTCAGTTCGAACCACGCAGCTCTATACTCATTCTAATTAAGAGGAAATACCACTGCTCATTTTTCAAACAAATCGGGGTTTCGTTCTTATCTGTTCCCTCCTCCAAAACTTGACCAATATTTACGAAACTTCAGGAACTGAATGGGAAAGAAAAGTTCTGTGTCGGACAGTTTCGATTTTTGTGCTATTATCATAGAATCTGTTTTTGGCCAAAATTCCGCCGCTAGTACACGAATCCTATAATGATATGCGCAAAATTCGAAACGCTCCGACACAGAACATTTTTTTTCATTCATTTCCTAAAATTTCGTAAAGATTGTTCCAGTTTGGGAGGAAACAGACGAGCACGAAACCTCCATTTATATAATACGTTAAGTTTCGACCACATTTTTATCCAACGCCACTGTTACCTGGTGCAAACTTTACGTAAAGTGATAGTATGGGAAAAGAAACAGTGATATGTCCTCTTAAGCTAAGCTAGTTACGAAGGTGACTTTATTGCTACCATTTCAGCTAAAGAGATAAGAAATATTTTCTAACTTTAGGAGACTAAAAACCTAGTAATGTAAGAGAATGAGAGTAGATATTGACATAGATCGACGAAGAGATAGATGTAGGTACGAGACAAAATGAGGAAACGAGATCAAAATCAATATCCAGTTCTTATTTAATATCTACAAGAACTAAGTAACCATTTGCAACTTAATAAAATAATCGGTTCATTAAATTATTTAACACCTAACCCTGAAAATGTGTCTTAGGCCATAATGTTGTTCAATAACAACTTCACTCTTGTGTTGAGAACACCGAAACTATATTTATCATGAAAGAGTACATCCATTACATGTACCCATCAAGAATGTAAAATAAATAAGTTAGGGAGTTTTGAGTCTATTCATGTTCAATATTAATTAATAAAAAATCCAAATAAAAAGTGAAAGAATTCCTCTATTACATTGAAAATAGGTACGCAGCGATACAAAAAATAAAAAAAAAACTGTAATCTTTTAAGACTGGTTCAAATGATTGCATTATACACTTTTTTCTTCTTTTAGGTGCAGGAGTATTTGTAAGGGTACTGATTCGTGGCCTGATTGATTATCTCCTGTACCAGTGCGAGCGTGCATAGCGAAAGATTTGTATAGGTAGATCTAAGTCGAACGAAATGGTATTCTAAAACTAAGTACATTATGCTGTAAATGTGGAATAGCATGCACATAAAAAATAATATTCATTTCTGTGTGTTGGCCAGCCGTGCTTCAGCCGAGGACAGGGTTCGCCTTGGAGATGTTGCGTTTATTTATTTTCTCTTTATTCTTTATTTTTTCTTTTTCGTTTATTTAATCAACAATCAAATCCCACATAAACAAATATATCTTTACATATGAAGGAATGGGTGTACTTTATTTATGTTTTCAATTATTTTTATTAACAAAACAAATCAAAAAATACCGGGATCTTACTATAAGATGTTGCGATTTGATGGCTCCTCGGGAATGCAGTGATGAGTGCCGCTTGCGGTGACTTGCTTGCGTGTCCTGGGCCGTCCACTGAGGGGGATGACTCATCCTCGAATAATTACCTGGGAGCATACAAACACATCATGTGCGAGAGTTCACAGTTCAAATTAATTAACAAATAGGACAGGTCAACTCACCGGGATCCGCCAATGTAATGGAACACCTGAACAAGAATTTGATTATTATTTTTTTCTTAATATAAATTTATTGTTTGCAGAACTGTCAGCTTAGAAAATAAAGTAGTATAAGCTGGAAACAAAACTTATATACAACCTTTTGCAACTTCATCACTTAACATATCCCGTGTTTACACTTAGTTACACTCAGTTTCTCATTCCAAACATAAAAGTTGCTTAGAGTCTCGGCTTGCGCGCACGATTACCGCCGGTAGTTGTCGGAACACTAGTTGGACACAGACTTGTTGCCCCGCCGAAAGGGGCGACCGGAGCCGCCGCGGCCGCGCCACGGCGCCCCGCGCTGCCCGCGCCGGTTGCCGCGCCCGTTGTGCCCGTTCATGCCGCGACCTCTGCCTCGATCCTGACCCCTTCCTCGGTCCTGGTTCCTGCCTCGATAACCACCGCCACCCCATCTCTGGTTGCCTTGATTATTCTGATTGCGTGAATAGTCTTCGCTTTCGTCATTGTACGACTCATCATCATAATTTTGATCTTGATATGATTGATCTTCATCATTATTGTACTCGTCATTCTCTTGGTTGTATTGGTTATCGAAAGATTCGAAATGTCCTTTGTTGTTGTACCCGTTGTCGTTAAAAGGCTGTCGAGGTGGAGGCATATTCATGTTCATGGGCATGTTACCTATAGGGGGTCCCATTGGTGGCATATTGCCCATGGACGGTGGCATGTTGCCCATAGGTGGTGGCATATTGTTCATGCCTGGAGGCATTCCTGCCATGTGAGGAGGCATATTATGCATGGGACCAATGGAATTCATTGGGGGACCACCCATAGGCGGCCCCATCGGCGGACCCATGTTACCCATCGGCATGGGTGGTCTCATCATATTGCCCATTGGAGGCATGTTACCCATCGGAGGCATATTATTCATGTTTGACTGATTGAAGTCTTGATCCTGTTGCTCTCCCATATCATCCATCATGTCATTGTCGTAGTCTTCGTTGCGCCTGTAATCATCCATATCCTCATCTTCATTGTCTGGTGCATCCTGGTCAGGATCATGTCCACCTTGAGGGTACTCAAATGGTTGATTATAGGTCTCTTCCTCTGCATCATCTTCTAGATGAGGCATTACATCATGCAGCTCTTCTATTTCTCCAGAGGCTATATATTTTTTTAGTGCTACAGGGCCCTCTGATATAGCTTTTTCAAGTTTTGAGCCAGGGTCTACAGTAATAAGTTTTCCATATATGAATATAGCTGTTGGAGTTATTTGATGCAATGGCACTGCACCAGGTACAGACTCCACCAATGCCTGTGTCAGGGCTTCTGTTGTTGCATCATCTGCAGTAGGGCCATGATTCCACTGAGCTTGGAAATTTCTAGGGATAGGTTTACTGTAAGGTACTTTCTTTACTTTCTTCTCAAAGTCCATTGGTATCAACGTTGTATCCAAATCAAGACCTGGTATAACTTTGTCTGTGTCTGAAGAAAATATCTCAACCTTATCTTCAGGACCCATGCCAGGGATGATTGCAGGCTCTTCTAAGTCATGATCATCTTGTACCCCAGGTGGTAAAGTGTTGAGATTATACTTGTCCCTCATTAGATCTCCTGGACGGTTTCTGGTCCAAAATTTACATGTGTGGTCATTAGACCCTGAGCACAATATGTGACCGAGTGGGTGCCACGCCATTGTCCAGACTATTGATTCATGGGCACCTTCAATGCATCCAACTTCTTTATCAGTTCCAACATTCCAAAACAGGATTGCGCCATCAGAGCCACCAGAACAAAATAACCCTTCATGTGTCGGGTGCCAAGCTACACTTGAAGCTTCTTTCTTGTGACCCCTAAATATTTGCAATTCAGTTCCTAGCTTACGAATATCAAACAACTTGAGTAGATGGTCTCTGGATGCTGTTATCAACCAATTTCCATTATCATTCCACTTCAGATCCATCACAGTTGACTTATGAGCATGCAGGGTTGAGAGAGCTGTTCCCGATTTAGGATCCCAAAGCTTTATTGGTTGCTGATTGTCTTTACTCCCTGAGACAATGAGAGCCTTTGTAGGGTGCCACTGTACACACTTGACATCTGCACCGTGACCTCTCAATATCCTTTCTTCTTGACATCTGTAGAAATCAAAGATACGCAGGGTGCCATCATCTGAACAGGTAACAATTTTAGAGTCAGTTGGACTGAAACTAATACCTCTAACGGCTTCTTTGTGTGCTTGGTACATCTTGACATTGTTCATGTTACTTTGCCAATACTTGATGAACCCGGAGTGGTCACCTGTTACCATCCAACCTTCTCCATGAGACCAGACCATTGACCTGACTGGTGAATCATGTGCTTGTAGAATGGTTTCAAAATTAAATGTTAAGCCATTCCATAACGTGAATTCTCCAGAAGACGCGCCTGTTATTAACCGTCGACCTTCTGGTGTCCAAGCAACAGCGAAAATGGGACACCTCATTTTATTAGTGGCAGTTTTGACAAAACGAGTAGTGACCGCGTTAATAGGGTTATCAGGATACGAGGGAGGTGGCAACAGATCGGGAGTATACATAGCGTCGGGTTGAAGAGCATGTCTGTCCCGCCAATCCCTCTGCCAAACGCGACACTCTAAAGCTTTAATAATAGCAGCGTTATAGTCTACGGTTTTCCGCATAACAGATTTACGTAAACGTTTACCATCGAAATCATCTTGAGTCATATTCAGGGGACCCTGAGGCGGGAAGCGCATCTGGTAGTTGAAAGGTCTAAAGTTATGGCGCATGTTGTTGCGACCGGGCGGACCCATAGGACCTCCCATGCCGGGTGGTGGCATCCCCATGTTCGGTGGAGGGTGTCCGAAATCCATGGTTAGAAACTTCGATACCTAGTTAGACAAACATTTATTATGGTTACTGCCAAATCAATCTCCACTTTGCTCAAGCAAATACAATTTATGTAGACTCAAATGTTACATTTCTTTATCTTACCTTGTTAACGTGTCACACTATAACATTCTACACGGCTTTATTCACAACACAGCACACATTTTAGCACAAATTGGTTACAATCAATTAAAAAAAAAACATAAGTAGTAAAATAACACGAATGTTAACCTATTTATTATATTACAGGGAAGAGATACGATACGCTACGCTACGCTATGCTATGAGAGCAACCATAGTCAAAGTGTTTCGCTTTTTGTTTTGTTTTCTTTCAAAATAATTCTTACCATAGACAAGCCAAGAAAAGTATACTGTTCACTATCAAACCTTCCAGCACCAATGCCAAGTTGATACAAACCGTATAAACTTTAATTTAATATTTTTATATTTATTTCTGCTTTACAAACCGAGGTATCAAACCTAATATTTTAAAAAGTGACTATAATATTATTATCACTACAGTTCTCTGTAGGTCAATCTGATCTAGTTGACGTTAAGACAGTGTGGTGGGTTGGTTGGTTTCAAACATAGATTTCGGCTTTCAAATACACTGCAATGCGGTCATGTCTAGAAGCTATTTAAATAATAATAGTAATATATTTCTAATTCTAATTCTAATTTTAAAATATGGCTTCCATCAAAGTTAATGATGATTTCGCCAATTTCGTGTTTGCTCGTAGAGCATGCCGTTGTTCGGTGAGGTCTTGCTTTTTGTAAAGTGATGGCTGAACTTTACAAATAGCCACGTGGGGACTGCCGGGTGTTGACTCAAAAGTGGCTATACGCGTTTTAAGTTGCATTCTTCATTAGCTGCCCACTCAATCGTTAGTTCACTGCACAATACGCCATCAACACTATACGTTGAACAACCAAAATGACACAAATAACAAACAAAACAACCTAAAGGCGTCCGGCCATTTTGGGCCTCACGCCGGAAGCTAGTAATATATTTATTGACCAGAAATATATGAGGATGCGCCATATTGCGGAATTTCAATGGAACTAATTTCTTACACTGGCAATGATTTTATGATAGTTTGTCATTGTCAACAATGTTATCGAGGTGGTTTCTTTAGAAGAGACATATTTAAAAATAGTCAAAGAAAATGTTTATTAACAGTCGTGAACGTAATATTATAAAATAAAGTGCTTACTACACAAAAAACAGTCGGGAAAAGAGTGCATTCCATTAAATGATATTTAGAGGTTATCATTGGAACTGGGGCGTTACTCCGAGAAACAAAAATCGAAAATTTCGTTGTCAAACGGTATACCCGCCTCTGCCTCTCTAATAGAGAGTGAAAGAGATGGAAATAGAATTTGACAGCGAAATTTTTGAATTTAGTTTTTCGGAGTTGCACCCCTGACAGGTATTTAAACTAATGTCAGTATAGTGTGGTTGCGATTGGTTGCAAAATTGTTGCCATATAAATCTTATAAATATCCACCTCTTGACAATCCTCATATATTTCTGGTCAGGCTTTAACCAAGTACTGATAGCACAACCAACTTTGCGGGTGTCGCCATAATCTTCAGTGAATATTACCTTGTAGAGTCTGGCTAGCCAAATAATGTTGACAGATATTTCCTTGTGGTATCACCAATTGTCTATGATTAAACAATTCAGTAGGTCTATAAAAAATGTTGATACTTTATGAACTAGTTCTAACATTCCGGTTGAGCTAAAATTTGGCATAGTACTTATGTAATTTTTTTGGTGATGGATTAATACTATGGATTATGGTATTATAAAGCTAGGTCTTATTTACACTACATTTAATTTTTCGCCTTGTATATGGTTAGAAAGTGTAAACTAATGTGTTTGTCGTTGACTGTACTGTACATAGTGGTAAAAATTATCTGAGCTGACTGAGTGCACGTCAACATATATTTAACTTATTTCCTTAAGGTACCTTACGTGTGCATAGAAAATCAAAAATATTTTTTAGTATCAAAACTATAATTCCTACTACACAAAGTGTGACCAGCCGCAGATTTTTTAAATGTCCCGCCAAAACTTTAAGTAATATTTCATAAAACCCGTTCCAGACCTTCCGATCCGATCCGATTTATCGGAAGAAGTCGGATAATGTGTAGTGTTTTAGGTCCTAACTATTGCACTACACATTATCCGATTTCCTAACAATTACGCCGATAAGTAGGATCGGATCGGGTAGGATCGGAAGGTCTGGAACGGGTTTTAGCCAGACTATAACTTAGTAGAAACCTACGATTGTATTGCTATCTCTATAAAGGACGTCAAGTTTCCATACGGAAAAACGAGACGAGACATCAAGGACGTACCTACCTCATGTGTCAAATTTTTGTTGTTAGTGATGCTCGAGTAGATTTATCGATACGATATCGATAAAACTGCCATTAGCATAAATAAAAAATAATGATTGATTGAGTTATGCTAAATACCAAAAAAATAACGTCTAGGCTTAACGTTAAGCCTGTAATATACAATGTATGCACCTGTACTACTTTCAAAAAAGGGCGCCCTCTATAGTGATCGATATTGAAACAACAAAGTCACGTATAAAGCCTATATTAAAATAAATTCACACGACATCTCATAAAACTGAGTAAAACAAACGATAGCGTGATGCAGCCGTAGCCGGTTGTCGGGTCAGCGCCATCTAGCGTGCAATTAAATAGTTATAATCACTATATAAAACAAACGTTAGCGTGATGCAGCCGTAACCGGTTGTCGGGTCAGCGCCATCTAGCGGCCACTTGGCTTATTAGAATTTATATGAACGCAAACATGCCGCCCACCAAGAACAACTGTTCTTAACTCTATTTACAAGGACACATGTACACGAATTTTCCTTAATTTTACTTATATGTACATATACTGACAGTTGTATAAAATACTACAAAAAAAAAAACAATTAACATTATACAGATTAGTCAGCTAATGGTAGAACACAAATTCTGGATGTAGGTCGTTTTATTAAATTGTTTTTACATCTGAGGGTAACAACTCGCGTTACGTTGTCCAAACCAGGATGCGCCTCAACCACTTGGCCAAGCAACCATTTAGCCGGTGGTAAATCTGGTTCCTTCACAAGCACTACATCTCCTACTTTGGGCGCGACAGTTTTTTGTGTCCATTTGTGCCTTTGAAGGAATTGTGTTAAGTACTCCTGGGACCAGCGACGCCAGAAATCCTGCAACATTCTTTGACACAATTGCCATCTACGTAAAGGCAATATTGGAACATGTTCATAACAGCGATCAGGTGCTACAACAAGTGGTTCTCCCACGAGGAAGTGTCCCGGCGTCAAAGGTAGTGATTCTCCCTCGTCGTCAATACGCCACATAGGCCTCGAATTTAAACAGGCCTCGATTTGCGACAAGACCATGATCATCTCTTCGAAAGTGAGTGTCGAATTGCCAATCACTCGCTTGAGATGGAACTTACAGGACTTAATTCCGGCTTCCCATAGTCCGCCGAAATTAGGAGCGTACGGTGGTATAAAATGCCATTGAGTTCCGTTGGTGGCCATCCAGTCTGAGATCTCAGGAACCAGCGTAGATTTTTCCGAATTAAAAAGTTCCTGGAGTTCTTTGGCCGCACCTACGAAATTAGATCCATTGTCACTGTACAGATCGCTACAGTGACCTCGCCTAGCCACGAATCGCTTAAAGGTAGCTAAAAAGCCTGCTGTTGACAGTTCACTGACAGCCTCCAAATGTACAGCCCTTGTTGCCATACATATAAAAAGGCAGATATACCCCTTGTATGACTTGTTTCCTCTGCCTTTAGAGACACGAATATTGATTGGGCCCGCGTAATCTACTCCACTGCGCAGAAATACCTTTGCGGTGTTCACTCTCGGCGTGGGTAGCTGTCCCATCAATTGATTACGGATATTGGCCGCGTGTCTGACACAAGGAATACATTTCTTTACGTATGCTTTTGCCAAATTCTTAAGTCCGGGTATGCAAAACTTTGCCCTGATGTAGTTGACCATCAGTGGTTGTCCACCGTGCATTGTTTTGACATGTGCATCTTTTATGATAAGTTGGGTTAACCACGCTGATTTTGGCAACAAAATGGGATGCTTTCGATCATAATCTATATCTGCGAACTGGAGCCGCCCACCAACACGGATTATTCCCAAGTCATCTAGTTGTGGAGTGAAAGAGGTAAGTTGACTTTTTCTTTTTAGTTTACCCTTTTTTATATCTTCTAGTTCTTCTCCATATGCTTGATATTGACTCTTTTTTACCATAATTGCTAGAGCTTCCTCTATTTCTGTTTTCAATAGGTAAGTATGATTTTTCCTTTTATTTTTCAGGAACCGTCGGCAGTACGCGACAACTCTCAGTAATTTCGTAAGTGACGAATACTTCGACCACATCGAATCTTCTTCTTCTGCTCCGAAAAGCGCTGTTGCGAGGTGAGTATGTACTTTCTTTTCTTCTAGGTTTGTGATTAATGATTTTGCCGCAGGGTAATTGATTGTCTCTTTTTTCAGCCATTTAGGACCACTGATCCAAAGTTCAAAGTTGCTTAGTTCAGACGCTGGAACACCTCTGGATGCGCAGTCGGCTGGGTTGTGTTCTGACTTTACATGCGCCCATTGATTCCGACTGATCGCTGACAAGATCTCGGAACATCGGTTCCCGATAAACGTCTTCCATCGGCTTGGGTGGCTGCTAAACCACGCCAATACTACTTCCGAGTCGGTCCATGCGTGTACATTTGCTTTTGGCACTTCTATGACTTCCGAAACCTCTACCAACAGTTTGGCCAGCAATACAGCTCCACATAACTCTAGCCGAGGCGTTGACACTTGCCTTATAGGCGCGACTTTCGTCTTACTGGTCACTAAACTGACGTGTATCAAACCTTCAGTGTCAATGACGCGCAAATACACCACGGAGGCATATGCGGCATTTGAAGCGTCGCTGAACCCGTGGAGCTCCACTAATCTGGCATGGGTCGTATGATTTGTCCATCGATACAGTCTGAACCTGGTGAGTTGTGACAGCTCTTCTCTATATTTCAACCATTCTTCTAAAAGAGGAGACGGTAACTCTTCATCCCAGTCTATACCTGCTAGCCATAACCGTTGAATGAATATTTTAGCTTGCACTATGCTGGGTGCAATCCATCCCAAAGGATCATAAAGCTTTGCTATATCTGAGGTAACCTTTCTTTTAGTTACAGGTGCTGTTGGAGGAGGAAGCCGCACTGCATATGCAAACTCATCGTGGCTTCGATCCCAGGTAAGTCCCAAGATTTTGTTTACAGGTTCTTGTTTCATCTCTATTTTCTTGTGTTCATCCTTTCCCACTATGCTTTCTTTGATTTTCTCCAACATAACTTTACTATTGCTTGACAATTTTTGTAATTCAAATCCTCCTTTGCTTAATAATGCTTTCATTTGCCAATACATCTCTATTGCTTCCTCGTCTGATTGACATCCTGACATCAAATCGTCCATGTAAAAGTCCTGGCGCACCCGTGCTGCGGCCAGAGGAAACTCTTTACCTTCATCAAGAGCTACCTGTATTAGACTCTTAACCGCAAGGTAAGGGGCTGAGGACGTCCCGAAAGTGACTCGTTTTAACTTGTATTCTTTTATGTCGTCTTCTGGGTTTTCTCTCCACAGAATACGTTGGTATTTCGTGTCTCTCTCATCAACTATCACCTGCCGATACATCTTTACGATGTCAGCTGTGAAGCAAATTGGATGCATACGCCATCTCATGATAATGTGGCGCAACTCAGACTGTAACGTGGGTCCCACCAGAAGATCATCATTCAAAGCCACTCCGTTTGAACCCTTACAGGAAGCATCAAATACTATACGTACCTTAGTGGTATCTTTATCTTCACGCACTACGGCATGGTAAGGTAAGTATAGTCCCTTTTCATTAAATTCCTTTGGTGATAGACGTTCCATGTGATTTAGTTCCAGATATTCATGAAACACCTTGTTATACTCTGTTTTCAGGTGGCGATCCCTTTGAAGCTTTCTTTCCTGGGAGTGAAATCTTCTCAATGCTATCTCCCTGGAACCACCATCTACACAGGCTGGTTGTTCATCCCGGAACGGTAATCTAACTACGTAGCGCCCGTCCTCATCCCGTGTAGTAGTCGCTTGGTATACTTCTTCACACCTCTGCTCATCAGGTGACAATATCTTTGGTGTGTTGCTAGGTTCTGATTCCAGTTCCCAAAAAGACCTTAGCAACTGGTCTACCTGAGTATGCATGCTGACTAGCGTGCATGACAGGTTCGTTTGTGACCCAACTTGCCCACTTAAAATCCAACCCAGGGCTGTATTTTGTGCCACTGGTGAACCCTGTGAAGGACATCTAATTAAACCTGTGTCTATGATCTGCGCGTAGATTTCTGCGCCAAGCAGCATATCTATTTTGTTGGGGGTGTGATACTCCGGATCTGCAAGATCGAGATTCTTAAGCTCTGGCCAGGAAGCAATAGACACCTTTGCGGCTGGTAAGTACGAAGTGAGTTTATCAAGGACATATGCTGTAACCCGAATTACATATCTGGAATTGATACGTGATGCAATAGTCACTTGAACGGTTGACTTTGATACGACATTCTGCTTCCCTCCTAAACCAGATATAAGACCTTTGGCTGGGGTTCGTTTTAACCCGAGTAATTGAACCGCGGCCGAAGTGATGAATGACGCTTGTGACCCTTAGTCAATGAGTGCCCGAAGAAAATGACGTTTTTCCATTTCCCATGCTTTGGCTTCTACAACCGCCGTAGCCAGTAACACCTGCTGGGTGACTTCGTTTACGAAGTGGTTCATGATACTGGTACCCGGTATAGCCTCTTCCGTTGAATTGGTGATTTGTTGTGTGTGAACTTGTGCCATAGTTGGGCGTTCGACTGGCTCTCCGCTGCCGAACGCTTGCTGTTCACCCTTTTGATGTAGTAGCGAATGGTGTCTCCTATTACAGATTTGACAACTTTTTGTATTTTTGCAGTACTTGGCCGAATGATTGTTACCCAAACAGTTGAAACATAACCCATTGGTTTGGACAAAGTTACGCTTTACATCGCCATCCAAGTTAATGAAATCTTTACAATGTATTATACGATGTTCTCCTTTGCAATAACTACATGATACATTTGTCATATGAAGATTAGCAACCCTTTGCACTGGAGAACTTTTGACATAACTAACATTATTTATAATTAGTGTTATTACTGGTACCCCTTGGTTTATGAACATAGCCTGGTTTCGGTTCTAAAAACTCTAATGCATGAAATCTCGTCAACAAGAAATCTTTAAATTGCTCTAAACTCGGTAACTGATCTAACCCTGATACAGATTCACTAACTTTACTTTCCCAGTTCTTACGACTTTCAGCATCTAACTTTTGACTAACAATGTAAATTATAATAATATCCCAGGTACCAGTGTCTATACCAAGACTCTTTAAGGCGTTTAAAGTTTCAGTAGTACAATCTAATAGATTCTTAATATCTGTGGCAGACTCAGTTAGAAGCGTCTTTTGCGAGAAAAATCTTTTTAATATGCTATTCCCTAAATATTGTTTGTTATTGTACCGACATTCTAACTGGGTCCAACACTGACTGTAACTTTCGCTAGTAATAGGTATGTGTCGTAACAGTTGCTCCGCTTCGCCTGTCAAATGCGCCTTCAGATAATGCAACTTTTGCACGTCATCAATGTCTTTGTTTTTGTGGATGAGTGAAGTAAATAAATCCCGGAAACTCGTCCATTCTGTATATTTTCCCGAAAAACTTGGAATTGATATCTTTGGCAATTTTACTTGACTCGATTTTGATATGCTCGCTGATGAATTGGAACTAGTACTACTGGATCCTGCCGTTAATCTGCTAAGTGCACTTTTTAGCTCGCATTTGTAGTCCATATATAGTTCGTAAGTCGCATCATACATATCATCCTTCATATATGCACTATTTTGTAATGTTTCTCTGTCAGGTGTCGTTAAAAGCTGCGTGTGCATGCGTGAAAACTGTTGCCATAGCTGCTCTAAGCTTTCCAACCTAGTTTCTATATACGAGATATTGATGCGATCCTTGGGAGACTTTTTATAATTACTAAATGCCTTCGCGATACGAGCATTCTGATCCGTCTGTAGACTTATACTTGCTTCAAACTTACTCATCTCTTCAAAAAATTACAAGTCCCAAATGTAAACAAACTTCAAATTTTCTAAGTCCCAACTTCACTCTTGAAAAAATTACAAGTGTTTTTAACTTTGTTTATTTCGCTATAAAATCGGGCATAGGTTCCCCGTCGGTTCACTTTTTCTTAAACTATGCTGTTCTAAACACTTGTATGAATCACTTATTGGACTTCTTCGCTATAAATTATTCTAAGTCTTTAACACTTGCAAAATTTCAGTTTGTTGATCTCTGATTTTTCTAAGTCCAAAATTGACAGTTTAAACTTCAAATTCAATTTGACAGCTGACAGTTCCAAATTTTGACAGGTAGCGAAAAACGACACTTCACAGATAAAATATAAAGTACTCACAGTTCTATGTCTTCTTACACTTTGCCAAACACTGCACTAGTACTTGAACCTCCAATTTGAACTTCCCGCCAAGTTGCTCGCCTGTGACGTCACTCTACGTCACGACGCTGCTGCCTCCGTTGACTGCACCACCGCTGGATGCTGCTGCTGGAAGGTTGCACCCTCGACAACAATCCGTTGCCACTTGGTACAGGAAAGCACTAAGAAATTGTATAAGGCCCAAGGTACATCCGGTTCGAAGGACCAATGTATGCACCTGTACTACTTTCAAAAAAGGGCGCCCTCTATAGTGATCGATATTGAAACAACAAAGTCACGTATAAAGCCTATATTAAAATAAATTCACACGACATCTCATAAAACTGAGTAAAACAAACGATAGCGTGATGCAGCCGTAGCCGGTTGTCGGGTCAGCGCCATCTAGCGTGCAATTAAATAGTTATAATCACTACATAAAACAAACGTTAGCGTGATGCAGCCGTAACCGGTTGTCGGGTCAGCGCCATCTAGCGGCCACTTGGCTTATTAGAATTTATATGAACGCAAACAACAATATAATATAAATAAATTATGACACGGGTTTTTGTATGAATTTCTGTAACTTTCACTTCGATGTTGTTATTATTTTTAGAGCAAAGTGTTGTATATTTACATAATAAGTAGAAACATGAAGTTTAAATATAAGTTTCATTGTTAATGTGTTTGCTTCGCGAGTTCGTTCACTGCGTTCTCCACAAAGATAAAAACAGAGCACAATGAAAATTCTCCAAGATTAAGTTTTGCGATTCGATTGAGCCCCACCTTGAAAAGGATTCCAAGCTTCTTAGCTGCTGTTTTGGCTGAAGATTCAATAAAGAGCCAAGTCAAAACACAATTAATTAATAAATAGTTCTTACCAACAGATACGACATTCTCAATACACAAATAATATAATTAGTAGGATCCACGGAACTGCTAACTAGGTATCGATAACTTTTTTAACTAGGTACTAGCTGTGCCCGCGGCTCCGCACGCGTGGAAATCGGTATGTACCAGTTTTGCTTTATCACAGTTTCTTGATACCCCGCAGACAGGACTTTCCGTGCTGTCCAAATCTATTGGGATCCTGAAAGTTGTGCGAGCCGTTTTGCCATCAGGCAGCAACGTAGCAGCGATTATTCAATTTAATTTGTTGATATCCGTACCCCGTCTTCTCAACTTAGAATTAATTTGGAAAAATCCTTCCTCAGTGAGTGACTCATGCCACAATATATTAAATTTCAGCGCCATCTGTTAGTTTATCAGGGTACTCGATAGTCGTAGCACATATTTGAAAAAAGTTTGCACCTCAATCCTAAATCGCGCCTTAAGATTCAGGTGCAAACTTAACTGAATCTAGTGTAGTGGCTACGCCTTCTTTTTTATTGGAATTTTTTTATAGCCTATAATAAGGCCGGGGATTTTCTCGATAGATTAATGAAGTTTTCATCAAAATCCGTTCAGCCGTTTTCACGTGATGCACGGTCAAATAAACAGACAAACAGATAAACAGAGAAAAATCTAAAAACTGTTGGAACGTGCTCTGTTATCGATTCTAAGTATGCCCCGCCAACTTTTTTTCCAATATCTTCCATGTACAGACTTTCGACCCTCTTCAGCTTTATTATATGTAAGTATAGATAGATATAACAAAGTGAGCCAGTTTGTATGGTTTGACAGTTCATTTGCTTGGAAAAGTTAGCGTGGTTTGACTAGTAAGTTACGACTAAATTGAAAAGAATAGTCAGTGGTGTTATCATCATCTGCTTACTCGCCTACTTCATATAGTAGCATAATAATAATAGTGACAGACAGTGGTCTTTGTGACTGTTAGGCAAGGAATATATATATATATATATAATACTCACAACTTGTGATAAGAGAGAGAGGAACTGTGCCCGTCTACCACGATAATGCTTATCGCGACAAGTTGTCGCGCGACATAGCGCTACCCGTCACTCTCACATTACTGCGCAGAAAGAGACGGGTAATTATCTCGCGCGAGAAATAGTCGTGTATGACAGTTATGCTAACAAATATACTGCCGGATCGTTTATTCATACGGAAAAGTTAGATGCTTTACTGAGATAGTAATACAGTTGTAGGTTTCTACTAAGTTACAAGTGTTCTCAGGCAACACTGACTTGTTATGGAGCAGTGGTCAGATAAAATTCTGCAAATTTTTATTTAACGTAGTGGATGTTGGACAAGTGGCACTTTAAACGAGTTACTGCGACCGGACTATGTTGTGAGAATGTTATCTCCGCACGAATTTCGGTAGGAAATGGATTATCAGTGCTTTAATGATCTCCGGTGCCTAAAAACATTGCCGTGAGTTTACAATCTACCCGCAAATTTTCGTTACAACCGGGGTATGAGGCCTACCCTCGGCGTTTTTGCTACACAATGTTGCCAGCGTTGAAAAATCTGCGGTCCGAAATGCGCTATGGGGTCGACAGTGGGTGCGGATACAACTCTTACAGGAGTTTTTTTTTTTTTTTTGCACTGTGATACCTATGGTGCAATTGTGTTTTTTTACGAATAAGACACACTGGTGTGTGTGTGTGTTTTTTTTTGTGAGCTGCGGTGCGGCCAGTGCGGTGCTCGGATAATCTGTTTGCTGGGATTTGTAGCAAATAATACATTTTAAAGCGTACTGTTTTTGTAGCCCTAATAAATTAATATTTATATTTTTTGTTTTTGTAATTTAAAATAAATGTTATTGTTCTTTTTTATTCTTTTTTAATTTTGAAGTTATTTTTTTTATGGATTATTGTATATGTTTAGAATGAATTGCTTTTTTATTGTTATTTGAGATTATTTTGATGTTATGCAGATTTACTGATGAAATGTTTATTAAGATTATTGATTAAATTGGATTATTGTATGTTCATTAAAATTTTATTGACTGATGTTGTCTATTTAAATTTTTAAGCAAAGTTTTACTGAGTATTGTATATTTAAAAAAAGTCGGTTTTTTATTTCACTGAAATTGTTTTTAATTTTATACTTGCAGAGGACTTTTATTTTATACTAATTTTATTTTAAAATAATTTAAATATTTTATTTTGTTTACAGTATGTTGTGCTAACTTTCTTTCGCTGCTCATGTTTTAAATCCCACATTATGAATAGCCCTCCAAAGGTGAGCTGTCCTTATTGCCCGGGGTTGCCGAAGTTATATGTACAGTCGAGGGGTCTCAACGTGCACATAAGTAGGGTTCATAGGGATTTAGTGTCACAAAACCGAGAAATACCAGACTTGC
The DNA here is from genome assembly GCA_947623375.1 of Apotomis capreana. NCBI lineage: Eukaryota > Metazoa > Arthropoda > Insecta > Lepidoptera > Tortricidae > Apotomis > Apotomis capreana. The sequence goes on from OX392514.1 coordinate 10,788,300, forward strand.
CTAACCGTGCAGACACTCGGTCGACTCCTGTTACGGATTCGAACAACGCGTCCACTCCACAGGGGAGTCGAAATTTTAATGATTTACCATCGTTAAAAGCTAATATTCGCGTTTTAAGGCATATACCTAAGGGTGCTAGGAGCTTGGCCGCCAGCAAGTTATGCGCCGTCATAGAGGATTGCCTGCATACGAACAGCGTGGACGATTGGTTTAAATTATTGTCATTTTCTTTTTCGTCATTAAGGGTGCCGGAAGTAGGGGGATGCAAATCTTTGACATCCATGGTAAAATCAAATTTAGAAGACGCTAGTTTATACTTTCCTGAGGAACGTTCTTCATCGAAGCGGCCGTCAGTGTATCGCAATATTGAAGCAAAGGTGCATGATGGGGATCTAAGAGGGGCAGTACGATTACTTATGTCAGATTCTTCACTCGCTCCCGCTAATGCGGATACGATCAGGGCCCTAAAAGAAAAACATCCTGCGCCTTCAGCATTACAGGTTTTGCCGCAGGAACCGAATATAACTAGTCCTTATTTGACGGTATCACCTTTGGATGTGGCCGAGGCTATTTCTTCTTTTTATAATGGTTCGGCTGCTGGTCCCGATGATCTGCGGCCCCAGCACCTGAAGGAGTTAATTTCGGCATCGGCGGGATGCAATGGCCCGCGGCTGCTCGAGTCTATAACCAGACTGTGTAATTTTTTATTAAGAGGCATGCTTAATATGGAGGTGAGACCATTTTTATACGGAGCTTCTCTGTGCGCCCTGTCCAAAAAGGATGGTGGTATCAGACCGATTGCGGTTGGTAGTGTTTTTCGCCGTCTTGTGGCCAAGCTCTGCTGTCGGTCGGTTAGGGAGGCAATGTCCTGTTATTTGCAACCGAACCAGGTTGGTTTTGGTACTGCACTGGGGTGTGAGGCGGCAATACACTCCACACGGTTATTTGCTAAAGAACATATGGGATCAAATAAAATTTTGGTTAAAATTGATATAAAAAATGCTTTTAATAGTATAGACAGAGGCACCCTTCTTAACGAAGTCCTGGAGCAAACCCCCTCATTGTATCCATTCATTTACCAGTGCTATGCTTCTCCGAGTAATTTATTTTACTCGGAGAATCTTATACAGTCACAAGTTGGGGCTCAGCAGGGAGATCCTTTGGGACCTTTGTTATTCTGTTTGGGTATTCAAAAGGTTATTTCTGGATTAAAAGCCCCCTTGAATATTGTCCTGTTATTTGCAACCGAACCAGGTTGGTTTTGGTACTGCACTGGGGTGTGAGGCGGCAATACACTCCACACGGTTATTTGCTAAAGAACATATGGGATCAAATAAAATTTTGGTTAAAATTGATATAAAAAATGCTTTTAATAGTATAGACAGAGGCACCCTTCTTAACGAAGTCCTGGAGCAAACCCCCTCATTGTATCCATTCATTTACCAGTGCTATGCTTCTCCGAGTAATTTATTTTACTCGGAGAATCTTATACAGTCACAAGTTGGGGCTCAGCAGGGAGATCCTTTGGGACCTTTGTTATTCTGTTTGGGTATTCAAAAGGTTATTTCTGGATTAAAAGCCCCCTTGAATATTTGGTACCTGGATGATGGTATTTTGGGGGGGAGTCCGGAGGTAGTCCTTCAAGATTTAAAGGCCTTGATACCGGCTTTAAAAGCGATGGGTTTGGAAATCAATCCAGCTAAATGTGAACTCTATAGCTGCAGTGATTTGGTCACCAACTATCTCGGAGATTTGCAAACCCTTTTACCGGGAATTACGCAGACCGACAAGTCCTCATTTAATTTACTGGGGGCTCCGATTTTTCTCGAGGGTGTCCGCTCTACTCTTGAACTCAAAAGGCAGGCACTCTCTTCAGTACAGGAACATCTAGAGCATCTCTCGGGACATGTTTCACTTACTTTACTTCGGAATTGTTTTGCTTTGCCCCGGATGGTATATGTCTTGCGAACGTCACCTACATGGATGTTCGTATCAGAGCTGGAAGCAATCGATGCTACACTCAAGTTAATTTTAGAGTCGGTGCTCAATGTAAGTTTGGATGAGGCACAGTGGCGCCAAGCGGTTTTACCTATCCGTTTCGGTGGTCTTGGAGTTCGTCGGGTTCAGGACATCGGCCTGGTAGCTTTTTTGGCTTCTGTACATGGCTCAGCGGATCTTGTTGCTCGCATATTATCACTTGATGGCAGCAATATCCGCTTGCCTTTTCTATCTGAGGCCTTTGAGAAGTGGGGAATGTTCTGTCCGACGGATGACCGGCCAGACAACTTGGTGGCACAGAGAGGGTGGGACGATATCCTCTGCAAACTATCCTACTCGCGTTTATTGGATGACGCTTCAGGAGCGGATTTAGCTCGTCTCAATGCGGTTGCTAAGCCAGAATCTGGTGCATGGCTCCATGCTTTGCCGTCTCCTCAGTTGGGTACACTGCTTGATAACGACTCACTAAGAATAGCAGTGGCCCTAAGACTGGGAACCAAGGTGTGTGAGCCGCATCGCTGCATTTGTGGAGTCATGGTGGAGGAAAATGGACACCATGGCTTAAGTTGCCAGAGATGTGCAGGGCGTTTTTCGCGCCATCATTCTATTAACGAAATTGTCCGCCGAGCCATGGTGTCCGTTAACATCCCCTGTGTGTTGGAGCCCCCTGGTTTATCTCGAACGGATGGCAAAAGACCGGACGGACTTACGTTGGTTCCATGGCAGCGAGGGCGTTGTCTTTTATGGGACGCAACGTGCGTTAGCACTTTTGCTCCGTCCCATTTGAGGCAAACCGCGAGGTTGGCGGGTTCAGCGGCGGAAACAGCCGCTAAGATGAAACACGCCAAGTACGCAGCCTTAGAGTCGATGTACGATTTCGTACCCGTCGCTGTGGAAACGGCTGGACCTTGGGGTAGTGAGGCTCGCGAGCTTTTTAGGGATTTAGGGCGGCGATTGAGAGAGAGGGGCAACGATCCTCGCTCTGGGTCATGGTTGGTTCAGCAAGTCTCCATTGCCATTCAGCGGGGCAATGCTGCTAGCATAATGGGGACTTTTGGACCAAATATGGCCCTGAGAGGGGATTTAAGAGATTAAGTTTTCCTTGACGAGGCGTGTTGCGGATTTATTTCATGTCATTTGATTCTGACGAAGCTTGTTGCGGATATACTTTGTGAATTGCATGAATTATTTTTAATTGACGAAGCATGTGGTGGATTTTTGTTTGTTCATAGGTGTCGGTTTTATTATCAATAAATTTTCTCATTAATTAAAAAAAAAAAAAGATTATTAGAATAAATAAATAAAATTTTGTTACAATAAAAAAAAAAAAGTTACAACTACTTTATCCCTTTCCGGCCGAGAAACCTAATTTACGAAAACACTTAAAATTTACCAATTAATCGAGATCTATTACTTTATACTATCGTAAAAAAATAAAATAAAAAATCCAACCGTAACCATTCCCCGTGCAAGTTGACTGCACGATCGTGACGACCAGGCCATATTTGTAAATGCACGATCGTGCAAAATCATTCTAGTAAAGGTAGTGTTAATAAAAGACGTTATTTTTAGTAATTCGTTTTAATAATACGTATCAGTCTTCAATCAAGTACTTAATTATTATTATCACATTGGTTCATATTCATAGGAACAGTTATTTTATGAATCTAGCTAACTTAGAAGTCTCAACTCTCAATAAACTCAATCAAAAATAAAAAAAAAAAACAAAATAATATATCCTTATAATGTATCACTTTGTGTGGTACATTTTAAAACAATTCTGATTACGTGCAATGCAGAGGTACACATTGCATTTGATGCAACGTGTCTTGGTTCGGCTGCAGCAACGATGAAATTGGCAGGCTCTTGGCGATTTGATGTCATCAAACTCGGGCAAGTGATCGTAACCATCATAAATTAGGGACACAGGTGGATTAGCAGGCTTTTGGTACTTTCTTGGCATCACTGGCATTTCATCATCAGAGGCCTCATGTGTTAGAACTTCATTTCGCCTTTTTGGTGGTGCTTTGACTAGAACTTCATGAAGTTCCAGACGAAAATCGAGCAAATCTAGTATCTTGCAACCAGGATACTTATTAGCATCGCAATCGATTTTATAAGCTCTCCATGCATTGACTGTAGCTAAATCAGAGAAGTGAATTAGTACTTTGAGCGTCCATTTCTTGGTTTTTATAAAAGTGCGGTAATATTCCATTTGTTGGTCCAACACGTCTACTCCTCCCATGTGTCTGTTGTAGTTCATTACTATTTGTGGAGCAGTTACATCCACGTACGATCGAGCTTTTTTATCCCATCGTTTCACAACTTCAGTTTTGTCTGATCCAGAACAGTTTGACGTTAAAAACACACTTTTGTTGTCCTTCCATTTAACTACTGCGACTGACCCTCTGACCATCTGCTGACTCTCTCCGCGTTGCATTGTCTTGTCATCTTTAAACTTTAGGGTAGATCGTTCTGGAATTCTGTTTGTCATTATTGTCCCAGTGCTGTGTATATTGCGGTTATCGAGTTCTTCAACAAGTGGTATGGTTGTAAAATATCTATCATGATATATACAGCTTCCTGGGGGCACACTTCGAGATAGGTCAAGAACCACAGCTGGACCTAATCCAAGTGACATGTCGGGGCCAAACATTGTCTTAGCTCCCTTATAAATGTCAAAGTCCAGCATTAATCCGGTAGAAGTCGTTAGAACGAAGTTTTTTAGTCCTACTGGACGAGGCTTATTTTTTACGACTTGTCTTATTGCACAACGTCCGGTAAACGGGATCATCTGTTCGTCAACAGAGTAAAATCCTGGCACTCGTTCTTGCTTGTAACATCCTTTGCGTATTTGATCTAACATTGGTTGTACTTTCCAAAGGAAGTTTGTATTTCCAGGTGGTGGCGTGTCAGTATCAACAACGTGGAGGGCGTTTCGCAAAGTCGAAAAGCGATCCCGTGTCATAACTGAAGTGATCTTATCCATCGAAATACCTTTTCGCCAGTACATCTTCCATCGTGGATAAGGAATACAGCCCATAAGTATGTGTATGCCAAATAAATGCATTATTTCGGCGCGATTCGTCTTCAGTTCTTTTCCTGTTTTTCTCAAGTGATACATATTGGTGCAATAGCCGATTCTTTCAAAAAAGTCATCGTCCATATACTCGTTATAGTAATCTATTGGTTCTCGTACTTCTTTCACGGGAGGAGGGGGATATTCATGGGGTTTGTTCTGAAAAGGTAATTGCTGCCAAGGTTGACCGATTTGACGTCTTGTGCTTGTCCTAGCTAACATGCTGGTAGCCGCATCAGCAGCTTGCTTTGAAGTACGCGTAGATTTAGCTCGGCTTTTATGAGTTTTCTTCTGTGTTGAATCCGGCCTTGGTGTACTGGCGTGGCGGGCAGTAGTATTCCTACTGGCGGAAAGCTGTTGTGACGTTGGCGTAGACTTTGAGCGAAGCAAACCACTAGTTTTCTTTTTTCTACCTCTAGACGGTCTTGCAAGGGAAGTAGCCCGGCAGCTGGTATTAGATGTAAGAGTTTGATCAACATTGTGTTGTTCAAAACAGTCGTTTGAGAGCGTACCCGTTGTCACTAAAGTACTATTCAAGGTACTGCTGTTGCACATAGCTTCATTTGGTGCATCTAGCTCCTCTACGACATTCTGTGATTCGGGGCTATCTCCTTCAAGCCAGTCAAGTAAAGAAAACGGCGATATTTCATCATCATTATCAAGACCCTCGATATCTGATAAGTTTCCGTCACCTAAAATATCTTGTATCTCAATATCTTTTAGTGGACGCCCTGTAATCAAAGAATCCTGACGTTAGAAACTGAATAAGTTCCAAAAAATAATGGAAGTCATTATTATTACTGACAATTAAATTTTCGCCTAAGGGCCGAATATACACGATAGTGCAAATAATTTTCATATATGTATTAGGGCCTATGGCCGACTACACACAATCGTGCAATTAGTTTTTATGAGCGCATAGTTAACTGAAATTACTAGATTAACAATTAAATTTACGTTGCACACTGAAAGTAAACTCTTTAGCTACATTGATCACTAATAATATTGCTATGTAATTACATAAAATCGTAAAAAACAATTACTCACGTGTAGTGCTGCTCCCGCCAAAAAACGCCGCCATCCTTGAGAACGCCGCGTGGCCGACTGACGCAACAGATTTACCCCTTTTACTATTCAAGCTCGGCAATAGTGTTTGCACGATAGATCGATGCCGCCCTGGGCGCCAAAAAAGAATTAGAGCGCACACAGGATTTTTTCAAAGTTAGTTGCACGATTGTATCAAGTCGGCCGGAAAGGGTTATGAGATTCCTTCCTCTAAGGGTAAAGTACTTTACTTTCAATGTGATTTTTATATTAATTTTATTAAATATACCTACCGTCATTAGTTGCCTATATAGGAACAAAAAAGGTATTAAAAGAACATCATTATCATAATTTTATTTACAAAAAAAATAAGTACATTATACGTGTTAAATATTAACAGCGTTTTTTTAAAGAAAGCATGTGTCCGACTACGGGTATGAGCAATATCTCTATTTTCAAAGGTCCACACGGATTCGCTGAAACTTCGTAAGCCCGAAGGATGCTCGATAGAAGACTTTTCATTACAAGCATTCCAAAATGTCGACCTGTAAAAATAACAATACATTATGTACCGTATACCCACCTAGGACTATAAATCTACCTCGATATTACACAAATATATATGTGTACTGCTTTAATGTGTCTTTTATTAATGCTTGCATGTATACCTAATTACCGACTAGCGACCCGCCCCGGCTTTCACGGGTGCAATGCTGATAAACAGAGACCGGATTTCTCGAGGCACTTTTGAGCTGTCAAAGGGACTTCCCGTTTATCGACTTCCGATATACATGTGTAATATCGATAAATACAGACAGAAGCGACTATGTAGTGATGTGGCGTATCTAGACGTGTAGGTACACATATAGTTACATTGTTCTCAATCAATTTTCATTATGCCTGGGTCATGGATGTTCTATGTATTTAAGTATTTATTTATCTATATAAGTATGTATATCGTTGCCTAGTACCCATAACACAAGCCTTCTTGAGCTTAATTTGGGACTAGGTTGATTTGTGTGAGGTTGTCTGATATTTATATTTATATTTATTTTTTATTATTTTCTCAAAATGCATATGTTCCTCGCGATTTGCGACGAGGTAAGGTCAATCAGTCAATTCATATAACTACAGTTTTAAAGTACAGTAGGTCCACTCTGACTCTGACTCCAGCCCGTCTAGCGCAACTACGGTCGCTTTGCGACTTTTGACGCGCGACGTAGCATCGCCCGTCACTCTCTCACGGTACATTATCTATTCTGTGGTACAGGTACAGCGAAGAAAGAGATACTTAAGGTAATATTTCTCGCGTGAGAAAGAGTCGCTTGTCACAGTTGCGCTAGAGTTCAGGTCCTCGTGTCCGTAATAACACCCAACACAATGCACGTAATTGCTTCGCTAAACCGAAAGACGCTATCTCGAAGATACGCATTTTTATTTTTTTACGTCAACCTAGGCCGTAAGTGGGATTTTCTGCCCATAGAAATTCTCACTTCCTGCACGGCTAGCATAACTTTGATGCCGGTTGTACACACTCGCCGAGACAGGGCGAGACAAGCATGCCGTCCTTCATTTAGATAGAGTTCCAAAGTGACGGCATGCTGGTCTCGGCGAGTGTGTACAAACGGCACACGCGACTCTTCGTCGCGCTACAAGTACTACCGGTACCGGTCACATTACTGTCAATACTGCATGTGCAAGCAAGACAGGTGACGCTAAGTCGCGCGTTTAAGTGAAGTCGCGTCAAGATATGCCAGTCCCGCTGGCCAAGGGAAGACGTAAACTTTATACAAACTACGGGCGGTAATTCGTAAAGCCCCAGATCGCATGATTATGGCCCTCACCTTCGGTTCGGACCACAAACACCTGCGATCTGGGACATTCACGAATTCGCCGCCCTAGGCATGTAATGTACTACTACTTCATGATTAGCTGTTACTGTGTCTAAAAAAACTGTAAGTAAACTTATAGTCAAAATTAATCAGTGTCGTTCAACTCAAAATATAAAAAGAAACAAACGTTTATACGTATAAATTTAGCGATATAAGTAATACAGTAAGTATATATATAAGTACGAATTATCCCATGCCCATACCAAATTGGCCGCGCGCACTATGCCTTCATACCGGCGTGTGGACATACGTTCTGTGTCCGGCCACGGCTATCCGGCATTTCCACTATCGATTATTTGAAGCAATGACACGATTCTGATGATTTATTTCGTTTCCTACCGATACAGTTTCGGCCACCATGGCTGAAGGGAATGAAGGCGCAAGGATGTCGGCCGACAGAGTTTTCTGGGAGGAACCGTCCGGGTCTGAAGCTGTCGGCGTCGGGCCCCCAGATCTTCTTGGATCGGTGGAGCATAAAGGGCACTATGGCGCAACTCACGCCTGCGGGGAGCGTGCAGGTCGCTGGAATGAGAGTTATCGTCATCATCCTTTTCATCGCCATTATTATCATCGTCATCATAATCTGATGTTGATTTTGATGATGATGATTTATAAATATAAAATAAATAAATATCGGACAACCTCACACAAATCGATCTAGTCCCAAATGAAGCTCAAGAAGACTTGTGTTGTATGTTACAGTCCGTCCAAAAAGAGTAGAAATTAAAAAGTGGCAATACTGTAGTGTCGTCCCCGTTTTCTTATATTGATTAGAAAGGGAGGCAATACTGTAGTATTGCCACTTTTTAATTTCTACTCTTTTTGGTCGGACTGTATTTGGGTACAAGACGACGATATATATACTTATATAGATAAATATATACTTAAATACATAGAACAACCATGATGCAAGCACAAATATTCGAGTTTATCACACAAATATTTGCCCTGACCGGAATTCGAACCCGGGACCGCCGGCTCAGTAGGCAGCTGCTTTACCACTGCGCCAACCACATCGCCAAAAAAAACTAAGTTCATTCGTTTTTACAATTAGATACGTTCCTTTCATTATTTTTCTCCATAGTAAGCTTTTTGTGAAGATGTTACGATTGACTTGACTTCTGAAAACGGCAAGGATAAGTGAAAGTATTTTTTTTTCATAGGTAAAAATTTTTCACTGGTCGTAAAAAATTGGTATATCCCAATTACCTTAACGCAAGCAAGAGATCATATGTAAATTTTACAATTATAGTCTTGTGGTAGCTACAGTAAAACTAGATTGTGGTCCATTTTAGACTATATTTACGATACTAGTTCGAGTAGTTATTTTTCGTTCCTTTTTAATATCAGCTCTAAAGTATTATGTTCTATGTGCTTACATAATTTTAATTCACTCTGTGACTCCCTGCCGATTATAGGGACCACTGTGTAGAGCCGCATAGCTTCTTTTATGACTAGTTCCAGATATTCCATTTTGTTTAAATCTTCCTTTGTAGGTATCCTTTTCGAGTCACCAAAGATTTGTTTTAATCTGAAACACCATAAGACGAGTATTATAAATCTTGAATTCCTCATGTAGAGTCTCATGAATATTTAATTGCTATTTTCCTAACATTTTCATATTTAAAAATTTGCTGTCGTTGACTTTAGGTATGTATAAAACCCCGAAAAACTCTTAGCGTCATCATCACGATATCATATGTAGAAGCCATAATTAATAAAAGGATATTCCGATAAGGAAAAAATAAAAGGTTACTATAAAGTAGGTATTACCGCGAAGATGAACTTGTAGATTGACATTTTCAAGGTTACGTCATTTGTTCAAAACTCCTATGAATGCCTCGCCAGAATAATGTTATTAATTTATTTTTCTACTCCAGTACTATTTTCTGTCATTTATATAGTTACTAACTCTAATATAAAGACATAAATTATGAAAGTCTGTAAAAGTCTATACTCTATTTCCCAAAAAAACACTGCTATACGATGTTATAATGTCGCCAAAAAAGCATCACTTAGTACCACAGATTACAAGATAAACAGCTGCATTCACACAATTAGCAATTTAAAAAAAAAACTTATTGTACTAAGGCATTGCTGCCAACTTGAAAAAAAAAATATCTTCAGTGCATGGATGTTTAGTAGGTATAGTGAGCGTATACCTTTATGTATAAGATCATATTTTTTACAGACGTTCAGTATAGTGAACGTATACCTTTATGTATAAGTTTATATTTATTTGACAGATGGACGTCAATAAAAAAAAAGTTTATCACAGACTATTTTTTTTTTAATTTTGTTGATTGCGAGTGGGAACATGTCATTATTTTCTTTGTTGTTTATTTGCATTTTATTTATGAAATGTCGAGTCGTAGAAAAACTATTGTATGCAACGTTGTATAAGTAGGTCAAAAAACGCTCGTGGCATCTTTCTTACGATGTTCGCTACGCTCACATCGTAACCCATGCCACTCGCGTTTTTTGCCCCCTCTTATACAACGGTTGCATAAAATACTATTTATTACATCTTATAATTTTCACTTTATGTCTTGTCCTGCTTTTCCCTATAGCTCCTGAGCAGGACAAGGCCATGTAGGTACTACCACGATTTTGTTATTCCCAGATAGTGATGGAGGTCTCATGAGGTACTCACTCGCTGTACAATTTATCCTGCTCTTTACTATGGCTCCCGAGCAGGACGAGGGCATATGCCACCACGAGCGATGTCGTATCGTTCCCAGCAATCGTGATGGAGTCGATATGCTCTCGCAACTGCTCGTCGGTGAACTTGACGTCGTCGCGGCTCAGAAGCATGTCTAAGATGTCATGCTTGGCTGCGGGGGAAAAATATCATGCCATTTTTTAATCAATATGAGATAGATTAATATTATTACTTACTGGCATTTCAAAAGTGTAGTCTGTTTGGATTTGCACGGTGCGTTGTACCTACAACATAAACGGTAAGCAGCTTTCTCCCTTATATGTCATGAAGAAAAATAAACTACTGTGAACTTCTCCTTTAAAGGCTGTTAAAAATAACCTACTTATTAAATTTACCTTCAGTGTTTGTGCTTAAATTCTCCTTCAAAACCTTTTTCTTCCTAATTACCTGGAACAAATAAAGAAATAATTTATGGTAGGTACTTTTACACGAACTATACTCGTAGGTTCTATAGGTAGTATTTATTTAGTATCGTTCACGCAGAAGGGCGCATGATCATTCGGCATTAATTGCCTACAATGAATGCCGTTGGTCTGAAGGAGAAGGAAACCCTCGACGGAGACTGCGAAGCCGATCCGGCACCATGGTACCAAATTTATACATGGTACCCATGTTTAAATTAGTACTAGTACCACATCACCCCAATATTCTACTAACTAAAACCTTCTTCGTGAAAAGTGTACAGTTTTTATAGCGTGGGTCTCTCGTGATAATACCCTGCCAAATCGGAGTTACTCATAAGTGTATACAAGCTACTACATCTTTGAAATGTTGTGTGGGATCAATATTATATCTCTCTGCAGCTTGGCATCAGAAAGATGGAAAATGGCGATGGCATCCAGTTAAAGCAGACGTTTGCTGATAATGGACATCATACTAGCCCGACGCAACAGAAATTAAGCGTACACCATGCGACTCTATGTCATATGAGAAGTGCATCCTGTCACTTTCCATTTCGCACAGTATTAGAGAGACAGTGTAGAAAAACGTGAAAAATACCTCATCGGTAAAATGATGTGTTAGATCAATATTCTCCTTTTGTAGTTTGGCATACGGAGTGAGATTGAAAATGGCGTCCAGTTGAAGCCACGCCTTGAAGAGTCGCATGCTGATGATGGACATCACCACATTGCGTGCCACCACGTAAGGGTTGTTTGGTTTATGTTGGAGGTCCATTCGCTCGCCCATTGATGTCTCTGGAATACAAATGAATAAAATACCGGCCATGCCACGACCTTCGACGGCAAGCAGCGGGGTGAGCGGTTGAGCGCGAGATCCGAGCGCGGCGGCCATACGAAGTGAGCGAAACACACGTACCGCGCACCGCTGCCGCTCGCCGCTAAGACCGAACTCGTGGCTGGGCCGTAAACATCGCGAACACATAAATCAATCAAATGTTCAAAAAAAATTATACCTGTCTTAGGCCTGTTTGATAATTTTGATATGGAACTAGTATTTCAGTTTTTTTTTGTATAAATATGTAGGTAGTAGATACACATATGTTTGCTTGTGACAAATGACTCGTTGTAACAGGCTTAGAACCTTTGTATTAGACAGCTGCACTACACCTAATAGTTAGGTAGTAAATGATTTTCTCAGAATGGGAAAAACACCGGATGAAGTAAATTTTGTAGAAATATATATTGGTTATGTTTATGTGTTAATTGTATGGTACAACAGTAATGAAGTGTGTGCCAACTAGGTACCTATTACAACTTACCTCGGTGTTTGTATCAACCCACCTAGGTTTCCCCTATTAAGTATAATGTTTTTCTTTTTTGTAAAAATGTAACCTCTGTAAGAAGTATATACAAACAGATTTAACGAGTGTATTGCTACTAAGTATATCCGTTATTTGGGCTATATCCGGCTCCACGGATATACATTGTACCTATATTTTATAGACTTTAATCTTCAAGTTCAGTTCAAGTACATTACGTAAAACCATAAATTGTTACTACTGATTGTTCTTTTATGTTTGTTTGTGCGCAACGTAGTAGATTCATTCACACCAAACGAATAATTCAATACAATTTGATATTTCAATCTCAATTTGACGAGTTTATGCATAACTTATTATAAAGGCGTTTACACTAATAGTAATAACAAAACCACTTGGAGAACGCCAGGGATTTAGAGGAAAAATTAAAATAATCGTTGAGGAGGCATTTGGCCTCGAAGGTGAAAACTTACCTACCTACATTTGAATCACCCTTTAAGAGACCTTTTTCCTTGCAAAAAATTTTTTTTTCGGATTTTGACAAATATATTAATAATTTCAACCAACTTTTTGAAGTGAACAACACTGTTTGTCAATTTCGAGTAGTCTGAAACAAAAATTATTAATGAAAAATTCAAACTGTAGGTTTCAAATATATACCAATAAATCCCAATAGCCCCGTCTAGGTAGTAACATATACACTAGGTAATAATACGTTAAGAAACATATTTGATCATAGAGAAATATGTCTAAAACAATCAGCATTTAAAGTCCGTGCCCAAACCTCACATAAACTTCTTTAACGACAAAAATACTCGTATTCTACAACGAAATGTATGAACTCTAGCAATAATTAAAGGCTTTCAGGCTTTATTATGCGTGCCATCTGTGTTAATATATACTAATGAAAATTAATGTAAATACTGACTTCAAAAGGTGATTCAAATGTAATCATATATGTGGATTATTTTTGGCTTAACAGTTTATTTTGAAGGCGGTTAAAAATACTTAGGTATATAAAGGCAAACGCCTTGTGCCGTTGTTGTATGGCTACAACTTTTTTGTATGAGTGTTGTCGGTGCCGCAGCATGCAATATTCATTAATGATTGATTACCAAATTGCTGTGTTTGAGATTGTCGTAAGAAACAATACCTACCAAACACAATATCCAAGGAACACCTGGTCACGTACTGGAAGACATCGAACTCTGCGCCACCCACGTTCTCCTCCAACCTTTGGACCAGCACCTCGCTATGCTTGCCGAACACCTCTATGAAGTTCTCCACTATTCTGTTGTTGAAGATTGGGAGGAGAAGGCGTCTGTGCACCTTCCACAGATCCACTGAAATGTAAACAGAAATTTATTTACAAGAAAACATTAAAAAAACAAATAAACTTAACAAAAGGTGGCTAAAACTATTATAAAGAATTATAAAAATATGGTCCTTTTGGCAGCGTGTCCATCACACAGGCAGCATTCCCGCGTTGTATTGCGTTTGTGGAGCCCACGCGCAGCCCTACCCCACGGACCTAATAGTGTCTCGACGCCAAAAGGGATAAACTCGTACTGGGCGCCGAGACACTTATATTTATTGAATTTAAAATTCTCCCGAGCGTCAGCCGCCGCCCCGGCCGCTTTAAAAGTTGCTGCGAGGTAGGACGCCGCCAGCGTGTCAGCGCAAGTGGCGTCCCGCACCAACGCGCGGCTCATTCTCCAGGGGATCAACGACATCCCGTCGGGGCGCTTGCCATCGTCCCGCACGATCTGGGGCTCCAGTGCTGCTGGCACGTTGGCGCTGACGAGCGCTCTTCTGAGGATGTCGTTGAGCGCAGCATGTCGGGGGTCTACTGGGGCCCCACAAGAGGCACAGCTGTGTTCTACACACATATCAGCCCCAATTTGTTATAGCAAGCTCTTATTAATTCGAGGGTACATGTATTGCGTAGACCAGGTCTCCTTCCTGCTGCACACGGCGGCACATTAACGAGGTTTCTGTCACGTATTCGTTAATTTGGAGTACGAATCTACTTACCTTTGTTACCAGCAAACAATGTCATTATCTATTTTCTTCGTTAAACCGCAGAGTTGTCCCGTAAAATTAAACACAAGTGCAGACCCTTTATATATGTGAATTGCGTCATTACCTAATTCGAAAGATATAGGGTTCACATTGACAGGTCGAAAAGAAGTACTAGTTGCATTAAATTACATCGGTTCATTATATTCCCTCCGCCTGTTCTTCGAAAGACCAAAATCGTAAGATGTAAAGTATCATATTCAGTACAATGTTCATCGTTTCAACTAGATCGACGAAAACATTAAAACTCAAACCTACCTGAATATTTGTGTTTTTTCTCATCCTTGTTTACCTACTTAGTACACCAACATTTAAGGTGGTTATCACACTGGTGCCGTCCCAATGCGAAGTGCGGGGGGCAATAGAAAATCATCCGTTTATACGGAGATGCGGAGCCAGTGTGTTGTACCATGCTGTTTTTAGAAATTTTGTAAAGAAATCAAGATTCTGCAAATTGAAAAACTGCAGGTCGCCATCGCAGTGAGATGCGGCTGCAGTGTGATAACCACCAAAGTTAGTAAAACTCATCGATTTGGAACATATAACGATCGATGGGGTCGAACTTGGGGAATTTACGATCTTTTTCAATAGGATTAAAGCTACGGCCAATAATTTTACTTAAATTTATTATTGTGAAAACTTCGAAGAAGGCTAAATACCATAAACCCATATCTTCACACATACGCAGGTTAATGTGATGTAACTAAGCGTGATGCTAACCTTAAGTAATCATGCTAAATACACACCCAATTTAAACATGGCACGAAATGAGATTCCTTGAAATGAAACATTTGTTTATCTAAGCGAACGAGGCGGACAAATAGAGGCAGAGAAGTTTCTAAATACTTTAATGTTATACATACACTAGCAGCGCTCCGCGGTGTTACCTGCTCGTCCCAAGGGATAATTTTTTTCGAGAAAGAATACCTAACCTACGTGTTAATTTAGGGTGTCCGCTACCTTTACCAAATTTTATCTAAATTGGGTTCAGCCGTTTGAGCGTGAAAAAGTAACATACAAACACACTCATAAACTTTCGCCTGTATAATATTTAGTGTGATAAGTGGGATAAGATAGATAGATAGAATATATAGGTATACGAATACTCTTTATTGCACACCTCGACAAGAAAGAAATACAAACACCGAAAAGCTTAAAATTACAATAGAGGTATACAACGGGCGGTCTTATCGCTGAAGACTTGAAGAGCATACATATTGTTCATCTGTGCTGAGAGCATTAAATTGAACTGAAAATTAAGTATTTTAAGTGAACGTCATCGTCAGTTCAAGTCTACTTAAACACGTATAATACAAGTACACGTAAGACGACAGACATATAAGTAAGACAGTTTGCCTGATAGATACCTAGGTACGCTATAAATTAATTGCCACTAATAAATTAAACATCGTATACCTACTAAATTAATGCTAATAAAAAGCTATTATGATCTCCTAATGCATGAATTATTTGTAAATTTCCCGTACATATTTCTTTTGCATTAAGTAGTAAGTACAGTGAAACTTGGATAAGTGGGACCTGGATAAGTGAGAAACCTGTATAGCTGGAACCCGTACTGCTGTCCCGACACTTTACCACTGAATTACCTCTGTAAGTGGGACAAAACAGACCTCTATAATTGGGACTAGTTTTTTCGATTTTGTCTTCATAATTACCTCCATAACTGAGACAGCGGGCGTATTTTACCTTTATTATTGAGACTACATTTTAAGTTATACTTTTAATAAATGGTTATCTTTGAATTTAAAGATTTCGACCTCTATAACTACGATAATGTCGATCCATTACCTCTCTAACTGGGAGTTCATTTTATTTGAAAACGCGAGAGAGTAAAACACTTTGTTTTGCACACCAATTTTGAAATGTCAACAAATTGTAACCAACATTATACCTAAGATTAAAATATTAATTAAATAATAATATTTTAATAGCTGACCCCTAAAAAAGGACAATATAAAATAACAGATTTATTTAATTGACGCATTCTGTTGTATTTTCGTACTTTTTATAAAAAAGAGTTAATGATTTTTGTTTATGAGGTACCTTTTTATTACTGCCAACGATTATAATTCATTTATAATTATTATGAAATACATCACCTACCTATTTTATTTAATAATCTCTAACCTCTATAACAGAAATATCCTCTTTTTTACCTCTATTAATGGAACCCTATGTAAATGGGACAGACATTCATCTATACCTGTATATCTGAGACACTGGGTACCTAAGTGGAATACAAATTTGCTGGTCCCTTCAAGTCCCAGTTATCCAGGTTTCACTGTATTATTAATTAGAATATAATTAATGATCATCAAATCGCCAAAATAAAAAGTTGAAACAACGTTCGTTGTCATGCAGTGATTTTTTACGTTCCTTCGACGACGTAGTCCACCTTACAACGACATTACTTAGAATTTTTGTTTTGACCCTGAGGGCTAGTTTTTTAAATATATTTGGCTGACATCGATCAATGATCGATGTTGGCTGATCACTCATTATCATTACATGTTCATAATGATTTTTATGCAGCGTTTTTGTGGCAGAGATGGAGTGTTTTCGGATTTTGGAAGCGACAGTGACATCCGATTGGCACTTCAAATAGGGGGTCGTTTGACGATTGGGTTGGTGAAGCGACCCTCTTCTCATTTTATTTAAACAGTCTGTGGCTGATCACTATTATGCACTAAGTTACATGATTGTACATTTCGAGTGAGTTCAATCATTTTTTGTAGTTTTTTGACTCTGAAAATAAAAGCCACAGCCTATGGTCTGTGGCCACAGCTCTAGGACGTCAGGATGTCGAGATATTTCAATTTTGGCAATATTTGAAGTAGATAATATTATGAGGACAACAAATTTCTACGGTTATTTATAACTATAAGGCATCCTTTAGTAATACTCTCCCCCTTTCAAATACCTACATTTACAAGAAATTATATAGGTAACCACAGTCTCTGTAAACAAAGGTAAATACTGTAACATAGTGTTGGCAAGCGTTTTATTCTCAACAGTGGTCTCTTGTGAATTGCCGGTAGACTCAGACATGTAAAGTGCCCTTGGGGCCTACTTACAGAATGAAGTTCAATATTTCATTATTTATTGCTTGGATATGGCCCGCACCGTGTATGTAAGACAAACAATATGGCGAAAAAGACAATAACATACCTGGGGCCACAAAAAGTCCATTTCCCAACCAAGCGCGAAGAAACTTATATGATCCATCCTTTTGTAAACACTTCTCCAGCACTGTTTGTATATCCTCGGGATTCAAGATCACTGCAAACACAGAGCTATGCCATATTAATCCACTCAAATTGCCATCGTGTGATCGTCCCATGTATCAGAATAGCGAACCGATGAACGATTTGTGAATTTTAAAGACGTATTTTAATCATTTGCTTTAGCGAACCGTCTCCGTTTCAGTTGGACGAACATATGTTTTCGTATGTCCAGACGCCCGGCTGCTCTCTACAGGTCTCTTTCATGAATTTTGCGAGCAGGTTCTTAAATTATATGGGTCTAATTTTTCGATTCAGTCTCTCGAAATTTTTCAATACAAATACTGGAAGAGATCCCTAATAGGGATAAGTTCGCCTTTGTACATCTTTCATTTGTTATCAATGTATTTATAACCAGTTGTTGTGTACAATAAAGTGTTCAACATACATACATGCATACAATAACGGATATATGCCTCGACTTTGCGCGACCAGCAGCGCGGCAAGCGAAGCGAGAAATCCGAGCGCGGCGGCATAACGAGTGAGGGAGACACGTACCTACACCGCTGCCGCTGTCGCGCAAAGTAGTGGCCTCTCCGTTAGCGGCGGGCGGCAGCGGTGCGCAGTACGTGTGACTCGCTCACACGTATGGCCGCATTGGCCGCCGCGCTCGGATCTCTCGCTCAACCGCTCGCCACGCCGCTTGCCGTCGAAAGTCCTGGCATGTCCGTAAAGAATCATAATATGTCTGTCTCGAAATTTCAAAAACCCATTTCGAGACAGACTCGTGGTCGAGGGCGCACAGAGCCACTATAGTTGATACTTGGAGACACTTCCATCGCCAACGATATCGGTATCTAAAATTCTAAATTTCACGTCTCAAAAAAATACAGTACATACCGGCGTACAGAGTGGGCCCAATCCATATATGTCCAACGTCTGCTGTTCCTTCCATTTTTACGACGAGCTTTTCTATGTTGTTTAATATTCCTGCAAATTATATAAAGACATACTCTTAACAGTACTACTACTGAACACATATATGCAACGGTGGATCCGGCTATATCTGTAGGGGTCGTGACCCCCATGACCCCCCCCCCCCCCCCCGAATTGAATCAAAAAATCATGAATTAATTTAATATAATTAATATGATAACATTGTATGATGGCAACCGTTAAAAATTATCATAGAAAAATAAAAGTTTGTTTTCATGTAATTATGACTTCAACGTGACCGCTATCAATTACTGAGTTAGAAAATTTGGTACCTGATCACCGATTATACTATTGAGAACTTAGCTAAACCGTTTTTCAGTAGCGGGGATGTGAACCAAAAAAAGGGGTAAAAGCTATTAAAATAGTACATTACTGCAGACGCCGGGAAATAAGGGCTTGCCGACCGCAGAGAGGCCGGATAGTGATACGAAGCCGGCAAGCCCTATTCACGGCTAAGGCATGTATAGTGCTTTTCTCAAACATATGCAATGAAATAAAAAAATACACCACTCAAAAAAACATAAGTCGTGAAATGAACACAGACGCCATGTTTAGAAAAATTACTTACTTCCCTTCCCGGCCTAGGCCTTCAATTTTGTATGAAATTCCTTTACAGTTCTCTCGAATTGTTCTGCCCGAAACGTGACACTTCGAAGCCTGTTTAACTTTAAACGCACGTTATGACGATATTTCATTGCATGTTTGAGAAAAGTAAATATCATATGTTTATTAAGATGAGCATTCAACCCTTACTTTCTGGTCCTCCTATAAACCAGTGGGTGTGCCCAAGCACGGGAATCTGACCCACCGTGGGAAGATCCCGGGAAAGTTGATACAGGTGCTTGCGTGTACTTCGGAAGTACACATAATAAATAACGCTTAACACAAACACTATAAACAATACCAACATTGTCCTGCGGAATTGTGAACGTAAATAGAAAGAAACGCCTTTGTTTACGAGTTGTCCTTTACAGAGTTTAACCGTACTGAGAAGCGATGTACGTTGCGTCGTGTTTTATATTTTTCATAAATTATGTTATGTGTTATGTGTGTTTTACTGACGTAGGTATACTACGACTACGCACATTGTACTTAATTATTAGGCACTAGTCAGTAACGTTTCGTCAAACCCTATACGTCATACGTCGACCACACTAGGTTGTGCATAAATCCATCAATATTGAAGCACAGTATTGTTTTAATAACAACATTATGATATTACTAAAGAGGCTGACAAGCGAAGACATTTGATGTATGGCTTATGTATGATGATGTTTACTTAAACATGGAAGGTACAAACTATCCGGTACTAAATTATTAGCCAGTAGAAATCGACACTCAAAAAGGCTACAATTGTAGCACGATGTAGTTGTTGATTTTTAATATGCTGTAATGTCAGTAAGGATCAGTTAGGGCAGTTTTTAGGGTTCCGTATAACTACGGAACCCTAAAAACTACTAGTTAACACTAGGAACCCTTATAGTTTCGCCATGTCCGTCTGTCCGTCTGTCCGTCCGCGGCTTAGCTCCGTGATCATTAGTACTATAGAAAGCTGAAATTTGGTATGAGTATGGGTATGTATCACGCCAACAAAACAGTAAAATAAAAACTAAAAACACCCAAAGTGGGGGTGAATTATTTTTTTCGTTTCAACACTAGTGTGTGGGGTGTCGTTAAATAGGTCTTTTAAAAATAATGGGGGTTTTGAAACATTATTTTTTGATTAAGTCAGCAGTTTTGTAAATATTCGCTCCGAAAATAAAAAAAATAGCATCCTCGTCCCCTCTAACTTTTCAACCACGGGTCAAAAAATTATGGAAAAATTCATGAACATGAGGCCTTATAAGTACTTTCAATGAAAAACTATATTGAACAAAATCGGTTGAGCCATTTATGAGTTATCGCAAAATTTCAAAATTTTCTTAAAATGATGTAAGTTGACTTCCAGAAGGTAAGTAATTAAGTATTTACAGTTACTTTGGCGTTTACGACCTTTTTATAGAGCTTGAAATCTTTCTCATAATTTAAACCTAAAACCGCTGTTTTAAGCCCGTCTATTGTGGAGGATGGGCAACTACGGAACACTACACTGAGCGTGGCCCGACATGCTCTTGGCCGGTTTTTTTCCAATTATGCAACTTCTACAAACTTAGTGCTCGCTGTGCAATGCGCGAGAAACTGCGAAATTTTGAAACTTTTTTAACTTTTGGGTCTAGAAGTCGTAAACCGTGTGTTTTTGACATTTAACGTTCAGGATTTTTTTATAGCTAACTTTTGTAACAATGATGAGTAGTTTCGAAAATATTTTGATCTGGAAGAAAGCCTAAGTTGAAATTGTCAACTTTCAGGAAAAGTGGGCTATATTTGAAGAGCTATGTGTGACCATTGGAAATTATCTTAAATTGTAGCAAGCAATAAATGGTTTTTCAACATTTCTTGAACCTTGGTTATCGAAATTTACGACTTTTAGACCATAAAGAAAAACCGGCCAAGTGCGAGTCGGACTCGCGCACCGAGGGTTCCGTACAAACACTTTCCATCCCTAAGTGGTTAAGTTAAGTTAGCACCTGGTATGTATAGCGCCCCATATAAATTAGGTGCAAAGTTAGTTATTAAAAAAACTACTTACTAGATCTCATTCAAAACAATTTTCGTTGGTAGTTTTTATAGTAATGTACATCATATGTTTTTTTTAGATTTTTCATTTTCTTATTTTAGAAGTTAGAGGGGGGGGGGGACCAACTTTTTTCCACTTTGGAAGCGTCTGTCACGCAAACTATTCGGTTTAGAAAAAATATATTTTAGAAACCTCGATATCATTTTTGAAGACCTATCCATAGATACCCCACACGTATGTGTTTGATGAAAAATTTTTTTTTGAGTTTCAGTTCTAAGTATGGGGAGCCCCCAATATTTATTATAATTTTTTTAAAATCTTAATGCGGTTCACAGAATACATCTACCTACCAAGTTTCAACAGTATAGCTCTTATATTATTATTCGGAAAAAAATGGCTGTGACATACGGACGGACAGACGGACAGACAGACAGACAGACAGACATGACGAATCTATAAGGGTTCCGTTTTTTGCCAATTGGCTACGGAACCCTAAAAATTACCCAAAATTTCACAGTTTTTGCGCTTTGCGCAGCGAGCCCAAGATTAATGAAGTTACATAGTTATAGTTGGATTTATCTAAGCTGAGCTAATCCTCTTAAGAACTGAATACCATTGAACAAACCACAACTGGTAAACCGCAAATTAAGATAACGAGCTCGTAGTAAAAGCAGATTGTAACCACCTTGGAAGGTTAATATAGATTATCGACTCTACTTCCTTGGACATTAGACTACAAAATGCACTAACAGAATAATGGTGATCATAACTTTTTGGAATTTTACAACCGTCCGACCCTGCTCAAGAACGTATTCTCTTGAAAAAGGACTATGATCTCTCGTCAACAAACATTTTAAACCTATTCAACAAGGAATAAGGCTGAAAATTCAATATCCGCGCAATGTAGTTCTAACCTTTTTTTGTAAGTAACTGGTTGGCGCCAGGTTCGCGTTTATGAGAACAAAAGCAGATAGGATTGTATTAGACACAATGCTATTGTGAATGCAGGTAAGTGGATTAGCTCAGCTTGTTTTACTTTAACTATATTTAGATGAACACTGCCCTAACTGATCCTTACAACATATCAAAACTCCACAACTACATCGTGCTTTGCAATCTTAATGTTACTTTCTACTGGTTTATTAATTATTATAAATACCTCAATTAGGTATTGGTAGATATTTTCACTGTTCCTACTTTTTGTCATTGTTTTCCTTGCCGGCCTCTGTAGGAATATACAATCCACTATACTCGATCAATTTTCACACTATAAACAAACAAATGTGGTGCACAGAATGTTCCAGTAAATTGATTTAATACCTAATATTTTTTACATTATATGTTACTATTTACGAAAATATTACGTGCACTGGCTATGACTAAAATAAGGTAACTAACAACGAAACAGCAAGTTTGGCGCTTATAAGTGCTTATATCATATGTGTTTAGTATATTTACGAAAATATAACGTGGACCGGCTATGACTAATATAAGGTAACTAATCGCGAAATAGCAAGTTTGGCGGTAATAAGTGCGTTTATCACGCGAGGAAAACAACACAAAACAGGCCAAGTGCGAGACTGACTCGCGCACCGAAGGTGCCGTAGGTGAAGTTAAATTTGCACCTGGTATGTATGGACGTATTCATGAGTAGCGTTATACTATCATGTAGAGTAAAAAAAGTTAAATTCAAATGAATTGACCCAAAACTCAAGGAGTAATCCGCGTTTTACTACCACGCACTACGCTGCCAAAACTTTAACAAGCGATTTCTCGAAAAAATGGTTTTTTGAGATGTGGCCGTATAGCAGGCAGGGGGCGATTTGTGCTTGGGTCATGGTTGTTCTATGTATTTAAGTATGTAAATATGTAAATCGTCATCTAGTACCCATATCACAAGCCTTCTTGAGCTTAATTTGGGACTAGATCGATTTGTGTAAGGTTGTCCGATATTTATGATAAATAATTCGCCATACTTTACGAGTGAAGTCTTTGCATAATGATGTAAATTTCCATCACATACTCTGGAACTACTTTAATCTAGAAATTGTATGCAAAAAAAGTAACATAATAACAAATTACACATCTGATACAAAATTATTCCGAATCAATCAATATTTTCACAGTAATATCCTCCAGAAAACGTCAAGAAGATCAAAAGTTTTCGTAAATGGCGCGATACGGCGAGCCCGCGAATTCAAATTTCAAATGTCAAAATTCTGTTTAATTATTTTTTCACAACTATGTTCTATTTTATGCTGCACTGTTGTTGTAACTTGGCAGTCTTAAAAATAAATAGCAATCACAAGCTTTAATTAATGCGATAATTTTATGATGGGAATTTCCATCACCATGCAAAGGAGGGTTAACCAACGCACGATATCACTTTAAACTAGATTTAGGCTCTAACACTCAAACTGAAAATATAAACCACCTACTTTTTATGGACGACATTAAACTTTATCGGTTTCAGTTTAAAGAATCTTTATTCTCATAAGAATTACGAAAAATTCGCTTACATGAGAATCATTACAAAATTTCTAATCTACTTAGCGTGCAGTACCTATTTTACAATAACTTAGATAATTAAATTACAAATAATATACAAATGTGGGTAGTATTAAGTCAAACGAGTATAAAAATTACTTTGTTTTGCGCTTGGCTTCACAGTATTACAAAGTTGCATCGTCGGCTGAGTTTAAGTTTGCACCCAGTGTGCAGTTTATGCTGACAATAAGAAAGACCTTTACCAATTATCTAACTTGACAGAACGATTCACTAATGATATAAAAATGGAATTTGGAATAGATAAATGTAAAATAAATTCGATTAGGGCACGATATAATTATCAATGGTTTTAAGAGACGGGAGTGCCATACAAAAAGCGTGAACTCGTATTAGTATGAAACGCGGGCGAATTATTTATACTGCCAATATGATATGAATATGCAATCATTTAAAGTTTGAGAATAGGTTGAGGTGAATCAATCACCTTTCAGAGCAGATCCGACCCGGCCGGGTTAGGTTATGTTAGTTTTTTTTTTATATCCATAAAAAAAACGTATTGTCATCAAAGTTATGTAAGTATGGGCAGGGCAGGGCAGGGCAGGGCAGGGCAGGGCAGGGCAGGGCAGGGCGGAGGAATGAAGAATGAGTCCAAAGAAGAATGTGACGAATATTTAATGCAATAATAATATTATGATAGAATGATTACCATGTTTCAAAGATATGAAATGTAGAATTACTTATAATTTGTAAATGTTACTTATTGTTTGTTTATTAATGTGCCAAAACTAACAGCTTCCCTTTACTCTCGGTTTGAGGCTGAAACCTTATGTTCTGACCGATGCTTTGGAAGCCAGGTGGGGTATTCGACCAATTTTAGAGATATAATGGAGATCTCTCCTTTTCATCGCCATCCGTCACTTTTGACGTGTACCTACTTGACAAGTGGCGATATCCCTAGAACATCGCAACTTCGTCAATTCGGACGCTCAAAATTTTCGTTTCCTTTGTATGTGACGGCATGAATAACAGGTGCATACATTAAATTGACCGCGTAGTAAGTGAAATTAGTCCGTTACGTTTCGTTCAAAACAGAAATTCATATTCATGAATAACATTTTTGACAATCATTATCGCCTTCGTATTTCCAAAATTGAGATGAGATATGTCACTTTTAAGCTCATCACATTTTAATGGCAGTTCAACGGCGATATAACTGTTATCTAATGGAGATTTGACGTTTAGCGATATCTCAAACGGCATTCTCGAATTGGGCCCCTGTTTTGAAAATAGTAGTAATTTTACTAACATAATAAAACATTATTTTTTTCCTTTAATTTGTAAGGAAACAACAAAGAAGTAAATTGCATGACATAATAATACTAAACACACATTGATTTTGACATTAAAGAAGATAAAGCCGAAATAATCTTGTTCGGATCCCATCCTCCAATAACTTCCAAAGCAAATGTTATGGAAAATACTTCCGAGTGGCCAACTAATCCTTCCCAGAATGCCATTCTCCCACATCCACAACGAATGTGTCAAGTAGTTTCAAATACAAATATAATATAACAGTGCTTAAGAAAAACTCAACGATAAAATATACACGACGATAATACAAATTAATTTTTAATATACGTGTGCTTCACTCGTATTTATTTGGTTTGGATTTGAGTGTGTTATGTTTTAAATTTGATGTGTTAAATAGAAGGCAAAATTACATATGATCATTTTTATGTTTTAATTGTTTTTCTTGAATCTTGCACTTTCCTCGCTGTAGTGAGGTGAAAAGTTGTGTGTTCCGCATGGCTGCAAAATTTTTTAGCTTCTCGTGTCTTGAAAGCCTCGCTACGCTCAGCTTTCAATTTCAACATTCGCGCCAAATAAAAACTTTTCAGCCTTGCATAACAAATAACTATTGAGTTGAATAGAGAGCTGTCTTAAGAAGTTATGAATATTATATTCAGTAGCGGGTACCATAGAGTATCGAATTTTGGTACAAGTTTAAAAGTGCGTTGTGGTGATTTTGTATATGAAATTATACATTATTGACAGATTACAGTATGCGTATATAAAATAGTATTTTATGCAATCGTTGCACAATGAAGGTTCTTAAAGTCGAGTACCTACCGCGTTAAGATCACGAGGCTTGCCGAGTGGCCTAAGTAAGGTACGAGATTTTAAGACCTAAGTAATTGTATAACTGTTGCAACCAATACTTTTTATACGAGCAAAACACAGAAAAACATTTTTTACTTTAATCGTCATTCCCTACTATGAATTTTTATTTTTGATGTTAAGGCGCTCTTTTCGCAGTAGACGCCGAACTCACTCATTTTGGAATGAGTCGTAAACATATTAAGCAGTGTTTGAAGATTATGAAAAACATATATATCATACTTAAGGATCTTGCGATTATAAAATCGTTTTCACCAACATGATTGGATAAATTTCGCTCGATAGAAAAGAATCCCAAAGCTACCTCTATTTGTAATATTTTTTCAGTGGCAAGGCTAAAATACGAAGTTTTTTTACCCGTTTTTTGCTTAAATGTATGGGTACTAACATTATCTAGGTAAATTCGCTAGGATTGCCTCGATAAAATTATTTATTTAATCACTAGAACTAAAAACCTGCTAAAAATCGTCGCGCGTCAGCGCTCGAAGAGCGTCAATCAGTTCCGCGCGACCACGGCCGGCCAATACCGCCTTAACCGTTTTCGTTCAACTAAAACTGACCTATAAAACAACATGATCGCTTCTAATTCTGGCGGAATAGTTTGGACTTTTGAGTCAAGTTTGGTGTCGTTATCAGGTAACTAGATGGTGCCCAATTCATTCACCATACCAGTTTTTAGGGTTACCTAGCAAATTATGACGCAATACCTACTTAAAATAATAAATTTGCAACGAAATGCAAACAAACCCCATACCCTTTTCATAGTTTTTGTATTATACTTTTAATTACAATTAACACAAAATTATCCCATCCCATCTTAACTGGTAGGGCCCGGTTAAGTTAAGTTTGCACCTAGTATGTATGGCGCCGCAAACAAACGAGGTGCAAACTTAACCCAGCCGGGTTGTCCTTATATAATTTTTGAAAACACTATTTTGTATAT
Source organism: Apotomis capreana (assembly GCA_947623375.1). Taxonomy (NCBI): domain Eukaryota; kingdom Metazoa; phylum Arthropoda; class Insecta; order Lepidoptera; family Tortricidae; genus Apotomis; species Apotomis capreana. The sequence goes on from OX392514.1 coordinate 10,815,318, forward strand.
GGTATCAATTTCAACTCAATAGCTCCCCGCGTTCCTGAGATAAAGGGTCTTGACAGACAGACGGAACGACGGACAAAGAAGTGATCATTGCGGGTTCCGTTTTTGCCGATTGAGGTACGGAACCCTTAAAATAAGATATGCATAGCTCTCATAATATCTATAAATTAAAGTGAAAAGAAATAATATCATAACTGTAATAGATATTCTATTATTTAGGTATTATTAAGTAAAACAAATGTATTTTTCTCTCTTTACCTAATGTCTTTCTTCTTTTGAATATTATACTAGCCGCGCCCCGCGGTGTTACTTGCGTTTAAGAAGTAGCCTATGTGTTAATCCAGGGTGTCAGCTACCTCCATACCAAATTTTATCAAAATTGGTCCAGCCACTTGAGCGTGAAGAATTAACTATCACACTTTAAAGGTTAGTTGACGGTGCATGCTCTGAATTCATGTCTGTGAATGCTGGTGTCCCTCAAGACTGTGTGCTTTCGCCCACACTGTTTCTCCTGCATATTGACGACATGCTGCAAATCTATGACATTCACTGCTATGCGAATGATAGCACGGGTGACGCCTCCTACAGCGGCCGCGCCAATATTTCTCGGGAAATTGTCATCAAGCGCCGTAAAAAGTTTGTGTCTGAAGCAGAAACTTCTTTAAAAGAAGTTTCAAAATGGGTTCGACTTAATTTAGTCCAGTTTAACCCCGTAAAGACACAGCTTTGCAGTCTTCGCGTTCACCACAAAAAAAAAACGCATCTATCGCATCACCCCATTTTGAGAGCACTTCCCTAACTGCCTCAGCCACTATTTAGAAATTAAATGTTTTTTTTTTATTTATTTATTTATTAGCAACTTTACAATTTTCTTAAATCTAAATACATTGTCCCACAAAACCAGTGGCTGGTTTGACTGTGGGATCTTTGGTTGGGAATCTCTATTTAGGTACAAAGTATGTATTATTTATTTGCATAAATATGGTTAGGTGATGCAGCATAGTTTAAGATACGAGGAAGGACAAAGGATAGTTTCATCCTGGAAATTATCCCTAAAAAGATTGAAAAGTGAGTAAGTAATTCATGATGACATTGATGACCCTTTAGGAAATGTAATTATTAGACCAAAAGCACAATTGCTCTTACATTTGCTTAGGCGCTTTTAATAATCCCTTTTATTAATTAAGGTGATTAGGTGGATATCTATCGTGTTGTAAGAGGTTGCTTCCATACTTCCAAGTTCCACGCGGACGTAGTCGCGGGCAAAAGCTAGTATTTATATAATTCTAGTGTAAATGTCTAACAAACTTAACTTAGTGACCTATCATATAAATAATAATGTCCGACATAATAATTAATTTCCAAAATCAAAGAATTCATTGAGACAAAACCTTATTTTTCCGCGGCACACCAACTAATGACCACAGTACACCAGCGTGCTGCGGAATACAATTTTGTTCCCCGTGGTGCACGAGCGCAATTCCCATTTAGGTGGTTTTTACTACATTATGTATTCATCTTAATCCCATCAAAAACATAAATTTTAAATGAGAGCCAAGTACAATATCGCGTAAAACGTTGTCGACTTCACCGACAAAATAATTGAGATCTATATGGGTGCCATGCCAAGTTCTTTACCCTAAAATTTTTAGATACAAGAATATGCAACATACTAAAATAAATGTATTATAACCATTGATACAAAGATCAAAGCTCAATGAAAAATTTAAATGCGTAACCTGGTGGGAGAGACCGGGTATCGAACCCGGTACTTCTGGATTGCCGGTCCAGCGCGTTAACTACTTCGCTACCCTTACGCCAAGAAACCTTTCGAATTTTTCCTTATGCTTCGTGTGTCGATCTTTGCATTGTTTATTTGAAAGGCTTTGCACCTTAGCTTTTGTTTTGGCTTTGCTCTTCCACCAGGTTACGCATTTCAATTCATTTTCTTTGAGCTTTGAAAAGTATGATGTAAATTGTTTTAAAAAGTATAATGTAAATTGAGTAAGCTTTATTTAATAGCGGCTCGCTTCTTTATCCTTGAACCTAGAATCGCTTGCCATTAATATAGAAAAAAAAGAAAAAAAACGTCACTCCGTAACGTCACTACGTGAATAAATTACCCAACAGAGTAGGATCGACGTAAAATTTGTTGCTATAAAACTTTTGCCAGGCGCAACAATATTGCTGGGAAAAATTCTATTTTATTCCTGTAATACAACTCGTATAGTCTGGCTAAAATATCTTTGCCTCAGCAATTTTAGTTTTTTATCTGTAAATCGGTATATGACAACCCAGAATATGGGCACTAAATTAGTCTTGATCTTGATACTTGTGTATTATTTTTAATCTTAAAACAGGTATTAGATTCTAGCAAATTTTATTAAATTCGCTTTGATTAGTATTGTACTTATTAAAATATTTACAAAAGATATCTCGGAGGACCTTTGCGTTCTATTTAGTGAGTTAGCATACTTACTGTAATTCAAAACAGTAACTGTAGCGTTTATTGACACTCTTACTCTAAGGTCTCCAAGGGGATTAAAACAAGATATAAGTTTGTATGGGTAAATTTGAAATAAAAATATGCAAGCACTAATGGTTACTTTTTGGTTAATATTGCCATGCTTAGTTCTTAATGTGTTTGACAGTTCATTTGCTTGGAAGAGTTGCTGTGGTCCGACTCTACTACAGGAATAAAATAGAATTAAAGAAGCAACCCACTAACAAACAAAGCTTACTCAATTGACATCATATTTTAGTGCATTCAAATATTTCAAATGTTGTGAGCAGTTGAGCGATTTGCAAATTAGTGGAATGGCACTATTTAGACATGCGTATCAAAAAATAAGATATTTCCTACGAATGTTTTGATTCCTACTAGATCGAATAGGAGATGCTAGCGGAGATGTTATGACATTATGTTTAAAAAAAGTAAAATCTGGGGGCACGGCAGTGCCCCCGCCAAGTCGAGCAAACGCGCTTGCCGGCACGCCGTAACATCCTTTTCTCGAAGCCATTCAGACCATTTTCAAACTCCCAGTATTTCATTATGGACAAAGCTAGAAGCCTGAATTTTTAATGACCAAGAGAGCATGATATAACCTAGGCATATTCCAAATTGCATTCAATTTGAACCAGTAGTTTAGAAATTATTCCCAGTCAAAGTTCCTTAATTTTGTCACTCACTGACTCACTTATATATGATCATACGAATTCTAAGTTACTTCTAGCAGACACAAAAGCTTGAAATTTCGAGCTCTATTACGGTTTCGTGTACAAATCATTAAAAAACCTAAACATTACAAAATTTCCGTGTAGTTTTCCAGTTATGCGAGCTGCATAGATAAATTTGTATTTCCTTATGAACCCTATAAAAAATACACGATTACAAAGTTAACTTTGCGGTTCATATACCCTTCGGTTTAGATACTAAGACCTCAGGCACAGAATACTTATTACCTAATACATACAGAATGGACACGCTCATCGCCATACCGAATTGAGCTACCTAACCCCGCAGGTGGTGGTGACGAGGGTGCTGGTGATGATGATGATGATGATGAACCAGGGGACTGGTGTTGGTAATGAGGGTGTTGGATTGTTCAGATGATGATGGTGACTGGTGGTGGCGATGGGCGTGTTGGTGATGATAATGATGATGGTGGTGGTGGTGACTGATTCTAATGAAGGTGGTATTGGTGATGATGATGATTATGATGACGACGATGGTGGTGACTGTTGGTGATGATCATGATGGTGGAGTGGAGGTGACTGGTGGTAATGATAGGGGTATTGGTGGTAATAAAGATTGTGGTGACTGGAGGCGTTGGTGATGATGATGATGATGGTGGTGATTGATGATGATGGTGTTGTTGTAGATAATTATGATGATAATGATGATGACGATGATGATGCCGATGATGGTGATTGGGTATGATGATGGGGGTGTTGATTCGGATGGTGATGGTCATAGTGGTGATGGATGATGACGATTGTGATAACAATGCTTGTGGTGATGGTGATGACGATGGTTATAAAATCAACATCCTCTCCACATTACCACCACGACCATTACCACAACCACATCCCCAACACAATAACCACTACCATTACCACTACCACCATCATCGCCGCCATCATCACCACCCTCATCATCACCATCGTCATGGAGGAATCATGAGAAGGATCATTATGTATAATGAGAGTGGTCATTATGGATCATGAGAGGCAGTGACAAGTCTGTGTGGTTTACATTTAGTTAATGTCAACTTCGGTAGTGTTAAAGTGCAAAACTCCGCAATTTCGGAGTATAATAGACTAAGAAGTAATTACCGTCCTTGCTTGTCGAAAATCGCTTCATCAAAACTTAAAAAAAGCCCACAGAGACAGAGAGTGGGCTTTAAGAAAGACAGTTGCGGATACACAGCTAGTAGTCCTTAAAGGAAAAATAAGGAGGACCACTTAAAAAAAGAAATGAGATCCCATCAAAAACTGTAAACAAATTGCAAGTTTCGCATTCTTCTACCGAAAAAAGTTGTGAGATACAATATAAAACCAAGTCGGTTAATTTATTCAGTACCTATCAAAGTGACCCTTCGCCTATATGACAACTTTGACACACATTTTCACCGGATTACATAACTAAAAACATATTACCATGACCGTGTTAGTGCCCGCATTTAATATTAAACATATTTATCTTTATAATAAATGTAATGACTTGGCCATCGCACGACAACATAAGTATATAAGAATACGAATAAATCTCCTTTTATTAAAGTAATTATTATATGCTTTAATTTGGAGTCTGCGATTCTTGAGGAGTGAGCTGGTGCATTATCATGATGAAAGAGAACTTTTTCCTTATTTAGATGTGGTCTCTTTTTTTTCAAAATGGTATCAAATTCTTGCAATAACTTAGCGTAATATTGCCCGGTTATCGTTCTTCCTTTTTGTAAATAATCAGTAAGTATGGATGATTCCCTGCGAGTCCCAAAAAACAGTCGCCATGACCTTTCCGGCCGATGGAATGGTCTTCGCCTTCTTTGGAGCTGATTCCCTCGGCAAAATCCACTGTTTAGACTGTTCTTTACTTTCTGGGGTATAGTGGTGTATCCACGTTTCATCAACAGTCATAAAACGCCGAAGGAACTCACCCGGACTACTTTCGTACTTATCTAAACAGTGCCTTGAAATTTGCTTCCGGGTGAGCTTTTGTTCCTCGGTGAGCAAACGCGGCACCCACCTCGCCGAAACCTTCTTCATGCCTAATTTGTGTTCTAAAATGTGCTGCACGCGTTCAATCGAAACATTTACAATGTCGACAATTTCTCTGAGTTTTATTCGGCGATCGCTTAATACAATATATTCTCAATTTTTTTACCATATCACCTGTGGTCACGTCAACAGGACGTCCTGGGCGATCTTCATCAAAGATGGACGTTCTGCCTCGTTTAAATTCATTGTACCAATATCTAATGGTTGTCATAGAAGGAGTATGATCATTGTAAACAGCTTGCATGCGTACTTTTATTTCATCACAAGAATTTCCTTCCAAAAACAGAAAACGAATTACAGAACGATACTGCTCTTTCTCCATTATTGCAATAACAACGCGAACTCTGTCGTAAAAAGCCGTTAAAAGAAAAAAAAACAAAAGAACGCTGTATTTTTTTTTTAATTTTCTAGTCCATAAAGGATGGCTAAAAAGTTCGTATACATAATTTCAGCCAGTAACAAGAATAACTTTTTAAAACGTGTATTTATCAAACAACCCTCGTAAATACTAATTGATTGTTTTTTTGCACTTTGCTTAAATTGAATAACCTCTAAAACTAACTGCATTCGTTTTACATATATTAGTATACTAGCGACCTGCCCCGGCTTCGCACGGGTGCAATGCTGATAAATTTTGCATGAATTATAAATATAAACCTTCCTGTTGAATAAGTCTATTTATTTAAAAAAACCGCATCAAAATCCGTAGCGTACTTATTAAAGATCATACAGACAGAAGGAAGCGACTTTGTTTTATACTATGCAGTGATTACTTTACTTCGTGGTAAAAAAAAACAATATTTTAGATTAGATTCGGAATTAAGCTGCATATTGTAGTAATTGAAATAAACAGTTTTTTTTTTACTGAGCCAACCGCATCGCCAACACTCTTTGATCACTCTTTTACAGTTTATATCTTATGGATGGTCGCTATTCCGGATTCGGCCGCCATCCATCGCCAAATTAACAACATTTCAAATTTTCAAATAGGTAGAGTTAAGTTTAAACTAATTTCGTTAGTTTATTACCCAAATACATTATTTTATTTGATTATACGGACTAGTTTTCAAAATATTAAAAAAAGGTGAAAGCAGCGCCATCTAAGAATCAACAGTCACTCTTGTGGAGAATTGACAGTAGCAACCTACAAAATCAACAGTGGTACAATTTCCATACTAAATCCGCCTTAGTAGTAGCGAAGAACTACATATTATAGTAATCTGTGGTAGTAGTCCGACTGTTTGATTTACTGCGCTGGCTGCGACCAATTATTTTTCGCCTACGCTCTTTTAGAATGAGGACCTTATAAGGTTTTCTCTCAAAATTCAAAGGACAGACGAAAAGAGTTCTGCTGCAAATCACATTTTTTACTTAAGGTGTACGTCGAAAATTTTACCTCGCCTAAATGTACCTTGAACGCGAAAGGTTTGCTGAACACTATGCCAGGCTATGGCTAAGTAAATGAAAAAATACACCCGAATTGAGAACATCCTCCTTTTTGAATTCAGTTGAAAAGTATTTTCATAAAGTACAGCGCGCATATGCGATCTGTTAAAGATGTAATATTTGCCGTGTCTATATCAATAATAATTAGCATGCCATAAAGAATTGCTTCACATGTATGTAACAACCTAAGTATGTAAACAAATCCAGGAACTTTATTACAAACTACTTTTAAGGCGCATCGTTTCAAGGCAAGGGCCTAAAAGAAGGCTAATACACAGATAAATTACATAACAATTTTTTACTGTATATTGAGTACGTTTTATTATTTTGGTGTTCCATTAAATTCATTATATGCATGAAAAAATGCGCAAATCAGTATAACGGGTTAGCACAAATTAATTATATCGCGGATTAGCAAATCAATATTATTATTTTTATTAAATAGGTAACTATATCTACCTACTGAGTGTGATAATCTAAATATATAAAGGAAGAAACTAAGTAACTGACTGACTGACATATCGACGCACAGCCCCAACCGCTGGTTCTAGAGTCCAAATTTGGCACGTGGCTTCTTTATAAGGTCTAGGGGTGCACTTAGGATTTTTTGTAATTCACCCCCATGGGGGTGAAATGGGGGTCCAAAGTTTGTATGGGGAAACAAGATTAGTTAGACTATTTTATTCGAAACTTCACAGGAGTATCCCCAACAAATATAAATGAGTAAACACGTGTTTCAGGTTTTTTGAGAATTCAACCCCTTGGTGACAAAGTCTGAAAATCAACAGGGGTATTGTTTTTATGGATTATCGGGTCGCTGATTACAAAAAAAACAACGATTTTAAAATCCAACGTGGCGGACGTGAAATACCATCTCTCCTGTTGGGGTGCGATGAGGTTGAAATGTAAATATATCAATATGAGTGTCGTTTTTAAACGAACAGCCCAAAGCGCTAACTCTAGAGAGTCCAAATTTGGCACGTATGTTCCTTATAAGGTCTAGGGGTGCTCTAAGATAGGATTTTTCAAAATTTGGGGTCCATATTTTGTATGGGGAAACAAGATTAGTTAGACTATTTTATTTGAAACTTCACAGGAGTATTCCTAACAATAAATGAGTAAATACGCGTTTCAGGTTTTTCGAGGATTCAACCCCTAAAAGGGGGAAATGTGATGACAAAATCTGAATATAAACAGGGGTATTGTTTCTAATGTTTAGCGGGTCGCTGATTACTAAAACAACAATGATTTTAAAATCCAACTTCCTGCATCCGTGATAAATGCATTCAAGCTTTTCAAGAATTGCGATAAGTCATTTCAGAATTTTGACTTACCTACGATTATCTGGCTCAGAATAATTGCTTTTCCATTCATCAAGGAAGAGAAGCTCAAAATCTTATCGCTGTTTGACACAGGGCTGTGACTTTCCACCCGTAATAACGTAACGTAACCGAGTATGGCTGCTAATAACAACAAATACTGAAAATAAAAATTAATGATAATATATGTTTTAACATATATCATTAAGTTTAGTTGACATAAAATTACGATCGCTTCCTTTGTGTGACGAAAGTTAGTAATACAAAATGTATGGGTAACTTTCGTCACACAAAGGAATCAATTAAGTTTTGTTTTAATTAAAGCCCTTAACTATGTAAAAAATGTTTGCAATCGACCCATATATTTATAATATAGTTATAACAAACGTGTCCATGGCAACCCCCATATATTTATAATATAGTTATAACAAACGTGTTTTTAGGGGTCCCTTAAGCGCGAGGTCAGAAAACGAAATTGAGAAATTTTATCATGTGCTATAGGTATTTCTAAATTACATTTTCAGTGCCTTTGATAGTTTCGCGTTGTGTGAGATCTTTATTATTTTTCCTAGCAGTTGAATTATAGTAGGTATCTGAAATTTGCAAAGAGTGGTACAGTCAAGGAATTTGATTTCCACCCACCTTCCATATCGTATAGCAAAATGTCATCACTTTGACATAATATCGCAAGCACTGTTTTTTTTTTTTTTTTATGGACTTCCGGTTCGTGTCTCAAGATGGCCGCATGCGTTTAAGTTTCGTTGTTCATTATTTATTCATTTTAGTTGTTCAATGTGTAGTATTGATAGCGTATTGTGCAGTGATCTAACGTATGAGTGAATAGCTAATGAAGAATTCAGCTTGAAGCGTTCATAGCCCTTCCTGCGTCAAGGCCCGATAGTCCGCGTGGTTTTTTGTAAATCGCTATCACTTTACAAAAATCACGAGTTTTTCAACTCACCGTACAACGTGGTATCAATCCTCTATCTAGTCGCCTAGTGCGATTGGCAACGAGACATTGGCAGTATAATGGTCGCTTAACTGTGACCGGTTGCCATTTTTAAAAAAATAGAATAGAATAGTTTTTTTATATTAGTAACTAGGCAACAGATTTACGTTGACTATTTTGACATGGTGTCTGACCTTTGCGACGCCAAGGCACTTTATCAACAATTTTGACTCGCGTGACGCGGCACGCGAATTTTAAAAACTGCGAAACTATTTGATCGTAATTTTGATAAATTGCATAATATGTATCATCCTCTGTCTTGCGTGCGTTGATCGAGTACTTGACCATAATTATATAAGAGCGAAATCATGAGTTTACAATAATTAAATTAATAAAATAAAAAAAAAGGATTTATAAGATTTATAATTTTTTCACTCGTTTCTTATTGCGCTGAAATAATCTCTCGACAAAACTGTTAGAAAATAATTCGGAATGTTAAAACAGTAAAATGCGATGCCCTAGTGCATTTGAATAATCTTTTCTAAGATTTACAGAGATTGCTTACATTTTTTTAAACCTAACGCACACTCAAGATCTGATAGAAAATGTTCATACCCATTAGTACTCAATATACTCTGACTACAAAAAATCACGCTTGTATATTGAAACTCAAAACCCTTCGCGTACAAACAAACCGGTTGTCATAAAAAATGTTTAATTATTAGCTACGGAACTCATCGCACCCACAAAGACAATTCTTGACTAGTTTCGAATTCCTATATTTTGCCGGGCCCAGACCATATTAATAGTTTTGTTTTGATTGTCGAGCTGAACTATCTACTCACAAAACATCTTCGAAAGATCTCAATGAACTGAAGCGTCCCTCGTGGAAGGTTCCGTGTTTTCGCTAATATTTATATTACAAAGTAAACTGGCCGTCACTTGATAATCTGTGGATATGTTTAAGCGATATGTAGTGGTGGACGATTAGAGGGATTGAGTCGCATTCCGAACGCCCTTGCTATAGCCCGTTGTCAGCGGACAATAAAAAACTTTGTGCTATTGTGAATTTTGATGGATGTAATATAATATAGCTGGCAAAGTGGTAAGTTTATACATATTTTTATTTTTATTTTAGGTTCAGTACTTACTTAGAGTGCTTCCGTACCGTACCGCGAGCATACGCCGGTAATTTTTTGTTACATTACATTTCATATTTTTGTATTATGTATTATAGCAATATTACAAAATCCAACCAATGGAAATCCAAAAGTACAAAGTTTGTCATTAAAATTACATTAAAAATTAAACAAAATCTGGCTAAGTGTGATTCGGATACGCTCATGAAGGGTTCGGTGCTATCTTTAGTAAGCTGAAAACTCGAAAAATCGTATCTTGTATGCAAACCCCCTTCAATTTAGGACTTATTAATCATTGTCGTTATAGCGCCCACAGTAAAAAACATATTTTGTGAAAATTTCATGTGCATAGGTACATTATTATGTACGCAACCGTATTCGGTTCAAAGTTAAAACCCGTGACATAGAGACTAATAGACATCAGCGGAGGCTATAGTACAGTCAGTATCGAATAGTTTTTGTAGCGGCTAATATATCACCATCACAGATCTTTATTTGCATAACAGTAAAGATGTGATGTGTCACCATATACTATCTATATATATATGGCCACTTCCACTACTACTATTAAATATTTAAATATAGGTACTAGTGGCTGTAGACTTCGCGATCGTTTTTCGATTTGGCTGGAATAAGTATTTTTATACGTTTTCAAGCCCGAGATTATGGGGCCAGCCATTTCGAATTTTTTTAAAACTGACAACAAAAAAATCTACATAAATTGACCCTGCTCACAAAGTTTCACGAGTTATTAAGAAGCTTCACAAAGTTTATCGGTTGAAATGCGGCTTGTAGGAGAGAACGGCCGGTAATCCGGACATCCGAATATCCAAATATCCGGACATACGAAATATTTTTTACAAGATGAAGGAGACGCTTCGCTCACTCGGTAAAAAGGAGTTTCTACTAGTTCCGAACCCTCGGTGCGCGAGTCCGACTCACACTTGGCCGTTTTTTAGGGTCCCGTAGTCAACTAGGAACCCTTATAGTTTCGCCATGTCCGTCTGTCCGTCTGTTCGTCCGCGGCTTAGCTCCGTGATCATAAGTGCTAGAAAGCTGAAATTTGGTATGAGTATGTGTATGTATTACGCCGACAAAACGGTAAAATACAAATAAAAAAAAATAAAAAAACGGGTACCTCCCGTACACCTAAAGTGGGGGTGAATTTTTTTTTCGTTCCAACACTAGCGTTTGGGGTGTCGTTGAATAGGTCTTTTAAAAATAATAGGGGTCTTCCAACATAATTTTTTGATAAAGTCAGCAAGCAGTTTTGTAAATATTCGCTCGAGAAATCCAAAAATAGTGTCCCCCCTCTAACTTCTCAACCACGGGTCAAAAAATTATGGAAAAATTGATGAAAATGAGGCCTTACTAGTACTTTCAATGAAATCTATAATTGAATAAAATCGGCCGAGCCGTTTTCGAGTTATTGCAAAATTTCATAATTTTCTTTAAAATTACGTAAGTGCCGCGCGGTGTTCTTATACTTCGAATGTTACACATTTTTAGTTAAGTGCTATACTGCATTAAAACATTTCGCTCAATCTGGCGCGTATAATCGATAACTTACAGAAGGTAATAAGTAATTACAGATACTTTGGCGTTTACGACCTTTTTATAGAGCTTGAAATCTTTCTAGTAATTTAAACATTGGGCTTAAAACAGCTGTTTTAAGCCCGTCTATTGTGAAGGATGGGCAACTATGGAACTCTGCACTGAGCGTGGACCGACATGCTCTTGGCCGGTTTTTATTTACATAAGATAAATACATATTAGGTTAAGTTCACATTTATTGATGTAATAGTTAACCTATCCTTTACAAAAAATTACCGATTCTTGGGTTTTTTTCGGCGTTTCTTCTGAACAGTATGTCTGTCTTCTGAATGGTCTGCATTATTTTGACGACGTGGTTGGCGCAGTGGCTAAAGCAGTGGTAGCCTAGTGGTTAGGGCATGCGACTTTCAATCCGGAGGTCGCTGGTTCGAACCCGGCCCGTACCAATGAGTTTTTCGGAACTTATGTACCTACGGAATGTCATTTGATATTTACCACTCGCTTTTCGGTGAAGGAAAACATCGTGAGGAAACCACCTAAGCCCAATAAGGCCTAGTTTCCCCTCTGGGTTGGAAGGTCAGATGGCAGTCGCTTGCGTAAAAACTAGTGCCTACGCCACATCTTGGGATTTAGGTAGCCGACCCCGATTGAGAATTTATTCTCAAAAAAATGGGACAAAGGCTAGGAGGTTGGTTGGCGCAGTGGTAAAACCGGTAAAGCAACTGCCTACTAAGCCTACGGTCCTGAGTTCGAATCTCGACAAGAGCAAATATTTGTGTGATGAACTCGAATATTTGTGCCTGGGTGGTCTGGATGTGCTGGATGTTGAGTACCATATAAGCGTTATTATTAATCGGTAACACAAGCCTTCTTGTTCTTAATTTGGGACTAGGTTGATTTTTGTGACAAACACATAAATGAGATGAGTCATTCACTCACGTAACTTCTTTCAGCACTTTGTAGCCAACTGTGATGTAGCAAAAAATACTATGTTTTTTTTGGATTGTCAATCTCGAGATCAAACGCTGATTTCACACAAGAAACTTAAGAAACGGTAAACCTTGGAGATAGATAAAGTAGAGCAGAATATACATTTTAAAACTCTTTATTGTCCACAGAATTCAAGATGATAATAATTATCCTTGTGCTCGCGGTGGCCGGCGCCTTCTGGTTGCTGTGGGTGTACCACACGCAGCGGTTGGAGAAGGCCACGGCGGGGCTGCCGGCGCTGCCCGGCCTGCCGCTTCTGGGCAACGCCATGCTCTTCATTGGAGACACACAAAGTAAGGCCATGAACCAATAATTAAAGATCAGGTACCTAATCATTTTGTAACGCACGTGCTCGAAAAGAGCGTTTTCTAAGCAGTCAAAATGTGCGTAAAGTAGTACTTTTCCGCACTAGTGCTTTTTACCTTGCAGTTTTTTTATTACCTATTTTTAAAAAGTTTGATAAAATAGTCATATACAGATTTTTATTAATATAAAGAAGTCATTAAAACTAATACATCATTAAACACATTACTTATTCAGTACTTTATTAGAATTTGATCAATAAACTAATTTTAAGTACTTATTCATTAAATACATTTGGCTGAATGTATAACATGCGCTCGTGCCATAGTAACGATTATCACGAAAATATGCGCCGGGTAGGTAAGTACTTTGTTTTATAAAAGTGTAGTGATAGTAATGTCATACAAAGTATGGCATGGGATTACATATCAGTGTAGGTATCGTAAAATGGCCGAAAAGTAAATCCCGCAAATATTTAATTATTGTATTAAGCGGTTTACACTCACGTGACTTGTGACTCCTCTGGTGTTGCAGGTGTTTATGGGCGACGGTAATCGCTTTCCATCAGGCGATACGTTTGCTCGATTGCCCCCTATGACATAAAAAAAAAAAAAAAAAAACGTGAAATTGTCAGGAACGGCCCGACATGTTTCGAACTCGTATGGAGCTCTTCATCAGGGACAAAGTTGCCGCGCCGGTGTACGGTCAGCAATTCCTGATAAAGAGCTAGTTAATACAATAATTATAAATAATATATCTCCCAAATGTTTTAATAAGATTTCCGCAAATATTTACTGCAATTGGGTTGAAAATGTTAAAATACGCACAGTTTGCTTTATAAGGTGGGTGAGAGTGTCCAAATAAAATTCCGAACTTGCTCTGAAATTCTGTTGTGTTGTGGAGTCAAACACCCCATAGTGATATTGAATTGAAACCTATTCGAGGTGAACTACCTCTGAAACTGGCCGATGTGCTCGAAGTTATTTTACAGTCCGGCCACAACTTTACGCAACAAGCGAAGCGGAGCGGCTTTTTTTTTTTTTTTTTTATGTATGTATGACTGCGGGTCCATGGGGGCCCTTTGCTTGTCTTGGCGCTGGCGCGCCTCTTCCTTCCGGATGAGGCGCCGATAAGAAGCGGAGCGGCGCGGCGAGTGGGAAAAGGGATACCTAAAAGATACTCAGGTCGTTTTATAAATTCCAGATTCAAGTTTAAAATATATAAATTTAAGTTAAGTTTCGTCATTCATCTGAGTTCCGTTAAAGAGCTATGATATAGCTATTATTTCAACCTTGTCACATGAAAGATGATATTACATAAGCTTTTATTTCAATTCATCTTCCTGTAATCAAATCTGATGCTTTTGACCCCATTTTCGATTGAGCTTAAACTTTGAATAGGTACATATTTAAATCGGATATGACAATGATATGTATTATAACATGGAGCTGATCTGATGATGGAGCCGGAGGATGGTCATGGGAAGAAATAAAACGACTCAACCCCATTGAGTTTGGAATCGTTTGATTCGTGACAAGCGTGCAAAAAAAGTAGGTAGACGGCAATAGAATTTTCTTAAAAAAAATTGACCGTAAGTACCTCTTATAGTTATATAGGATCACTAACGTAACGTAACATTACACATACACATAGCGACATCTATTAAAGGTGGCAATAAATTATTGTTTTGCACAATGGCACTGATAATTTGTGATGCATATAATTATTTTCCGAACTGTATTCCGAACATACAAATAAACAGACAAACATATAAACAGACAAAAATTCTAAAAACTGTTGGAACGTGTTCTGTTATCGATTCTAAGTATCCCCGTCGACTTTTTTTTCGATTATCTTCCATGTACTGACTTTCACCCCCCTTCAGCTTTATTATTATATGGTTTATATAATACTAGCTTTTGCCCGCGACTACGTCCGCGTGGAACTTGGAAGTATGGAAGCAACCTCGTACAACACGATAGATATCCACCTAATCACCTTAATTAATAAAAAGGGGGCGCCTAAGCTAATGTAAAAGCAATTGTGCTTTTGGTCTAATCATTATATTTTCTACAGGGTCATCAATGTCATCATGAATTACTTACTCACTTTTCAATCTTTTTAGGGATAATTTCCAGGATGAAAACTATCCTATGTCCTTCCTCGGATCTTAAACTATCTCCATGCCAAATTTTATCAAAATCGATTCAGCGGTTTAAGCGTGAAGAGGTAACAGACAGACAGACAGACAGACACACTTTCACATTTATAATATAACTAGCTTTTGCCCGCGACTACGTCCGCGTGGTACTTGGAAGTATGGAAGCAACCTCGTACAACACGATAGATAGCCACCTAATCACCTTAATTAATAAAAGAGCTCCTAAGCAAATGTAAGAGCAATTGTGCTTTTGGGTTTATCATTACATTTTCTACAGGGTCATCAATGTCATCATGAATTACTTACTCACTTTTCAATCTTTTTAGGGATAATTTCCAGGATGAAAACTATCCTATGTCCTTCCTCGGATCTTAAACTATCTCCATGCCAAATTTCATCAAAATCGATTCAGCGGTTTAAGCGTGAAGAGGTAACAGACAGACAGACAGACAGACACACTTTCGCATTTATAATATTAGTATGGATATTAAAATTAAAAATATTAAATTAAAAATATTTAATTAAATATTAAATATTAATATTAAAATATTATAGTATAATAGTATATAGTATATATAGTATATAATATTATAGTATGGATGGATGTATAGATCATAATTTGCGACGTAAGTGCTTATTTCATATTGTGATTGGGTCATTGTCCGATTTAGGTGCGCGTCTTTCCGGTGGACATTTGCGAAATTAAGGATTCCAGGGCCTAATTTTCTGATTAAATGCCTGTGAGGATAAAGAACGTTCCCTTTTCTATAATCCGATGTAATAGCAACATAACCTAGATACATGCAAGCTCAACTTTTGACCACCGAAGGGACGAATTTTGTTTTTTGAACTGACTATGACCCGATTGTGCTGTTAATGTTGCATCCCCTTATTTCACATTTTAAACTAAAACAATGCAAACGATAAGAGAAAACATTATTACAACAAAACAGGACTTGATCGCATTCAAAAAGATTTTATTTATTTACCTCGACGTTTCGAACGTGATGTTATTTCATGGCCTCGAAGGGACTCAAACACTTTTTGAACGCTATTAAGGCCCGTTTTGTTATAATTATGTATGAAAATCATGTAAACTTAAATCAATATGATGAGAGAGAAAAAACATGAGACAACATATAAGTATAGATACCAGAAATTATGAGTCCGTTTGAAGTATTTGGATAAAATCTCGTTCCCGCGAACATCCTCAGACGTTACCGGGAACTTCACTCATATGTTGAAAGTTTTGCAACATTGAAAACTTCTCGGCGGCACATTGCTAGACACCAGTGGTGGACGAAATTCAAGTAATACCACAGAATAAAGACACTACAGAAGCCGCACTTTTGCAAACGAAATAGACCTACTAGCTAGTAATCTGATTGGTAATTTTGAATGACGTGCGACGCTGTTGATTGTAGCTTCTGTGTGGAGTGTCATACCTACTCCTAGGGTAATAAAAGGAAAAATAATAATAACACTAATAAAAGGAAAACTACTTCTCGGTATTTGTACATGTTTTACAAGCTAATCTTAATAAATACGTCCAAAATAAGACGGACCCGTCGCAATCTTTATGATGATGGGCTCTAAGAGTGCCTACTGGATATTTGGATTGGTTTAACGTAAACATGTGCGGTTTTATCATCAGGTCAATTTTATGATACTGGTTCAAATGTCCAATGTTCATTGAAGTGAATCGAAATGTGAAAACCGCACATGTCTGCGTTGAAACTATCTTGAAATCCAGTAGATATTTCCGGGGTCCATCATCAGCTAAATTTTATGATGCTGGCTGTAAATTTTTATTGTAGTAAGTAGAAAAACGAAAACCACCCTTGTCTACGTTGAACCAGTCCTGAGATCCAGTAGGCACTACCATGATCCATCATCAGATCAATTTTATAATACGGGGTCTAAATGGTCATTGAGGTGAATCGAAATGTGAAAACCGAACATGTCTGCGTTAAAACAATCTTGAGATCCAGTGGGTATTTCCGGGGTCTATCATCGGGTATTTTTTTCCATACTCTAAATGTTCATTGCGGTGAGTAGAAAAACGAAAACCACACATGTCTGCCTTGAACCAATCCTGAGATAGAGTAGGCAAGTGTCAAATCATCAGATCCTGACCTTATGACAATGGGAAAACCTTGTGCTCTTATTAATAATATTTTTTTTTAAATCGGTTTACATTTTACGGAGAAATTCGGTGAACATATGTACAAACAGATTCAATAGCTACCGTGCCGACCCTAGCCGAATAAAGGCGGAGCGATGGGTAGGCGGGGTCACAGTATAGTGACCCGAAATTTGTACGTAGGTATATTTCTTGACACGCGGCGCGGAGTGCGGAGTGCCCCTTGGTCATACTTCTTAAAATGTAATCATTGCGTAAGCATAAAAGCTGTTTGTAATTGTTTTATGTCATAGGGGGCAAACGAGCAAACCACCCCAGTCACCCATAGACACCTGCAACACCAGACGAGTCACAAGTGCGTTGCCGGCCTTTCAGATCGGAGTACGCTCTTTTCTTGAAGGTTTGAAGTTCGTATCAGTCCGGAAATAACGCAAGCGACAATTCGTTCCATAATGCAATCGTGCCAGGCAGGTTTTTTTTAGAAAACGCACAGCTGTGGACTGCCAACTATGTAAGTGGAGAGGCTGTAAACGATGGGCCGGAGTGAAATACTGTTTCGATCTGTTGAGCACACCGAGCTTCATGGAGGCTAATTGTATAATTGATTTCCCTCATATCGCCTTAGCGACAAATTTGTGCTGAAAGCTTTTGAGAAAGTGTGCAGGGTAGACGGCCCTGAATTTTCATGACAAACCGGGATCGAGCACCTTAGCATATATAAATTGTAAATAGGCCAATAAACTGAATGATGATTGTAGACAGTCCAGGGTCACGGGGTGGGCACTGTGAATGTCTCCGGCTCAAAGCAATTTGTAACCTTACATAAATCACCAAAATACATTCCACAAATTGCTATTCAGTGCATTAACAATACTTTCAATGCAAATGAGAAGGAGATTTTATTATTAATTTTAATGACAGACCAAGCAATAAAATATCTGAATACCTTGAGTCACTCGGTCTCAATCCACATATTCAGGAATATACCACAAGACAAATTTCAATAATAGACAACGTATTAGGCAATTTCCCTTTACAATCCGGTACCATACATGCGTATTTAGTTACACCAAACAATAGGGATTTAGTTAAAAAAAAACGCGAGTCAAACTCGCACTTCACAGGTTTATTTCTTGTAAAAACTTGTTGTTTTAATTATAAAATGTTATTAGTAAGTTACCAATGCATATGTGCCCGTAAATGTCAGTTCACGCCTATTTAAAATTAAAATTCGACTTTATAAGTGGTGGTCCATACACAGTAAAACAAGCTTTGTTTATCAAATAAGATTCCAAGGCGCTATTTTTTTACTTAAAATCTCGTGTCCGAGCGATTCACTATGCAAATAGTTTGCCAAAGAATTAGCGTCATATATTATATCAAACAGTCCATGGATTCTTCAAACAAAGTAATAATAGGCTAATTGATTCATGTCATAAATTGTATATAGTATTTAGCATGGGAACCCTAAATATATATTTTCACTCCATAAAAGAAGTAAATGGCTGAAAAAATTGAATTTGAAAATATGGTTTTTATTCTGTATTTTGAAATGCTTAAAACGCCGTCCGTCATTTTCGCCCATGATAGTAATACGTCACCGACCCCTTATAGTTATTTGTTATGCAAGGCTGCAAAGTTGTGATTTGGCGCGAGTGTTGAAATTGAAAGCTGAGCGAGCGAAGGAATCTAAGATTGAACCATGAGCGAAGCGACACACTCAAATCTAAACCAAAAAAATACGAGAGAAGCACACATATTAAATATTAAAAGTAATATGGCCGTAATTTGTATTATCGTCGTGTAGGTATATTTTATCGTTGAGTGTTTCTTAAGCACTGTTATATTATATTTGTATTTGAAACTACTTGACACATTCGTTGTGAATGTGGGAGCATGGCATTCTGGGAAGGATTAGTTGGCCACTCGGAAGTATTTTCCATAACACTTGCTTTGGAAGTTATTGGACGATGGGATCCGAACAAGATTATTTCGGCTTTATCTTCTTTAAAAACTCCAATAGCTTCGGTAAATTACTTATCGTCTCCAAATATTTATAACAAATCTTTTTTCGTTTTAATGCAGGCTTTTAGCATTGAATAAATACTCCAAATTGGGCTTAACTTTCTTGTTTTCGATATTCCTGTAAAGTAAGACAACAGTATGTATTCTCCACAGAACAAATTTACGTTGTTTACGTGAATTATTGTGAAAACTTCCAACTTTTTAATTAGTTATTTTTTTCTCGGGTGTGTTCAGAAATTACACTCTTATGTTCCAACTTTTGTAACACATAAATATTAAAATTTGTGTTGTATTAATATAACTACTAGTCAAAATATGTAAATGAAACTGAAATATTTACTTTTAATTTATATAAACATATTCAACATAAAATAAACTGTAGAAAAAATAAAAACTTAAAAATCTGTAACCACAAACCAAGTTTCTGGACGTGATATTGTAGACGTATTTTTTTTTAAAAGAAGTATTCAAACGTACATATGATTTTAGCCGGCCTGACCAGATCGCCCTTTATTTAGCGACGATTTATCGACTGATGAATCAGTCACGCGTTGAAGGAGTCTTAAATATAAAAAAGTTACATGCACCACAGAGAATCAAAATCGTCGTGTTCGAAATTCAAATGACTTTTGCACGCTAGCGGATAAAATGGACTTTTGCACGCAGATTTCGCCCTATAAACGGAGGTTTTCCGAGCGAGTGAGGTGAAAAATAATTTATTTACTTTCCGTCACGCCACAGACAAGCTAAAGGCAAAAATGGCGATCGGTGTTTTTGTCTGTTCATGAAGTTTTTAATAATCAATTATTAAAATGTAGCTTTCTAGCTCTCACAAAAATACTACTAGTGGGTAAAGTTAGTACTAAATGTCATATTTGCTTCGGGCACCCAGGCTATATTCATTATACGTTGAATTTTATATTGATTTGGTCTTCTCTTCATTCAATTTTCTCACTAACGAGTTATTCCCGACGAATTTTTTTTAATAAGAAATTTTGACGGGAATAAAATCGACATGACTTTTTCTTAAGAATTCTTATTCAAATAAAGATTTTAATTTTTGAGTGCCTAACACAGGTTTAGACTAAAGACGATTGTGTAAATATTTATAGCCATTATAACAAATTAAATAAAATTTGCGTCAACGATTTGGATATTTTATATTAGACTGTGTTGACGTTTATACCCCCGGAACAAGCCGGTTTCCGACCCAACTTTTCCACTACCGGCCAGCCACCTCCACGCGCTAAACCAAATAATAGAGAAGTCCAATGAGTTCAACAAACCACTTATACCTCTCATATGTGGATGACAGCAAGGCGTTTGACAGTAGCACTCGGCTGTATTTTCCGCCATGCGTGAACAAGATATTGGCAACCTACATCTAATTCGTTGTATCAATATACCAACAAAAAAATACAGGAGCAAGCATCAAGCTGTATGCTCCCGGCCCTATATTTCGCGTTCAAAAAGGAGTCGAACTGTGAGAACCGCTATGTACAAACCACAGGTTGCCTAAAAGAGATCTTCCAATGGCTGGTGGCCTCTTGGGAGACAATAGGCATGAATATGTAGGTGGACATTATGGACTAAATAACAAAAAAAATTGACCTTTAATAATTTTAGTCACGCAATATTTTTTTTTATGTTGCTTTTCACTTCTAGAATTATATTTATCGGTCACTAAGTCAATATGGTTGGCTTGGTTTAACTAATGACTATCCATGCTACCGTACCGCGTAGGATCCACATAATCACGTGGTCAAGCCGATTACCGGTTTTATATATTTGCGGAATTCCAATATTATGCAATTTAATATTTACATAACAAGAGCCACGTCATACAGCCAGTATGGATAGCCATTAGTTAAACCAAGCCAATGATAGTGATCGATAAACATAATTCGAATTCGCTAACTATTCCGTGACTAAAATTATCAAACGTTAATATTTTTTTGTTTTTTTAGCCTATAATGTCCACCGTTATTCATGCCCATTGTCTCCCATCCCAAGAGCGGTACGCTACGCAACACGTTCAATGTCTTTCCGGTGGTGAATGCACTAGTCTCAAAACGCACTATTAGTCAATACACTCTAATTTCGAAAGCCCCTCTTCTCATAAGAAACTAGGCCCAAAATTCCATATGTCCAAAAAGGCTCATTCTCGATTTACACGAGAACCATTGAGAACTAGTCCCAAAATACACCTTTCCCAAAATACCCCAAATTGTATATGTCACACCCTGCCCCCCCAAAATCGTACACGACAAAATGGAAAATCTTCTAAAAAATTACAAAATAAACAAATAGATATTTTGCGATCATATACCACATCTAAATACGATAGCAATTCCGTCTGTCTTTTAATATCTTTATGGCGAAACCAAAACCAGTTAAACTACTGGACCGAGGCCGATGAAATGGAGCACGTGGATGGAAATCAATATAGGTACTTACCTACTTACTGTCTTTGGATGCTACTACCTATTTGGAAGTCAATAAACCAATATTATTTTTTTCAATTATTTGAGTATATTTGTCTTTACCGGACAGATGGTTATGGGATACTTTTTTGCCAATTACTACCAGTTAAAAAGGGTTATGACCTTATGACCTTTTCTTATTTTTTGGGCTAACAAAGCTTTCAAAGTTTGACGTCAATCTGGTATGTTATGATATTGTTGAGAATAAAATATGCACGATTAAAAGCCGATCCTACACATTTGCTTACTGAGTCAACATCGAACCATGGTGGACACTGGTCCCGCGAGAAATCACCATAAATTTATACTACAATGGCACATATTTGCATATTTTTCGGACTTTAATATACTTATTTGTTTAGTTAGTATCCGGTGTTTGGTAAGGTAATATATTAGTAAATAAAAAAAAGTAAGGTAAGGTTATCTTAAGAATTTTAAGATCATCAAACTTCACACGTTTATTTGCGGGCCCACGTGCCTTAGGCATTTACATTTTCAGTTATCATTTATTGATATATGTATTTATTGCTTTCATAGGTACTTCTATAGATACAATTCTAGATCTGTATTGAAAATCAGTTTTCTATGCAGTGGGGTCATGATTTCAGGAAAGATCTTAATAGCGTGATGCAGGATCGTCATTTGTTTCGTATGGGCGAGCGGCACCAAGGCAGCCTGCCGTGCCGCCATCTGTTTTCATAATTTCCTTTGTCCTCTCATCACGGCGAAACGGATTTTAACCGATTTTGTTGCAGGTATAGCTGGACATCCAAAGATGGTTATAGGATACTTTTACCCAACTACGGTATAAAAAAAATTACACGCACGAAGTTGCGGGCACATTCTAGTTAATATATATAAACGAGGCTTTGGTGGACATATACTAAGCACCCATGCTTACGCATGTTTTACTTAAAAAAATGTGTTATGTTATGATCTAAATATCATCCTATTATCCCTGTACTATTAGTATTAAATGTTACAAAGGTATCATAAGTGCAGTTTGTTACCGCAGTTCATAATGCACACAAAACCATTGGGTCCCATTATTTGTTAAAACAAAGCGAAGTGAATAAATCGGCCTCAAAAAATAATTCCTACTATACAGCTTCGAAAATGATATGGTCCAAAGGCAGAAGTTATAAATATATATCTAGTCCCTACTGGTACAGTGTATTTATTACATCTAGTACTTGTTGTACAGTGAGCTACAGAGATAGAAGAGCACACTGTTGTTTAGATATTTGCTTTACTGATTCCTTACATCCTCATTTGACGTACCTACTTGTACAAACTTTTGTTAGATATTGGACAATAAATAAGTACCTAATGCACAAATATTTTTGTGAATATTTTGTGAAGTTCTAATAACTGACTTGATTTTATTGTTTCAGAAATTCTACAAAATTTGCAAAATATCGCCATGTTGGCTTTGAAACACAAAGGCGCGGCCAAAATTTGGCTTGGGCCTAAACTGTACGTTGGTAAGGATTCTATATACCTACATTCAATATCGTTTCAGGTAAAACGAGCTACCATGACAAGATCGCCTACTTATTGCTTGCAGTTACATCTATCAGTTTTTATAACTAATTGCGTATATCTTTGTTACAGCTATCGGCAATCCAGAAGACGCGCAAGTTGTCTTGGATAATTGCTTAGATAAAGACGGAGTCTACCGATTTCTTCGGCCATGGCTGGGTCACGGTCTATTCGTTGCGCCTTGTAAGTACTTACCACTCACACATTCTTACACAAATGGGTCTAGCCAAGTTCTAGTATCGGGAGAGGCTCAAGGAAATAAATCAACATCCAAGCCGCGCCTGGCGACGGCGACTTGAGCTACTTACGGACGTGTGTCCTGAAGTGGCTGTCAAACGCGAACTTAAACACCTTTGTATTTTATATAAATCTCCGCAAGGTACTGGTGGACACTGTACGATATTAATGTATTGGCCAGAATGAGGGTCATATTTCGGGAGGAGTTCGAACCCCCAACCGCCGCCCGTGCTCAAGCTTTTCGACCGGAACGCGTGACGATCGCTACTAGCGATTGACCGCGACTCGCGATTCGCTAGTCGCGGTCACCAAGATCCAAATGTCATCAAACCATGCCATATCTACTTTACAATAGCAATTTACGTCACACGGGACCAAAATTATGTATTTACGGCGAAGGCGTACATTTTAAATCCATTAATAGTGAGAGCAAAGGCCCAGTATGAAAATAATTTCGCTACGTTGTGAGATTGTCACGCACATATTATTGTTCACACCAACAATGCACATGTATTGATGGAGATAATTAGTTATACTGTGTCCAACAAACTATCTGCAAAATTAGTACATATGGGGCCAGTTAGGGGTTAATCCAAAGGAAACACATATATCTCGTACGGTAGCTAGTTTAATACTGCATATCTGTGTGCGGCGGCACGCACACATCCATCTCAACGTACGTACATATACCGCAATCCCTCTTCACTAGTTTTCAATTCTGTTGACAATATTAACAGCTATTAAAAACATTGGAAGTTAAATCTTATAGCTAATATTCTTATTTCTAGGTCTTAACCGTAAGGTATGGGAACTGGGCTGTGGATCTGAATTCGGTCTATTATTATTATCCTCGTTATTGACAACCTGTGTCTCAGTCCCGAGTTGCTCAGTTTCCATAACCGGTTCCACACTCATTCCCTCCTCCGACGCTTCTTGCCACTCATCTACCTTTTGGTCCATAGAAGATTGCATTTGGACTTCCTGCGCAGGAGGGGGTGACGACGGACCACTCGACTCCCTAACGTCACATATGCCGGCTATACCGTTATCTGTATGAACTGCTTGACTTAAACCTATGGGTTCTCTACACATTACGTCATCCGTGTATCGCAATAATTGATCGATGTGGCGCTTACAATTCTGCTTTTGTAGCTGTACGTAAACAATATACAATCTACATCCTACTTTTTTAACAATGTTCCCTTTTGTCCAAAACGGTTTTCTATTTTGAAAACATTTTACCCATACCCTGTCACCTACTGAAAATGATCTAGCCTGATTTACGTTTTGCGCGATTTTGGAACTAGATGACTCATCCTTATCAACTATGTTTTGCGGAAGAATTAAGTCTAGTTTTAGTTTAAATCGCGACCGAACATCATTTTTGCAGGAGACATACCCGTCGCACAGTGAATAGTATTACGGTATTCGAACAGATATTCCTGTAACTGTTCGTTTATAGTGTAGATACAGGTATGTTGCTGCATTATGGATTTTAACATATTTTTACAATTTTTTACATATCCTTCTGCCTGGCCATTGCTACTCGGATGGTATATTGGGGATGTCAAGTGCTGAATACCGTAATTTTTACAATAGTCATTAAATTCTTTCGATGCAATTTTTGGATCATTATCCGATACGATCACTTGCGGTAACCCAAATTTTGCGTTTAGTGATTTGAGAGTTCTAATCAAATGAATCGTTGAAATACCAGTGCCCATATCCACGCATTCTATCCATTTAGTCAACGCATCGACCACCACTAGGTAAACCCTATGACCTAATGACATATAATCGATATGGAGTCGACTCCAAGCTGCTACCGGTTTGGGCCAGTTCGCCGGTGGTGCGCGGGGTGGGGACGGACGCAAGGCACTGCAGATCTCACACGCGCCGATCAGCTGTTCGATATCTCTGTCAATACCCGGCCACCACATGCGGGCGCGCGCCCTACTCTTTGTTTTTACGATACCTTGATGAGTATTGTGTAAATCCAAAAGAAGCCGATTCCTATATATTGCCGGTATAACGACGCGATGCCCTCGGAGTATACAATCGTCTTCTACTTCTAAATCGTTTCTACATAAAAAATACGGCTGGATATTCGGACACTTAATCTTCCTAGGCCACCCTTTTTTCATATATTTTATCACAGTACCTAAGGTTTCATCTTTGACTGTCGCCTCACATAAATCTCGATACGTTACCGGTAAACTACGGAGTTGCAAAGAATTAATGCTTACGTTGTTGCAACACTTGATTGTGTGCAACACCTCGGTATGTACTGGTGCGCGCGATAGATAATCTGCAACTTGGTTTTCTTTACCTGCCGTATATTGAATAATAAAATTATAACCCGACAAGAATACAGCATATCTTATTAGTCTTGACGCCGTCATGACTGAAATGCCACTTTTATTCCCAAATATTGCTAAAAGAGGACGATGATCAGTCTTCAGAATAAAAGGTTGTTGCCGGCCATAAATGTACTGGTGAAATCGCTTTACACCGAAAATAATAGCAGTAGCTTCTTTATGCAACTGGCTATAATGGCGTTCCGCAGCCGACAGCGTCCTAGACCCGAACGCCAGGGGACGTTCCACTTTGTCTGGCCCTATTTGTGATAAAACTGCCCCTAATCCTGCCGGTCCAGCGTCTACAGTCAACACAAGTTGCGCATTAGGGTCGAAATGCGTCAGTACTCGCTCCGACGCCAGCTCCCGCTTTGCTTGCTCGAACGCCGTTTGTTGCCGCTCGGTCCATTCCCACCGCGCGCCCGCGCGCAATAATTCGTGCAACGGATTTAGTATAGAAGAGGCATTAGGTACAAAATTTCGGTAATAATTAATCATTCCTAGGAAACGTCTCAAATCGGTAATGTTAGTTGGTCGAGGCGCCTTTTCTATTGCTTCTACCTTACTTGTGCATTTATGTAACCCGTGTTTATCTATAATGTGACCTAAATACGTTACATTATGGGCGGCGGCGGTGTACTGATGGCGGCGCGCGCGCCCCTCTCCCTCCGCGAGCTGGACTGCGGCGCTCATCCTCAAGATGAAATTGTTTGCGGGCGCGTTACAAAAGGTCATGTACGATTTGTTTTGTGCGTAGTGTACTTAGCCCCACGGATACCGGACTCCCGCTATTACTCCGCTCTCCAATGTATACAAAAAATTATTAACACCTATTCTTACCCTGTTATAATTGTAGGAGATTTTAACTTGTATTCGGCTTCAGTAAGTATACAGAGAGCGTATGTTAACGTTCTTCACCATTGTAATCTAACCCAGAATAATACCGTACTGAATAGTCTTAATCGCTTGCTTGACTTGGTGCTGTCAAACGACGTGGTTTCTCAGATTACAGTCACGGAAGCTGTCGCTGGTCTAGTATCATTTGAAAAACATCACAACCCTCTCGATATTGTAATGACCTGTCCAACACTATTTGCTGAGCGCTCGCCCCACCACAATGATCCGATACCACCAGTAAGGAATTATCGCAAAGCTAACTTTCCTCTCCTTTACAATAAACTCGCTGAAAGTGACTGGTCGCAATTATATGACTCGAGTGAAGTAGATGATTGCACTGGCCTCTTTTATACAAACTTAAACGGCATATTGACAGAATGTGTTCCATTAAAAACTTTTCAAAAAAATAGCCGAAAGGAGCAATATCCTGAATGGTTCACACCTGGGGGCCTATGATGGTTGCATTCATTATGTCATTTAAAAATCGGTAAAACTTGACATATTTAAGTCGTGTTTTAAAAGTGGCCTACGATGGTGCACATCGTTATACATTTCGTAGATAAATAAGTGATAAATAAACGACGTATAAAATGATACCTCAGTTCACACTCGTACTAATTGCAATTTTTTTGTCAGTGAAATTTAAACCACAAGAGCGGTGCAGCAACGTCCTAATTGCAACCACTTTTTCCGAAAAGTTAGTACCAGTGTGAACTAAGGTATCGACACAGATAATATAATACTATAAGATCAGTTTGAGTGTAATGTTCGGCTCTGGAACAAACTTGATTTAATTTTAAAATAAGCGAAAAAACGTCTCAAGCTTGAGTGCCAAAATTGCCACAGGCCGGTGTTACCGTTTGATGCCGCTGGTTATGTTTTTCGGAACTTACTATTTATGTTAATGAGTAACTAGACATATTCATAATTTAACATCTCTTTTTATTCATTTACTTTTAGTTTTCCGAAGAACCGTGAGCAAAAATTAGTGGACAAATGCAGATTCTCTAGAACGCAGAGAACAGCAGTAGTTCCCACAGTATCTTCGCGGATCTGTAGCGTTCATTTTAATGATGATGATTATCTATCTAATAATCAAACCGGTGAAATGTTTAAGTTTATATTTTATTTTATTTTTAACAAAACATACCCTGGACTATAATTTGTTAGGCAACCCATATGCAATATATTTATTGACATATTAAATTAAATATAAAATACATTTCATCAAATAAACATCTCGGTGAAGGTCGTTCTATATCGGGATCCTCTACTAATAAGCATTTCAAGATTATAAAAAAACCTGTTTTACCAAAAACGGACTATTTGCTGCGTAATTTTTAAGTGACGTGACCTGGCAACACCGCATGGCTGTCACTGTGATTTGTAAAAATCAAGGAATATAATACTCGCAAGGAGAAGAACGGTAACTACGTACAAAAAAATAGCCAATCCTTTTTTTTAATACTACTTTGGCGCTAGTAGTATAAAAAAAAAAGGTAATAGAGCTGTGAACTAAGTGACAGCGGGCTTTTTTGGCGGGGTTTTTAAATATGCCATATTCCATTCTAGACTTAATAATAAGCCATATTGAAAGTGTTTTTAACAAACTTTTTATTTTAAGTGCATGTATATTCAGGTTAAATCTTGCAAATCATTTGTCAACCACTTCTCAATATATGAGATTGAGCTGAAATGTAATAGTTTCATAAAAAAACACAACACAATGAATTACTTTTAAATGGTAGCCTTTATTCATTCAATATCCTAAGCAAGAACTTTTACAAAATGTCTAAAAAGTTTACTACATAGGTGCACTATTATTGCATTGTTTTTAATAATATATTCTGTTGTTCCTGGAACAGAATACTTGCTCAGGCGGTTTTTGCAACTGTCAGTTTAATGGGAATCTGTAGTGAAAAAAAAAGAAAAAAAAAAGAGTTTTGGTTTGTTAGAGTCGGGACGCCTCCTGCGGACTCGCTGGCGTCAGCCCACCTCTAACGTGTACCAGTTCACTACATTACTTCACTTACTTTGTTAATAAAAATACCTAGATAGATTCAGAGGAGATGTATGAACCTTTGACGTACAAGAGTCCTCTTGGTGATGCTTAAGTATCCTGTTGGTGTGTCTGGCGGGGAGATAAATTGTGAAAATCAAGTTATAAATTACACATCGCTTTATTAACTGACAATACAGCGCAAACCGACAATTGGTATGACGCGACGGTGCCGACGATGGGCTTTAGGTTATGCGAGGCACATGTTTACGCGAAAGTGTTCCGGTGAACCACTGACTCTAATTTCTACTTGGCCAAATAGATAAAAAAAGGCGTGCACGGCGGCGCTGGTGACAGACCCGGTGGCGGGCGGCGGCCGCTAGGCGCGCGGCTTAGCATGCGCGCGCGCGGGCGGTGCTAAAATAATTTTGGTCGGCTCTCGGACTATGATATATAGTCGGGCTTCCCTACTATATTGTTATACTACCATGCTGTATAACCACTTAAGATAGGCTACTTATACGAATAGCTTAGCTAGGCTTAAACCTATGACTTAAGTTACTCTAAGTTTACCTACAAATTATATTTATAATTGGACTATGACAAGTACTTGTGGTACTTGTAATGTACCAATGACTTAAAAGTTAAACTATACAAGCGCACCTGTATGTGGTGGCATGACTTAGTTTGGGTTATGCGAAATTGTCGTCACACTTTGCATGAAAATTCAAATATGTACCAGCTGGTTGAAATAGGAGAAATCCTCTTAAGTTCCTAGAAAAAAAAACTTAAAAAAGCTTATTTCTCAGGAAATAATGGACCAATTTTGGTCCGGTTTGCGTGGCCTGGATCCAAGGGTTATGCAGGTGTACACGAATTTTAGCTTTTGTCAAAAAAACTAAGTTTGACAAATTTTGTCAAATGACAAAGTGTACAAAAATTGTTCTAAAAAAGTCTAATCCAATACATTGGCTAATGGCATACACCTTAAAAAATGGTTTGTAGCCTGTCGCAATGTTAACGGTGCTATTTAAGGACCGTTGAATTTGTCATAATTGAGTATAAATAGGGTTTTATGGCACAAACAGAACTGATGCTCTGTTTGTGTCATATTACTGTTACATGAGAGCTTCATGTTTTCTAAATTGAATAAATTTGACAATCCAAATTCATGGACGAAATCCATACCTAATATGAAACTATCCGCAACAGATGGTATTACAGTAAATGCAATTTTAAGAGATTTGTTTCCGAAGTTAACTGGTAGTGGCATATTACCAATTACCGTAACAACGGAGCCGTTAGCACAACTTGCAGAAGAATCTATAGGATATAACTGTTGACCTAACTTCTCTAATTGTTTATGTTGGCTCCAGTGTCTACCAGAGCTCTGCAAGTTCTGGACCCAATGTCAAAATTTATAAACATTCTATTATCATGTTCAATTACTGAAATGCCAGGGGTAACCGTACCTAAATTTGGAGATTTTAATTCTAAATTGGTTTCCCCTGGCGCCACTACTTTTTTGGACTACTGTTTGCTTCCAGGTATGGCCTGCTCTTCTGGGGGTTGCATTTTGGGCAGGTACTCGTCAGAATACCCCTATTTCCACACTGGAAGCAAACAATGCCTGGTATATAGAGCGGCATTGTTTATATGAATGGCCAGATTTTTTACATTTTTTACAAATTATTCTGGGTGGGAGGAGGTAGAAAGAACAGACTGCCCAAGACCGCTGCAAATGGAGGAGTTTGATTCGAGCCCTACACCCCAGCAGAGGGTAATAGGAAAGAAAGAAGAAGAGAGAGACAAATTATTCTACCGTTATATTATTATTAGTGGTTTTACTATACTGCTTCGATTTCACAGCAGTGACTTGTTTAAAAGTTTTAATGGGTTTGGGACCAGGAGTGCAGGTGGCGGAGCCAGCATAGGCCTCAAATCACTTGCCTAATGAGCTGCTCAATATTGTTGGGGTCACTGAGAGCCAGCAGGTGAGCGTACATCGGATGCATGTTGTGTTTGATGATCTGGATGAGGCTGCTCTCCGGCAATGGGGAAGCAAGCCTCGAGTTCATCGTTTGCATCTCTAAGGTGTAAAAGTGTAACGGCTGTCCTGCTGCCTGTCGGTGTTCCCTAATAGCTATATCCAAAACATAATCGCTATTAATTGATTGAAAGAACGCTTTAAACAATCGTTGTAAATCTGACAATGTAGTGACTGAGGCACATTTATTTATTTATTCAATTATAATTACACAGTATTAGTAGTAATAAAAAGTTAGTTAAATATAGAAATAGTTCTAAAATTATACAATTAAATTACCAATACTGCCACTTATCAATAGTGTGCAGTTGGAAATAATGGGCTGTGTCTATGCTTACTTTTCATAGAACAAGCAGCAAAATAATAAAAATTTTAATTTCTATCGCTTGGCCGGAACACAAATACTCAAACTTGAATTTACAAATTTAATACAAATGTTTCAGTTTTTAAATCAAATAAGTATGATAACAATGTCAAACTGTTACAGAATATCTAGCCAATGATAGTGCATAAGATTAAATTATGAAATTTTTCCTTACAATTTTTTGTGCCAAAGAATAAATTATTTTTCCAAATTAAATTTTTAACAACATAATCTCATCACCATAGACACCAACAGGATAATATACTGTTAAATAGCTTCGGGCGCCATTAATGTAGTGAAAAAAAAGAAAAAAAAAGTTTTTGGGTTGGTTAGAGTCGGGATGCCTCCCGCGGACTCACTGGCGACAGCCCAACTCTAACGTGTACCAGTTCACTACATTACTTCACTTACTTTGTTAATAAAAATACCTAAATAGATTCAGAGGAGATGTATGAACCTTTGACGTACAAGAGTCCTCTTGGTGATGCTTAAGTATCCTGTTGGTGTGTCTGGCGGGGAGATAAATTGTGAAAATCAAGTTATAAATTACACATCGCTTTATCAACTGACAATACAGCGCAAACCGACAATTGGTACGACGCGACAGTCGCCCACGATGGGCTATATGTTATGCGAGGCACATGTTTACGCGAAAGTGTTTCGGTGAACCACTGACTCTAATTTCTACTTGGCCAAATAGATAAAAAAGGCGTGCACGCACTTACGGGAATGGACAAAGCGGCGACAGCGCGGCGGCGCGGGCGGTGCTCCCTGGACCGACGGTCAGACTACGGGGTAACCTGGCGTGGCCCCGAGGGTGAAGGCGGCCGACAACTGGCCGTGGAACCCCGTGAAGCCCTTGGAACCGCCAGCCTGGCGCGGCGTAGCCGCGAACAGGCCAGCCTCCGAGCCGGGTTCCTTTACTCGGAGTCCTGCGGGCGGCGGCTAGTGGCGGCTGGCTTACCAGCACGCCATGAGGTTGAAGTCCGAAGCGGGCGGTGAAATCGCCGTCTC
Organism: Apotomis capreana; assembly: GCA_947623375.1. NCBI lineage: Eukaryota > Metazoa > Arthropoda > Insecta > Lepidoptera > Tortricidae > Apotomis > Apotomis capreana. The sequence goes on from OX392514.1 coordinate 10,847,564, forward strand.
ACGCTCCCAGCAGAGAACACGAAGGCTATCACAGCGGACTAAGCTCTTCACAAAAATGTGTTACAAGGAATTATGAGGTTAAGCCTCTTCTGAACACATACAAATCAGAAAATATCTTCTATCCACGTTTTTACATTAACCTTCTCTAAAGTCCCAATCGAAAAAAAAATATATACCGTCAACGTTATCCAGATCCAGTCCAGACACTGACGTTAATCCTTTTTTAATCATTCCGGTCTGCATCGGCTTCCCAGCGTTTGAGAGCGAATGTACACACTTCCTCTATTTGCTTAATAGTTGTTGAGAGTGTCAATCGGGTATCAGGTGTCAGTTTTGACAGCTGACGGCTGCTAATTACAGGTTATGTTATTTGCAAGAAATTGAAATTATATCTGAATAATGTGTTGTGGATGTTTACAGTGTCCCGGGATTGTGTGGCTTAGTAGTGGCCAAGAAGCAACGCAAGTTTTATGTAGCAACGCTACAAATCTTGGAAACCTTATTCCTTTTGTACAGAAAACTCAAGGATTCTAGTGAAGACCGGTCGTTCTTTGGCCAACAATATGTGGCCCAAAATGTAGCCCTGAAATAGGAAATTACATTTTAACAAGTTAAATATTATTTAAAACAAACAAACAAAAACTGTGATTTAAAAACATACACATATTTCACATACAGTTTGTTTGTTTTTAAAATGTCTTTATTGAAAAACAATGTTACTATATAGGTTATTAGTTAACATATTCCACGCTTGGTTATTTCCACGCTTGTATTGTTGACTTTCTTACACAAACTTAGTTACAAGTCAAGCTAATAAAAGCGAGTTAAAATACTCCTTATTGTGCATGTGTAATCACAATTTTTACTTACCCAGAAGGAAGTACTCCCCAATGCGGTCCGTCATAGAGCCGTTTCATCTCCTCCTTTATATTGTTATAATTAAATATACAGGAGTTGTGCACTCATCCGGGGTATCTGGCATGTACCGCTATTATCCGGCAGTTCTCGTCAGCGATCTGAAAAAAAAAAACACTGTCAAAGATTTGAAAGATTTGGCGCCAATTTATGAATATCAAGCTGTGTATGTATCTATGTAACCTGCAACTCCCCGCTACCTTAAAGATCGTTTTAGTTACCTAACATCTGCAAGGTCCGCTCAAAATTGTATACTCACTGTTCCGGCATCGAAGTCAAAATTCTATTCTAATTCTTTTACTGTGCAAGCTATTTTACTGTGGAACTCGCTTCCGCTGGATCTTAGACAAGCTAAAACTTTGGCAATTTTTAAATATAAACTTAAAGATCACTATTTATCTCTACCGTAGCCTAATCCTTTAATAAGTCTGTGCTGTCGTTTTTCATTATAAGTCTAATGTTGCTGTGATATTCTTTTCATTCTTCCTTTTTGTATGTATGTATATGTAGAGATCGCTCTTTAGCGATAAGACCGCCTATATTGTCTACCATTATTTAATTTATGATTTCTCATGTAATATTTTTCTTGTTGGTGTGCAATAAAGAATTGTTGTATTGTATTGTACATAAAAGTAAATAAAAATGAATAAAAAACCTGCACACATACAAAGGCGAACTTATCCCTACAACTACAAGGGACTTTATTCCAGTAATTTTATGAGAGAAAAATGTAAAATAATAATATTGCTACATCAATCTCACCTTCTATTTACTGCCTCTGTAAATTGACCTATGTAATGGCTTACAGTCGACTGGGCAATTGAAAGGCCATGATCCTGCCCGGACCAACGCTGATAATTGCCATCAGCCAATAAGTGTAAAGATGTTAGCACCTACAATACAATAAAAGAAATTAGTTGTTTTGAGCATATTCTGTCTACAGCCTTTTATTTCAGAATGATTGGGTTCAGGGTTCCATACCCAAAGGGTAAAAACGGGACCCTATTTCTGAGACTTCGCTGTCCGTCCGTCTGTCACCAGGCTGTATCTCAAGAACGGTGATAGCTAGACAGTTGAAATTTTCACAGATGATGTATTTCTATTGCCGCTATAACAACAAATACAAAAAATATAATAAAATAAATATATACAACCCCATACTCCTCCCATACAACAAACTTGTTATAGATTACGGTACGGAACCCTTCATGCGCGAGTTGGACTCGCACTTGCCCAGTTTTTAAATAATTCAGGTTGAGTTTGTTCTAAATATTAAGATACTTATACAGCTACTCATATTGATTACTTGATATATCTACTTAATTAAACAACAAAACATAATATATGTATGGTTACCTTGGTGTGAACTGGCAAACCGTCAGCGTGGTGAAGATCGACTTCAAGGTGCCATCTCCTTGCGCACTCTGTATATGTGACGAAACTCTTACTCAAACTCGTACTCACGTATAATCACAATTTAGCAAGTAATTAATGTTATATACGTTAAAATAATTAATACTAACGCTTGATTTCCGACAAATGTGATGAGTTCGTTTCACCTTTTGACGGTTGCATTCATTATGTCATTTAAATAGTGACACAATTTTAAGATAAATCGACAAATTTAAGTTTTGGCTTAAGATGGTGCACGGCACGATAAATTTCGTGGTAAGATAAGTAGATAAACAATAAATAACGACAGCTTGATTGTCTGTGTCTGAGTTTTAAAAATATACGAGTTATCCTGTAAAAACGGCTCAAGTTTGAGGGTCAAACACATTCTCTTTTTTTTTTTTTATTTATTTCATGAGTCATGAATCATGACCATGGAATCAGTGTCCTTCAGTCAAAAACATAAAATATTGTTGATCATTTACATTACAATTAAAACAACGAATTAATAATTTGACAGCAACTATCAAGTATCACATAACATATTGATACTTTTCCAAGTATACAATACACACAGATATAGTTATAAATGGAAATAATGAAAACAACACAGCATATTAATACATAAACAAACAAATAAACTATTTACAATTAATTGAAACATAAATAATCAAATTTTTTCTACAGTATTGAGTATAAATTTATATACAGGAATGAAAAATACTACATTGGATAATATTATCCTGAACGCGGCGGGGAACACTTATTAAATTTTCTTTAGCAATGTCAATGTCACTAATCTCACTGACAAGTGTCAACCTTTGAATTCCAAACGTTGGACACTGGAAAATGATATGATTTATGTCTGCGTTTTCTTTAAAGCAATATGTACAGGTATCTTCCGCAACGATTTTCATCCTGTACAGATGCGCTGTGACCAGGCAATGACCAAACCGCAAGCGGTTAATTATCGTTATGAACTTTCGGCCGGTGTACCTAAAACGATTGTACCACGGAGTTGTTGGTAAGTCCGGCTGTAATTCAGCATACCATTTCCCCTTATTCTCGGTAATAATGTTCCAGTAATCCTTCCACAAACTCTGATCGATTTTTAAATTCATGGTAATAATCCGTGAAAGGCACTCTAAAGCTTGACTTTCATGGCTAGCGGCCGATGCGACAGTCGCGCGCGGCTGACGCTCAGCGACAGTCGCCTGGCCTCGCGTCAGTAATAGTTACTATGAAACTATATGGGGCCACTTTCGAGGCTAGCGGCTCGAGCCGCGCGCGGCTCGCGTCAGTAGCGACAGTCGCGAGCCGCGCGCGGCCGTGTTCGGTTGGTCTTCTACTGACGCGTGACGCGCAGTAAAAATGGCGAATATTGTAACATTTTCTAGCATAGAAGAAGAAATTCTTATTAATTTGGTTGCGCAGCGCCCTTTTTTATATGATCTTAGTTTGCCGGACTATAGAAATTCTTATAAGAGGGACAGCGTGGGGAGAAATATTGAACTTCTTTGCTTGTAATATATATATAGCAATAGCAAATCGTCATCCTCTTCTTCTTCTAGCATTGCTAGCAAAATATATTTTTAGAAGCCATACAGATCACACACAACTGCACTGGACGGACACATCAATATGGCGCGGCGTGCCAGTGGCCGCGCGCGACTGTCGCATCGGCCGCGACCCACGAAAGTTGAACCGGACGCGTCAGCCGCGCGCGTCAGTCGCGTGCGGCTGACGCGCGCGGCTCACGCGCGCGACTGTCGCATCGGCCGCTAGCCATGAAAGTCAAGCTTTAAAGATTGGGTGTGGTCTTCGTGGTGATCTTGTCGTGTTGCCTGATCCACAATCTCGTTTCCGGCTATGCCACTGTGTGAGGGAACCCATAAGAATTCTATACATTTCCCAATCATTTGTAGCTTATCCTTAATTCTATACAATATATAATTCTGTTTATAAACTAGATTACAATTACATAAAGCAGATAAAACACTTTTAGAATCACTTATTACTAATAATATATATTTACACTATTTACATTGGTATTTACATATGTCGAAGCAGCTAAACTAGCCCATGCTTCTGCCGTAAAAATACTGCAAGTGTAACTTAATACATTTGGTTATTTTCTGTTGTGGATCATAGAATGCTGCTTTGACATGATCGCTCTTGGAGCCATCAGTATATATAGTGTAAAATTCCTTTTTTTCATTTAAAAATTCTAGAAAGTTATATTTATTTCTGACAGTTTCTAAATGACATTAATAATAATATATAATTTTGTTTGAAAAACTACTCGACTTTCACGCAGAAAACTTTAGATTTTTTTTCAACTTTGTTTCGACTATATAATGAAAGCGTGAAATACTTATGATACTATCTAGAACTCAGGGAAAAGTATTATTTCAATTGTCAATGACATTTAATATCAAGAAATTTAAGTAATGTGTTATATGGGCATTTGTAAATAGGCCACTTGCTATTGATGTAAATATCTCTGGTCAGGTTTTTTATGTATGTTATTATTGTTGTTATTTCAGGCAATGTACCAGAAATAAGAGTATTAGCCGAGATGTTGGCTGTTCCAGCTAACTGTGAGACTTCGATATAAAACATTACTAAGGACAGTTACATTGTTACAAGACAACTCCTTCAAGCAAAATCTCTCAGCCAACTGTGAACGCCGCAAGGACAATGGAGGTATGCAATTTTCAATTTCCATAGAAACAATAGGAGTGGTGCGCTGTGCTCCACTAATTATTCTCAGACCCATATTTTGTATCACATCCAATTTCCTTAATAATGTGTTACTAACATTCATATAACGACGCTTAAGAATCAATACCGTCTAAGTAACATTTAGTAGTTAGATGGTATTGATTCTTAAGGGTCGACGCTTAAGAATCAATACCGTCTAAGTAACATTTAGTAGTTAGATGGTATTGATTCTTAAGGGTCGTAAGCTAAAGAGCTATAATCAAAATGACTTCTGACTATACTTTTATACAGCATACTGAGTGTTTTTGGATCTGATCCCCAAAAAGTTCCAGCTAAACTCCTCAAGATATTTATGCCCTTCATGGCATTCTGACATATATAGTTAATATGCTTATCGAATTTTAGTTTGTCGTCTATTATGACACCTAAAAATTTATGATGATTGGCAATAGGAATTGCATCATTATTATAACTAACTTTTATTCTAGAGTGTACAAATGAATCTTTACTAAATATTAAAGCTTTACTCTTTTCTGAACTTATGTCTAGTTTTAAAATGTTGTTATAATAATGATGCGATTGCGCTAATGCAGTATTTATACTGTTAACAGCTATATCTAAATTTTGGTTTATGCTGTATAAAAGCAAGTCATCTGCAAATTGCAATATTTTGACCTGTGATGTATCTACAAAATTATGGATCTGAGATGTGTATAAATTATACAACAGAGGTGACATTGTTGCTCCTTGCATTGTTCCTTTATTCACAAGCCTAGGTCCATGTAGCTTATTGTTCAATTTGACAAACAGGGTTCTATTATATAGAAATTTAAAAATCCAGTGTAAAATATTTCTTGGTAAGCCCAATTCATGCAGGACATTTATTAGGCATTCAATATTAACATTGTCAAAGGCACCTTTAACATCTAAAAATACACAAATAGCATTAGAATGACTTAGCTTTGCCTTTTTAAGTTCTGATATTAGAGATACAAAGCTTTCAGAGCAACTTCTGCCTTTTCTAAAACCAAATTGGATGTCGGGTAATTTGTCCTTTGTTTCAGCAAAATAGTCTAGGCGTAACTTTAACATGTTCTCAAACAGTTTACCTATACATAACGAGAGAGAGATAGGTCTATATGATGAGGGATTATTTGCAACTTTGTTTGGCTTTAAGATGGGAATAACACACTGAGTTTTCCATGAGTCTGGTATGACTAAATTATTCCAAAGTTTATTATAAATGTTTAATAATATTTCTTGTGCGTTAGGATGTAATTGTATGATTAACATGTATGGTATGCTGTCCAACCCTGGTGTTGTATCCTTCCTACTTTTGAGAGCTATGTGGAATTCATTCAATGTAAATGGTCTATTGAGAAAGGAGTTACTATAATTTTCCACAGATTGATCCATAATATGTATCATTCAAATTATGTTCATTCAACTGTGATGAGTCTGCTATGTTGTCTAAAAAGCTTGGTATCCAGTCATCATTCAAATATCTGTTATGAGAAGAACCTATCCTTCTGAACCTTTTCATGTAGTTCCATATTCTAGAAATAGGTGTCATTCTGTTAAAGCTAGTACATAGGTTGTGCCATGCATCAATACTTTCCTCTTTTAATATCCTTTTCTTTTGAGCATCTAATTTTTTGTAATGTATAAAATTAGGAATACTTGGTGATTTCCTATACTCTTTGAGAGCCTCCTTAGACATTTTAACAGCATCATCACATGTTTGGTTCCAGGTGCAGGTTTTCTCATAACTTTTAAAGTTTGCTTTGGCGTTTGTTTGGGAATTGTTTCTGCTCTAATATCATACAAAATATTTACAAATAAGTTATATAAATCAAGCTATGCTATGCTGAGCTATGCTCGGGGTGTCTCTACGTGATCGAATCAGAAACGAGGAAATCCGTACCTAGACGAACTAAAGTGACCGATATAGCTCACCGGATTAGCAAGTTGAAGTGGCAATGGGCAGGCCACATAGCACGCAGAGCAGATGGCCGATGGGGCCGAAAAGTGCTCGAGTGGAGACCTCGGACCAGCAAGCGCAGCGTGGGACGTCCACCTAAGGTGGACAGATGACCTTATAAAGGTCGCCGGAAGGCGCTGGATGCAGGTCGCTTCCAACCGGTATATATGGAAGTCCAAAGGGGAGGCCTATGTTCAGCAGTGGACGTCCTGTGGCTGAGATGATGATGATGATGATGATATAAATCAATAGGTTCCGCACCATGTATATCTAAATGTGAGAACCAGGATTCAGATAGTTCTTGATATTTGGACCAGTCTGCTTTATTATAAATGTATTTTTCTTCCACAGGACGCACTTCATATATAGAAGGCTTCACATTTATAACAACAACAGTTGGATAATGATAACTGCCCATCGGGTCGTCATGGACACGCCATTCACAGAGAGGAGCTAATGTGGGACTGACCAAAGCTAAATCTATGGCAGATGGATTTCTGTTTGGATACTGAACAGTTGTGGCTTTACCATCGTTTAAAATACACAAGTCAAAATTATCAATTAGATTATATAAACTGTTACCTCTATTATTGTTAGCCATACATCCAAATAGGATATGATGAGCATTGAAATCTCCCATTATAAGGCATGGCTTAGGGACTTCCAGTAAACCTTTCTCATTTTGACGACGACGAGTATGACGACGACGTGGTTGGCGCAGTGGTTAAGCAACTGCCTACTGAGCCGACGGTCCCGGGTTCAAATCCCGGCAAGGGCAAATATTTGTGTGATGAACACGAATATTTGTGCCTGGGTCATGGATGTTCTATGTATTTAAGTATTTATTTATCTATATAAGTATGTATATCGTCGCCTAGTACCCATAACACAAGCCTTCTTGAGCTTAATTTGGGACTAGATCGATTTGTGTGAGGTTGTCTGATATTTATTTATTTTGTCAGTAGCAAATCTGCTGCTATTAGGAGGACAGTAAACGCAAAGAATATTCAATTTACCCATTTCAGTGTCTACTGATATGCAAATATTTTGAATAGATTCGTAAAAAGTTGTATTTACAAGACTATATTTTAAGTTTTGTTTTATTAATATACCTACTCCATTATGTTCATTGACTGAATTTTTGTGTACATATTAAATTATAAGGTGTAAAATCAGGAATTGTACTAGTTGTTTTAGTTGCCAGGTTTCATTTAGCAGACAAATATCAATATGTTGTTCAGAAAGGAATGTTTTGAGTAAGGCCTTTTTGCTCTGTAAGCTCTGTATGTTATATTGTGCAATATTTAAATATGTATCCATTATGTGATTAAATTAGCTAAAAGTATATCCTTAATTCTTTTATTAGTAATCGGAGTGTTACTCTTATCATTGCCAAGCATAATAAGTGATTTAACGAGAGCATTAATAATGATTTCATTATTTAAAATTTGCTCAGCATTATGTTTAGTTATGTTTACATCTATAGTTTTAGTTGGTTTCAAATTTGGGAATATTTTTGGGTCGGAGATAGCTGGGACACTCACCACAGTGGCATAGGAATGGTTCGGCTTTAAATACTTGCTCTTTTTCTCTTCAATCTTTTTCTGTTTTACTGGACAATCCCTTGATATGGCCAAGTGATTGCCATTACAGTTAATACACATTACTTCTTCAACGTCGCATTCTTTATAGGAGTGTTGTCCGGCGCACGAAGAACACATTGTTATTGATAGTCACCCATTTATGCCTGCATAATGATTAGTCTGAATAAACAACACTTTATATTTATGCTTTTTTTTTTTTATCATCCGCCAGAAGAGATATACTTTACGAGCAAAATAATAAAGTTACTGTGCAAACCTTACCCTAAGCAAATGGCAAGCAGTGAGTGAGTGTTGGTAATATGTATGTGAGTCGGCTGCCAAGCAAAGGGATTCCTAAATCTGTAATATCTACATACAGTCAAAAGTGGGTAGCGCGGCGATGAGACGCCGATGTATGGATGGAAGACGTAAGAGACGTAGTATCGACACCGTGCTAGCTATACATATAGCTATATGTCGTCCACTGCTAAGCAACATTTGCTTTGTCGCTCATGTGACGACGTCTTTGAGAAATAAAATAATAACACAAAAAATAACAGAAATAAATATCTATTATTCTCAAGTGTCTGCCGCTATATAAGCAGACAGAGACAGTACGTAGATCCATCTCGAGATCATTACATAAGTGCCAAGGGTTGCAGAAGTCCATTATGGTGATACGGTGTATTTTTCTTCTACATCTTCTAAGCTTCTCTGCATAATTATACTGCGACTTGATGATAGTCACAGCGGACCATTCTGCAAGTAATTAGTGACAAATGAGTAATATAATAACAATTTAGCAAGTAATTAATGTTATATTCATTGAAATAATCAATACTCACGCTTGGTTTTCTTAAAAAGTGAAAATTTCATATTAAACTTCCTTTGTCACCACCTTATTAGCTCGACGACAAACTAAATCAATTTTCAGTCAGATTATCACGCTTTGACATTGACATGTGACATAAAATGGACAACCATCGTAGGAAATTTGATGAATTTTCTTGGATTTATATATGTCACGTGCGACCATCTTAGGTTTTATGGATAAATACTTTGACGTTCATCTATCGTGTGATAAACGTAACCATCATAGCGTTAACACGACGGTAACCTATGTATACCGGGCTGTCAAAGTTGGATGCTTTGTTATAAAGTGGACGACCATCGTAGGAAATTTATGCATATATCATATATCTCGTGATGTCACGTCAGAATGTCAGTTTACCGTGCAACCATCTTAGGAAATATTGACAAAAGCGTTATCACTTATTTATCCCGTGATAAACGCAACCATCATAGGCCCGCTGATCTCATACACTTAAATAAAGTGAAGAACACGTACCATAGATTATTTAAACAGACAGGCAACCAACTATATTATGCATTTTTTTCTTATTATCGTAGGCAAGTAAATACTCACTCTGAAACAGCGATGCAGTCTTTTGTTAATCAACTACAGAATAACATAAGTAATACAGGATCCGTCTTCCTTTTGGTTATACGTCAAACGTAATCGCCAGTCTAAACAACCTGCCACATTCACCAATATGTCCCCACACGAAGTTGCAGACTCGTTCGCTAGGTTTTTTAAAAGCGTGTTCCTACAAAATCCACCCACACTCGACGTGACGGCGGCTTGTACCGCGGCCGCATCCGAATTGAATTTAACCGATCGACGCATCACCATCGAATACGTTAGTGATACAGAGGTTCGCACGGCTATCAAACGCCTGCGACCTAAGCATACCCAGGGACCTGATGGGGTACCGCAATATATAGTGAGAGACTGTTGCGAAGCATTCGTTGAACCATTGAAATATATATTTAATTTAGCATTAAAAAATAAAAAGTACCCATCAGTGTGGAAAACTACAAAAGTATTACCAATACATAAATCTGGATCAAAATCAGATGTCCATAATTATAGGCCAATTGCTGTACTCTCCATATTTGGAAAAGTCTTTGAGTCAATTATATATTCACAAGTGTATAAACAGCTGAATGGATGGTTCTGCGACGAACAGCACGGATTTCTCCCAAAACGGTCTACTACGTCCAATCTACTCAACATAGTCACCCTAATCGCTTATAATCTAGACCGGAAAAAGCAGGTAGATGTCGCTTATTTTGACTTTCAAAAAGCCTTCGACAGAGTCGACAGCGACATTCTACTTAAAAAGCTCTTTATGGCTGGTTTTTCTCCGGATTTACTCGAGTTTATGGCAAACTATCTCTCTGAAAGACACCAGTTTGTTCAATATGAAGGCTCCAGGTCCACCCCATTTCTGGTAACCTCTGGGATTGGGCAAGGAAGTAATCTTGGTCCACTGTTATTCCTCATTCTGATCAATGATCTACCGGCAGCACTAAATTACTCGACGTGCTTGTTATTTGCCGATGACCTGAAGTTAGCATTGCCGATTGATGGTCCCAATGACGCTTCCAAGCTGCAATCGGATATTGACGCTGTACATAATTGGGCTGAAAGCAATAGTCTGACCCTCAATGAGGAAAAATGCTCAGTTATGACGTACACACGTGCAAGGCGCATCGAACATCAAATGTACACCGTAGATAACAAACCACTAAAACGGGTTAGCGAAGTGAAGGACCTTGGCACGTGGTTTGACTCGGGGCTCACATTTAATCCTCATATTACCAAGGTGTGTAATGAGGCCAGAAAGTCATTGGGGTTTGTTATCCGGCAGGCGAAAGTATTCACCAACCATCACGCCATTAGCATCCTGTACAATGCCTATGTGCGTAGTAAATTGGAGACGAATGCCGTCGTATGGAATCCCCACGAACAACAATATACGCTTCTCTTGGAGAGAGTCCAAAAATCATTTGTCCGATTCCTATATAAAAAATTATACGGCAGCTACCCGCTGCTTTATCCTACTCTTTTCGTACTGGGCATGGTAAATTATACATCCCTAGAAACCAGGAGATATATCCATCTGATAAAATACTTTCACGCCTTAATACGAGGGCAGTCTACCAATCCCCAGCTACTGGCTCAAATACCCATACGGATCCCCAGTGTCTCCACTAAACTGTTTCGCCCTCGGCGTAGGGGGTTGTTTGCCATACCAGCGGCTAGGACGGGCGCGCTCACGTCTTCCCCTCTGCACCAAGCGCTTACCCTATTGAATAGTATTTTAGACAGCAATAGCGACCTGGACATATTCTTTAGCTCAGAGTCGGCATTTTTGACAGCATCGATTCACTACCTGGAAACTATAGTAACGGCTAGTACTATTATTTAAACTTGCATTTGTGTAAGGTAAACGCAGGTATCAACGACCCATCGAAAATCTGCAGGTAATACCGACCTATAAATTGAAAGTCAATTTTTAGGCTTCCTGTACTATTCTAGCTATAGATAGCTGAAGCTACGCACACGTTGGTTCCTAGACCATCATTTACTTTTGCGTTAGTGTGTGTGAAAGTGCAAAAAAGAGACAAAATAACCCAATTTGTGCGGAGACAGCGTGGGCGCAGGTCACATCGTACTAGGCCTTAATCCATCAGGTAAGCACGTGACTTTTCTACTTAAGCGATTTATTCGAATAAGTGAGTGCTATACTTTTTGTTGTGTTATTAAATATGTTCCGTTGAGTGTCAGTTCTGGATTTCATACCACATTTTATTGAAAAAAAGCTATTTGAAATGATAAAACCTTATAATAAAATAGGACGGTCTTAGCTTCATCAGTTTTAGTTGTGGCAGCTATCGCCGAGTCATAAGTCGTGAATGGCCTCAGCATAGTGTTTCGGTTTTTTCTATATTGTGTTATTATATGACAATAACACCGGTAGTTCAATAGACCAATTGAAATTCAAACATCTGTTCTTTGTCAAAATGTATTAGCGACCTACGTATTGTTGTCTACTTTCTTTTTTATTACGCTTTTATTTTAACCAATATTGACATATTTTTGGAAGGTCGACTCATGCATCGTTACATTTATAAATATTTGTTTTTTGTTTAAAACTGTATGCATGGGTACATATTTCTTGTTATATGTATTCATTACGATCTGATTTATAGTCAGAAGGTGTAACTTAATAATAAATACCTACTTTTTATGAGTCGCTAATACATCATATGTTTGCACTTACAAATTTTATTACCGACCCATAAGTCGTTAATGGCCTCAGAATAGAGTTTTGTTTTTTTCTCTATTATGTCATTATATGACAATAACACAGGTACTTAAATAGCCCAATTTAAATAAAAACATCGGTTCTTTGTAAAAATATATTAGCGACATACGTATTGTTCTCTACTTTCTTTTTTATCACGTTGTTAATTGAACTAATAATGACATATTTTTGGAAGGTTGATTCTTGAATTGTTACATTAAAAGTTATTGTTTTTTGTTTAAAACTGTGTGCATGGGTTCATATTTCATGTTATATAAATTAATTACAATCTGTTTTAAAGTCAGAAGGTGTAACTTAATAAAAAATACCTACTTTTTATGAGTCGCTGATAAATTATATGTTTGCACTAACACATTGTATTAGCGATCCATAGGGGTCGGTAGTAGCAACAGTAAGAAGCTATTACCGATCGTATATAGATTATTGTATATCTCACCTACTTTGTGACCGGACACTTTCTTGCCAAACCACTATATGATAAAGAGATTTTAATTAAGTATTTATTCATTACGATCTGATTTATAGTCAGAAGGTGTAACTTAATAATAAATACCTACTTTTTATGAGTCGCTAATACATCATAATGTTTGCACTAACAAATTTTATTACCGACCCATAAGTCGTTAATGGCCTCAGAATAGAGTTTTGTTTTTTTCTCTATTATGTCATTATATGACAATAACACAGGTACTTTAATAGCCCAATTTAAATAAAAACATCGGTTCTTTGTAAAAATATATTAGCGACATACGTATTGTTCTCTACTTTCTTTTTTATCACGTTGTTAATTGAACTAATAATGACATATTTTTGGAAGGTCGATTCTTCAATTGTTACATTAAAAATATTGTTTTTTGGTTAAAACTGTGTGCATGGGTTCATATTTCATGTTATATTAATTAATTACAATCTGTTTTAAAGTCAGAAGGTGTAACTTAATAAAAAATACCTACTTTTTATGAGTCGCTTATAACAATCAAAGCACTAGATATTGGATAACAATTTATTTATATTGAACTAGAACAATAACTATCGATCTTATGAAAGAATCAGTGACAACCACGCTGCTCTCCTCGGCGCCAATGTCCCTGACAGTTGGCTGTGTTGCCAGGCCATCAAGTACGTTCCGTTACGTGTTTTTAACAGTCGGCCATCCTGGCATAACCTTCGTCCACGAAGGTCATCTCATCAAGACCTTCTTCAACTTGACCAACAGCATCAGCACGCTCGTCTCAGCAAACTTCACTCGCATCAGTTGTAGCGGACTCCCTCCCTGCTCGTCACCTTAGCTCTGCGAGAAGACCAAAACATATTTAGGGGAACCGTTACAATCGTCTTGGGGCGTACTTGGGCTGCGATATATTCACTTTATTCCGATTCGAAGGGATTAGAAATTCATTTCAATTAGAGATGGAATTGTATTGACATGTATCTGACGTACATTATTCTACCCAAATTATATCATAATTTGAAATCACCAAGTTGTCTGATACGATAGCTAATTAGTTATGATATGAATTCATTTTCCTATATAAATTTTTAGAATTACAACTCTGCGATCGTACAGATTAATAGGATTAATTGACATCAATCATGACATCAAAGCCAAGTTTATTTGCGCTACCGACCCTGTTACAATGAATGACAAACCGTATACACATTCACCCCGGTAGATTCCCTATCCGACATGGAACGAACTCACAGTTTATTCCAGCATCGTAGAGGCGGCTTCCACTCGCATAATCAGCCTTGGGTGCCACGCTTTCAATCCACAAAGACGTGCAGAACAGGTCGTGCAGTCTGCCACAGCAGTCGTTCATAGCAGCCCTCGCATACAGCTCATGGAAACAAAGGTGTTTATGAATAGTAACGTGGCAACCACTACGATTCATCTCAAGAGTACATTAATGATGTTATCATTGTCAGATAATAAAATCATCTATAACCACTTCAGTTATTTAGTATGTATTTAAAATAACTGTATATTCAACTCTACGAAACACAAACAATTAAATTTATTAACATTATTATTATTATTACACAAAACAGCAACGTTATTTTTCAATAGGTATTGAAATGTATTTCTAACTAGTTACCTAAATCGAATACTCAGTATTTTTTTTTTTGCATAGCTATCTTAAAACAAGAAGTTCGCAGTCTAATAATTAGATAGAATAAAAAAATTAAGTCAGAACATGATCAAAATTACATTTTACCCCTTGTATGCTTAAGTGCAGATCTGTGCAAGACATTTGAACCTGACGTTAAAATATCAGTTAGTCTCAATCTCAATTTGATTAGCAAATTTTGACATTGCATACGAGAGGTTAAGCAATCGTGTATCTCGCAACAACATCATGCTACGTTACTAACAACTTTCTGACTGAAAACGAAAAGATCAAATAGTTATAGTTACATTTCCTAGGTACAAAATCACACTTGTTAACTTTACGTTCGGCCATCCACAACTAATTGAATGACCCCATTCAATATTTTTGAAACAAGCACAGTCTATGGTAGATCACCGCTCCACTCGCTTGCTTCGAAATTTGAGATGAGCTCTATTTATATAATAAAATAAGAGTGTTGACCAGTAGCTGTAGTTATCAACAAATAGCTGGCAGACCTTACCTTGAGCCTGAAATTGTATGCATTGCTATGCGAGTTTAACTTTTATTCAATAAGATAGTTTCTGAATACGAGATATATACTTTTAGAATAACGACTTCTCCTATTTTGTTGATTTAGAGAAACATCAACTAAATTTAGACACCAGTATTCGCATGCTGAATAAGTAGAGTGTGGAGAACAATGCTTATAATAAACATTGTGATACCTATATAACCCACCCATATTACGCAAACTAATAAATATTTCATTTCATTTCAATATTTCTTTTCATTTCATTTATTTAATTTCATTTCAGCTTCTGATGTCTTACGAAATCATGACAGCAAATATATATTCAGTTATGACACATAATCTTATTAATGTACTGTTTACCCCAAATAAGTTCAAAATAGTAATTTACAGTAGGTAAGAATAAGTTTGGGTACCGCTTCCACGCACCAGGTGCTTCTGCTTCCTCCTCCAGCGTGGTGGTTGGAATTCCACGTACCGCTTGCACGCACGAGGTGCTTCGGCCTCCTCCAGAACGGTGTTCGGAATTCTGGGTACCGCTTGCACGCACTAGGTGCTTCGGCCTCCACCAGCGTGGTGGTTGAAGTTCCACGTACCGCTTGCACGCACTAGGTGCTTCGGCCTCCACCAGCGTGGTGGTTGAAGTTCCACGTACCGCTTGCACGCACTAGGTGCTTCGGCCTCCACCAGCGTGGTGGTTGAAGTTCCACGTACCGCTTGCACGCACTAGGTGCTTCGGCCTCCACCAGCGTGGTGGTTGAAGTTCCACGTACCGCTTGCACGCACTAGGTGCTTCGGCCTCCTCCAGTATGAATCAGTCCAGAAGGCATCGTCCAAATTGTATCGGCCTCTGGAACACTAGAAACAGACACGGAACACCAGAACAGTTTCGGTATGCATATTGCACTAAGCCTGTAATTTACAGGTAAATGAATCAAACCGAATCTGATCATTTAACCAATTGCTTTCATACTAGTCGACAGGTTCCAGATCGTCATATCGAAAAAAAACTAAAAAGTAGTATGGAAACGCATTCTCACAGCTGCTTTAGCCTTAATTTTAGATGCTTTTCCAAAATCTTACTAAACAGACTATTCCTAAATATGGGTACTTCTGCCCTTAGTAATTCGGATTCAAACCGAACAACTTGCTCATTACCTGAGATATCATTTAATTTCCTTGATATTATTTCTATTACTCTATATTATCCACTGATATCCTTACAAGGTCATCGGTCCAGCCCGAGAGTGAACCGACAGAAGGAAAGTGTGTAGCCATGTTTACACTAGAACTCAGCCAACCTTCGCAAAACATACCTACATGAGAATAACCTGCATACATATTGCATAGGTATTTAAAAGGGTCTTTACACATTCAGAAGGGTATTTAAATGCTAAAATGAGCACATTCACATTTTCCATAAGTCATAACTCACAAGTTGCAGAACCATAAACATACTGAAGGTATTGGTTAAACCATAATAAACACAACTTGCTTTGCCCAGTAAATTAAAAAAACAACTTAACTTAGCTTGCACTCTAACCACATATTATAACTAGGTCTGCCATGAGTGGTCTTGTAACGTGCAAAAATAATCAAATGACTTTCCAAATGCATGACAACTCAGTTTTCTTTCTCATTTTTATAAACAGTCATAAAAAGTAATATTTTATCATATTTACCCATTTTATGAACTTTTAATGTGCTGAGCAGGTAGTCGTTCCATAAAAATTCCATATTAAAATGGCTATAAGTAACACACTGTTAACTGTGAAATCTGAAACTGTGAGATCAACACAATACAATAATTGTTTTTTTTATTAGGTGCTTACTTGTCAAACATCATTTTGATCATTATCAATCCATGTGGAACATAGATTCTTAACATTACAATGGATAAAGGGATCGGAGAGACCTCCATGCGGACCGGAGCCCATAATATCCCTACCACAATCTTACATATACAACACAATGAACCAACATATATCATACCAAGAACAGAAATACTGGGGAGATCTAGAAACATATAGACAGACAAAAGAAATACTTCCGAGTAGCAATCACAAACTCACACCATCCTACTGAGAATCCACAAGAACCAACTTCGCAAAATAGGAGGAATAATAGCGGGACATAATACTCTGAACAAACGCCTTTTCAATTTAGGTATAACAGACAGGTAGAAGCATACAAGATGAAGTACCTAGGATCTCCAAGTACCGTACATGGGGTGCGTAACTATGCGTATCAATTTATTTGTACTAATTTTAGTCGGTACAATGCTCATCATCATCCTCCTAGCCTTTGTCCCATATTGTAGAGAATGAATTCTCAATCGGGGTCGGCTACCTAAATCCCAAGAGGTGGCGTAGGCACTAGTTTTTACGCAAGCGACTGCCAATCGGTATCTACAATTCCCAACCGATACAACAACACTCAATACATTCACATATGTTATAATCATCATTCCATACAAAGATCATTCGACCGAATAACATTTAATATAATGCATACTTCCCACAAAAAACATATGATATAATATAACGTTAATTTTATCTGATGTACCGTAAGCATAATAATAAGTAAGGGCGGAAAGGTTGCTCTCCCTTTCACTAGATAACATAGATGATATCCTAACTCGTCTCTTACCTGAAGTCAGAATCATTACCTAATCTACCTTAAGGCAGGTCAGACTTGGGTTAGGTTAGGTACGACGACGAGCGAATCGCCAGAACCGAGATTTTTCGAATCATGGATATGGCTATAATAATAAGGAATCAATTATACCTAAGTTAGTCACTTGTATATAAAATGAGCACTATAACATATGATGATTATAATATAATAAATAAGCCTTATACCAAAACATTATTATAGTAAATAAATATATATTTTGAAATTATATTAAATGTTCATTATATTCATTGAGTTATATACTACATCCATTGAAAATACACTAAACGTCGCTATACCCAATGAAATCTTATTATTTATATTTATACCGATCATTCATTACACACCCACCATATACGAAGCCACAACCAGCAGCAAGGCTTGTAGACTTGTGGAAAATACCAAGCACAACTAATTAACTATGTTCTTAATGGAAACCACAATGTAACTTGGCAAAACTCAATAGGCTCAACTCGCTTAAGCCTTTAAATAAATTTTAAATTATAACCACTCAAAGCAGACTATATACGTGCCTTGTAGCCAAATACTTTATGGTTCACTTCTAACTATTCAAGTCTTCACTTATTTGGAATAAATACTGA
This sequence comes from Apotomis capreana, assembly GCA_947623375.1. Lineage (NCBI taxonomy): Eukaryota > Metazoa > Arthropoda > Insecta > Lepidoptera > Tortricidae > Apotomis > Apotomis capreana. The sequence continues at coordinate 10,866,249 of OX392514.1, forward strand.
ACAATTTCGAAGTATTCAACAAACCCACATGTACACATACATTACCACACAAGTTGCATTGCTTGCAGCCAATATTGCATTGCTTGATCACACTTTAGTAGCACATAATGTGTGAACAAATGTCTTATAATTTACTTGACTTTGTCCCGTATAAATTGGGTATTTTACATACAAACACATTTAATATCAACAAGCTACATTACTTATAACATCAACAGTGCATGTTGATTGCCTTCACACATACTTAAGTACAACAGGTATAATTAATTGTAAACTTTAAACTCACCTATTAGGTCATAACGTAATACTTACAATATTTACCTGACATAATATTCGTTCTTACCAGTGGTTATTTGTTATTTATCATAACCTTTGCTGAACACTAGTTGAAGAAAGCTGTTAATCATTCCATTGCCACTAGTATATCTCCAATAGCAAACCATATTCTTGTCATCTTTGTTTGGACACCTACTGTGGCAATTCTCATTATCTTATTTCCTGGATTTGTTCACACTGGATGTCTGTATTCAAACACCAATTTAAGAAATTAGGTAGGCATCTGAAATCCTATTATATGATAAAAAATATTATTCCTTTCCATTAAATATGCTTGATCATCATAGTTCAACGGGGGGGTATTCTGATTGTTGATAGCACCAAACATACTGCTGTTAATTTGCAACTTGTCATACTAATCACCAGACATCCTATTTCTCTGTAAAACACAATACACCACACAAACACAATAGTAGCAATATATTATAATACCGTTAGTCAAAAAGGTATTTTATATAAGTCTTGTTTAGGCTTTGAACCACTTTATCAATTATGAGATATGTTTCCAAATTCCTCTGTACTGTTCAGATATCCATGTGCATTACTCATAGTGTAATCAATTAATGTTGTCATTTTATATTATATCTTAATATGTTCAGGTTTACTATAGGTACATAATCCCAGTTGTACTAAATAACTAACAATAATGGTTTTTATGTAATATATTAGTTACTTGAGTAAGCAATATTAAAATAAACTAATACTCATACCTCATTTACTCCACCAGTTGCTTAATTACAAACGCAACTATTTACCTCTGTTAACTACAGAATTTCACCGACGATCATCCTCTCTAGGTTTCAAATAAAATATAAAATTCAGTTCACCTGTGAAACTTAGAAGCAAAACCACACACCACACCAATATTATGTTACAAAATGCATACAAATAATGAAAACTTGCTGTACAGCCCACATGAAACAGGTAAGTAATAGACCCAATCATAATAATGATCAATATATGTCATATCACAGAACACTTTAAGATGCAATCAGTAGTATCAGTACACCGCCAGATTGAATGGCTTTTATTTTAATGTCACACATAAAAACAGTGATAGTTCGGTACAATTCAGCACAAATGAATGTCTGCCTCTCTTCTCTTTCCATTATATAAATTATGTATGTATGTATGTATGTAAACGTTTTATTATACATTATACAACAACTGGTTATAAATACATTGATAACAAATGAAATATGTACAAAGGTGAACTTATCCCTATTAGGGATCTCTTCCAGTTAACCTTTGAGCAATTGAAGGAATGGGTATTCGAAGAAAATTATAATTAATTAATTTGAATAATTCAATTGCGTATTAATATTGTTTCATAAATTATCATTTATTTATTATTTCCCATTAGTATTGTATTATTAATGCATGCTAATTTGATATTAGTAGATAAATTAAAATGTGCAGTGCCCTTACAGGGTTTGTGTTGGAACATCTTAGATATTTAAGACCTTTATGTGCATACAAATGCATTGAATAAATGAATATGATATTTTAGTAAGCTACATGAATGCAACACACATATAGTTTATTCATAATAGAATCGAGTTCCTTTCATCAAGAATAGTAGCGATGCACCCATAATATCCAAAGTACTGCCAAATACCTTACCAATTTATTATAGTGTAGTACAATACCTACACTCCGGCCAGTTTCTTTCGGATTTTGAAGGACTTACCGCGTCACGGCCATATCGTTTACTTACACCAAATCTTAATGAAAACTATCAAATATGTACTTAATGTTAACACGATAATACTCGTTATTTAATAAACTATCCAATAAGTAGTGCCTTTACCAAAATATGAAATAAAACAAGAACGCAAAGCGTCATTCTTTTGTTTTACGAGTCAACTAAGATTTCATACGTGAATTGATTAACTAGACCGAAATATTTTGTAGGCATGAATATTTCACTTCTGAACTATAACAATCAAAGCACTAGATATTGGATAACAATTTATTTATATTGAACTAGAACAATAACTATCGATCTTATGAAAGAATCAGTGACAACCACGCTGCTCTCCTCGGCGCCAATGTCCCTGACAGTTGGCTGTGTTGCCAGGCCATCAAGTACGTTCCGTTACGTGTTTTTAACACGCTGATAAATTATATGTTTGCACTAACAAATTGTATTAGCGATCCATAGGGGTCGGTAGTAGCAACAGTAAGAAGCTATTACCGATCGTATATAGATTATTACGATCGGTGATAGCTGCATAAAAATCGTTAATAGCTTCACAGGCATTTTTGTGAGTCGGTATTAGCAACAATCGACTTCGTCGTTATATAAATTATTTTATACAGTAAAGACCTTTATTCAGTAGCCTTTAACATAGAAAATATAGAATTTACACATAATACAAACGTAAAAAAATAAAAACATGAATCTGAGAGCAATCAGCATCCTTAAAAATGATGGTTCATTTTGAAATTGCCTTAAGGGGGTCGGTAATACCTGCGTTTAATAGGCTATTTTACTAATGAATTTTATAATGAATAATGGATCTAATAATTTAATATAATAATATAATATTTTACAATAATCATAATTAATGTAATATGTTTTGTATTGTACTATGATTAGCATGTAAGGTTTAACTGTTAGTGCTAATTATTGTAATAAATAAATAAATAAAAAATAAAAAAATTATCTTGAAACAAGGCACATTTCTTGCTTCCCAACCTAAGGCCTGCCTCATGAAATCGCTGGAACACCTGTTTCAGCCGTTCTAAATGAACTATTTTATTGGGCCCTGTCACACAAACATCATCTAAAAAAACTGCTACTCCCTCAATCCCTGCTAGTAAATTTTCGATTGTTCTCTGATAAATCGCTGGAGAATTCGCCAAACCAAAAACTAGACGCGTATACTTAAATAATCCCTTGGGCGTACTTATTGTGGTCATCACTCCGGGCAGGTGCGGCCGGCTAGCCCCGCCCCCTGCCGTGTACTGACCATCGGATGCAGCCATACTAGGCTTCCGGCTTCACAAAGTATGGAAAAAAAAAAAAACTTATTGTGGTGAGTTTTTGCGCTGACTCTGATAAACACAATTGATTGTAAGCCTGACTACAATCTAGCTTAGAAAATTGCTCCCCGCCACTTAATTTCGCAAAAACCTCTTCAATGCGAGGTAAGGGGTATTTATCAACTAGTAAATGATTATTTAATGTTACCGAATAGTCGGCACAAATTCTCACCCCACCATCTGCTTTCCTCACTGGAACGATAGGAGTTGCGTAATCGGAATGGGTCACTGGTACTAAAATACCTACTTCTACGAGTCTCTTTAACTCCCTCTCCACCTGTTCTTTAATGGCAAAAGGAATCGGACGTGCTTTGCAAAATTTAGGTTGTACGCCTTCTTTTAATTGTAAATTAATTTCTAACCCCTTATAACAACCGAGTTCATCTTTAAATAAATCTTTGTAACAACTGAGTAACTTTAAAACATCACTATCTTTTGAACTAACTACGTCTACCTTATGATTATTACACGTATTATTCGTAGTAAAAGAAATACCGAAATTGGTCATAAAATTTCGCCCTAGAAGAGGGGCCCCTCCATTTTTTACTACATAGAAAATGATCGATTTTGTCAAGTTATTAAATGTAACTGGTATAGAAAGTAACCTACGGGCGTGATTTTGTGGCCATTATAAAAACAAATCTTTAAATCACACTTCTGTAACGGACATTTAGAAAAGTATTGTTCATACATATGTTCCGCCATGACACACGTACCCGAGCCCGAATCGAGCTCCATTTTGAATTCACAACCGTTAATCACAATGGTCACTAAAATAGGCTGGTTATTTACGCACCTCACGTACGTTCACTACGGCAAAGAATTTGTGTGACTTTACCTGGGTACGACATGGGGTCTTTTAGATCCGACGTGTAACTGTACTGTGGTGCGTTAACGGGTCTAAAAGATCCGTTGGGTATACTCTTGTTTAATTGTGATTATGTACGTAGTTATAGCCATTCACGCAAATATATTTATGTTAACATATTCTTAAATAGACAACCGAACCAATCTTCAAAACGCAGGTAGATTCAATTAATGGTTTGATTGCAAAACAAAGAACAATCTGTCGGATCTTTTAGACCCGATATCCGCACTGAACGTTAACATTGTCGATATTTTTTTAGTGTTGGGGTAGAAATAAAATACCGATATCGATAATTATTAATTTTAATAGGCTAACTAAGACTTATCAGATACATAACATTTTGAATTATTTTTAATATTTTATGACAACTTGTTGAATTTGTGTGATACATTGTAACAATCACGACAAAGTGTTTTATTGCACGATTCGCACATTGTTTTAACCTTCTTGACTGTGTTCCCGGCTTCTTTGCTATTCAATGTTAGGCGAAGTTTATCGTAGCATCCCGAACAATTTCGTTTTTTGATGCCCATTTTCAAACTATGGACTTCACCGGCTATTGGCGTTGGATCAGCTTCCGGGATTACCCTGTCCTTTTTTAAAGAAGTTTTTGAAAGTTTTTCTATAATTTGTTCAATAAACTCCTTTTTTGTTAATTTATTTTCATTCTTCATATTATAAACAATCAAAGCGTTTATGACAGCAGTTCCAAACAATAGCTCCATCATCACCTTCCTGTACCATTTGAGCCCACGCTTTAAGGTTGTGTAGTATGACGACATTTGGTCGCTGTAATCAATGCCCTTTTTAAAGCTATTATAAGTTAATACACATTCAGGCTTTAAAACTTCTTCGTTTGTACCTCTCCGTTTCTTTCCAGTGTTCTTTAGTGTTGTATTATGTTCTTTACACGTACTCATCATTAGAACAGGTCGTTTGTCAACCCACTTAAGTACACATATACCTTTCTTGTTCATTTTGCCAGTAATTTGACCTTTCTTTAGTTTTGTACTGACAACAGTTTTTGGTAAACCCCTTCTATTAGATCTCAAAGTTCCGCAATAAAATGTTTTTAGGTTAATCAATGCTTCTGCTAAACCAATTAATGAATAAAAATTGTCAGCGACGACAACTCGTCCTTGATTTTCGTAACCTTTTAGGAGTTTCATTACGATATTCTGACCGTGATTTAAATCCCGCTTCTCATTGCTGCTTTTGCCGGTGTAAACGAGGATGTTTAATGTATATCCCTCTGGCGTGCACACTTTATATAATTTAACACCATATCTGTGCGATTTATTTTTTATATATTGCCGGAAATGTAATCTGCCTCGCCAAGGTACCATGGTTTCATCAACTACCAATACTTTACCTGGCTTCAATATCTTTTTAAATTGAATCATGAGCATATTATAAATTTCTCTAAATTTATGTATTTTGTCATTTTCAGAATTGTTGGAGTCACTAAAATGCCAGTATTTTAATAAAGCTATAAATCGATCTCTTGGCATTAATGAAGATATGTATTCGTTTCTGTACAATTTGTTTTTTGACCAGTAGTCATTAATATGGGGCACTTTTACAAAGCCCATTGCAAGCAAAATCGCGAAAAATGTGTGCATTTCTTCTCTATCGGTTGACTTCCACAAATGTGTACGTGAGTTGCCCAAACATTTTTTAGCATAATTATTTGTTTCAAGCACTATTTTATCAACAATTTCGTCCGTAACAAACAACTTAAGGGTATTTCTACCATTTCGTGTAAATCACATGTTCGTAGAAAAAAAAAATTGGGCAAGTGCGAGTCCGACTCGCGCATGAAGGGTCCCGTACCATAATCTATAACAAGTTCGTTGTATGGGAGCCCCCCTTAAATATTTATTTTATTTTATTTTTAGTATTTGATCTTATAGCAGCAATAGAAATAAATCATCTGTAAAAATTTCAACTGTCTAGCTGGTAGCACCGTTTTTGGGATATAGCCTGGTGACAGACGGACGGACGGACAGCGAGGTCTCAGTAATAGGGTCCCGTTTTTACCCTTTGGGCACGGAGCCCTAAAAATGATGTTTGAAGACCCCTAGTATTTTTAAAAGACCTATTCAACGACACCCCACACACTAGTGTTCGAACAAAAAAAACACACCCACTTAAGGTGTACGGGAGGTACCTACTACCTCCCCGAAAACAAGGTTTTTTTTTAGTTTTTATTTTACCGTTTTGTCGGCGTGATACATACACATACCTACTCATACTAAATTTCGGGTTTGTAGTACTAATGATCACGGAGCTAAGCCGCGCACGGACGGACAGACGGACATGGCGAAACTATAAGGGTTCCTAGTTGACTACGGAATCCTAAAAACATGATCGCGATGGTCACGGCCGGTACCTCGTGATTGGTTAATTTTTTTGACTATTAATTTAAACCAATCAGGGTCAGGGGCGTGATTTTTATCAAATATCTTTTTAAAATTTATTATGACAGTTGAGTTGAGAGCAGTCTAAAGAATATTATAATTCAGTAGCGGGTAGCGTAGAGTAGGTATAGAATTTGGGTACAGGTTTAAAAAGTGCGTTGTTGTGATTCTGCTGTGAAATTATAATTGACAAATTACAATGGGTACCTGGGTACTTAAGTGAGTATAAAAACTACCATAGACGTTAAATAGACTTTTCATAACAATCTTCATAGTTTTTTTTCGACTCCTAGGTATAAATATCAACAACAATACGTAAAGTACTAACCTCAGTAAAACTAGAAGATCTATACTTCCAAAGTGAAGCTAAAATAAACAAGGGAATCAGCGCCATTCCAACATACTGCAGCATGTTACCAGCAACTGTAATGGAATAGGAATATGTTATACTTAGCCAGTATTTTCACGTACAAGAAAAACCGGCCAAGTGCGAGTCGGACTCGCGCACCGAGGGTTCCGTACAAACACTTTCCATCCCTAAGTGGTTAAGTTAAGTTTGCACCTGGTATGTATAGCGCCCCATATAAATTAGGTGCAAAGTTAGGTATTAAAAAAAAAAATTATGGTTTTCGTAATTATTCCTTTATCTATGCTATAAGACGTTGCTTCGTACCAAATTTCGAGATTCTGAGTTCACGGGAAGCACCCTGTAGGTTTTGATTCCCTTGCAAGTGTCGAAAATTTGCAAATTAGGTGCAAAGTTAGGTATTAAAAAAAAAATTTATGGTTTTCGTAATTATTCCTTTATCTATGCTATAAGACGTTGCTTCGTACCAAGTTTCAAGATTCTGAGTTCACGGGAAGCACCCTGTAGGTTTTGATTCCCTTGCAAGTGTCGAAAATTTGCGGCATAAACGGCTGTATCTTTTGATTGCGTTGGCTTAGAAGTTTGATTTTTTCACAGCTTCAAGGGACAGTAGACCTGAGTAATTGATATAAATTTCAGCTTCATACGTCCACGCGTTCCTGAGAAAAAGGGTCTTGACAGACGGACAGACGGACAACAAAGTGATCCTATAAGGGTTCCGTTTTTTCCTTTTGAGGTACGGAACCCTAAAAACATGTATTAAGTGTCAAATTAATTTCAAATATTTTTTATGTATTGTGTCAGGTACATAGGTATACTTTGCATCTAAAATATATTATACTATTGCAATATAAATAAATATAAAAAAAATAACATGCGAAAAATTCATTACCATCACCGTTCAGAACACAAATGTATAGATTTGACAGCGAATAACTAATCTATTTTACATGTATCACATTAAATTTAATCTCTGATATGGTTGGACTATGTAATAAGGGATATAACTTTGAGAGTCTAACAGTCGTATAATTCTTATTTACGTTGATTGTATAGCAAAATATTTTTGTCCATCAAAAAACTTCATTACCATCAATTAAATTTGCAATGGCAACATCGGCCTGTAGACGTACAAAGTAGTATTTTATGCGTTGTCCCTTCCACTCGCGATCCCACCTCAGTCGACTCAGTGAATAGTGAAGAGAGTGGACGCGTGCCATAATTTTGTAAAAAAATAATTCGTGGCGAGATTTTGGAATTGGTACGATTTTTTTTCATTGCCATTCGTGCTGTTTTGATATTAATGCTTTAGTGTTTTATTGTACTGTTGATACTTAAATAAGCAACATTAAGTTCGAAAACTTAGTGTATGAATATACCTACGATTGCAGTTGTTTATAATAAGTAAATCTGCAAAAGGTAAAGAAAGTTCATTACCATCCTCTTCATTACCATGATTTACCAGTCACTTTTAGGCGAATGGTAATGAATATAAAATACTGGTAATGAATTTCAGTATTAAAATTGTGAAAATCCTATCTTCTATCCGTTCCTCTTTTACGTGACAATACGTTTTCAGTGGGTATATGTATGCAGAACGATATATATATATGTATTTTGCGATTTTTTATTTATCTTCGTTATAGGGTTCATTGATATTATCCCTGCATCTGATAATGCTTTTGTGGCACAAGAAGACTTTATGCATCAACGTACCACCGAAAGTTTTTTTAAAGAAGTGGAAAACGAGTCAACCCGTCCTTCCCCAATTATAGAAAACTTAACCACTTTAGAACAAACACAACAGTTGCAACATAATATCAGAGCTGCTCATGTCAAGGCGAGTGGAGCTACTCAAAGCATAACTATCACTTTGCTTTCGAATATAAAACGACATTGGACTAACGAATCTTTTATTAAAACAGATTCCAGTCACCCGAAAAAGAACTATTGTTGACTCTAAGAAAGAAAATAAGAGTGATCAGAACCAAATGTCATATACGAAAAGTAAAATAAAGAAACTAAACTAACTACTTTGGTGCAGCAACCCAAAATGACTGACAGTTTTGGCCTCCAACAAAAGAGCACGCCATCTTGCCCGATCCTGCGCCATTTCGTGCCAGCTGTCGCTAACTCCTAGCTCACACAGATCCACCTCCACCATATCTTAGCCAGCGATACTTGGAGCAACCAATAGGACGTCGTCCAATTGGTCGGCCTAAGTATGCTCTCTTGACATTTCGATCGTCCCCCATTCTCTCGACGTGGCCAATCCAGCGAATACGATGTGCCTTGGTTACACACAGTTACACACAGATAGTTCCACAGATTTACATCGAAAAGAGATTAGGTACGTACGACTAAACAAGCGCTTGTATATTATGCTTATAAATATTATATTGGTTTCTGCACTAGGCACAGCCTGTCTCGCAGATAACCAAGACAAAATGAAATTGACATGCTTTGTTAAAGTGCGACAGGTCAACAAATCCACGTACATGGCGCAAGGAAGGAAGGTTTCGCCAATGATCTTAGGTTCGGCCACTAGTTCGGCGATCTCCGTGTATTTGCGGATCCTACAGCTTCCATCTTCTCTTTGAGTAGGTCCCAGAATCTTTCTGAACACCTTTCTTTCTGCAACTAACAAACTTTTCTCCTCCCTATGGGTCAGCGTCCAAGCCTCACAGCTATACATTAATATGGGTCTGATGACGGTTTTGTATATCCGTAGTTTTGTAGATCTGCTGAGGAGCTTGGACACCAACACCCTATGAAGTGCCGCGCTGCAGCGTAAGGTGTTCTGGATGCAGATGTTGATCTCGTCCTCTTTTGTATGCGAGTTAAGAAACCGATACAAGAGAAAATAAAGAAAAGTATTGCTAAAACTGGAAAGGGCTGTAAAATACTGAAGGCCACAATTAGAAATGGTTCTTCAGAGGAAAATTATAAAGGAACGAAAGTTGGAGCAAATTACAAACAAGAAAGTACTTCTAAACACTTCAAAAAAAGTGAGCAAATTTTTCGACAGTTCTTCATCTGACGATGAATTTAACATTTTTTAAGTTTTGATATATAATCTTAAATCATTATAATTATGAAGAAGTTCCTACAGCACGTTGTTTGAAGTCCAATTGAAATGTTCTATTGTGGTACACAGTATCTATGTTGCGTTCTATTGTCAAGACTGTTAAATATTAACCAATTCGTTTGAGTCAAATTCACAACTAAAACTTTGTTATTGTAATATTAATTCGGGCTACGCAATATAATAAGTAAAGTATTCTAAGAAGTGGATTTCAACTGATGATTAGACGTTAAATGGTTAATTATTAGGTTAAATTGTACTACACAGTAAGTTGTAAATTCAACTCATTTCAAAATTCTGTACTGTTAGGTTATTTAGGCGTTTGTAAAATTAGATGTGGATTTCTATTCATAAAACTACTAAATGTTTACGAATTAGTTATGAGTATAAAACATTTACTTAACTAATACTTTGTTCTGGAATGTAAATGTGTATAATATACAATAACTATCAGAATTTAAAAGATTATTATATTACGTGAAGAGTTATATTTTTGTTAGTAAAGTATGATAGATCAAAAACATGTGCACTGCTGCACTACTTTTTCTGAGACTGTTTTTTTTGCATTTTTTGTTAATATGTCGTAATCACTCTTTCATAGAGTAATTACTAAGGATAGGAAGAAATAAAAAAATATCTAATATCGGCTTTTTGCTTAATCCTTCATTACCAACACCACATTTTCATCACCATACCACTTTATATCATTACCATATTCCGTAGTTCATTACCATTCCATTTGAAAAAACAAGATTACTTATATCTCGGTAAATTTTGGGTATAATTCTAAATAGATTATATTACAGTTATTCTTTTTCCTATTTCTTCCCATTGGCATAGAAAAAAATAAAAAATAAAAATTTCTCCTCGTGTCTGCCGATTTACACGAAATGGTAGAAATACCCTTAAAATATTCGTATGGGTCTTGAATATTTGGCGGTGTAGATATTTGTGCTGTTCCCTGAAATTCTTCGAAATTTAACGGGCTATCTGTAATATCTTCCCATTCGTCATTGGCAGCCAATGAGGGATACAAAATACAACGTGAACGTTCGGGATTCACTTCCGTATCTTCAGATGATGAGTCTGAGGAGTCACTACTAGAAGTATCGCTGCTTTCTCCAGAGTCAGTATCGGGATGTAAAGTTTGAAACCTGTCGTTTTGTTTTTGAGATATCATTGTAGACATGTTCGTCGTTCCCGAGGTTGATGGTGAGTTGCTTTCATTAGAGTCAGTACCGGAATGTACGGTTAGAGGCATGTCTTTTTGTATTTGAGATGTCATTGTAGACATGTTCGTTCCCGAGGTTGGTGGTAGATTGCTTTTACTAGAATCAGTATCGGAATGTAAGATTTGAGGCCCGTCTTTCTGTTTTTGAGATGCCATTGCAGACATATGCGTTTCAGAGGTTGAAGGTTGGGATAAATAATTATCATTGTCATCATATGCTCCACTTTTAGTCGCAACTGTTTGTTTTTCTCGTTGAGGGGTATCTAAGAGAGTAAATAGCTGTTCTTCATTAAACGATGAATTAAGGGATACCATATATTAGATACTGAAAGGTCGCTCAAAGATCCACACCGACTTGTTAGGGCAGATGACGAAGCCTTTCCTTCCATCTGATGAACTATGAGATCATTATCGGTTTCCTGCTGCTGCTGTTTAATAAATGCAGGACTTAAGTTAAAACCTTTGCACGATTTTGGTCCCTTACGGCTTTTCGGAGTAGTAAAGATGTGATTAGAAGTAATGTTCGCGTCTGGGACATTCAACGATTTATCCTCATCTAAGATGTCGGTACATGTCAGTTTTGGTTTTGCATGATTTTTCGGTGTCGAAAAAATCTCATACTCATCATCACTGTCTGTAGGAGAATGATTCGTATTGACTGGAGTTGCAATGACTGCGGGTTTAATAATTTTATTTTCTAATATTTGCACACGGCGATTGACAGGGTTACTGGTTGACGGAGTGGGAGGAGCTGCATTTTGTAGTATTTGGAGTGTCTGGCCAGTCGATGGGCTTGTATAAACATTATTAATGGCAATATTTCGCTTACCAATTATAATATTTCTGGCACGTATATCCTCTTTTTTCTTTTTCACAGTTTCATGTTCATTTTCATTTTTTTCACACATAAATAACATTTTCCGCGACCGCTTCATGATCGATAATTCGCCTTATCTCGTATTACTCGTAAATCACTGTAATTAATAACCACCCACACACTTGGACGTCACTGGCTCAACTAGACTTTCATTCAGTACGGCTATCGGGTCACCGGGCATCGGGTCCTTAAGACCCGGTAGCCGTACTAGATGAAAACAGTTTCTCTCTGGTCGTCATGTGGTCGAAAAGATCCGATGAGTTTTTATTACGTAAACCGCCTATATTCGAAAAAACATCGATAAAACACTAACTGTCCCTTTTCTACTACTGCAAAATTCTGAGATATCTGTCCCGCACCAGCGGTAGGAACAGCAATTTCTCCCCCGCACCGGAGGAAAGTTCTTCATCGGATATATTCGACCCGATGCCGTAGTGAACGTGTTAAATAGCTTGCATTCCTCACAGTCGTGCTCACTCTGTTCTTGCTGCTCCGGACATATATCCAAGCTATTCACATTAAAACTGCAAACCTTACGGAGATGGCCACGGTTTTTGCACTTGTTGCAACGATAATTTTTATATTTACACGTATCCGCCGAGTGACTCTTCAAGCCACATACAGAACACGGCCCGGACCTTCGGTGTTGTGCCTGGTTCGCGGTGCGTGATGCGCCAGCGCCGCCTGTGCCAGTGTGCCTCATGCTAGTTTTGAAAAGCGGTTCTTCCTTCACCATGACCGCCGGAGATTCGCTAGCTCGCGCTTTACGAGCACAAGCTGCCTGCTGAGCTATTTCTAACGCCTTTGCGAACGTCAACGTCGATAAATCCTGTTCACAAAGCCGATCCCGTTCAGGGCCCGATCTAAACCCTAGTACAAAACGGTCGCGTAATAACACACTCAGCTCCGTCCCGAACGCACAATGTACCGCTAGTCCACGTAGCCGTGCTGCCCATTGTTGTGCACTTTCACCCTCGAATTTTACTGCGTCGTAGAACATGCATCGATCAGCAAAAGTCGATCTCTTCGGAGTAAAATGCGCGTTGAGTACTGAAACCAACTCCTCGTACGTGGAAGTTTCGATTTTCTCTGGATGTAACAGATTGCTAACCAACTGATAAGTATCATCAGATAAACTCGTTAACAACAGTGCACTTTTTTTCTGCACCGCGATGTCATTTAAGGTTATAAACATCTCTAGTCTGCCGGAAAAAATCGCCCATTCTTGATTTTTGTAATCAAATGATCCTAATGTTCCAACGTAGGCACTCATTCTTGTGGTTTCTTCCCTCGTCGTCGCCATTTAGTACATATGGGGCCAGTTAGGGGTTAATCCAAAGGAAACACATGTATCTCGTACGGTAGCTAGTTTAATACTGCATATCTGTGTGCGGCGGCACGCACACATCCATCTCAACGTACGTACATATACCGCAAAAATCATAAAATAACCGAAAAATAAAAATATTACTCACTAAAGTCTTAAAAAAAGTCACTTTGATCCCTCTTACAAGGCAAGAACAGGCTTTTTCTCGAATTACGGTAAGCTTTTTGTCATCAAGTGCCATTGCCACTTATTCTATAAAATATACCCATTGCGTTGGTCTACTGATTTTCTTTTATACCATTTATTCTCCACCCTCAGCTATCAGCTCAGGTATCCGTAAGTGACATTATTAGTACATTACGGCAGAGACCAGTAAGTAAGCCATACTGGCCGAGTAGGAATTAGACGGACCGAGCCGTAGGCGAGGTCCGGATATAATACGAGGCCAGGATGGCTCTTACGGTCGAAGCAAGTATAGTGCTTTTCTCAAAAATTAAACAAGAAAATTAGATTAAAAATATATTTTGTAGGTGACATTTATATTCGGCCATTTTCCAATGAATATTTTTGTTATATCCCATTTTTATTATTACACATTGTGATATTTGTCGTCGCAGGCACCATTAACTCCCATGATAACAACCTATAACAAAAATAATTATGAGTTTATACTTGGATAAAAGATATATCGTTATCAAATATTGGCAGCATTTATTTACCTTCATCGCCAAAATGGTTATCATCTAGAGCTTGATTTAAGAACTTTTCTATATTTTGCTGCTGAATATTTATGATTTCTTTCCTTTGTAGCCATCCGATTGTCTCAGAAAGATTGTTGAAATATTCTGACCTTATCACACATTATCTGACCAATTATTAACTTTTCTTCCTTCCATTTAATGAATCTCTTGTAATTTTTTATATCTCCTTGGATTTAGTCAAAAGTAAATTATTTTAGCTAACTCTGCCTCCGCTTTTAAGTATGGAGGAGTGCCGTCTATTCGAAATCAGACTCGTCTGAACTCATTTTTGCTGAATTATTGTAATAGATCACACAAACAAATTTGAAATTTTTATCTTTTAATTTAAATCCCGCCTTAATTTCTTTTTTTTATAAATACTGCGTTTCATTATTTGCACTGTCTTACAAATCTAAGTCTTAAAGATAAAATTTAATTATTGTTATACATTGTTGTATTTTCTAACTAATTTTCATATCATAAAGCTTACCTTCAATTTTAACTCCGAGGTTTTTTTCTAAACGACACAAAAAAGGAAGGAATTCCGAAATATCATTGTCATTTTACACAGCACAATTATGAACTAAACGCTGCATACAAACTTCCGCACTAAACTGCTTGCCGCTACTTTTTTTTTTTAATATGCATCTTGAGTTACGTTTATACTGCCAATAGTGCTAACCTCTTTTTATTTTACATTTGCTCTTAGTGTAAATTGCAAGTGTATACTGCAATGTCGTCTCTTTCTATTTAATCTATGAAATAAGTTTCTGTCAAAAATGACATTTTAGTGGCAAGCTTTTATAGCTGACTGTACTTTTCTTTGGATATCCATCAAATGCTCACTGAGACGATTCTAAAGAACCCAAGCTCGGTAGGATTGCTTTTTCTATTATAGAGTTCCTATGGCCACCTTCCGGCTCCATCATCAGATCAGGCCCATGGTAACATATTATTGTATTGTCATCAAAGTCAAGTAAGTATGCAAAATTTCAGCACAATCGGTTGACGATATCTGCTTCAAAATTAAGTTGCAAGATTTCACCCGAACAAACATACTTAGATACATACATACATACATACATACTTACATTGCAAGTTAAATAAAAGCTTTTAAAAAGGACGCCACTTTTTAATTTCTACAATTTGCTGTCGCACTGTACTTATAATTAAAACAATTTGTGGAATGCATCCTTTTTACATTTATATACGACCTCATCGCCTTCACATCCTTAGTTTTTTTATAGGTCGGTGACGATGTAAATCGTGTTTCGATATTCAAATATCTTGCTTGATACGTAATAGGAATTACATACTTACTTACTGAACAAATATTGAATCCAAATTTAAAATCTCGCTGTTTACTGGACACTTCTAAAAAGTCTTCGGTATGTTCCACTTACTGTAGTCTATCTAGCGATGGTAAGGCAACATTACATGCAATTTTTGAGAAAATAACATTAATTACATTATATATTGACAATTACCTGTTACTTTTGACCTTATTTCTAATTATTGCCTTATTTGACTTTTTAATTTTCAGTGTTATTTTTACCGTGTTAATTCTTGTATTTTGACAATCCATTTATGAGCTTCTTTGACATTTTTACAAGCTTTTATTTAGCTTGCATGGTATGTTTAAAGTATGTTTGTTCGGGTGAAATCTTGCAACTCAATTTTGAAGCAGATATCGTCAACCGATTCAGCTGAAATTTTGCATACTTACTTAACTTTGATGACAATACAATAATACGGTACCATGGGGCTGATCTGATGATGGAGCCGGAAGGCAATAGGAACTCTATAATAGAAAAAGCAATCCTACCGAGCTTGGGCTCTTTAGAATCGTCTCAGTGAGCATTTGATGGATATCCAAAAAAAAGTACAGTCGGCTATAAAAGCTTGCCACTAAAATGTAATTTTTGACAGAAACTTATTATCTGGTTGTTTAAAATTTTAACATGTTATTATTTTATCTGTCTTATTATTGATTCCGCTGTTATTATTATCGATGTCATCATATTTTATCTGTTAGTTTTAATATATGTGACGATCATAGTATAAGTGCATGTAAATTGACTTAGTGTAATTTATATTGACATTTTATATTATGAAATAAATAAATCTAAATCTAAATCTAAGTATCTATACATATAATAAAGCTGAAGAGGGTCGAAAGTCTGTACATGAAAGATATTCGAAAAAAATATTGGCGGGGATACTTAGAATTGATAACAGAACACGTTCCAACAGATTTTAGAATTTTTCTGTCGAGAAAATCCCCGGCCATATTATAGCCTACAAAAATTATACCAATAAAAGGGGGGGCAGCCATTACACTCGATTGAGTTAAGTTTGCACCTGAATCTTATAGCGCTACGTAGGAAGGAGGTGCACACTTTTTCAAACATGTGCTAAGACTATCCAGTACCCTAATACACTTACAGATGGCGCTGAAATTAATATTTTGTGACATGAGTAAGCTGTGAGTAGGGATTTCTATGTGTATATTTCTTAACTTTTCATGCTTAGCGTGATTTACTGGAGGACCGTTTGGATGATATTTGCCATGGACAGTATGGTGGTCCACAGTTGTATGGAGAAATGAAAGTACTTATAAGTACGAATAAGTATGAATTTTTCCATATTTTTTGACCCGTGGTTGAAAAGTTAGAGGGCAATATATTTTTTAGTTTCGGAGCGTATATTTACAAAACTACTAACTTTATCAAAAAGTAATGTTTAAAGACCACTATTATTTTTAACAGACCTATTCAACGACACCCCACACATTAGGGTTGAAACGAAAAAAAAAATCACCCCCACTTTAGGTGCTCGAGAGGCACCCGAAAAAAAAGTTTTTTTTTTAGTTTTTATTTTACCGTTTTGTCGGTGTGATACATACACATACATGGACGGACGGACAGACGGACATGGCGAAACTATAAGGGTTCCTAGTTGACTACGGAACCCTAAAAAAAGGACATTCAATCTTAGCTCCACATAGCGTCGGGGATAGTGCAATACTGCGTAAATTACAGTCGATAAAGTTCTCATTTCAATAAAATACTTAGCATTTGTTTGAATATTGATTCGTATCTATACTGGTCGCTCAAATGTGAGACAAATTTCTGAAGTTCATATGTTGCATTTTGAAAACAAAACCGAAAGATGAAAATAAAGAATGTTTCACTTAATCGCTTGCGATAGTTAACGATAGTGATTTTTTTTTTACTTTTCAATGTCCTTTGCCCACATAATATGTATAAAGCTCGCTGAAAGTTGTTTATATACTATTTTCTAGGTATACCTACGAAAAATGCTACATTTTGAGCGGTCTCTAAATGTCTTTGGATTAATTTGAGAAAATGATGACTAGATCATTTTAGTGGTTCCTGGACGAAAAAGAACCTTGTGGAGAAATAATGTTTAAAAAAAAACTTTTGGACCTGATTTGGATAGGTAAAGTCAAGGACGTAAAAATACAAAAAAGGTACTGTATTGTCCTATACATACCTACACACTATTTTTTAATAAGGGCGATAAAATCTGTTGATTTTGGAGTGTAGTTTTATTTAGTGGTAATTGTAAAATATTTAATCTAGACAACAGTCATCTATCGTACCTATTCATTTTACTTTACTACAAGTTCCGCCTCCAGGAGAGAGGGAGAGAAATATATAAGGGGTGAATTAGTCGCTTACTGACCAGTTACTGACACAGACCGATTTCCGCGCGTGCGGAACGCCGCCGCGGGCACGTGTGCGTGTGGATTGAATAAGCACCCTTCAAAAATGAAAAAAAATGTGCTGATCATTTAGTAAAAGTTCTAAAGCAATTGTAAAACTAATTGATGAATTTGTAAAACGATAAATAAAAATAATACGTTCATTAACGTGTGCTCACTCAGTTCTCACAAACTACCAACGAAATCTGTGAATGTGTTTATTTAACATATAATATTTATATACTATTTTTTAGTAAAACCTATGCTGAAGGTAAGTAATAATTTGTAGATCACCTGGTAACGTATTTAAAGTTTTACAAATAATTTCGTATGCTCACTCAATCCGCACACTTTTGAAAACCCGATTTCTGATGAAAAAACTGGAGATTGAAACTTCTATATATGTGTATAGTTAAGTAAAATTCATATATGGGAATTTACAAAATACAAAACAAACCGCTCACGTGGCAGATTTTTGGATAATAAATGTTTGTGAGTGCTCACGCAGTCCACACATTATTGGTACGTAAGTTAAAAATGTAACACCGCGGGCACAGCTAGTTCTTAAGAGGCCTTATTCCTTTTAAAATTTATTTTTTTCATATTATGACGAAAATATACCTATTGATAATTTCAACCAACTTTTTTAAGTGAATAATACTTTTCCCCGAGTTCTATAATAGGTAGCTATTTCATGCTTTCATTGCGTGCAGTCGAAAATAAGTTGAAAAAACTAATTTTCCGCGTGAATTTTGTCAATATTGAGTAGTTTTTGAAACAAAAATTATCAATGAAAAATTCCAACTATAGGTTTCAAATATATACCAACTAGCTGTTGCCCGCGACTTCGTCCGCGTGGAACCTTAACTTGAAAATTTTACATCTTTATTATTTTCAGATCTAAGCAATGTTGAAATTACTAAACGTGATTTTTTGCCATTTTTTACGTAATAGTAACGAACGAGTCCGACTCGCTCTTGGGATTTTTTTTTCGGCTAAATTGCTCTAAATACGCGGTATTATTATGAAATCAGCTACATCTACGAACGAATAGCTTTACTGAATTCGATGAGTTTCAAAATAACACATACGTTTATAAATTCTTGGATTCGAATAATAATGTATTTATACAAAGTTCAAAGTCCCGCACTCAAAAAAATGTTTGATCTTCATAAAAACTTCCAACCCCTTTTTCACCACCTTTAGGGCTGAATTTTCAAAAACGCTGAAATTACTTTTCTTGTATTGTAATTATATACCTTTATACAAAGTTTAAAGTCCTGCGCTCAAAAAAAGGTTTGATCTCCATACAAACTTTCAACGCCTTTTAAACCCTTGTAGGGGACGAATTTTTGAAAACGCAGAAATTACTTTTCTTGTATTCTAATAGTATGCTTTTATACAAAGATTCAAGTCCCGCCCTCAAAAAAATATTTGATCTCCATACAAATTTTCAACCCCCTTTTCAACCCCTTTTTTACCACTTTAGGGGTTGAATTTTCAAAAACGCTGAAATTACTTTTCTTGCATTTTATTTTTATACCTTTTTACGAAGTTTCAAGTTCCTAGCTTAAAATTAAATGTGAACCCCAAGACAAACTTTCATCCCCCTTTTAACCCCATTAGGGGTTGAATTTTTTATAACGTTTAATTAATGTTATTTTCTTATTCTTATATATGCCTTTATGAGAAGTTTCAAAGAATTTGTAATGGATTCAAACTTGCAACCCCTTTTTAACACTCTTCGGGGATGATTTTTTTAAAAACGCTGAAATTACTTTTCTTGTATTCTAATAATATGCCTTTACACTAAGATTCTAGTTCCGCGCTCAAAAAATATTTGCTCTTCATACAAACTTTCAACCCCTTTTTTACTACCGTAGGGGATGAATTTTCAAAAACGCTGAAATCATTTTTCTTATTTTTTAATAAGATATCGTTTACCAAAGTTTCTAACACCTAGCTTAAAAAAAAAGTTGTACCCCATACAACCTTTCATCCCCGTTTTCATCCCTTTAGGGGTTGAACTTTTAAAAATTTCTTCTTATCTCTTGTACACTTTATAAATGCAACCTACTGTGCAAATTTCAACTCTCTAGCATTTGTAGTTTCGGCTCTGCGTTGATGAGTCAGTCAGTCAGGACACTTGCATTTATATATGTATAGAAGATATAGATAAATTCCAATAGCCCTGTTCTAGGTAGTAACATCAATAATATAAAAAAAAAAAATACATGTTTCATCATAGAGAAAAATGTCTAAACAATCAGCATTTGAAAAGGAATAAGGCCTCTTAATAAGGACAAACAAGGCCATGTTTATTTTCACACAATCGCAAATTACTTCAATAAGTACGTGAGAAAAATTGCATACCTAACGTTATTAGTTATTATTAGCTAACAAGCTCTATAATTAGCACCCGACAAATTGAAGTGTTTTTTGACGTCACATAGCTACATAAGCATGATGCGTTGTCGTATAACAGCAATGTGTGAATTTTCTAGTAAATATTTGCAGCACAGCCGAAAACATCCTATTGCGAAAATAAGAGTTCGAGGTACGGTTCGAGAATTTTGCAGACCACTTTAATCGTTTACTTAGTATCATGCGAACTCTCTCGGGCTAAGATACAACATGGTGGATCCTAAAAGTTCGTCATCAACAATATGTAAATTTATGTATGTACTAGCAGTAACCCGCGGCTTCGCTCGCGTGCCCTTATAATATACATCATCCTACGGGAACAATGCTCTTTTTTCAGGATTAAAAGTTAGGCTATTTGTTAAGTTAGGGTATAATCTGCAATCTGCATTTCCCTCATGCATTTCCGTCCAGCCGTTTTAGCGTGAAGAAGTAACAAAACGTCATACACAGACTTTCGCTTTTCTAATATTACTGGGAAATACTTTTTATTTTATCATAACTCCACTTTAACAAATCAAACCGAAAACTGAAGCACTCAAATCAAGCTATCTCAGCTTTAACTGTATCCAAATAAAGTTCACTTCAAAATTTATAACTCGAAGTGGAGCTAAGACACCGGGATATGTGTGCATTTTTTTTGTATAAAGCTTTTATAATGTCCCGAGCCTCCGCTTATCGACTTGGGATATTCGAGATTGGTTTAATGATTCTAAGCCATGTTCTAAGTTACGTCATGTTCTATTGTAAGATATTGAGGTTCTCTTCGTTGATGAATGAAAAATGTATTATACTGAGCCAGATAAACGTAATTCAGAATTTTGAAATGACATAATTATTGAAAAGCTTGAATGTATTTATTACGGATGCAGGAAGTTTCCCGATCATTACTCCTCCCTTCCCAACGCGCCACCCGCCTATAGGTACCGATTGACGACGATCGAGATGCCACCAAATACTATTTTTTTAATCTATTAGGATAACGCGGGTCTCTATCCATACCTCAAAAGCAAAAATAGAACCCCCTTATAGGATCACGTGTAGCTGTCTGTCAGTCCGTCTGTTACAACCGATTTGCTGCAAAACTAATGGACCGATTAAATTGCAATTTGGCGCAAATGCTTTCAAGAATTTTCATGACCACAATATAAAATTTCAAAATCGGTGGCATTTTCGTAATTAACGTCCCAAGAAACCATAAAAATTACACCCATACTCATATTTAGTCATTTCAACCCCATCGCACCCCAACAGGCGAGACGGTATTTCACGTCCACCACGTTTGTTTATTAAATCGTTGTTGTTTTGGTAATCAGCGACCCGATAAACTATAGAAACATTACTCTTGTTGATTTTCAGACTTTTGCACCATATTCTCCTCCTTTAGGGGTTGAATTCTCAAAAAAACATGAAACACGTGCTTACTCATTTATCGTTAGAAATACTCCTTGGAAGTTTTCAATAAAATAGTCTAACTAATCTTTTTTCCCCAGACAAACTTACGACCCCCATTTCACCCCTTTGGGAGTGACTTTTGACAAATGCTTCTTTTATTGCACCCCTAGACTTTATAAGGACACATAGGTTCCAAATATTGACTCTCTAGAACCAGCGGTTTAGTATTTAGACATTTCAACCCCATTTCACCCCGACAGGGGAGATGGTAACTCACGTCCGCCAAGTTGGATTTTAAAATCGTCGAATAAGACCCGATAAACCATAAAAACAATACCCATGCTGATTTTCAGACTTTGTCACTACATTTATCCCTTATAGGGGTTGAATTTTCAAAAACCTGAAACACGTGTTTTCTCATTTATTGTTAGGAATACTCCTGTGAAGTTTCGAATAAAATAGTCTAACTAATCTTGTTTCCCTATACAAACTTTGGACCCCCATTTCACCCCTTTGGGGGGTGACTTTTCAAAAAATCTCTCTTAGTGCACCCCTACACCTTATAAGGAACCTACGTGCCAAATTTGACTCTCTAGAACCAGCGGTTTAGCATTTAGACATTTCAATCCCATTTCACCCCAACAGGGGAGATGGTAACTCACGTCCGCCATGTTGGATTTTAAAATCGTTGCGGTTTTCGTAATCAGCAACCCGATAAACCATAAAAACAATACCCATGCTGATTTTCAGACTTTGTCAGCACATTTCTCCCTTATAGGGGTTGAATTTTCAAAAAGCTGAAACACCTGTTTACTCATCTATCGTTAGAAATACTCCTGTAAAGTTTCGAATAAAATAGTCTACCTAATCTTGTTTCCCCAAACAAACTTTGGAACCCCATTTCACCCCTTTAGGGGGTGAGTTTTGGAAAATCCTTTCTTAATGCATTCATACACCTTATAAGAAACCTACGTGCCAAATTTGAACTCTCTAGAACCAGCGGTTTAGTATTTAGACATTTCAACCCCATTTCACCCCAACAGTGGAGATGGTAACTCACGTCCGCCACGTTGGATTTTAAAATCGTTGCGGTTTTCGTAATCAGCGACCCGATAAACTATAAAAACAATACCCATGCTGATTTTCAGACTTTGTCACCACATTTCTCCCTTATAGGGGTTAAATTTTCAAAAAATCTGAAACACGTGTTTACTCATTTATCGTTAGGAATACTCCTGTGAAGTTTCGAATAAAATAGTCTAACTAAGCTTGTTTCCCCATACAAACTTTGGAACCCCATTTCACCCCTTTAGGGGGTGAGTTTGAAAAATCCTCTCTCAGTGCACCCCTACACTACTCATTAATCGTTAGGAATACTCCTGTGAAGTTTCGAATAAAATAGTCTAACTAAGCTTGTTTCCCCATACAAACTTTGGAACCCCATTTCACCCCTTTAGGGGGTGAGTTTTGAAAAATCCTTTCTTAGTGCACCCCTACACCTTATAAGGAACCTACGTACCAAATTTGAACTCTCTAGAACCAGCGGTTTGGGCTGTGCGTTGATATGTCAGTCAGTCAGTTTCCTCTTTTATATATTTAGATGTATGTATGTAAACGCTTTATTGTACACAACAACTGGTTATAAATACATTGATAACAACTGAAATATGTACAAAGGCGAACTTATCCCTATTAGGGATCTCTTCCAGTTAACCTTTGAGCAATTGAAGGAATGGGTATTCGAAGAAAATAATATTTATCTACGTGGTCTTAAATAGGCCTTTAGGGCTTATAGGGCTCCCTCTAGACTAGGTGTTTTTACGGAGTAGTTAACCTTGTAATGTGTTTTTTTTTATTATTACAGTGGAACTATGGAAATCCCACAGAAAAGTGATGAGATCAGTATTCAACAACAAAGTAGTCGAAGAATACCTAGAAGTGTTTACGACGCAAGCAGAAATATTAGTCGAGAAACTTGACGCGATGGTCGGCAAAGGGGACTTCGATGTGTTAAAATTCATCACTGCTTGCACGCTGGACATCGTATTTGGTATGAAGTACTCATTAATAATCATTTTAATTATTATAAAAGGATTTAAACTCAAATTGTCTGGAACGGCCCGACATGTTTCGAACTCGTATGGACCTGACATCAGTCAGCAAATCAATGAACCTTTTAAACCGATACCAATTTAACCTGTTTATAATAATTATTAGATGTCTCACGAAAGTTTCAATGAAATTAAACAAATCCTAGCGACCTTATAATAGAAGGTACATAACTTACGACTAAGGTAAAACTCATTAGAAAAAGGGATTTTCAAAGCGGGGTACGGAAACCTCTATTAGTTTGCCAGTGTCGCAGAAGGCTTGCGATGCCTGTACAAAATCGCGGTCCACCGACCTTGGTGGATGGAGCTTCCACAGTGTCAATGTCTCCTACATTCCAAAGACAATTCATTAACTGGTCGGTGAAAAGAAACTTGGTCCTGGTGGTTCTTCTTGAATTTCTGGTTCATAATATAGCGCCATCATAATAGCAGTATATCCTTACAGAAACCGCAATGGGTGAGCGCATGGACGTCCAGCAGCGACCAGACACACCGTACCTGCGCGCGCGACACACCGTCATGACGATCCTCAACATGCGCTTCTTCAAGGTGTGGCTGCAGCCCGACTGTCTCTTCAAACTGACGTCCTACGCCAAGAAACATGATGAGAGCATCAAGCTGACGCACAAGTTCACGGATGAGGTGTGATAATGTACTTGTACTTAGGTAATAGTATTTAATTTGTACTGAAACCCCAAACGACGGTCACAGGCAGTGAGGCAGAGCCAGGCTAGATGCGTTTATCAATAATTGGCCAGAAACGGCTATCGACGGAGACGAATGGAAACCCATGAGAGATGCCTTTTCCTAGCGATGGAATACTTCAGGAACAGCAATGGGCGAGCGTTTGACGTCCAACAGCGACCAGTCACGACGATCCTCAAGATGCGCTTCTTCAAGGAGTAGCTGCAGCCCGACTGTTTCTTCAACCTGACCTCTAGCGCCAAGGGGCTAGTATAAAATGACGTAGGAAAATAAAAATGTTATCGAGTTGAGAATCAGAAGATAAGAATCAATCCTGATTGTAATTCTAAGGAAGTACGATTAATCTGTCCAACTACCGCCTCCCCATGACTTAATTAATATAATGCTTTATACAGTGACAAGCCGCGAGCTACATCTTAGATCCCGTTCATCACACATCATCTTCACTTATTATAATATCATATGATATTATACTATACTAATGGGCAGTTATGAACAAATTTAACTACACTACTGGACATTTAACAAATATTGGATTTTTGACATAACCTACAGGGGCTTGTGCACAAATCACGTGAGGTTTTTTCGGCTACTTTTTGACCCCCCCTCCCCCCTGGTGATATTTGGTGAGGTTCTTTGCCAACCCCCCCCCTCCCCCTCACTACCTCACGTGTATTTTTTTTCTGCCAAAATTTCATAAAATAGACTCGCTATTTTGAGGTATTTAACAAGTCAAGACTTATTTTTAACAAGACCGAGAAAAAAATATCGACTTTTCTTCCTTATACCCCCCCTCCCCCAACGTGATATTTCGTGATTTTTTCGTGACCCCCCCTCCCCCTATGGAACCTCACGTGATTTGTGCACAAGCCCCAGGACATATTTCACTTCTTACTTTTTATCTTCTTGCATCGAATGAGATTAGTTAAACTCGCTTACAATCTTACCAAACTACCAATGTCAAGGTTAGGCTTCTGTTTGCATTAAGCATAAAAAATTTCCACCAGTTCACAAACCAATGTCAATGTTATCTTTCGAATATCTAAGTTTGGCGCGGTGACAAACGGCCGTAGGCATGGCATAGACCCCGGACATTTGTCGCAGTGACGTCACAATAGGGTAGTTTGGGGAGTAAACAAACCGATGTTAATTAATACAATAAATACATTAATGTTCTTTAGTTAATATTACCTATGGTTCAATTGTCGATTGATTTATTTATCGACGTTGTTCTTTCGTTAACTGCAGACTCTCCGTAACAAATCAAATGTTTGGTTTGCATTAATATACCAAGAAATAATATTGATCAATTTATTCAATTAATATGTAATTTTTACCGTAAATTATTTAAATTTATAAACGACGACAAAGACCAGAGCATCTAAAATATTTTAGATTTAGAATTTTTACTGTTTATAATTTAATAACAAGTGGAGGGTATTACTTAATAAAAAAAACGAAAACACAGTGATTATCATTTTTGTAAAAAAAAAATATTATTTAGATATTTTAGAAAAAAAAAATGTTAAAATGTATCGGGCTAAAAACTGTTAGTTTTTCCTTATTAATTAACACAGGTCCATTTACTCCCCAAAGTACCCTATTGTCACGTGACTGCGACGAAAATCCGGGGTCTAGGCATAAAAGATAGGTTTTGGCGCTCCGAGTCAACAACCTTGTGCTAGACCTAGACGTAGCGAGCTAGCGAGTGGCCGCTCCTCTTGTTCTACTTTAGAGCTGACTCTACTTAGGAATGGAGTAGTTTTAGTAGTAGTTAGATTTAGGAAATATTGAGCGTTGGAAATATCTTCTGAATAACATCTATACTAAATATACTAATTAATACGACGAATATCGTAATCTCTAGATCTTTTAGTTTGACGTGGATATGTGTCAAGTATTTTTTGGATAATACGTAGGTACACTAATTCATTGAATTTTTAAATTTTCTCAAAAAGCCACGTCAGCCGTGCGTATTGTTTAGGGTTATGAACCAGTTTTGGATACCACAACCCACTCTCATCACAGCACACCCATGAAAAACCCATGTGGGTTATATCCTATTATCCTATGAATTTTTGATTACTTAAGTTTATAATTTATTCCGGAATGTCGTTCACCGCTCATCTTTTGTTTTAAATTAAAATATAATCGTATACTATTTTAATTTGTTTAAGGTTGTTAAGAAAAAACGCGAGCAGTATGAGAAGAACAAACACAATAACAACACAGCAGGTGTGTACAAATGATTAATGTCAAGAGTACTTTACCTACTTCCTGAAAAACTTAAGTGACACTTTATATAAGTCGCACCTATTGCTTGTGCATACAATGTATTTGCCAATATTATCCTCGCCCACATATCTACTAAGTATAACTCTGTTAAAGAGTTAGTCAACATTGAAGAATAATAACCGCATATAACCACAATCCAAGTTCACGACAGATTGACTGACTTATGTGGTCGGAAGGTCGCATCTTGGCAAATTGCTTCTTCAAGTTTAAACACATTACAGTTACGTAAAGTGCAGATCTCGTGCCGACTCACGTTATTTGATAAAATATGATTAAATATTTATTATTGACTAATGTTCAGCAATATTTATTGAACAAGTACGTCAATGAATGAGTAATTACTGCGTTGTGTGTTATATCGTGGAAATGTTTGATGTTGTACCATCACAGTTTACTTTAGATATTCCGAGTATTTTATATTCGAGGTTGAAGTCTGACTACCTGACCTACTTGTACCTGAGTAGGTACTTAACATAACCTTACACATCGTTTACTAAAAGCCATGGATAAATTCACAACTTAACAAATGTTTGATTAAATGAAGAACAATCATAATATTAATAAAACACTATCAGTAACTTTTACTTATGATTGCTAACCCACAAATACGTAGTCGATTTTATTTCATAGGCGTTACATAAGCTTAAATAATCCAGAAATTACCTCTATTCCAAACTTTTTATGAAAATATAGTTTTCCCGATCGCGTTGTTTTCTCAGCCTGAAGAATATCTAGTTTATCTGCGTGAAGAATATTTACATTTGAGACAGTGTTTAGAAGTTAGTAGTCGGGTTTTCATAGAGACGTTTGTTTGCATCTTCATACCATAATAACCGTCTTTATCAAAACCGGAACAATGGGACTTTTTACTAAACAGTAAACACTGTCACATTTGGGCATCTTTTATATGAACATTATAACGTATGGACTGCAAGGAAAACTCATTATAATGATGGCAATACCTTACTTACTTTACAGATGGCAAATTAAAAGCTGTTCTCGATCTGCTATTCGGGAGAGAGATTGACTTCACCGATGAGCAGCTACGTGAACACATTGACTCGATTACGATCGCGGGGAATGATACGACTGCCCTGACCATCGCCTACACTCTGATGCTGCTGGGCATACATAAGGACGCGCAGGAGAGAGTTATTCAAGAGTAAGTTCTTATAGCTACTAAGCAGTTACATGAACATATTGACTCGATTACAATCACGGGGAAGGATACGACTGCATGCCCATCGCCTACACTCTGATGCTGCTGGGCATAAATAAGGACGCGCAGAAGAGAGTTATTCAAGAGTAAGTTCTTATAGCTACTAAGCAGTTGCATGAACATATTGACTCGATCACTATCACGGGAAATGATACGACTGCATGACCATCGCCTACACTCTGATGCTGCTGGGCATACATAAGGACGCGCAGGAGAGAGTTATTCAAGAGTAAGTTCTTATAGCTACCAAGCAGTTACATGAACATATTGACTCGATTACAATCACGAGGAAGGATACAACTGCATGACTATTGCCTACACTCTGATGCTGCTGGGCATACATAAGGTCGCGCAGGAGAGAGTTATTCAAGAGTAAATTCTTATAGCTACTAAGCAGTTGCATGAACATGTTGACTCGATTACAATCGCGGGGAATGATACGACTGCATGACCATCATCTACACTCTGATGCTGCAGGGCATACATAAGAACGCGCAGGAGAGAGTTATTCAAGAGTAAGTTCATTATTCATTTAGACACCTAATAAAATTAAGATTTTTTTCAGGCAACGAGAAATTTTCGGCAATTCCAAGCGCGGTGCTACCAAAGATGACCTTCCACAAATGTCATACCTGGAACGAGTACTCAAAGAGAGCATGCGGCTTTACACTGTCGTTCCAATCATTGCACGCAACATCGACAAGGATCTATACCTCCGTAAGTGTAATATAATAGTTCATTTATACGGTTCATGGGCGCAGAATTAATATACTTATTTGAAGAAAAGAAAAGATAAAAGTGGCACAAATTTCTATTAAATATAATACAAATCCTCTTTATTGCACACCTCAAACCTCAAATACAACCTGTGTAAAACTGAATACAAACAAAAGCAGAGGTAAACAACAAGCAGCTTACGAAGCCTTCATAAATAATTAAATAAATAAGGAATCCAAAGAGGCTAGATAAAGAAAACGATTCTTGAGCAATTGGCTTCGACAGACCAGTTAGTAATGAACCAGACTGACGTCGGTACGAATTCCGCATAAAATCTTTCAACTTATCGCTTTAGTATTCAGCCTTCCTAATAACAAAAATCCCGAGGTTCATAAATAACGTCAAATATTGTTCCAGCTGGATGCGGCATCACACTGCCGGCGGGCGCAGGCTCAGTGGTGGGCTCGTTCGCGCTGCACCGATCCAAGGCGGCTTGGGGACCCGATGCTGAAGAATTCGACCCAGACAGATTTTTGCCCGAGCGGTCGCTCGAGCGCCACCGTGCAGCCTTCCTGCCATTTAGCTACGGCCCTAGGAATTGTATCGGTGCGTATCTTGCGCGACGTACAAGGCAAAAGTAGCTCGGGGCCGACTCTGATCGCTTCACCCCAGAGGTCACTGGAGCAGCGCCGCGCTGGCGTTGTGTGACTTAGTGCTTTCTGAACTCCTGAAAGAGCCTAACCGTTACCTACATATAGTCTACAATATTTAAAAAACTTTCTCATTTTCTTTGCAGGTCGCAATTACGGAATGTTGATATTGAAGAGCGTCATGTCAACCATCATCAGATCATACAATGTGGACGCAGACGAAGTGGGCCCCCTCAAGATGGAACTACTCCTCTTCCCCATACGAGGTCACCAAATTAGAATAACGAGAAGAGAAGACGACTAGCAGAATTATGGTTTCTAGTGCTACTAATATTTTATATAAGTGACAGTTTTTTTTTTACTTATGTAGAGATAGGAATAAAGCATTCTGGCTAGTTTGCAAAAAAAAAATGTTTCCTTATACAGGACGGGTAAAGGAACGATTCCGATTAGAAAGTACCTATTAAGTAATAATTATATATTGTGTGTGAATAATTATATAATAGTGAAATGCGAGTGTTTTAACGTTATTTATAAGTTTAGATCCCCAATAAATTAAGTAATGAATGTGATAATTTCCTAACTTATATAGTGATACTAATTTGTG
This sequence comes from Apotomis capreana, assembly GCA_947623375.1. NCBI lineage: Eukaryota > Metazoa > Arthropoda > Insecta > Lepidoptera > Tortricidae > Apotomis > Apotomis capreana. Next base: position 10,896,395 of record OX392514.1, read on the forward strand.
CCACATGCGCGAGCCCAAAAAGTACCTAATTTTAGCATATATGTTTCTGTCAAAAATTACATTTTAGTGGCAAGCTTTTATAGCCGACTGTACTTTTCTTTGGATATCCATCAAATGCTCACTGAGACAATTCTAAAGAGCCCAAGCTCGGTAGGATTGCTTTTTCTATTATAGAGTTCCTATGGCCACCTTCCGGCTCCATCATCAGATCAGCCTCATGGTACCATATTATTGTATTGTCATCAAAGTTAAGTAAGTATGCAAAATTTCAGCTCAATCGGTTGACGATATCTGCTTCAAAATTGAGTTGCAAGATTTCACCCGAACAAACATACTTTAAACATACCATGCAATCTAAATAAAAGCTTGTAAAAATTAAGTACTTTTTGAGCAGAAGGGAAAAAGTTTAAGATAGTGGTAGTGAATATTTCTTACCAGACAATAGTGTAACGGTTAAAAATGAGTCTTACTCGTAGAGTATAAATAAAGCATAACTATATAACTTTTATATTCCATGCTGTTGAATTAGGTTAGCCTGTAAGGACAGCTATGTAAATAATAATAAATAAAAATAAAACTTTATTAGGATACACGAATACGCAACCTTATTTGTGAAGTTTCATAGCTATATTACTTAAATATTGTACTTAACAGGCAATTGAATAAAATTCGTCTCATAAAATAAAAATATTTATTTCTTAGCAATTATCTTTACTCACTTTTGTATTACGACTACACATACGTTACTGTAAACATTATACAAAAGAATGGAGCGAAAGAACAACATTTTTATTTAGGATGGGTCAACTTTTTTTTATTATTTCACAGGGGACATACAATATAATTTTCTAAGAAATATAAATTTCTTAGAAAAGTGTTGGTAAATTAATATTATTGGTATATAATCAGGATGTTCTACATAAGAATGGGCTGATGACTGTAATCCAAGCTCCACACTACTCGCATGTTGACCGAAGTTGGGCGATGCGAAGTGTTCCGCAGCTTTAAATCATATTCACCCACATTTATACATAACATCATTGTATAACCCTTGAAAATCTTAGTTTTAAAGAGTGGCCCAGGAGACGTCACCATGGCAACGAGCAACAGAAAAACGTTGATGTACCCTTTAAGTTTGTATTAATAATTGATGTTCTGTTGGATTGGGTTAATGGTTTTCGTATTTCAACCATCAATATCATAGGGCTTAAGTCAATATTTCTTCCCACTCTTTCGCTCACTCTACGCACAATTTAAATTACCTACGTGCTTAGGGCTCTACTATATGCTCTAGTTATAATACTTAAATTAGAATATATGTAAACCATATTATATAGGGTCATGCCGAAATACTTAAATATATAACACACAATAAAATTTTATTGAAGCATGTCTGCACACGAAATTTTTATTAATTATTACTAAAGTTAAAAATGTTTTATTTTTATTTTATGCTTCGAATGCGACCCGTATTTGTATCTTCAACGACTCTGCAAAGGAACATGTTCACTCTGGCCACCATAAAGCCATACATGGCGAGAACGCGCATGCGTGTTTCAGTACATTGCGGGCTTGCATTAACATTCACTCGATCTAACCCTACAATGTAATGAAACTCACATACGAGTTATTTACGCTGGAACCATAGAATCCCTCAACCAGACGCTTATTTTTTACATCGGATTTTTTCACCGACGAGGCGGGGCGAGACGGAGTGGAGCGAGAATTTTTCGTAGTAAGGTAACGAAATCTCGCTCGGCCTCGTGATTTCCGTGCATCTCGCGTCGTCTCGCCTCGCTTTGCCGGTGGAATAGGTTTCGCACCGTGTTCGCACCGTAAAGCTCTGCAACTTCCACTATTCTTTTCTTTTAATTTTTCGCTTTATACTTTACAATTTTTATATCTTCTAAGAAAGGTCGCGTTAACATTCAGTAAATGCGATATTTTTTAAAACAATACTCTGCGTCTAATTCTTGCTTAAAAACGATGCTTATTGCGTTTTCCGAATCGTTTGTCTGGTACGGTGGACGGATTTAATATACCCGTAGCAATTTCTGAAACAAAAAGCGAATTATGACCCATCAATCCTAATTAATATGAAAATTTATTCATATTTTAGTAGGGTTCACAGGATATTAAGGATAATAAAACTACTTTATCTATAGCCACTTTAGTTCATTAAAATAACAGTAACATTATGAAACTAAAAGTTTTAAAAGTGTAAGTTAGTAGTAAATGATAAATTAATAGTTAGTACGTACCTATTTTGTTAATCGTAGTCGGGTAACCCAGCGTAACCTTAGGTGCACAATCGGCATTCAGACACTGCGTTGTCGATTTTCCTAAAAATTAGTTTCAACATTTGAAAATATATCGTCTTCATCGAGCCTAAACCTAGCGCGCTTGTGAGACATTTTGAACTGCACGTCTAGCATAACTATGACACGCGACTCTTTGTCGCGCGACAAATACTACCTGTCACTTTCCATTCAAGACAGGTGATGCCGAGTCGCGCGACAAGTCGTGGAAAGATAATGCTATGCTAGTCCTGATGTAGCATACTGAGGCCAAGGAATGTGTTTATAGATAATTATGGATTAGGTACCTGAGAAATCAATGTCAGCGTCAATTTCTACTCTCTTTGTAGTAGGAAGCGTAGACCAAGCATCGACGTCAATAACATCATTGCTGATGGCGTCCCTCGAATCATCTACTGCACATTCGAGGAACTTAGTGTATGGAACCATGTTCAGAAAGCCGACGCCACACGGTCGGTCGATGAGAGTCGACGTCATCATGCCCTGTACGTAGCCGTCGCATACGAGCACTGTGCCTAAGTCGTCCTAAAATCATAAGTATGTATGATGCAAAAAATAAAATTTACAATATTACGAGAGTACCATCGAAGACACTATTGATTGATTGCAAATTTATGTATAAACGAATATAAATAAACCCTAATGCAATGTATTATAAATATTATTATAATCCATGTATGAGTGTAAGTACATTTAACAGTGTCTTCATTCCTTCGCGCGGGGATGATAATGTTAAATTGAAATAAAGTTTTTCTCGATTCAGTTAAGACCTGCCTTGGACTCTTCCAAACAATTATATAGCCAAATATTTTAAAAATAACCACACTTACCGGACACAATGCTCCAAACTTCTCATTCTGTGAAGATTTAATTATAAGTTAACTAATACTTTAACTAATTAACTTAATGATAATTTATATGAAAGCTTTTTACTGGCTCAACACTATTTAGTATTGTCACCAGTCATCTCATCACCATCACATACTTATTATTAATTTCTAATTGCTGAATAACACACTGGCGTTGCATTGGACGGAAATACTACTAACGGCTTTAGAACACTTGCGATTTGCGAGCGAGTTTTCTATACAAATAAGCGTCGCGGTGAACTCGCTGCGTGATCGCCTTCATACCAAATTCGCTCGCAAATCGCAAGTGTGATAAGGCCCTAAGTACTATTGAAAAAATAAGCAACGTATGATCCGGATTCACCAAACGTTTGACACCGCGCTGCTGCACATACTTATTTTCCAAACGCGTGTGTACTGTACCCTTACCATGAGTTTACAGTGACAGTACTCGCCAGCGACTCCGTAAACTATTTGTATGAAGAATTGTAGTTCTATAAAGTATCCGCTAGGGGCACTGATTATATCTTTACGAAGCGTGTTGCGGTTAATATTTTGTACCTATAGGTTAAATATTGACGAAGCTTGTACCTATTAAATAAAAGTACCTAACAATTATCTTTGTCTCGTGTTTATGTGAACTAAGCCTCGTGTAATTGGGGGTACCTACTGGTTTTCAAAAAGCGCAAAATGGCCGCATAGATTATTAGGCCAAACTGAAGGCCAAAAAACTTTCTTGTGATATAAGTAATAAAGGACCTGCTGTAGTAGAATGCAAGCATATGTGAGCCATAATTAACCATATACTCGATGAATGACCTTTCAGATATACTTAGGTCTCGATTTTACTGGAGATATAAATTCGATATTGATAGTTCTTACTGACATTATTTATAGATATTAATTTTTCCATGACATGTGTTAAACATGTTTATTAGTTATGACTAATGATATGGAAGAATGGAAGAAATATATACTGTTGTGCTCGCTCCCAAATAACTGAGGTAATGGCATCATAATATATAAGTAACTTACCGTACACCATGGCCGGCTCAAGCATAGGTATTTGTTATTAGTGTTCCACATCTCATCACATTTCCTGCCATCCAACACCTTCGCTTCCATTCTACGCATTTCAATTAGCAATGGCAGAAGAAAACCCTGAAAATATATATTAATAAGGCAAAAATCGATGTTTAAATTATGTACACGATGTTTTTTTTACAAGTGTACGATGACTCGCCTCCCGCTAGATGGGCCCCTATTATTATTAATGTCGTATTTTTAATTTGCCGGAGTAAACTGACGCAATTTTTTACGAGCGAAATTTGATTAAGTTTAGTTTGGTTTTAACATATCACCTTTTATCAATAAAAGTCAATCTAATATCAGCAATTACATGTTTTCTCATTCATTGTTTAAGAAATAATTTCTGAATAACGAAAATATAACTTACGACATCTGTCAAATCACTTTGGCTAATTAAAAATTCAACTTTAGTATGTTTTGCCCCAGGTAGATTCGAACCCAGGACCGCTTGCACATCTTCTGGGGTATTCGAAGATTCGAATCCACCACCACGCACTGTCATCGTTCGAAAGTAATCAGTTTGAGTTCATTTTATAATAATCTTAACAAGGATAAAGATAAGGCTGAGAAATATGAATAACTGTCTAAGATAAATCGCTGAAATTATTTACACTACGACACGTGAGGCTTGACTTAAGTAGAGCCTTCAACGGCACTTATCCTAGCGTACTCTATAATATTTGTCTGCCACATAAACATAACAGATGTGTTTACATGGCTTCGACGACGTCAGTTATATAGGCACTAATCTTGAATAACAAGTTTACTTAAAAGGTGGGTAGGTCTACCGAGCTCACATTGCACAATTTCTCAAAGGGAAAGCTCCCTGCTTTCAGCCTGTATACCTACATACACAGGTATGAATAATTTTATTCTGGATACATACAATATGAGTGATTTTACCTAAAACTTCGAATATGAAAGCTTAAAAGTTAACGATGCCAATCTCAAGCCATAAGATGCAGTATAGTAGCTTCCTACTATGTTGACCGATGATCTTGTGAGAGTCGGAAGTAATCTATAGAGACTTTTAGTAGAGACATTTGTCCAGAGTTGAGTCAGAGCGGTTCTTGAGTGACGATCACATCCCGGACCTTACAGCGTAATAGGGAGGCTCCTACTCGACTATCCGGCTTAGATTGCCGAAAACCGTCTAGGCCAACGCACAAGTCACAGACCCTTTCGTTGTGGGAAAGCTTGTTCAGCAATGGACGTGTTTCGGCGGATATGATAGATTTGCGACTAAAATGAAGATGTAGATATCACTTACATTCCTTCTACTGCCCCAGCCGAAGTAGCGACACTTCGGAGCGCCATTATTGTCGTCGTTCAGTGTCTCCCAGCTGACTCCATAGCGCACCCTGTTCAGGACGTAATCTGTGTTGGGCTCGCGTTGCCGGAACCCGAATTGCTTGTTAAGAACCAGCAGCGCTACGTTGTCAGACCCGCAACGGTCCGTGTGATTATATCCTGGTGCGTACAAAATATAAGGCAATCAAGGATTAAAAGACCGGCCAAGCGCGAGTTGGACTCGCGCACTGAGGGTTCCGTGCAAACACTTCCCATCTTAACTGGTCGGGTTAAGTTAAGTTTGCACCTGGTATGCATGGCGCCAGCGCCACATACAAATGAGGTACAAAGTTAACGCAACCGTTACGTTACGTTTGTTGTATGAGAGCAGCCCCACTTATTATTTATTTTATTCTGTTTTTAGTGTTTATTATTATAGCTGCAACAGAAATACATCATCTGAGAAAAATTCAAATTTATAGGTCACGGTTTATGAGATACAGCCTGGCGACAGACGAACAGTCTGACAGCAGTCTTAATAATAGGGTCCTGTTTTTTGCCCTTTGTGTACGGAACCTAAAAACAGGCTTCGAAAAGTCGAAGAAAGGGCTTTAGTGAGAGGATTTATATTTGTATGGCAAACGCCAGCACCTGTGGGCTAACTATTACAGCTATATATTTAATAATAGCCACTAAAGGTAACTTTTGGTAGAAATAGGTCGGTGATATCAATTCTCGCCCCGCCTCGTCTGGACTCGTCTATGTTTTTATACCTTAAAAGCTAGATCTATATGTACAGTAAAGTAAAGAAGGCATAGATCGGCGATTTCAATTCTCGTCCCACCTCGTCTCGCCTCGCACATAAAAGAGGAACCTTAAGAGACCTATATACAGTAAGTACATTTTACCTCGATGGATACAAATATTCTCAACGAGACGTTCAGCGCCAGCGTTTAACAGGAACTTGTGCGAGCCGCCGTAGACGGGAAATTTAAAGTCTTCCCCGTAGACACAAACGGCTGGTGTCAGCACGACATGCGGCTCGATTAGTGCCCCGGCGCAGAACATCATCGCATGCGACAGGTAATACACCTGAACACATTTTTATTATTAGTATTAAATACTAGCTTTTCCCCACGGCTTTGCTCGCGCAGAAGGATGAAAAGCATCAGCATACAAACTTTCGACTCCTGTTTAGCATTATTATAGTTGAATATCCTTATAGCCTTATATCCTATTCTGTATTCTAAGCTTTATTACTAAAAAGTTTAATGGAAATCTGTCTCTTAGTTTTTGCTTTTAAGCGGAAAGTACATTTTCAAAGCTCATTTCATTAGTTACCTAAGATATTAAATGTTGCCCGCCTATATGAGGCAGAATTCACATGTTTCATGATTCTATAAAATGACACTAATTGTACACACTTAAATTCTCGCAAATAAATGTTTTTCATTCATTCAAAGCTTTCACGTTTATATATGTAATATATGCAAGGAGCTTATATTTAAGACAACAGGAGTGCGAACTCAGAATAAGTGTTCACACAAAATTAAATCTTAGTATAGATACATAAAGTATATTTTACGGGTGAAGGGGTCACGGGAAGACAGAGACAGCTCGCAGATAGGTAGTGTGTCCCTTTCTAATATTGCCAGTCACTAAAAATAGTAATAATTAGTAGTATTCAAATAAAATGGTAGTTATTAGTAGTTTATACTTTTCTTTAAATTAACACTATTCACTTCAAATAATTAAATATTTTATTCGCTAAACTTTCTTACGCGTCACCAAAGAAACTAACGGAAAAAATTATGAAAGTTATACAATCCGTTAGTATATAAAAATAATTTTATGTTAGGGCAGGATAAAACCTTTAAATTTGAAATCTTATTAATATGATTGAAAACTGCCAGCATTTTTGACAGTGCTTAATGGTATCTTTTCTGATTATTTAAAAAATTACATACTTATAATTGCATTATGGTAACTGGAATTAAAGATTGCAAAAGGAAATCTTTTGGTGGCTATAGTATATTTTTTCAGGTAATATATGGTATCATATATTAATATGAAAGCATGTCAAACTTTGATAAAGTAGGTACTAAAAGAGTGACAATGAATTTACAAAATTACCGGATAATTCCGATCTATGTTTTACTTCGAAAATATTATTCGTACTAAAAACAATCTGAGCATTGCACTATTGCAGTAATGTCGTTTTAACTATACTACGATAATCCTTCGCTATCTAAGGGTGGTTAATAGGCGTCGAAATTTCAAAATGGTCGTAGCGAGCTGAAATTTGGTATGTAGGGGGCTTTGGGCCCCCTGATTCCAAAAAAGTTTTTTTTTCTATCTTAAAAAAAAATGTATGGGATTTTTTTTAAGAGACCCGTATCTCGTAAACGGTTGGCTCAGGTGGAAGGTGCTCGACCAAATGTCATAGGGGGCCTCCACCCGAGTACAGTCGTGAAAAAAAAAATCGAAATGGCGACTTTTTTTTCTAAATTTCAAGTTGGTGCTAGGGGCTGAAACTCGATATCGGGGGGCATTTGGGGCTCACAAATATGAATCTGGAATCGGTGTCCGAGAATTCGGTCAAATTCGGAGAATATCGGAAAAACAAGATTTGTATGGAGAAAATTTCATATTGGTCCGAGGGGGCTGACATTCGGTATCAGGCAGTTTTTGGGGCCCCGGAGTCGGAATCTGAAATCGAATTTAAAAAATTCGGTCAAATTCAGAAAATATCGGACAACAAACTTTAATATTTTAGTTCGACCGAGGGCCGCAGGCTTAAGGGCGAACGTCCCCCCACGAGGCCGAAGGCGAGCTCCGTGTAGCACCAAAGGTGCGAAGCGTCCCAGAGATGGCGTAGCGCGCGAGCCCAAGGGCCCGCAGGGCGAGCCCACCTAGAACATTGCTACCCGCCTAAGTAATCGTAGTAGTAGTAGCAATCGTAGAACCGAAGTTAGGAGATAACTCAAACGAGATGTATGCCTTTAAGACCCAGATCACCCCGCCATAAGTATTTTATATGAATCACTAAAAACAAAAAAATATACTTAATTAATATAAAAATATAATAAATGAGTGGTTTGGCATCGTCTTCAAAACGTGATTCAAACGTAATCTGTACTTAAATGGGTTATTTTTAGCTTTTTAGTTTTTTTTGAAGTCGGTTTTTTTTTTCTTTTTATTTCGCCATATACTTAGTAACCGTTAGTACAGTAATAAAAAGTATTGCGTAGTCTTGCATTGGTAAAACAGAGTTATACAGGTAGTTTATAAAATAACGGTATACTTACAGTTTTACCTCCCTAATTAATTTATGGTACCCTACAAATAACCACTTTTTTTATATCCTCATAAATGAGTTCATGTCCACGTACATCAGAATATGTTTTTTGTTTGTTTTGTTTTTAAGTATGACTTAACGGAGTTTGTCATTTATCAAATCAAATTAACAGTTACGGGATTGCTGCGTTCTGTTAAAATAACAGGAGCCAAAAGTGTGTTATTGCTGGCATAGTAGCTAACATTCACTATATTTATTTATGAGTTTCCATAGGTATATATAAAATAAATTCTAGCTACAGTGCCAGCCAATATACATTTTTAGACTTTAATTTTTTTCATTTTTTTTATAAATATCGGACAACCTCACACAAATCAATCTAGTCCCAAATTAAGCTCAAGAAGGCTTGTGTTATACTAGACGACGATATACGTACTTATATAGATAAATATATACTTAAATACATAGAACAACCATCACCCAAGCACAAATATTCGAGTTCATCATACAAATATTTGCCCCGGCCGGGAGTCGCACCCGGGACCGCCGGCTCAGTAGGCAGGTGTCTACAAACCGAGCCAAACTTGTAATAAAATGGAGTAAGGACAAGTCCCTCTTTATTGCTAAATATTTGGTTACCCCAGCAGAGTGGGATAAACTGCCCCCTTGGCGGCTTTCTTACTTGGCTCGTTCGAACGAAGCAATGAGCAGTCCAGGTATACTATAGTATTTACTAGGTCCATGAATATATGCAATCATAATGTGACCAGCGATTAATCCAAGTATACCTAATATCTAATATGAGACCAAAAATGTAACTCTTTGGTTTCTTTTTTTTTTAATTTTTCGGCCTAATAGATATTTCTTAGCGGTTCACATTAATTTATAGAGTTAATCACTGCTTGCGTTTTAATGGATCCTGTGAATGGAACCTTGACAACATACGTTATAGGTAAATAAAGTCAGTCTCGTGAAGGTGATTTTCCACCATCGAGGCGAGTCTCGACTAGGTGAAACCAACCAGAATTTAAATCGCTGGCCAAACAATTGTTCAAGCCCCGCCTAGTCTTGTTTTAAAGTCTGTCTGTTTGTCTTTGTTTGTTAGTTTTCCGGGGGAAAAGCACCATCACCTGTGTGTAGGTATCCGATGGTGGAACCGGGATGGTGGGATTAAACCGTGTAGTAGCTGAGTAACTGATAACAATCAAATTTTATATTTACTTACAACGTACTGTCCATCGAGATTATTGGTCGGCTTGCCTAAGAAACCGGCCGCATTGTTAAAATCCAAGTCCACTGAAAAAAATATTGTTTTGAGAGTCAATATCAATATACTTAGCAATGTGCTAGCACACTTAACAAATAGGTAGTTTAGTTACCAACAAGAATATAAATGGGTATTGAGAAATTGTAAATTCTATGAAATATTACAATGATGCTTGCGTTATTATGGGCGCCCATGCAAAGGGGACTTATTGTTTTAAAAACATTTCAATCTTTTCAGTTTAGTTATTATGACCTCTAATAAATTATTATATCAGTTATATTTACACAAAGTAGCAATTCCTCCAATTTGTCCCGCACCCATCTTAACTTCAACACCTAAGTACGAAATATCACAAATCAACGCTACCAATGGTTATGAACATTTAATTAAAATTGGAACTTACGTATACAGAAATTTAATTTAACGGTACAATTGATGACAATGTAAACATTCAGCGAAATGAAGAATCGACAACACCGATGACGACTGCGTATACGATGTGACGCATCATCTGTGTTAAAATATTTTCAGCATTAGCGTATTTTAGACATATACTAGCGACCCGCCCCGGCTTCGCACGGGTGCAATGCTATATTCTGCATGTATTATACATATAATTATAAACCTTCCTCTTGAATCACTATATCTATTAAAAAATAGTTATTTGTTATGCAAGGCTGCAAAGTTGTTATTTGGCGCGAGTGTTGAAATTGAAAGCTTAGCGAGCGAAGGAATCTAAGATTGAACCATGAGCGAAGCGAATGGTTCAAAGATAGATTCCTGAGCGTAGCGAAGCTTTCAAGACACGAGAAGCTAAATAATTTTGCAGCCATGCGGAACACACAACTTTTCACCTCACTACAGCGAGGAAAATGGAAGTTCAAGAAAAACAATTTAAACATAAAAATAATCATATTTAATTTTGCCTTCTATTTAACACATCAAATTTAAAACATTAACACACTCAAATCCAAACCAAATAGGTAAATACGATTGAAGCACAAATATTAAAAATATGGCCGTAATTTGTACTATCGTCGTGTATATTTTATCGTTGAGTTTTTCTTAAGCACTGTTATATTATATTTGTATTTGAAACTACTTGAGATATTCGTTGTGAATGTGGGAGAATGGCATTCTTTGAAGGATTAGTTGGCCACTCGGAAGTATTTTCCATAACACTTGCTTTGGAAGTTATTGGACGATGGGATCCGCACAAGATTATTTCGGCTTTATCTTCTTTAAAAACGCCAATAGTTTCGGTAAATTACTTAACGTCTCCAAATATTTATAACAAATCCTTTTTCGTTTTAATGCAGGCTTTTAGCATTGAATAAATACTCCAAATTGGGCTGAACTTTCTTGTTTTTCATATTTCTATAAAGTAAGACAACAGTATGTATTCTCCACAGAACCAATTTACGTTGTTTACGTGAATTGTGAAAACTTCCAACTTTTTAATTATTTATTTTTTTCTCGGGTGCGTTCAGAAATTACACTCTTATGTTCCAACTTTTATAACAAATTAATATTAAAATTTGTGATGTATTTAATATATTTACTAGTCAAAATATGTAAATCAAACTGAAATACTTACTATTAATATATATAAATATATTCAACATAAAATCAAGTGTAGAAAAAATAAAAACTTAAAAATCTGTAACCACAAACCAGGTTTCTGGACGTGATATTGTAGGTGTATTTTTACGTACATATGATTTTAGCCGGCCAGACCAGATCGCCCTTTATTAGCGTGCGTTGATTAGTTATTCGAAGATTTATCGACTGATGAAATCAGTCACGCGTTGAAGGAGTCTTAAATATAAAAAAGTTACATGCACCACAGAGAATCAAAATCGTCGTGTTCGTAATTCAAATAACTTTTGCACGCTAGCGGATAAAATAGACTTTTGCACGCAGATTTCGCCCTATAGACGGAGGTTTTCCGAGCGAGTGAGGTGAAAAATAACTTAATCCGTTGCGTAGTTTTAAAGATCCAAGCATAGGTATACAGGGTGGCCCATTTAGATCGGTCTGTATGGGAAAGTCTGAAACTTTAACCTCCTACGACCCAGTTTCGAAGAGGGTACTTCCGAGGAAGACCCAATGTCCTAATATTAGAACCAATTAATAAAGTACTGAACGCCCAGACCAAAAATTGTTCGTATCTGGTTAACCGCAACATATACAGCTGTCATATTTTAGGGGTGTTATAATATTGATTTAGGCTTGTCAGACAAAAAGAAAAAACACCAATATCTTTTGTTCTTTATTTAGCACATTGGGCTGTCATATATAATCTAAAACAAATCGAACAGTCTTCAAAATCTTATAAAAAGTTAGTATTTAAGCACTTTATATTAGCGGAGATCAACAAAATAGCATTCAGCCCTATCAAAGTTACAATAATAAGTTTTCTTTCTCATAGAGAGCTGAAATATCACACATAAAATTAATATTTTGGCATCAAAATCAACAAAACAATAATAATTTGTACCATTAAGTTTCATAATGAACCTTTTTCTACAAAAAAAACTCAAAAACCCATCAGCGAATGGGAATTTAAACAAAAAAAAACACGATAACAACACCAGTAATAACCATTATTGGCCTATTTTTACAACAGGAATTCAACATTCACGTAGAAAATGCAAATTTCTACACATAAGTAATATTTGTAACAAAAAAATCAACAAAACTTTATTATTATTTTCATTTTAGTTAACATTATAAACCTTCTTTTGTATACAAACTAGAAAAATTGTCTTCGAAATCAAACTGTTGAAGAAGGTCGAGCACTTCACTATCTTTCAACGCTGTAAAAAAAAAGAAAACGTATGAGCCCAACGGTCTAAACCTATGACAAATTGTACTGTACAAAAATAAATATCCCATTCTTTGTTTCTCTATCACACGAATACAAAAACTCAGTCGAATAAGCAGGATGCCAAACCATTAAAAAAAAGCAACTTACAGGCTACCCGCCCAGCATACTAGTACTAGTACAAATAAATTATCGTCAAAAATACATGTGGAAAATGACTACATCACGGTGAAATAACAGTATTTACACATAAGTTATTAGTTTTTCTCAAAAACAATACAAAATACAGTAAGTTTCAGATAAGGATGTCAAAGATATTAATAAGTTAAACTCACCTCTTCTCGTCTCAAGTGTCATTGTTGCGACGTCTCGTGACAGAAGACCGAAGATACCCCTCCCCGCTCACTTTAAGCAGTGCTGCCACAATGCCAAATATATCCACAGACTACCCGACAACGTAGAGATGACATGGCGCGTAATATAAAAATACCAGGCGTCAGTAAATATTTTGTTCTAGTACTATCACAGTGGGTCATTGCTCCAAGTCTCTGTTTAAATACTTGGGCTTTCTCTGCAAACTGATTTTGTCCTAGTATTATCACTTTGAACCCCAGGAGGATAAGACATACGAAAATCTGTTCTTAGGAACCATGTCATCGATTTTAATAACAAGAAAAACTGCACCAGCAAACTGCAAAACCTGTCCTCAGCTCGGGAATCGAAGTACTAAAATAAATTTAAAAATATGAAAACAAGGAATTTTATTCATTTAAGACATCATGTTTCATAGTAAAATTTACTGCCTAAGACCTAAACAATTTATATCTAAGTAGAAATTAAATAATGTTAGTGTTATTTTTCAAAACGTCCGGGTTCGATTCCCGAGCTGAGTAGGTACAGGTTTTTTTGAATGTATGAATGCAGTTTTTCTTGTTATTAAAATCGATGAGATGGTTCCTAAGAACAAATCTTCGTATATCTTATAGTTTTAGAGTTTTCGTAGGTATTTTAAGATAAGGTGAGATAAGCCTAACATAGTTTATTGTCTAACGGGGTAAGTCTAACAGTTAGTAAGTTATTGGAATGTGGCAGTCTTCGCCCGGTGGTAGTCTTACCCCACCTGAATTGGCAAATAAAACAATTTAAACGGATTATATCGCGTATATAAATTACTAGCTTTTGCCCGCGACTACGTACGCGTGGAACTTGATAAAAGGGATTATTAAAAGCGCCTAAGCAAATGTAAGAGCAATTTTGTTTTTGGTCTAATAATTACATTTCCTACAGGGTCACCGCACCCCAACAGAAATGTTCACTCACTTTTCAATCTTTTTAGGTATAATTTCCAGGATGAAAACTATCCTATGTCCTTCCTCGTATCTTAAACTATTTCTATGCCAAATTTCATCAAAATCGATTCAGCGGTTTAATCGTGAAGAGGTAACAGACAGACAGACACACTTTCGCATTTATAATATTAAGTATGGATTTGAGCCTCCCTGACGTTTCGGTAGCTTTACAGATACCGTTGTCAAAGGTTCTATTCTATTCTATTTTTTTTTTAAATGGCAACCGGTCACAGTTAAGCGACCATTACTGCCAATGTCTCGTTGCCAATCGCACTCGGCGACTAGATAGAGGATTGATACCACGTTGTACGGTGAGTTGATAAAATCGTGCTTTTTGTAAAGTGATAGCGATTTACAAAAAACCACGCGGACTATCGGGCCTTGACCCAGGAAGGGCTATGTACGCTTCAAGTTGAATTCTTCATTAGCTATTCACACATTCGTTTGATCACTGCACAATACGCTATCAATACTACACATTGAACGACAAAAATGAATAAATAACGAACAACAAAACCTAAACGCATGCGGCCATCTTAAGTCACGGACCGGAAGCCTTGTCAAAGGTTGTCTGAGAAAAACACAATTTTTCTCTGTCAAAGTTACATTTGTGTAAACTACCCACTTTATAAAAATATGAATTAAAAGTAAAGGTGTACATTACATACCTGCATGCCAGATGGGCTTAATGTGGAAAGACAGTTACACAAGTCCCAGAAGGGCATTTTAAAAAATATCTACCGGTGGTTCACTATAAGGCTTACTGAGGAGAAAGAACGGCCGAAAGAAAACTCCCAGATTGTCCTATTACTATGATACCTATACATTTAAATTGTTTTATTTGAATGTGTGACAGTCGCGGAAGCCGAAGAAAATATTAAATAAAAACTATATAATATAAGGTAATAGATTTTTTAGTCTGAGAAATGCCTGAGACATGGGGGCTGAAATTGGGTTGAAATGAAAACGTAAAAAAATCTAATTTCTGTAATGTCGAAAAACAAACTCGCGAGATCTACACAGCTTACAAATCCACTAGTTATTCAAATAGACGGCGCCACTGCACACACATCACCGACAGTAGGTAATATTTACACGAACCATGTCGGCCCACTTTTGACCCGCCAATAACTTAAAATCTAATTAACCTACAGACTTGCAATTTCGTGAATATTGTAAGACCATCTATTTGTTAAGGAAGCTATAAAGTTTAATGAAAAATTTATTTTAAACACTCACTGGGATTTGTAAAATAGTGCAACTTGGCAAGTTTTTTTTCCTACCAATTATCTGATTGCCTATCTGATTCAGAGTAGGTACAACGTAAGAGCATCATTTTCAAAAAATCTAGTTTAGTATTCGGACCAGTCAGTGTAAGTATCGAATTTAACAAAGTGATCAAAGTGACCTTATGATCAGATCAATCAAGTAGAGAAAATAAATAACATAACAAATAATTTGAATAGTAGTTGTGATCTAAGGAGCTTTAAAAGAAATTGGTTTCTAGATAGGTGTCAATTCTTTTATTTTAAACGGTATAGGTTTACGAACTTGGCAAATTTTCACATTTATGTTTTTACGTTTACGTTATTGGATATTGCGACTTTGGCGCCATCTCGGGAATAATGGCGATATTTAAAGCGTCTGTATTTTTCTAATGAATATTGTGTCTCCGCATTCCATAAATTTGACAATGAAAGGCATGCATTACAACACGTTTGGTCAAGTTAAAAGAAAAAATACAGCTGTTAGCTGTCAACCACATATTAAGTGTCAAATCAATCTGTCAGTCGAGTCCCCAAAATTAAAATCCATAGTTATAATGAAACAAAATAAAGATAAAACCTAATGTATGCATTATTAAATTTTATCTTCACACCCACGTGAAAATTACAAACCTAAACTGTTATTGTTACTCCAATTCCGATCGAGATAAGCTCTGGCAGAGCCAGAGTGTTACTTGAAAAGGCACAAGTTACTGCAATATTGACTAAATTATTTGAATTAGCTTACGAACAATATGATCGGCATTTCTAACGCTTGCGTTAGTTTATTCATTTTAGTAATTTTCGTCAACATACGAGCGTCCTTGTCCCAGTACAATAAGCCTTGGAATGATAAATATGAAAGCAATAAGTGCCCGAAACTGTACCCAAAGAATTTTATCAATTATGCCCCTGTGGGTAAGTAACTTAATATAACTACTGTATATTTTCTGTGATAACATAATTTTGTATAGGAATAGGAGAAATACTTCTTATGCAGCATGGTCTATTTAAGCAATTGTTTTTGTAATAAAGCTCAATAGATTTTTTTGTTTATTAATTCTAATATTATGTATGGTAATGAATTCTTTAAGAGAACATAAGTGCATAATGTATTTTATTTCTTTGTATGTTATTTGTATTATTTCTGTCCTATCTGTATACGGTATAACTTTAGAAAATGGACAGATTCAACATTAACAGTATGATTTATGGACCTATTAACTGGCACTTCAACAAATATTTCATCAATCTTATAAATATAATATTTGTATATACCTATTTGTCTAAAATAATATAAAATAATCAATTGTGATGCATGTTTGTATCTTAATGAGTTTCCTTTGATTTAGAGTAGGAATGCATTTCTCTCAACTCAAAAAGTAAACAGCCTAGCACAAAAAAAAAAGTTCGAGTATTTTTCTCTAAAGCTTACCACTTACAAAGTAATATATTAAACTATAGTGGAACAAATTAAAATATAACCTGAATTTCAGAAATGTAGCCTGAACTATAAAACTGTAAAATTATTTCTTGGTTCCAAAAATGAAAGGCCCTCAACAAAGCATGGTGAAACTATAATTTTGTTTTCTAACATTCAAATAAAACAATTTAAACAGACTACATTATATATTCATAATTTGAGTTTCCCATAATAATTACTACAAACTATAATTTTGTTTTATAATATTCAAATAAAACAATTTAAACAGACTATGTTATATATTCATAAGTTGAGTTTCCCATAATAGTTTTCTGTTTTACCCCAAAGTTAACTAGTAGAGAATGTCTCATGGCATTGAGTCCGCCATCTGTATGAAAAGATTTCTTTTGTGCAGTAAAAATTCAATAAAAAAAATTATATATGCAATATAAATGAACATAATCAGTATTATAATCATTTAGTGTGGGAAATGCAACATAATAGTTTATTTTAAGAGTAATCATTTTAGGTTGAATAATTTTATTTCAAACTGATAATTTGCAGATATCAGAATTTGATAACTAAAGTGAAACATCACAATCATCTTTGTTATTCAGAGATCCTGAGGGGAAGGCCCTACAGCGATTTGAGCCAAATTTTCAATTTATAGTTTATTTTTTAATTTTACTTAATGGTCTAGTTTTATTGTTGAGTGTTTTATTTTACAATTCTAGAATATCTTAAAATAAACTGTTTTGTAACTGTATAGGTTTATTATAAAGGAAGAGCTCATTTTATGACAGATTCTATTTACATAATAGTACCTACTATAAGGGTAGCATATCTTTTCCCCAAGTCCCCCTCTTATTTCCTCCTCTCACAATATCATTTAGGTAAAACATAGCTTATAGAATAATCTTTCAACATAACAATTTCCTAGTTTAGACAACCAGTAACCTAACCATTCTCTCCTCTAATTGTTTTTAGGTAACCTAACTGCCGGAAACTATTCCGAAAAGACTGGTCTCAAGGGTCTACGGCAGTGTGTCATGGCCTGCTGCCTCGTAGAGACCTGCAATATCGTGTTCATCTTCGACTCTCGTTGCTTTCATGTGGAATGTGTGAGCGATGAGCTCTGCCTGCCTCTGCTGCGCGCCGGCAGCCCCAAGTGGGAGTCCCACGTCTCCATGATACTGGTGAAGCCAGTGCTGCCCAGTGGTATGTCCTTAAATTATAATTAAAGCTTGTTTCAATGTGTCATGGTATTTGTATTGTGATGTTATTTATCTTTAAGGCTACTTTCTAATTTTCTATGATTTTCTTGTAGACAGACTTGTATAAATGTAACTCAATCGCCACAACAAAAGTAATCTAATGCATCATTGTAAATTGCAGAAAACTGGGCCGATATTCTAGACCAGTCAAGTTACAGAGAGGTTGGCAGTAACTTCTCCCCTGAAGAGGATTCAATATACTCCCCATATACCAGCCGCAACCAGAATCTGATCACCGACGACGAAGAGTCCAACTTTCTCTCGCACTTCCTTAATAACCTACCAATGGAGGACGATGACAGTAGACCTTATGATAAATACAGAGATGGCAGTGACAGTGATATGATTGTAGATGCCTCAAGATTCCTAGAAAAAGTTCCTTGCGAGGTTGGCGCGGCCGACGACTGCCCGTTCAACGCTGAATGTATTCAGATTGGTATTAAATCACGCAGTGGCATTTGCAAATGTGTGCCAGGCACGGAGGAAAATGCACAGGGTGCGTGTGTACAGATGTTGAGACCTTTCTCGAAGGGGCCCACCATTCCTATGGATAGCAAGAAGAGTGATGTGGCGGACTCAAAGGAAATAAAAGCCGATGCACCCAAGCAGATACAGAATTTGACAGTTTCCATTGTTTCTAAAAAGGTTAATGATTTATTGAAATGAAATGATTAAAGTCCTGTTATATATGTATAACATTGATACTTATTCAAACATTATAAATTAAACCTACAAAGACTTGAGAAATATTATTTGGGTCTGCATTCAGATTCCAGAGTAAATTCCTAAAATCATTACAAAGTGTTCTTACCTTACCCGGAGATAGAATTTCTTTCGTTTAAAATTAGGCATGTTGTTTTTTTAGGTACAACTTCCAGACAATGAAGTTACTTTAGCAGCGTATACGATTCCCGATGAAAAGGCTACAAACAGTCACTATAACTACGTGTGGACGCTAGTTGACCAGCCCAATGGTGGATTTACAGGTTTGTCTCATTTATTTTTAACACATATTACATCAAGGCTTGCCATTAGCTTCACCTGAACCCAAATTCGTTGACTATTAGACGCAACCCTTTATTTTTTTCAAAAGACCTCCCTAACGATAATCATGTAGATCGGTGTTGGGCTCTCCAGATCCAGCGCCTTGCCGCGACCCTACCCACAATAAAACGCCGCCAACAAAAATGAACGAGATTGATTTTGGCTTTTGCCAAAAAAAAAACAACAGGCTAATTTGGAGATCCTAATCACTTAATCCCAGTCTGAAGAAGACAAAAGTTTGCGAACCCAAAGTATTTCTTCACGCTTCGGAAGAAAACCAGTACCCTTATCATGAGTTACCGTGACCGCACTAGCTAACGACAACGGAAACTTTTTGCATGGAGAATAGTACAGTGCCCTACCGGTTACTTGTAGAACTACAATTCTCCATATAAATCGTTTACGCAGTCGCTAGCGAATACAGTCATTGCAAACTCATGGTAAGGGTACAGTCACATTAAAATGTATCGATAATCCACAGGCAACATGAACCAAAACGGTGCAACAGTAACGCTAACGGATCTAACAGAGGGGCAATACCGTTTCAAGCTCACAGTAAACGGCACCAGTTCATATGGCGAAGGTTTCGCGAACGTAACCGTTCTGCCGCCGCAGCGCACTAACACGCCACCTGTGGTCGTCATCACACCGCCGGCACAGACTGTCAAGCTGCCAAATTCCGTGGCCGTGCTGGACGGAAGCGCTAGCAAGGTACGGCGTCATTCATTACCATCATCGTCATCATGATTTGTGGATTTCTATCATCATCATTCAAATTGTCACCATCATTGTCATCATGTCATTGTCAACGTGACGTTACGCTCATGGTCTCGAAAGGAGTCACGTTCGAAACGTCGAGGTAATTAAATAAACACTGAACGCAATTTAGTCCCGTTTTGTTCCCGTTAATATGTGTGAAAATCGTCATAATTATTAGCATCATCTTCAGCGCCATCAACGTCATGAATTCATCAATAATATAAAATAAAATTAACAATAATAAAATTAATTAAATTAATTACCATCATTATCATTAATCACAATGCGAAATGCTTCAGCTAACAGAGGCCAGTACAGTACTGCTCCTACCGACAGGCGCAGCCACAAGTTGTGTTTTCGACGAACGTTTCGCATGCTGCTTCAGTTTAGATTTAGGTTAGGTTTGTCGATAATACAAGGGCTACGTTAATGTGTGTATGGCGAGTGGTACACGATGGTGTCGAAACACACACCGTCCGTCCTGGTCTTCACACCGGCGGCGCAAAACAGCAAGCAACAAGAGAAGCTCAGCCAGTGTTTGGCGAGGTCATATTCACTGGGCAATTGCCATCAAATTTGAAGTACCTATGCTTTGCCAATGGACGCGTATGATGTTTGGGTTTGACATCCACAATTTCCTCCTCCTAACATTCTTTCCACCACTGACCAAACTTCAATTAGAAGAGAAACTTTAACTCGAACCCCATTCCGACATATTGAAACATACACACTTTATTTACAATTTTTACATGAAATAATGACATTAATTTCACAGGACGACGATGCAATAATATCCTGGCACTGGGAGCTCACATCAGGTCCCATCGGTTACCAGCCCCCCTTGGAAGACAAGCCGACCCTCGTGCTAAAAGACCTCAAGCAGCCCGGGAACTACACCTTCAAGCTCACTGTGGAAGACTCTGATCATGTAAAAAACTCCACAATTGCCAACATCACTGTGCTGAACCATACAGACTATCCTCCGGAGGCCAACGCAGGTAAGACATTTCTAGCCTGCAACTACCTATATTTAGCTCCTGGAATAGCATCGACTTTCTCGGTCCAGCCATTAACTATGCAAATAGTCCATCTGGCAGAAAGCCTGATAATAATGTTAACCCATGCAGTTTCCATTATAACTCAATGTCGCTTCAGCTATCGAAGTTCCAGGATATTGGTCCTCTAAAAGAGTGAGAGAAAGTGGTTCCCGCCACTTTACAGTGTGTATGACGGGTTGACTGGATAATTCACCAGACTAGCCTAACCGTCTGGTATGGCCGATCTCTAGAACCTCCTGACAAACCTTCAATTAGTCGTACAAATATTGAAATAGAAAGCGATTTTGGACTGAATGCCGCTTCAGCTCGAAGCTAAAGATACTACGCTAAAGTCAAAGATACTACGCTTATTTCACTCGAAAAGCGACCAGAGCATGCTTAAATACAATCTTACTCCACCCTGAACAAGGGCTAAAGTTAGCAGTGCTAATATAGGACGCATCCAACCTAGCTGCTAGAAAATATGACGATTGATTGATTAATTTGTTTGTCGTTAGGCCAAGACGTGATAATCTACCTGCCCAACAACAATCTGACCCTGAACGGCAGCCTGTCGACTGACGACCACGAGATCACCTCCTGGGAATGGACGAAGGCTGCGGAAGACGAAAACAAAGCCGTCGATATGCAGAATACACATTCACCGTACTTACAGGTATAGTATAACTGAGTGTCTTTTCATAAGGACTTATTTCTCTATGGAAGCCATACAAAACTAAGCCCTTTTAAAGACACCCCTCAACCGTTGTGTCACAAGAAGACTTGAAACTAAGTACTCAAATTCAAATGGCAATGGCGCGAGCTATGCTCGGAGTTGAAATGAGGACCAGAGCCGTTGACATACCTCAGATAGTTGCCAGACAGCGAGGCGCATCGCTCTCAACATACAGGACTGACGATCTAGTCAGGATTGCAGGGAACCGTTGGATGGGGCGGGGCACGACCGGCCGATGTTTCTTTCGGCAGAGATTCTTAGGGACCTTAGGGAAAGCCTTTCTAGCATTGGACGTCTTTTAGCTAACATGATGGTAGTCTCCTGCTAGCTAAGACCCACTCTAGAAATCACATTGACAATCACACTAATATTATAACAGCGAAAGTTTGTAAGCGTGTTTATGTGTATGTTTGTTACTTCTTCACGCTCAAACGGCTGGACCAATTTTGGTTTGAAGGTAGCTGCTACGCTGGATTAACACATAGGCTACTTTTTATCCCGAAAAATGTAGTGTTCCTGTACGATGAGCGGGTAACACAGCGCATTATTTCATTTATTTATTAATCTTTACTTCTAAGGAAACTTGTTAAGTATTGTTTTTTTTTTTCTGTTTCGAGTTTTTCAACTCATTAGCAAAAGATTTAGTTAATATCTATTTGAACACATTATTTACTATAACTATACTCGACGCCACGTAGCTTGGCAATAGCGACCAATGACTCCTCCTACCATGAAACTCAATTTCTAATAACGACACTTTTGTTTGTTCCCCGTAACGACCATTTTTACTTTTATTGCTACACCGTGGTAGAGGGTGTCTGGGCGTGGAGGGAGCGGACCCGCTACCACGGTGTATAAGTATCTTATGTGCGCATTTCCTATTCGTTTCCCGTCAGCTATCGAATCTATCGGAGGGCATGTACACGTTCGTGCTGAAGGTGACGGACTCGTCGGGGCAGTGGTCGCAGGCCGAGGTGCACGTGTTCGTGAAGCCGCCCACCAACACCCCGCCCGAAGCGCACGCCGGGCAGGACCTCGTGAGTAGCGCGTGCAATCTGACACCGAGGGACACTTGGACTGTGAACAGACAACCCCCACTAGACGGAGCATGTAAGGCGACCCGCGCGCACCAACGATATGGTACGGCAGAACATTAAGGTATCAACACGCCGGCCACCGTTTAGTTGCGTCCTTGTTTATGATCCATGCGTACGTCAACGAAAAAAGAAATTAAATAAATAATATGGTAAATTGTAGTGTTAAGTGGTGTAGAGAGACCTCATAAACACGGACGCAACTAAACGGTGGCCGCCGTGTTGATACTTTAATGTTTTGCCGTACCGTATCGTTGGTGCGCGCGGGTCGCCTTACATGCTCCGTCTAGTGGGGGTGGTCTGTGACTGTGAAGCTCGGGTTTCCTTGGATAGCGGTGCCGTCATATAGCGGCCGTCTCCATACGTCGTACTTACTTCGGACACAGGCGCAACAGCGGCGAATGAATGAATGAATGAATGATTTATTTACATAAAATATGGTACAGCAGGTGTTACATAATAAGAGTTTCACATATTATGCCGCTGGCGCGACGTGTAAATATGCACAGGCGTCGATACTATTAACTATATTGCAATCATAAGAATTAAAATAAATAAAAACATGTCCTATCTAAAGCTAAGCTAATCTGCAATTATGATGTTAAATTAAATGCTACATACGATTCGGTGTATAGTTCGAATCCCATTTGCTAAGCGAATCCCATTAGCTTTGTACCCGATGAACAATACTTATTATCTGTATTGTTAACGGTGGCCACAGCTGCCACTTCGAAATGTAAGGCGTTATAAGTGCAAATTACTTTTACACTAAATTAGTCTTTATATCAAACAAAATAAGGTTTACTCTTAAACAAAGAGAACACAGATGTTGGTCACTTCGTAAGTGAAAGAGCAGCGAAGCTCGTTTCGATGCTTATAATGACAATGAAGCAGTGTGGCAGTTGTGGCCACAGCTAACAATACAGACAAAGAGTATTGTTCATCGGGTACAAAGCTAAGTGGATTCGCTCAACCAAAAGAATTACTTCTATAACTCGGGCGTCGGTGACCTTGTAATGCCGAATCCTTCGACGAGGCATTCACGTGAATGCCCTTCACCCCGCGCGCGTCCCGCACTCGCCCGCGCTTGCCACGCACGCACACACAGGAAAAGTTTTGTAACTGCACACAAGTGTCGCTGTCGTTTCTCTTTACGTTAATATATATATTATTTGCTTCGGACTAGTATGAACTATGGAGACGGCCGCTATATGTCGGCACCGCTATTCTAGGAAACCAGAGCTTTACATTGTTTGTAGTGGACTTACCTATTGCTTGATTGGTGGTATAAGGGACGATAAACTCTCCACTGCCGATATTGTACAAACAAAACGAACAATACCTTTGTATAACTAATAAGCCTTTGTGTTACTGTTATTTTTCTTTGTTTAAGCACGGATAACTTACAATAAAATTCAAATGGTTGACATATTGCTAATGTATTACCTGAAACGGTCTAAGTTTGCATGTTCTTTAACATTCTATGTTATGGTAATTTTCAGATATGTGAATAATAACATGCGAGCGGGAGCGTACATAAGTGTAAATAAATACAAAACAACATTACAATTATAAAATTAACTTCAATTTAAGGGGTTCACAATGGTCTAAATAATAAATGCACAATGTAGAAATGGCGAGTTTCTCGCACATGGCTAATTTTTCTAAGACACAAATTTAATTAAAATCACCTAACATTATTTTCATGTGGCGACGGTAGTCGCCGATCTGACCCCCGCATAAAAACTGTACCGTAACAGGGACTTTGATATCAGAAAATCTACTTTCATTTCGCTCCGCCCACAGACAACCCCCACTAGACGGAGCATGTAAGGCGACCCGCGCGCACCAACGATATGGTACGGCAGAACATTAAAGTATCAACACGCCGGCCACCGTTTAGTTGCGTCCTTGTTTATGATCCATGCGTACGTCAACGAAAAAAGAAATTAAATAAATAACATGGTAAATTGTAGTGTTAAGTGGTGTAGAGAGACCTCATAAACATGGACGCAACTAAACGGTGGCCGCCGTGTTGATACTTTAATGTTTTGCCGTACCATATCGTTGGTGCGCGCGGGTCGCCTTACATGTGCCTTACATGCTCCGTCTAGTGGGGGTGGTCTGTGGCTCCGCCTGACGCCTGAAAACAACTCATTATCCTTGCAGTTCATGTCCCTCCCTCAAACCTGGGTAACCCTCAACGGCTCGGCCTCCCACGACGACCACCGCATAGTCGCGTACACCTGGCGCCGCCTGTCCGGGCCCACTAACTCTAACATAATCGGCTTCAACGAATCCGTGGCCAACGCGACTGGACTCACGAAGGGCCAGTATGTGTTCTCGCTGACTGTACTCGATGATAACGGGAACTCGGCGGCTGATAATGTCACGGTTACTGTTGCACAAAGTAAGTATGTACTCATTTTCAATTGAGAATATGTCAAATTGGTGTCAAAAAAATTATTATCGAACTGATTTCTAGATATCTTGAATCGACCACTGTATCTAACATTCAGCATGCTCTGTGTTCTTTGCATGATTTATGGGGAAAGTGACTGATGAAGTTTTGTATTGTAACATTTTTAAGAAAATTGTATAAAACCGTAATTACTAAACGCACATCACACGAGAGTACAGTCGAGTTCTCAAACTTCTGAGCAAAAATGTAATTAATAATAATAATAGAGGCGTGTTCATTATTATCTATTAAACTTTCTCTCTTTTTGTGCTAAAGCTAAACAATCTAATCTACCTGCATTGTCCAGCGACTGATTCGATATCTTAGTCTCTATGAATTCGAATCCCATGGTTTTTAAAATTAAATATTTTAAAAGCTGTAAATAGCTATTGTAATTTTAATTATTTTCTGTGTTTGTAATTCTATCGTCGTATTTCTATATTCGTATTCGTATCGATTTTAGTGTCATCTTTTAAGTATTTAGCCCTTAAATGCATGAATTAAAAAAAAATATTATAAAATATTATTTTATTTAAATAAATGTTGTTAGTTTTCAACCAGTAATATTTTTTTTATGTAAGCTGCATCTTACACTATGCATTTAAGGGTTAGTTGAGAAAATAATGTTAACTTTTGTAACAAGATCGACGCTGTAAATATCAAAATCTTACAAACCGTAAATTTACAGACCAGAATAGTCCTCCGAAAGCGAACGCGGGCGGCAACCAAGTGCTGTACCTACCGTTACCGGTGCTGATCCTGAACGGGTCCAAGTCCACCGACGACTTCCGCATCGTGTCGTGGAGGTGGGCGCGCTCGGGCTCCGGGCTCGCGGCGGGGACCGTGCTGCTGGACTCCGACCGGCAGCCCGTGCTTATGGTGAGTGTACCTACATTACCGGTGCTGATCCTGAACGGGTCCAAGTCCACCGACGACTTCCGCATCGTGTCGTGGAGGTGGGCGCGCTCGGGCTCCGGGCTCGCGGCGGGGACCGTGCTGCTGGACTCCGACCGGCAGCCCGTGCTTATGGTGAGTGTACCTACATTACCGGTGCTGATCCTGAACGGGTCCAAGTCCACCGACGACTTCCGCATCGTGTCGTGGAGGTGGGCGCGCTCGGGCTCCGGGCTCGCGGCGGGGACCGTGCTGCTGGACTCCGACCGGCAGCCCGTGCTTATGGTGAGTGTACCTACATTACCGGTGCTGATCCTGAACGGGTCCAAGTCCACCGACGACTTCCGCATCGTGTCGTGGAGGTGGGCGCGCTCGGGCTCCGGGCTCGCGGCGGGGACCGTGCTGCTGGACTCCGACCGGCAGCCCGTGCTTATGGTGAGTGTACCTACATTACCGGTGCTGATCCTGAACGGGTCCAAGTCCACCGACGACTTCCGCATCGTGTCGTGGAGGTGGGCGCGCTCGGGCTCCGGGCTCGCGGCGGGGACCGTGCTGCTGGACTCAGACCGGCAGCCCGTGCTTATGGTGAGTGTACCTACATGTAGATTAGGGACATTGGCGTATTTAACCCTGTTTTAACCGTGGTACCACGGCTTTTGTACCACAGGGGACCACGGGTAAATTTTTTTCCCGTAGACCCACTGCACCAAAACGGGACTACGGGTAATTGAAAAGAACTGTGTTTTACCCGTTGACCACCGCTGTCATATTTTGCAGATTAAAAGATTATGGGTTGTTATATTAAAATACTTACAATAAAACTAAACCTAAAACTAAACTAAACTCGAACAAATTAAAGTTAAACTAAATCTAAAAATGGCCCCTGCGGCATAGTGCCAAAGATGCTGGCGGCATTTCCTCACTGGAGGTGGCCGGGTGGGCCGTTCCCAACCCAATATGGTCTAGTGCCCACCCCAGACTTTTGGGTTACCCATAGAAATTCATGACTTCAACTCACAGGCCATGTGGGCCCCACGCCCCACCCAGGCCCCACCTGAAAAATAATCTTAGATACGCCAATGATTAGGGTGGGTCATTTTTATTTTTTGTTTATTTCTAACAGGCACAGTTGAAAACGTGCTATTTGGTGCCATTAATGGGTACATATTTTTATTTCAGTTTTATTGCCCGATTATTTATTTATTTATTTATTTAAACTTTATTGCACAAAACAAGTCAGTACAAATGGCGGACTTAATGCCAAATGGCATTCTCTACCAGTCAACCATAGGGCCAAACAGAGATACTAGAAGTTACTCCAAAATAAAGTTCCCAATTCTAATGTATGGAGCACTAAAAAAAGTTTACACTTATATTTTGTTTTGTGATTCCCTACCGATTAATTATACTCAGAATAAATATACATTAAATTTAAAATATGGGGCCAAATTTGAAATAATAAAACCAGACTTCATAACGCTCATTTAATATGAGCATTTCTTAAAAATGGATCCGAAGAAAAAGATAAACTTCAATTACAATGCATTTTTGGTATTTAGCTTGTACTATTATGAGTAACATTTTTTTGCTATGCCTAGTAGAAAAAAAATATTGAATTTTTTCACATACAAAAGTACCCGCCCTAATATACATCTGAATCTATTCAGTAAGTAAGTGGGTAACCAAGTGATGTATGCCTTTATCGGTATCTATTCAAAACTAGTAGGGGCATTCCACCAGAACGTCTCCCTTGTTGGACACGTGACAGCTATGACAGCTATCTTAATAACATAGTAAGTCCAAGAATTAATTACCAATACAACAGCAAAGCTATAAAATATTTGCATACCAAAAACTTACTTCCTAACTCTCTAAGTATAAAAAGAATGGCGTCACGTGTACGTGCTCAACATTCTGGTAGAGAATGCCCCAATAGATCACTACCTATCCCGACAAACATCCTGTACTTCTGGCAAGTACTCGTATTTATGTAGACCAGTAGCCTGAACTGAACCGATCACCTAATCAAGGTTGTATGTGCAGTGGAACACCAGTAACTTTGGAACTCTTCTTTGAAGAAGACAGAGTCTTTTGGTTGCTATGATGTAGACTAGACGAAAGCAGTCGCTCCAAAGTGTAACATGTGTCTGACATTTGATATCTATCTTTTATCTGACAAGAATGTGTAGTAATTTCTACTCTTTTATATCGTACTGTGGAGGTTGAGGAAAATTATAAACAAGGAAACTGCAATTCAGGCTTACAATGGTTATGTGTGCTCTGTACTTAGATATGGAATTTTAATTTGGGGTAATTCGAAACACATCAATGGAGTTTTTATTGCATACAAGCAATGCATTCGTAGAATCTGTGATGTAACAAAATTTACGTCATGTAAACCTTTATTTAAAAATCTCAAATTATTGACGGTACCGTCGCTGTACATTTACTAAATGTGTATTTTTGTAAAATGTCATCCTGAACTATTTAAAACTATTAGCGATGTAACATGTTTAAAAAACGATATCCCAATAATTTATATATGCCCAAGGTAAAACAAAACTGTTTAGTACCTAATAACTAAGTTATCCGATAGCCATCAGAATTTTTAATGTAAAATAAACAGAATAAGAAATTAGCCGATGCTATTGACATATTTAAATAAAACTAGTACACATAATATAGCAGAACAGTCAAAAATATAATGATTAATATTTAAAATTGTATGAATAAATATATATTTTGCATGTCACCCTGTGACAAAGCATGTGATGCTGACATTATTTAACCGAAGACCTATGTTTTATTTATTATTTACCATGTTTTTTAATTACTTACCATGTTTTATGCGAAAAAATGATTTATGATTTTATGTACAAGCAGGGAATGATCATGTTATTCATTTAGTTTTCAAAATTTCTTATTTTACCACCGTTAAATTATATTGTTTTTTTTTTCTTCAGTTGACTAACATAGAGCCGGGTCGCTACGTGTTCGAGTTAACAGTCACCGACGACCAGGGCGACTCGGATCGCGACACCGTCAGCGTTCAGGCAAGTCTTGTTTATCTATACATATATTCTGTATTAAGTATGTATACATTATTAATATGAAACATTTACTTATCTGACATAACCGTTGATAGACAGAGGTACAACTTAAACCAATGAAGATAGCAACATGACAGTTATTATATTAGAAGATGCGGAGGCGCACTAACGTTGTGGATTATAGTCTTCCAGTAAATGCAAACCTTCTAGATCCAAAACTTCTAAACTGAAAGACCCAAAAAAAGTCAAAGTTGAATGTTGAGTTGACGACGCGGTTGGCGCAGTGGTTAAGCAACTGCCTACTGAGCCGACGGTCCCGGGTTCGAATCCCGGCAAGGGCAAATATTTGTGTGATGAACACGAATATTTGTGCCTGGGTCATGGATGTTCTATGTATTTAAGTATTTATTTATCTATATAAGTATGTATATCGTCGCCTAGTACCCATAACACAAGCCTTCTTGAGCTTAATTTGGGACTAGGTTGATTTGTGTGAGGTTGTCTGATATTTATTTATTTATTTATTTATAATGTGTCCGAAAGCATCAATATTTCGTTTTCACATAACTCCAAACGAGATTTTTATACTAGACCGGCTGGAGTAATGAAGAATATCACTTTATTTTGATTTTTACCGACTAATGAAACAGAAACAGATGTATTTCTAAGCACATAAGCTATACGTTCATAAAGTTTCAAGTGATTAAACGGACACACGGATAATCTTCATCGCTCAATAGATTCGAAATCACACAGGTGAAACCAGACAAGCTGGAGCGCAACCAACTGGAGATGACCCTGAACATACCGATATCGTCGTTCACGCAGACGCAGCTCGAGTCGCTGATCCAGAAGATGACGCTCCTGCTGAAAGACGACGTTAAGATCAACGTCACGGAAGTGCGCGGGGAAATCGACTCTGGAAACACGCAGCTGATATTTTTCTTGTGGGAGAACGTAAGTGAATATTAATTAAACGACAAGTAAAAGTTTACTTTAAGTTTGTTTTTTGGCCTCAAAAATAAGTATTTTTTGTGGTTTAAGTGATTGGACATGGGCAAGATATTATATTTCTTTAGGGGCCCAGGCTGGGCTGCCCATCCCGCTAGCTTGTCTGCGCCCTGTGCCCTAGGCACCAAGAAAATCAAATATAGCTGACTGTATAACTTCATAATTTCAATGATTACACAATATCATGAACCGGCTCAAAAGGTTAAAGAAATCTGAGCAGATGTTGCTCGTGGCTTGTTCAGTCTAATCACGCCGAGGTTAAATATTGAAATTATATCGATACTACTATAATAAAATAAAAATGTTTTTTTTTTTTATAATTTTATGAAACATGTAATGTCTCATTTTTTTAATGTGGGTACACCACATTTTTCAATTTTTCTTTAAGCTTTGATCTTTGTATTCATGGTTTAAAAATGTTGTACAATCAGGGCCAAGCGATGGACGGCATCCGCGCTTTATCCCTCTCTCGCGCAGCGGCCGCAGCCGCTGGGCCGGAAGCCGCGGCGCGCGTGCGCACGACGCGCTGCCTGAGCGCGTGCTCCGGGCGCGGCGTGTGCGACGACGCCACGAGGACCTGCCGATGCGACGCGTTTTGGATGCAGAGCCTGTTGCCGCTTGCGTCGCATCGCATGCCTGATTGCGGTATGTCATCATCCTCCTAGCCTTTGTCCCATTTTTTGAGAATGAATTCTCAATCGGGGTCGGCTACCTAAATCCCAAGATGTGGCGTAGGCACTAGTTTTTACGCAAGCGACTGCCATCAACCTTCCAACCCAGAGGGGAAACTAGGCCTTATTGGGCTTAGGTGGTTTCCTCACGATGTTTTCCTTCACTGGTATGTGCTCCTCATAAATTAGTGTCATTGTCAGTGTAAAGACAACGCCCAGTTCATTTGTCTTTGGGATGCGCCCTGCAAAGCCACCAGACCTGAAGCCACAACACGCTGTCTGAATACTTGCTTCAGCCGCGGCGTGTGTGACAACGCTACGAGCACCTGTCCTGTCGATGTGATTCGTCCTGTCGAATGCAGAGTGTCTGTGATTGTGGTGTGTGCTCCCGCAAAATTCATGTCATTATCACTGTAAATACGACGCCTCGAGCACTGTCTGCTGCGATACCTTCTAAAAGGCGACGGGGCCCGAAGCCGCATCGCGCGAGCGCACAACGCGATGCTTTAGCAAGTCTGCGTCAAGAAAGGGCACTTTGAGAGTTACAGAAATTATTAGAGCCGGACTAAGGGTCTTCGAAATACAGAATCTGTAATGAATATGTTGTTTGACGATGCGTTTGGCTCGGTTGGTAGACACCTGCCTACTGAGACGGCGGTCCCGGGTTCGAATCCCGGCCGGGGCAAATATTTGTTCTTGGGTCATGGATGTTATCAATATATGTATTTATATATTATGTATATCGTCGTCTAGTACCCATAGTACAAGCTTTGCTTAGTTTTGGACTAGGTCGATTTGTGTATGATTGTCCCTTAATATTTATTTATCCATACTTATATTATAAATGCGAAAGTGTGTCTGTCTGTCTGTCTGTCTGTTACCTCTTCACGCTTAAACCGCTGAATCGATTTTGGTGAAATTTGGCATGGAGATAGTTTAAGATCCGAGGAAGGACATAGGATAGATTTCATCTTGGAAATTATCCCTAAAAAGATTGAAAAGTAAGTAAGTAATTCATGATGACATTGATGACCCTGCCGGAAATGTAATGGTTAGACTAAAAGCACAATTGCTCTTACATTTGCTTAGGCGTTTTAAATGATCCCTTTTATTTTCTAAGGTGATTAGGTGGATATCTATCGTGTTGTACGAGGTTGCTTCCATACTTCCAAGTTCCACGCGGACGTAGTTGCGGGCAAAAGCTAGTTTATTATATTATTTATGTTGTTATTCCAGACTGGTCGGTGGTGTACTTCAGCCTGGGCGGCGTGGCGCTGCTGTGCGCGCTGGGCGGCGCGGGCTACGGCTGCGCGCGCGCCGGCCGCCGCCTGTGCGCGCCGCGCAAGCCGCCGCGCCGCCCCAAGTACCGGCTGCTGCCCGTCGCCGACCACGAGGACAAGCCGCGTAACTACTATATTTTATACATAAAACCTTATTCTAAGTAATCATCCCCCTTCAATAATAATCTTAACCCTTAAAGTCGCAAAAAAAAAACCCGTGTTCAAAGCTCAGTGCCGTCACAACGAGGAAAAAAATCTGTTTAAGTAAAAAATGCAAAAAGATGGTCAAAAAATATGTACGTATAGCGGGCTATACATCCATACATTAAGGGTTAATCATAACATAAGCCCTTGTACACATGTATTGTTTTTGAGTTTTTGTCAATATTGTTTTATGTGCAATAAAGTGTTTACGTACATACATACATAATCATATATTTATTTATCTATATAAGTATGTATATCGTCGCCTAGTACCCATAACACAAGCCTTCTTGAGCTTAATTTGGGACTAGGTTGATTTTTGTGAGGTTGCCTGATATTTATTTATTTATTATACATCCACATGAAGCATACCCCATGAGACGACTGCAACTGTAGATTTTGTCGAAATATAATGCCACTGCTCTAGAGAGAACACGTTAAAGGCACCCATAAAATTTGAACTGTTATCAATATAAAGATTCGAGTAGCAACTTTTCGCAACAAATCGTTGATTGTCGTCGCCTATTACTAATGTCACAATGTTAAAGACCAGGTGAACTGATTCCCTAAAAGATTGAATAAACGGAATTCGTGGCGAAGACGTCAAAAATTAAGCATATAATTTTGGTAATTGAATTACACGAATTAAAGCACTCACATTTTATAAAATTCAGCAGTTGCAACATCTCCGATGAACAACCGTTTGATTCATACTTTGTTTTTATTCACCAGTGACACCCAAAGACCTGTCAGAATCGGAGACAGAATCGGACGTGTTGTTCGAAAGCAAAAGCAAGACGACATCCTTCGCCACGCGCCTCATGAACGGCGAGGCGCCGCACAGCTACAAGAAAAACGGCCACTACAAGGGATCGAGGAAAGTGAAAACGTAGCTCAGAAGCTACGTCGTGCAACGGGTTACAGCACAAGTATGTTGTATTATTTGATACTTGCGGAACATTGATCTCTTATAAATTAATAATGAGTGAACTTAAGTGACAACGGGAGTATTCTGCACACTCTCGCCAAGACTGGCTGAGACACGCATGATGCACGTCTCTTATTTACATGTGCGAAGAGTTTAGCAAAAGTGTAGTTGCTGCGAAGAATAAAGCGTTTAAGACTTCAACTGCCGCAATTTTGCCTTAAGGATATTGGAGGTTTTTGTCTGTTATTGTGAGAAGGGATAACTTCAGTTATAGTTAATATAACATTCGTCGGTAAAATTTAATCTTAAGTGAAGTACCAGTATGCAAGGGCGTCGCCAGCCGAAGGTCCAGGGGGGGGCAGGGCAAGTTAACATATATGCAGGGTGGGGAAAAGGAATTGTTGTAAAGTCATGGGAAGCTTTACCAAGCACGTAAATAAGGTACTTGCGCCAAAGATGGCCCTGTTCCTAAGATAGCCCACTTCAAAATTTTATAGTTATAAGGAAGTTTGAAGGAATTCAAATTTCGCCCCCATGTTTGGTAAGTACCACAGCACTATATATGGTAATGGTACGGCTATCTTTGTGGGCTATCTTAGGAACAGGGCCGTCTTTGGCGCAAGTACCTTATAGAAAGTGTATTTCGGCTTATAGTCATAAATGTCATTAAAAATGAGATGGAAACGCGAGTGCAAAAGTTTTGGGAGGACGGTGCAAAACGCAGTCAGTCGTAAATCGCGAGCGTAGCGAGCGCGAAATTTTTTGAGAGGCAGGGCCAAAATAAAACCAGATGAAAGCGCGAGCACAGCGAGCGCGAATTTTTTTAAGAGGAAGGGTCAAAAGAAAATCAGATACGAGTATAAAGCGCGAGCGCAGCGAGCGCGAAATTTTTCGTAACCATAACATAAGTTGAAAGACAATAATTCAATACATTTCGATGCAAGTGCAGAATTATTACGAAGCAACGGACCGAGAGATCTTGCAACGAGCCGAAAATCTGCTGGACGCGACGAGGAAAGACTCGAGGCTGCCCAGTATACCTGGTCTACGTTTGTCGATTCAGTTTTTTTTTTTTTTTTCAAAATTGCGTTAATATTGGGGCTGGAAACGTAAAATATACCAATTTTAGAACAAACTCAGGTCTTCAGCTCAGCGCCACTTGAGTAGTTCTATTTTTTTGTACCAATGTTATATTATATGGACAATTCTTCTTCTTCGGTACACTCTACATAGTCTCTACAATGTGTCACCTGTCGGTGAGACACGTCGCCACTCGTTTCGTAGAGTCACTTTTCATGACCTTTACTGACGGTAGCCGATACACTGGCGATCTCATCAACGATCTCCCTCTAGCCCCTAACCGGACTTCTAGTCTCCTAATTACATCCATTTTGTGGAGGAGTTGGAATGGATTGGAATTATTACTTACTGAATTCATTTGAGTTTCGATGTGCAAGTATGATCCATCAGACAAGTCAAGTGACTGGACACATTTTTGGACTGCCCCCCCTTGGCGACGCCCATGCCAGTATGACAACATACATAGATTGACAGTTATCAAACGCGTAATCATATTGAAATTCTTAGTTATAAGTTTATAAGAGATCAATGTGACGAACTGAATATGGATGCATGAACAAAATAATGCGTATGACATACCTCTCTTTTTTTTTCAACTGTACGGTCGAGGTATGAAAAGTCTGTCTTTTCAACCTTAACACACCGTTACATAAAATAAAAAAGTGACGAAACTTTTTATTTCACTTAATGGTAAAGTCAACTCTTACTTGCTGACTAAGTATCGTCAAGCCATATAATCAGTGAGGTAAATTGTAAAAATCTATATTATTAATATTAATTATGACTTTGATATTCCGCGTGCAATGTGCATCTGTATTCAGAATTATAATTCTCTTGTTTTGTAAGGAATGAAAATAGATAAATAAATTTCCAATGTAATATATTCTGCCGCGTTACGGTAAAAGGTCGTATTTTTATACGGATGTCATAGTAAGATACGTCCTTTTACCGTAGCACGGCATTATTATAGATATACATAATTAATTATAAAACAAATATATACATATTTAGGAAATTTGTACGTAACAAAATATAATATTTGATGTCAGTAGTGTGGTAGGCTATGTTTATATTATAAGTAGGTGTTGCATACTAAATATTCAGCTGACACAACCGAAAGATAACCTTTACGATTTTACATTTAAAAACAGAACCCTAAAAAAATTGGTTTAGAGATATGAAAACTAGTGACATATGTTTCATACTTATATGTCAATGTAATTATAATAATTTATGGAATTATAATTATAGACTAAATGTCAAGACCCAAACAAAACAAACTGGTCAAAACTGATATGTATTGAAATTGAAAGAAGTATAAATCGGCTATCTACTTAATTAAAAAAATTGTTTTAAATATTTTTACACGCATAATACGAATATTTTTATTTATATGTTGAAGCAGTTTATAGGCATCTATTTTATTTTAATACTTTTTAAATCACATATTTTTTTATTTTATTTTGACGTAATTTTTTTGATATTTTAAAATCATATACTTAGACTTAGTATTTAGGATTATACAGTAGATTAAGGATATATATTATTATTTTTTTATATTGATCATGTTATCGAGACTATGTATTGACAAGATACGTATTTATGTTTTTTTATTAGTTTACAAAAAATAATATTGTTTTCACTCACGTTTATATTCATTAAGGACCCGATATTTTAGGATCCAATATGACTGACCACATCGAAGCTGTAGCTTGGTCGTTTGCGAAAAATTGTACATAGTTAAAAGCTTAGTTAACAAAAAATCACGATCGCTTCCTTTGTGTGACGAAAGTTAATCATACAAAATGTATGGGTAACTTTCG
This sequence comes from Apotomis capreana, assembly GCA_947623375.1. Lineage (NCBI taxonomy): Eukaryota > Metazoa > Arthropoda > Insecta > Lepidoptera > Tortricidae > Apotomis > Apotomis capreana. Next base: position 10,932,715 of record OX392514.1, read on the forward strand.
TCACACAAAGGAATCAATTAAGTTTTGTGTTAATTATGCCCTTGTACAATTTTTTTGCAATCGACCCTTCTATCCATGAATATGACTCCATACGAGTTCAAAACATGTCGAGCCGTTTCTGACACAGCGGTCAGTGAAATCCATAATTTCGCAAAATTACTACATGTAATAATTAAAAAAAAAGTTTAAGACTAATGTTTACAAATCCTGCATAATAGCAAAGACTATAATAATCAAAGTAGAGACGTAGACTTACAATACATTCCATAGTGCGCATTAACCAGAGCGTCTACTCTTAAGTGCGACATTTATCGCATGCCTCCCTTCTCGCTTTCTGTTATACTATATAACAAGTTATCATTTTAATGAACACTTAGGAGTAGATATCAGCCCAAAATCAGGAAAAATACTATCCGGCTTAATCCCGTGATTTCTTGAAAGTGAATGGGTGTCGTGCGTAGCGCGTTAATAATAAGTATGATCTCTTCCTTTTACTCGTGCACGAAGAAATGAAATGTCAGATATTTAGGAATATAGAATTAAGACAGGATCCAACCAAAACGTACTAAGATTCATAGATTAAGTGACAGTTAAATTGATTCTAGGATGCCTTTGAGATGTCGACGTCGAAAATTTGGTACAGTCCGTAAGTTCTTGAGTAGCCTTCGCGTCCGGGGGAAAGCAGAGGGATTCAAATCACGGCAGTATAACCCGGCTCCACACTATCGCGATGTTGACCGAGGCGAGGTTGTCCGAAGTATGAATTTCTGAAGTGAAGTGCCTTTCACACTATCATATTCGCCCAACCTCGGTCAACCTTCGCGAGTACCTGTGGGGCCGGGATAAGGTAAAACAGCTCAAGCTCACGGACCGTGGTTAATATATTGAAGGCAAGTGTTACATGTAAGGTAAAAAATTAAGAAAAACATGTGACACTCGTGACAAGACATCTAAAAGGTTAATATAAAAAAGCGAAATATAGAATATAAAGTACGATCAACAGTGTTAGAAATATACGCACAGTAGATACTTAAATCCGAAATTTTCCTGAATACTCTATTTTGATGTTAGCCCCATGTACAATAATAATGATACTACTTCCCTAGTCACTTTTTCCTTTCGAAACAGTATTGTTATAATATATTTCAGGGTTTTTAAGGGCCGATTGTTCAATCACCAGATAAATTTATCTGCCAGTTAAAATTATTGCTATCCTTTTCTCCCGTCATATAAAAGAAAAGTGACAGCCAACATTTATCTGACAGATATGATCATCTAAATCACTTCCGTTAAAAACATAAACCGCTCTTTGATGTCACGCAGCCGAATAAAAAATCATCAGAAAAGCTTGCACAAAGACTAAGTACCGTCATGTTACAAGTGGAAGTATTTTTTGGAATACAAATCTTGCCTTAGGATATCTGGGTAGCTATGAAAATACAATTCATCAATATGAATGATGAGATTCCAATATATAAGGAGACTTAGATAAATTAAGGACTTGAGCATTTCTCAAAAAGTTTGTTGAAGGTACACAATTAAGACAGAAAATTAAAGTAGAATATAATTTTCCTATTTTGTTACCAATTATTTAAGTCATTTTATATCAATGTTATGGCGATGTTCGATAATTAAGGATCTGTTATGCTTATACTATTAAGGGGTTCCGTACCCAAAGGGTAAAAACGGGACCCTATTACTGAGACTTCGCTGTCCGTCCGTCCGTCTGTCACCAGGCTGTATCTCAAGAACGGTGATAGCTAGACAGTTGAAATTTTCACAGATGATCTATTTCTATTGCCGCTATAACAACAAATACTAAAAATAAAATAAAATAAATATTTAAGGGGGGCTCCCATACAACAAACTTGTTATAGATTATATATATATATATATATATATATATATGTACGGAACCCTTCATGCGCGAGTCGGACTCGCACTTGTCCATTTTTTAATAATATATAATCTGATATCAATGTATTTGGAAATCACAAAGAAAATTGGTAACAAAATAAATTTTCCTATTTTGTTACCAATTTTCTTTGTGATATTGGACTTTAATTTTCTGTCTTAATTGTGTACACACTTTTTGAGAAATGCGGGAATAAAATAATTGAGAGACCAGTATATTATGAATGAGATTGGTATTTGTACGCATTGCACAAAAAAGGATATGGACGACACATGATAATAAAAAAAATTGGGCAAGTGCGAGCCCGACTCGCGCATGAAGGGTTCCGTACCTATACATATATATAATCTATAACAAGTTTGTTGTATGGGAGCCCCCCTTAAATATTAATTTTATTTTATTTTTAGTATTTGTTGTTATAGCGGCAATAGAAATATATCATCTGTGAAAATTTCAACTGTCTAGCTATCACCGTTGTTGAGATACAGCCTGGTGACAGACGGACGGACGGACGGACGGACGGACGGACGGACAGCGAAGCCTCAGTAATAGGGTCCCGTTTTTACCCTTTGGGTACGGAACCCTAAAAATGATAATGTATAATAGGTATGTGGAGGTTGGTTAATTATATTTTGTGCAAGTAGCGTAAAAAAATAACTAAAGCATGTATGTATCAAAATAATTAACTAAGGTTAATAAACGTGTCATATTTCTTTAGTGAAACAGTTTCGCAATTCCCGCGCTTTTGTTCCGAAGATATTTTATAAAACTGAGGCTATGATAATAAAGCTAATAACTAAGTAATTACTTAACACGTTGACAGTCCAGTGCCCCATACATGGGTCACGACGAACTATCTCCACAAGTCCGTGCCCCGTATACCTATGGGTCACTATAGCCGACCGCAGGTACGCACTCAAATCACTATAATTATATTTTTGTTTAGATTGTTCTATTTTGTTATATTCTTTTGCCTGCCGATCATGATGCGAATTATTGTGTACTGATCATTGCACATAAAGTGTGTTGTGTCAAACTAGTAGGTATTGTACATTTTTTAACAGACTTCAAAAAAAGGAGGAGGTTCTCTATTCGAACTAATTTTTTATGAAACATTTTCGTTACCTATTTTGAACTAGAAACACCACAATTGCCCCCGACACCGGCGAGCCCCGGGTTCTATTCCCGGGCTGTTCCGCTACTCCTAACGGCTAAATCCGAGTGCGTACCTAGTCGTTTCATAGTGACCCAAACGTGGAGCACGGACGTGTGATGTAGGTAATTTGCTTGGACGTCCAAGAAAATTGAAACATTTTGTATGGGGACTGTGAACGTGTTAATATGAAAAAGCTGTTTAATTATTTTGTAAATCTGTAAAATTAGGAAATTAACGTTTTGATAATGATGAATTGATGACATAACACATTTAAAATCAAATTTCATATTTTTTATTTCATTCATTTCTAATGATATCGGCAAATGTAATTTATTTCGTCAAGTTTGAGATTTTTAAAATTTAATTCTAGTCGTATCTATTTTAGTGATACCTAATGAGTTACCATTATACACTTAAATTCACATAAAAAGAGCGCTGTCAATTTTATTTAGTCATTTATTATGCGCAGGCCTTTGAGTATTTAATGACAGGAGATGCCATGGACGGGCGACCCCCTCCGGCAAAATAACTGGTCAACTGGTCAAGCACGTTATATAAAACTACTTGAAGTCGCTTCACCGCCATTTTGCATTGATCTGTGTCGCGTGACACTTCTCTCTAAAAATGGTGAATTGTGCAGATATTTTCTTGTAAAAGGCGATCTGACAGCTCAAATACGTAACAAGATCGCGTTTCCTATCACAGGTAAGTATTTTTACGAAGTGTTAAATGTGTATTAAAGTATAATCTCCATTTAAAGAAAAAAACCGTTGCGATACGTAAACGACAGAAAAATGTAACCATAAAACGGTGGTACAGGGGCGAGGGATGTGACAAAGTCAAAACCGCGACTCAACATTTGAATGAATCATTCATTCATTCGATCACTGCAGTTCGTTTAATAGTTAGTGTATTATTAGATACTTGCGACCCTCCCGGCTTCGCACGGGTGCAGAACTGATAAATTATGAATGCATTATACATATTATAAACCTTCCACTTGAATCACTCTATCTATTAAGAAAAACTGCATCAAAATCCGTTGCGTAGTTCTAAAGATCTAAGCAAACATAGGGACAGACAGACAAACAGGCAGACAGCAAAAAGCGACTTTGTTCTATACTATGTAGTGATTGAATTTAATATGAAAATTAAAATAATTGTTTGCTAAAAGTATATCTAGGTAAAAGGAACATTTAATGCTGGGCTATGAGTATATGCGTTATACATATACTATTATTTATAGACTTTATTTCATATTCTTTCCATCTTCACTCAGGGGCGTAGCGAGGTAAAATGGCGCCTAGGGCACACGTTCAAACTGCGCCCCTCGGTAAATTATTTTACCTAAAAACAAACCCTACACAGTTTTTTTTTATTTTATTTTATCTTTAGACATGACTTGAACTATATCAAACCTGGTTAGATCTCACTACCACAGTAAGACGTACTTTCAATGGGAATACAAACCCACTAACGGGAATGTGCTCGCGCCACAGTAGTGTAGTGAGTGGGTATCTCAGCAATTATTATCTTGTGCATCCACAGTGTGTATCAGGAGCTAGATGAAGGTAGTTCCTAATAAGTAAGTACAGGTACAAGGTACAAATGGTGGGAGCATTACCTATTGAAAGAAAGATTAGACACTTTTTTGAAAAATATAAGTTTGTAAAGCGTTAACTTTTTTCTAAGTGACTTGCTACACATCGGATTTAGCCTGGCAATATTGAAATCGCGAGCGTAGCGAGCGCGAATTTTTTTTGGGGGTGTGGGGGTCATAATACAACCAGATAAAAACACGACGTAGCGAGTGCGAAATCTGTAAATTGGTTTTTTGAGTCGCTTAAATTTTTTTTCTCTGTTACATTAGCCATAATAAAGAATCGGCTGCCTCAGACGAGTAGGTCTAATTTATGATGTAAAAATACGTAAATAAATTATCACTACATATAGTACTACACAAAGTCGCTTTCTGCTGTCTGTCTGTCTGTCCCTATGCATAATATAATAGAGAAACACTGATAATTTTAGAGGTTTCTAATGAGTATGGTAGATAAAATAGGTGGATACACGGTGGATAGGTCAATTTTCATGTATTTATATTAAGTGACTCTTATTAACTACTTACTTATTTCACATTTGTAAATAAAAAATGTACCTACCTACCTATTTCAGATCTCCACATAAAGCCCTTTTATTTCATATACTTATCACAACAAAAGCAAAATCTAAATTGGATTTTTAGTTTTCTAAAATGAACGTGACCGTAAACACTTTTTCATTACATTATTTACTTTTGACGTCCCTGTTTGGGTCACAGAGCTGCATATAAGTATGTCCCAAATTTCAACTTGATCGGTCCCAGTAGATTCCAAGCAAATGGCTGTGACAGACGGACAGACATACAGACAACCGAGCGATCCCATAAGAGTTCCGTTTTTCATTCGGAGGTACGAAACCCTAAAAAGTAATGCTTATAGCTTTTTCGTTTACGTTTTCGTACATCTACGTTATGTACCGAAAATTTGAAAAAAAACAATGGCAAAGTATATCGTGTGACATATCAAAATGAAAGGGTACATTATGAACATCTCATATATATTTCATAATTCTAAATTCAACGGTTTTGAAGTTATTTACGAAAATTAGCAAAACTAGACGATTTCCCCACACACACCTTATTTCCTAAAATAGTGATTCTAAAAAATTGGGCAAGTGCGAGTCGGACTCGCGCACCGAGGGTTCCGTACAAACACTTTCCATCCTTAAGTGGTTAAGTTAAGTTTGCACCTGGTATGTATAGCGCTCCATACAAATGAGGTGCAAAGTTAACGCAAACAATCCCTTTGTTGTATGGGAGCCCCCCTTAAATATTTATTTTATTTTATTTTTAGTATTTGTTGTTATAGCGGCAATAGAAATACATCATCTGTGAAAATTTCAACTGTCTAGCTATCACCGTTCTTGAGATACAGCCTGGTGACAGACGGACGGACGGACGGACGGACGGACGGACGGACAGCGAAGTCTCAGTAATAGGGTCCCGTTTTTACCCTTTGGGTACGGAACCCTAAAAAAGAAAAAAAATACCGAATATAGTTCAATACTTATAGATTACAGAAAAACATATAAGAAGTCTATGGTATTGAAAGAGTAGAGAGTGGTAGATAAAATTAAACTTGGCTCTATAACCTACATATCCTGATAGATAAAAGTTGTCATTTAATTTTGCCAAATTTTCAGCTAATTTTATTGAACTATTAGGCCCGATTAACATTACCTACAGATTTTTGAGAAGATTTTTTTACCACAGAGTTGATAAAGTTTTGTTTACCAGAAGTAAATAAGATAAAATTTCATGTGCAAAACGTTTTGCAAATATTTGGAACGTTAACAATTGTGTGGGACGATAATAGGAGGGCGGCGAAGCGGGCGGCCGTCCGGGGCGCTGCAGACTCCTAAACGGCATTTCTTTAACCAAGTCTAGGGCGCCTAGAGCGTCACACAAAGAGGACTAACCCAGGATGCCTGTATGGCTCAGGCTCGCCCTGACTATAAATAACATCCACACTCAGTTCTCGCAGAAATGTATACTAAATAAAAAAAAAAAAAAAACATTTTTGCAATTCTTTTTTCAATAGGTATTTAGTAGGTATACTTATTTAATTTTTTGCGCCCCCCGCTGAATGGCGCCCAGGGCGCGTGCCCTAGCTGCCATACCCTCGCTACGCTACTGTCTTCACTGCTGCCTCCTTATTTCCGTATTCTTCTTTTCTTTTATAGAATGAGAAATAAATAAATAAATAAATAAATAAATATTAAGGGACAATCATACACAAATCGACCTAGTCCCAAACTAAGCAAAGCTTGTACTATGGGTACTAGACGACGATATACATAATATATAAATACATATATAGATAACATCCATGACCCAAGAACAAATATTTAAATGAGGATATGCCGCAGAAGAACCAAGGTAACCGGCATAGCTCACAGGACTGCACGATTGAAGTGGCAATGAGCAAGCCATGTAGTCCGGAGAATCGATGGCCGTTAGGTCAGCAAAGTGCTAGAGTGGCGACCACGTATAGGAAAGCGCAGCGTAGCGAGCGTTGTGATGATTCTTGGGGAGGCCTATGTTCAGCAGTGGACGTCTGTGGCTGATAGATAGATGAATATATTTACTTAATTATAACTTTTTTTATTTTGTTTCATATGTGGCAATTCTAATTAAATTAATAACAATTTGTTTTATTGTTTTCTCTTTACTTATTATTTACTCATATCTTTAAATCACTTTATATGTGGTGTCATATAATCACCTTAATTTTTAGAGGGGCGTACGTTCTTTTCCTGAAGGTTATATTCACTGACCTCTAAACTACAAGCACGTTGGACTAAATATTCCATAGGGAATGACAGTTGTTTTCAGTGCCCATTCAAAGCATCCTGCGTGAACGTCTACTAAAATTTACATTTCAGGCAAACGGTTCTTTGATCTGTGACGATCTGTGAATCTCTAATATTAGATCCATGGACGCTCACACAACTTGCACATAGCTATCGGCTCCAAAATGGCGAAAATTAAGTGGTTTCATTTTAGCAACAACAATATGAAGTCGAGTGTACTTGTTTTAGAAGTCCGTGATTGTTTAAGCCCGAAACAACCGCGGGCGACAGTTTTATTTCGCAGTTTAGTTATGCGAGAGTGATAAGTACACAATAAATATAGACAGATAATTATACATAGAAACAAATATATTTATTGGATAACATCTTCAATATACAGAATTTACAGTTTTCAAATTTCACAATAAATAGTACCTATAAGACAATTCAGTTCATTCATTAAAATGATTTGACTCATTCTTCATATGTGTCCCATCACTATGTTTTTCTTATGTATGCTGCACAGTTACGTGAAAACAGTATCTGTGTGCATGTCATTTTTGATGTGTTGAATTTTGCTGTAGTGTGCGTTTATCGCAACAGCAAAATTTGTGTCTGTTGAGTTATTCGTCTTTTGGTGGTGTGCTGTACGTGTGTACCTCGCCCCCCGCTAAAATTGGCGAAAAAATTTGTTCGAAGAGTTTACGTTATGACATCTCCATTTGTCTATGCTCTAAGGCGCAGGCAGATCGCCAGCGTTCGTTTATTGAATTTAAGTATACGTTTGTTTTATTTTAACTGCACAGCAAGTTAAAAATTGTCATTTGATGTGTATTGTAATGTATTACTTTTAAGGTACACAGAGTTTATTATTTTACATTATTAAACAAGGCTTTTTAAATGAAACTCTATACTGTTTTATTTTATAGTCATCCAAATAGCCCTTCCAAATTTCCAATTCATTTTTAACATTATTAAAGCTTAGTTTATTTTGATTAATACTTCCCTAATTCCTAGCCCACAGCAGAATATGAAATTCACATATCACACAAATATTAATAAAGGTTGGTTGGATAAGAAAGATCGACGATGCTAACACCAAATGCCATTTTAGTTATGCAAATGTTTACATTAAAGCGAAAAATTTAGAAATTTAATGGTTCAGGCCTGGTACGAATCCGCGTTTTCAATTTAATTTCATTCAGAAGTTACTGCTTTAATAAAAAATATTCATTTATGCAGTTATTTATGACGTTTTCAAGTAAAAGGTACCACTTCGTACCACTGCGTACCATACGATAACAAAAAATAGACCAATAGAAACAATCGAAAATATACAATAAAAAATGTAAATCAGTTTTCTACGGACAGTAGAAATACTGACAAGTATTCCTGGAAAAATCAGCTAAAGAAAATTTACCAACCGGCGTACAGCATCATCTGTTGGGTAAAGTGTTCTTGTCCTGACATCGCGCAGAAAAACGACTGCACGGAGTTTAACCAAATGATTATAGGATATTTCGACTATGGTAAATAAAAAAGTTTCTTTTTTTTTATGTCATAGGGGGCAAACGAGCAAACGTATCGTCTGATGGAAAGCGATTACCGTCGCCCATAAACACCTGCAACACCAGAGGAGCCACAAGTGCTTGCCTACCCGGAGGACGAAGATAGAATGCCTCTATGCTAGTAATTTCACCGGCTATCTTACCCCCACACCGGAACACAACAATGCGAACATTGTTTCTGGTTTTAAATAAAAATACAGTTATCAAACAGTACCTATTGCTTTATTTAACAAAACTTAAAGCAATGGTGAACTTATTCTATCGCCTTTAAGCAATTTAATGAACACTTCCTTACAAAATTTACTAGGTATTTTTAATATTCAAAATTAAGTAAGTATTTAAACGAGCATCTTTTAAAATATTACTATCAGGATGAAATCTGGGTGATCAAATTAAAAAATTTGATTAGACCGTTGACACATCTGCTAGTATAGGTACCTATTGATCTAAACTTCGCAGAAAGGACTCATAACTGGTGAACGCATATAAACATAGACTAAAGGCAGCTCGCACTATAGCGCTAAATAATATTTAAATGCGAATTAAATACAAAATTACGTGCAAGCAATTGCAACGCCTTGCACCGCACTTATGCGTTAGACTAGAATAATTGGTAATCAAGGTAATACAACACGATGGTTCCGCAGCCCCCAATACCCTAACACATGTCTTTGCTTGGGGTTCAATCCAGGATTCGGAACCATCTGATGCTCAAAGGGAATTGATATATTTTTCAGATTTTACTACCATTTTCGTTTTGAATATGAGAAGACAATCAGTTATAGTCAGCATTAAACATATGGATCATGAAAGAGAAAAGAGACCAAGATGAAAAAACACCAGATCACACTCTAATACCAAGTTCAATGAAAACATGTCATATCTATATATTTAATGTTATTTGTACTGTAAAACGTTAATCATACAATACAATAATGCTAATAGGTATCTGGAATATTTTTAAGAGTATTCTTCGCCGAGATTTTCTGCCCCAGGAATGCAATTGTTTTTGTTACCCCACATTTACCTGTAATGAAATTTAGTTCCCAAACAGGTTAAATCAATCATAAGATTTTTGAAATGCCAAAAATCGGAATGTCTCGATACAATTAACCTTTTCAATTAATACTCGATAACATCCTTTCAGCCATACCTACACCAATTTATTTAAATAAAATAACATTTATTTGCATTTTATTTCCCAAATTAGCCGCGTCCACACAGTGCGGCGCCCGCACGCGTCGCCTCGGCGGAGCGGCGCCGCGGCCGGGCCGCACGCTGTCGGTTTTTGTCCGTGCTTGCTATTTGTTTGTTTTAAACATGAAAAAATATTGAATTTGCTTTTTTTGGAAAATTCTTTGTATGAACGTAGCAGCAAGTCAAAAGCTGATTGCGTGCGGCGGCGCCATATTGTTTTATCTGTCAAATGGGCGAACAAGACGGCACGGGCTTGCCGGTTTCGGTGAGAGTAATTTCATCCAATGCCCGAGGCATGCGCCGAGTGCCGCGCGCGGCAATTGCCTCGCGAGGCCGCACGCTCTGTGTGGACGCGACTTTACATGCATGCCTACATATATTTTTGGCCTTGGTTTTCAATTGTTACAGTACAGTATAATAGGTTTGAGGTGTTTTGTGTCTAGATTTTATTATTAGAGACTACATTTATCTTAACCATTCTAGCTAATTGAAGAAGTAGCATTCCTACTCTTGCCCATGTAATACTGAAACAAGTTAACCTAACCACATAATCCCAGTCAGTTTACAAGACTGATGACAAAATGTATGGATACTTCATTAAATAAGTACTTAATTCCTCAGTTGTAACACAAGAAAAAGAGTAATTTCCTGGAAAAAGTTACATTGCAAATCTAGACATGCTCATGCCTAGTACTAGTAAGACAAAATTCTATAGTTTAGTAGAATAGTATAAGTATATTGCTTTGATGTCACTGATCACAACCAGCTCATTATGAACGTATGACTTACTGATAATTTAATAAACAGTTATTAATAATTTACAGTAAGAAGTATAAGCCATACAATACTTGTCAATCATTAATTCATTACTTCAATCTAGCATACCCGTCCCAACATATACATATGTAAATAATATAATATACATAATAATAGTATTAAAAAACCTATTTAAATAATAAGTTATTATTAAACTAATTTCATTCCTAAATTACTTTTTGTACCATTATTTTGCTTTTTTCTTTCCAGACTTAACAGTTGCCTCTACTTCTTTAGACCATACAGCTTTATTAATTTTTTCCCCAACAATATACAATGATAATGCAAACCCTAGACTGAACAGATAGAATACGACTCTTAATGGCCAGTTAAGAACATGCAACACGGGATATACCCAAGTGCCTGTATAGAAATAGAGAATATGCATCCACACTGCATAGCATAAAATGAATGCTGATAAAATAGTCATACCTCGTTTTCTAGATGGATACATTCTAAAAGACATTAGAAGTTCAATTAACATAAAAGCAACAATGTTAGTATGCATAACATGATTTAACCATGATGGGAAAATAGCATCTAATTTTTGAGGTAGGATTAACTCCCGGTCGACGGCATAAATACCCCAGAATGTGATGCTCACGAACATTGCCACTGGGAATGCTAAAGTACTAAATAAAGTGTCCTTTACTCGCCGAATCAACGGTTTTGCCGACGGCGTCGACTCGTTAGTGCCTGAAACATCATTGACTACGGCAATAGTGAAGTACACCGTTTGAATTATCTGAAACAACCAACACGTTAATTTTTACAAGGCTTGGATCTTAATCACATTTATGTCATATCCATTCATCTGCAAAATACTTACGGCGTTAATAAAAGTTAAAAACTTTAACTTTCCTCCGAAGGATGGACTTGCTCCTGGGAGTCTTACATACGTATGATCGTAATAACACCCGTAGGCAAATTGTAAAGCTCCAACCAAATGAAATAAAGTTTGAAGAATCATTTTGAAACGTTACGTAGTATAACTATTTGATAGAGAAATAAAGAAGTGGTCAAACCTCTATTTGTAACAAGTTTTGAAACGAGTGACTAGAATATCGAACCAACTTCGAGGCCACTGAAAATGAAAATGACGTTGACGTTGACATTATGCCAAACTGGGGAACGTTCCAAAACGATGTTTCTTTACTTTTTTAAAATGGTGTACAATGGTTGTAAATTAAAACCCGTTTCAGACCTTCCGATCCAATCCGATTTATCGGAAGCAATCGGATAATGTGTAGAGCAATTGTCAGATTTATCGGAAGAAATCGGATAATGTGTAGTGTTGTTAGAAATTTCTTCCAATAAATCGTATCGGATCGGAAGGTCTGGAGCGGGTTTAATAGAACGACCAGAATTTGCTCTGCTGACTAATTAAATAGTTTTGTATAGTCTGGCCACGTCTGGCTAATATGAAATGATACTCGCAGTTTGGCGGAAAATTTAAAAAATTGGGCAAGTGTGAGTCCGTCTCGCGCATGAAGGGTTCCGTACCATAATCTATAACAAGTTTGTTGTATGGGAGCCCCCCTTAAATATTTATTTTATTTTATTTTTAGTATTTGTTGTTATAGCGGCAACAGAAATACATCACCTGTGAAAAATTCAACTGTCTAGCTATCACCGTTCGTGAGATACAGCCTGGTGACAGACGGACGGACGGACAGCGAAGTCAACGAAGTAGTAGGGTCCCGTTTCTACCCTTTGGGTACGGAACCCTAAAAATCTGCGACTGGTCACACTTTGTGTAGTAGCAATTATAGTTTTGATACTAGAAATTATTTTTATTTTATATATGTTGGCGTGCACCCACAGATAGCTCACATAATTTCTACCATTATTAGTCTAAGATCCCGATATAAAACGACCTTCACGGAGATGTTTATTTGATGAAATGTATTTTATATTTAATTTAATATGTCAATAAATATATTGCATATGGGTTGCCTAGCAAATTTTAGTCCAGGGTATGTTTAATTAATAATTTAAAAAAAAATTAAACATTTCACCGGTTTGATTAATATTAGATAAATTCTATACCAATCGAAAGTATGAAGCCCATAGGATATGCAAACGTAAGGTTGCCTATTCGTTTCCCGTCACAACTATCGGGTAGCCAGGTATAAACAGGTAAATCTATACTTACTAGCATTTTACAACGGTCTGATTATTGAAATTAAACAAAATTAGATTATTTTATTATGAATTTATCTAATAATCAAACCGGTGAAATGTTTTTTTTTTTATTATTTTTTTTTTTTTAACTAAACATACCCTGGACTAAAATTTGTTAGGCAACCCATATGCAATATATTTATTGACATATTAAATTAAATATAAAATACGTTTCATCAAATAAACATCTCAGTGAAGGTCGTTTTATATCGGGATCCTATACTATATGTACAGTACAGTCAACGACAAACACATATGTTTATACTTTCTAACCATATAGAAGGCAAAAAATCAAATCTAGTGTAAATAAGACCTAGCTCGATAATACCATATATTCATTTTTTTTATTTCATTTGTTCATTAACCCTTAAATGCATAGTGTAAGATGCAGCTTACATAAAAAAATGAATTACTGGTTGACAACTAGAAACATTTATTTTAAATAAAAAATATTTTATATATTTTTTTTTATTCATGCATTTAAGGGTTAATTACATGCAAATTTAACGTGAATAATACCAATAGAATAAGAACTAGTACATAAAATATCAAAATTATTTATAGAGGACCCAACCCACCTACCATATTGTTTAAGTCATAGACAATTAGTGTAGTACCACAAGGAAATATCTGTCAATATTATTTGGCTAGCCAGACTCTATGTACATTAAATAAAAATGTATTCACTTTACTCTAAGTCGAAATATGTAGTTACCTACTTGTTAAGTATAAATGTTTATATATTCCATGATTTTATTGATTTTTTTGGGATTATACAGTTATGTAGTAAAATCTAATAATAATTTACATATACGAGAAACTGGTGATTTTTTATAACATTCCCGTAAAACTTTGCCCATATATTTTTTGTCAATAAATTTGAACACGAGGTAATAACACCGTAACTATCAGTAAAATAAAATCTCTTGCAAGTTAAGCTCATAACACCGTGACTATTGTTATTGGCAAAGTTCTACACATTGGTACAGTTGCTTAGGAAAAACCTGAAGCGTTATAAATATGACTATGCAAGTCATATAACCTTGTTCCTCTAGATATATGATTTCTTCCATATTGCCCTAACAATGGAATAACGACGAAGCTGGATTAACAGAACAGCAAAGTTTTAATGAGAATTTGAAATTAAATAGGCGGTAATCTCGCAGCATCGTCGTCGTCAGGAAATGTTGCTGTAAACATTTTCGGATACGGGCCCGCATATTTCGGCTGGACCGTCGGCAATTCCGGCAACGCGCCACGCATAAGGCGTCGCAGGGCCGCATTACGACGACGGAGACCGGACACTTCTTCGTGAAGTCTATCTCGTTCTAAACAAATAGAAGTTGATTTATTAAATTGAGAGTCTTTAGTATATAAATATACCTTCAAATATTCCAACATTGCCAGCTTTTTTTGGAAAACGATGAAGTTTTGTTTTTTTTTATATCATCTGATGCTAGTGTTTTTTTTAGTCCATCGTAAAAAGTATGATTACGCGCGTGTACTCATTGCGAAAAAGAATTTTTAATGCATTTTAATCAAGATTCCGGCCGATTATAGAGGCGGGCCAAGTTACCAGGGGTTTTGTTCAACATATCCCACGTCGATTTAACACAGAATTATAATAACGGAAAAAAAATTACAACAAAAATTCGGGCAATTTTACTAATAGCATCAAACATCCTCTCTTTATTAGTTTAACTTAAGTCGCCAATCGGGTGGACAGTGTTACATGGCCATTTTAGGTTATTTCCATACAAAGTGCAAAGAGCAAATTTCAAATTGCTAAGGTTGTCACTTTTTAGGGTCAATTGGTAAAACGTTTTATATATTCTCAGTACGAGTGTTTTTTTTATTGAAGGTATCTCTTTGTATCCGGTATGAATGGTTTATCACAATAAAACACAATCTAAGGTATTTTTTATTAAAATCTTTCAGATTCCTCGCATTATACCACAACTGTCACGTTATATATATATTATATAACTTCGCCAAATGTCTGCACATGAACATTGTGAAGTAATACAATTATTGAAATAAAAGAAGCATTAGGTAATTTGTCTATATTTTTATAGATTATTTCCTTGCACAGTATGTTTAAAAACTCGGAAGTGACAACCATAAGTCGTTTCAGAAGGTGGGCAATGTCAGCTCAACCCAGCTTGAACATTGCAGGGTAACATTGCCCGGTTTCACTTTTTCCGATTAAATTAAGATATTGCTACTAGAAATAAAATAAACAGAATCTATAGTTCATATTTAATTATAAGTACATGCTCATAATTACATTTGGATTTGCCATTTCGTACGATACGCGTTCAATTGTCCGCCGGAATGGGCCCGCAAAAACACACTCACTCGACGAGTTCTGACAAGCTACTGAGTAAGGCTACGAGTAAATGCGACGGGCAGGGTGGCCCACCTATATAACCTATTTTCTACTAAAAATAGTAGTGTTGCCATAAATCTGTGAATGATTACCCCACGAAGGAAAATGTTAACGTGTTGCTTTTTGGGCAAAGATACCCTAGAGGGCAATGTTGGACCATTTGACGGTACTAAAGACTCTCCATGGAAGTAGTATTGGACAACCACTAGCTTGAATCCAGTTGCATACATGTTATGACAATGCGAAATTCATCAACAATACCTTATATATTTCCACATTTTCTGGAAAAGTTCAATAAGGGCTATCAAGAAACAAGATTTACTCACCCTGTAAAATTGGCAAATAATTATTTAGACCCGAAAGCATGCCGTCCCAAAATCTGTCTTTTTCTGGCGGGAAAATATTCTTCCATTCCATCCAAAACTGCTGTATTTCTTCAGAGCTAAGCTTGCGAGACGGAGTTGTGAAATCGGGCGGTCTCACGTTATCGCTGAAAGAATACTGTACGAATTAGACGGTCGATATGCAAACATACTGAACTTGCACATATTTCATAATGCTCGTAATTTACTCAATACTTACAGTATATCGTAAAGTCTTCTCTTTTCCGGTGGAACGAATACCGATACAAATTCACCTAAGGCTGTGAGTACTTGCATCGGTTCAATTTCTAAATAATGTCCCACTGGGAAGGAAAAAAAACTATTTCAAACGTTCAAAATTTACCACCTAACAGCAAAAATAATATTGATTTGATGATGTGTCATTATCAAATCAATATAATTCTCATACAAAGTAACAGTAGCAATTCGAAAAAGTTAGCAGGTGGACCACTTTCTCTTAAGGGTTATTTTCCTCCGTGCCAAACAGAAGTCAAATTAGGTTACCGTAAAACATGTCAACTTTGCCCGCTTTTTTCGTAAAAACCCGAATTACTCTTTCTTTTTTCAATAACGGGGTAAAGTTTTTTTTTGTCTGACGCATCCATCGTATTCATATGCATGCGTTCATTATGGTAAACAATTAAATCTACATTTAACCAACTTTTTATCAATTTTCTCCTCGGGTAAATTTATCTAAACTTTTGCCAACATCTTTCACGGTACCTTAAATACATAACCCTCCTTTATGTACGCAGACAGGTAAAATTACGACAAGGTGACAACCCTAACCCTTTTTTTAGGCCGGGCAATGTTCGCATTCATTGGTAAGCAAGTTACTGGATAACATTGCCTACCATCATAACTCTGGTTTTAATAAGTATTTTTAGTACAAACTACAGTAAAAATGATCTACAGTTCTTATTTTATCACAAGTAATAAGATACATCCACCTGAGGCTTCCCCATTATGTAAAAAATACACCAGAACTTCACCTAGAATTGGCCCGCCAAATCACGCAACTTATTCGACCTGTTCCAACACGTTACGGAATGAAGTTGCGCGCAAATGATACCACAGATATCATCTATTTTCCACTAAAAATAGTAGTGTTGCCATATTAATCATCCTGAAATTGTCTACAGTAACGTTTCTTTTTTTTAAGTAACGTTTTGGGCAAAATTCCCTGTGGAGGCAAAGTTGGCGTATTTCACGATACATATTATTCCTCTTACGCATAAAATGCACAATCTAAGCAGGATTTGAACCTGCGACCTCTACGTTTCCGGCGTATTGCTCTCCCAACTGAGCTATTAGATCGCTACGTCAATCACACCAAATCTTTCATTCCATAATTCTAACGCTACTGGAGCGCCCTCTGCGTCATATGTGTTTGAAAATGCTTATGCGCATTAGCCATACCCTAGGATTGTAGTAGATCGCATTGAATTTTTCTTTCTTAATTTACTTTTGTGTCATTATTTATAGCGAATAAAAATGTGGTATTTCCACATAAAAAATAGAATCGATAAAAAGATTCCATAAAAATATTTATTCGCTGACAAAAAAAAACCAACAGTTTATTTTGTCTGTACTGTTTTAGTGAGCAAACAAATTAACCCACTACGGCAAAGTTGGACGGCTTTGTCGTAATCGAGATATTACTTACATGGGCAAAGGAATGGATTAGCGGCCTTGCTGACGGGAGCGAGCGAGGGCTGCGAAGTGACTGTAACTCCGCGTGGACGCCGCTGCGTAGCACTCCCGGAGTCCGCCGTGGTGCCTGCAGCCGCTGTTTCAACTAAATACAACAAACGGTTACACTGTGAAAATCCTAGTTACGGTGTTCGGACATAAAATATTCTACTTGTGTGTAGTAGCAATATATACAAGTTCTGTCTATAACACTAAGATATATGTACCTATAGCTAAGTGACATTACTGTTTTTCACATCTTTTATAACTAAACTGTGTGTCTGCTTGACTCTGGCTTGTGAAGTACTATTTTAATCCTTAATATTTATTTAGAATATGCTAAAGAATAACACTACAGCAAATACTCTTTAAAAGTCTAAGGAACCTTACCGTTAAGTTCCCCACATTTCTGTATAATTTCGTCTGCTTCAGTCATTAGCTGTAAATCTGCCGGAGATAACTCTTGACCTCTGAAATAGGGGACTAGAATAAAATAATATACCTACATCCATAAAATAAACATGAAATGAAACTAGACGCAGATTCATCTGTTTTACACGTGTATGACGTGTACCTTTACTTACATAAAAAATTATCAAACTTTTATTTGGGATTTCGAAAGGATTGGTTAAAATTCAATAAATTAAGACAGCTAGTAAGTTTATTTAAGGAACTGTATACTATCGTTTTCGTATATGGTGCTTTCGAATGTCGCTATGGATAAAGTTATCGGCATATAAAATTTTCGCAAATACAAGGTTGCCAATTTTTTTAAATAGGTGCCTACCTGAATCCGACGTGTACAGATCGGGAAGTGCTAGCTGAAAGGCTTTTTCCTGCACTAGATCGCGCTCTCACCGAAGCCCTGTCACCTAAACAAATTCAATCAGTCATCAACTTGATTTTGCAGCTTATTCTTCCTGCAAAATAATGCATATCAAGCATCTCCAGTTTTAGTCAAGAAATGGTACCTTTACTCGGTCTGGTTAATGTATGTCGTGATCCTTCATCCTGAAAATGAATTATTTTTTACTAAATTCAATACTTAGTTGTAGTAAGTTTAAATCATTAAAAAAAACTTCCTCAAACTGTTTAAAAATATTATTTTTCTTTTTGTTAAAATTTCATTATAGAAACAAAGATGGTTTAGAAAAGAAATATCATTGGTTAGATATTAGATTAATATAATAATATTACTTTTTGGCTCCTTACACTCACTCCGTAGACTTCAATGTTTAGTTACAACTTACACCAATTGTAGATTGATCTGCCGATTCCGATGTGGTTTCCATGCCTACGCATATAGGACAAAAAGCGTAATTCACAAACACTTGGCATAATAGTTCAACATCTTCCTCGGCTTGAATTTCAAGCGCCTGAAATATAAAACATGAATGTTGAAGGACATTTTGATGAGTAGGTACTACCGTTTCTAAATTATTTTGTTTGATATCGGATCATAGTTTTTTTTATATATACAATACATCTAAGTGTAGAAGTTTATCTTAATCTAGATTATTATTCATTCATTTATTTATTGCATCCATGGTTACATTTCGATCTTACATTGTTTATTACATTGGTTTCTCATGGACCCTGGTAGGGTACAGCAATTGTAAGTCAGTCTTAAATCTAAAATAGTTTCATTTTGTAGACATTTTATCATTGGAATAAATATTTGTAGCAAATTGACAGAATCATATTACAAAAAAAGATGATAAGATACCTGATGTTGAATTATTCAGTACTCTCTCGAAGTTATTAATTGTAATATAACATCACTTAAATTTTAATTTTAATAATTTATTTCTTAATTTACTAGCACACAACATTTTAAACAATATTGGAGTAATTTTGGATTATAACTTGTTTCATTATAAAATAGATTAGCAAACGATAAAATGTCATGTCAATAGTAATCATTCTTGAGTCACATAATATAATACAATAATAATAATAATATGAAGTCGTTATAGATTGCTACATTAAATCATAAATATTTAAGAATAGAAAGAATGTAAATAAGCTTCAATCACTAAAAAAGTCCTTAAGGCTGTAATAACATTTGTTAATTAAAAAACTCTTCAGTTGTTTATTGAACTGGTCTTCTTCTGCTATCATTTTTTGGACTTGCTTTGTGTTGTTTAAGTTTGGAGCTGGTGGGTGGTGCCAGGTTATGTTTAAATCTAGTTTCGTATCGCCGGGGTTGGTCTGCTAGTTTAATAAGGAACTGCGAATATTTCCTCACAAACTTGCACATTTCTAAAATATATATTGAGGTTAGTGTTAAAATTTTATGTTCAATAAAGTATGGTCTACAGCCAACTCTGGTTTTAACATTGACTAAAATTCGTATGCACTTTTTTTGAATAATAAATAAATCGTCTATATCAGTACTATTGCCCCAGAGTATTATTCCAAGCCCCAGATTATTATAAAATTCTATGTTTGTATTGAAAACTAGTTTTCTATGGAGAGGCGTCATAGTTCCAGAAACCAATTTTAATAGCGCGATGCTATGCATTTTGTTTTGAATGGGTGCGCGGAGCCATTTCCGAAATCGCTGGACAAATTTTAACCAAATTTTATACAGGGAAAGGGATTGATGGACACTCAAAGATGGTTGGTGATGGTTGGTTATAAGATACTTTTTACCCGTCTACGACAAAGAAAAAAAACGCAGAAGAAGTTGCGGGCACCTAATATATAATTAAAATTCGCAAATAAACATGTTCAAAATGCTATGCGGGCCTAGTCGTGTGTGAAATACAAAAATGTGTAAACTTATCTATTAATATTAAGCAACTCATTTTTTTAATGTCTATTTCTAAAGGTATTGTTGTTAATTATTACAATATAAGTAAGATCAGTACCATGAAAATAGCATCTAAAGTGCACAAGTTTCTTGACGTTAGCTGATATTTCTCTATCAGTTTCAGTAAGCGATCCTCCACCAAAAACCCCGTGTTATCAGCGACCAGTTGAAGAATGTGTCGGACCTAACAAAGGAAAAATAAAAAATTGTATAATAATTACATTAAACCATTGATTTCTCAAAAAGTTTGTACACAATTAAGACAGAAAATTAAAGTCCATATAATTTTCCTATTTCGTTACCAATTATTTTCGTAATTTTATATCAATGTTATGGCTAATATGTTCGATTACTAAGGTTCTTCTATGCTTCTACTTTTTTAATTATACATAATCTGATACCAAAGTATTGGAAATCACAAAGAAAATTGGTAACAAAATAGGAAAATTATATTGGACTTTAATTTTCTGTCTTAATTGTGTACAAACTTTTTGAGAAATGCTCTGATACAAAGATTCTTTCTCAATCTTTGTATCAATGTTTTGATATGAAAAATGAGGCATTACCATCTTTCATGATTTTATACTAAATGACATGTTAGGTTAGAGAGTCAATCTACCACCAGCTTCTAAATTACGACAAAACCTACACTATTTAATTATAAAGTTTACCAGTTTATCTCTTGCTGTTACTGCTACCATATCTTTAGAATCCACCGATTCCTTGGCCACTGTGACAACTGCTTGAGTACTATTAGTTGGTTCATGCTCTATAAAGAGAAAACATATTTTAAGAGTTTTTCTTTACGTGTCGGGTAAAAAAACAAGTAATAAATAGCAATCGGGAGTGTAATACCATATTTAGACAGCGGACTTTTTGGGAGAGGCGGTGGTGGTGGGGGCGGTGGCTCTGCCAAAATATGAGCGTGTAAAGCAACTTCTGCTAATCTCAACTGTTTGGCCAGCTCCGTGCATTGTGACACTGACATACGCCAAATTTGACTAAATTTGTAGTTGTTGACATGAGCAAAATGATATGACTTCTTCTCTAACTCTTCCATAGCTTGCATCAACTTTACAATCTCCGCGTCTGCCTTAATTTCCTCGAGAGCCCCATCTTCAGCAGCCTTGCGGATTTTTGCACGCAACTTATTAGCGACATCGGACATTTTATTCAGCTTACGTTTTTGTTGTGATCTAACAAACACATTTTCTTCTTCACGTTTCTTTAAAACCTATAAAAATTTAATGCAAAACGTTTTAACGAGGTAACATAGAAATGTCACACAGCTAAATGTTTTAAATATAATTAATTTGATACTGATACGTACTTGATAATTATAACCAATCTTCTCAGTGTTTATAATACATGTCGCTTTTAATTTTTCCAGCTCCTTTTGGAGCTCTTGTATTAAGGACTCGAGTTCTATTTTAGCCTCGCGAAATTTTTCATGGTGGTCCCACATTATAGCTTCCATTTCTAATTTATGTTCTTCTAACTGTTAAATAACGTTTAAATATTATTGAGTTTAAATGCGCAAAGTATATCTATGTTACATAGGAACCTTAAAACAAAAACAACCAAAAATGGCACGCCCAGTTTGATTCGCTGTCAGCATCCGTAGATGTACTATATAAAAACCAAGCTGTAGACGAACCTGTTCACTTTTATATTCCATATGAGTAACTTCTTCCTTATCACGTTGCTTATATAGAGCCTCCCAGCGCTTGTTGTTATGATCAACCATAGCTTCACGCTCTATCTCTATTGCTTCTCCAATCAACGTTAGCTGCTTTTGGTAAGCCCTCTGCATTATTGTTACTTGCTTCTCAATTCTTTCAGATAATTCTTTTATATCTTTGTCCTGTAATCAGATATAGATGAGTCGTTGCCTTATGGTACTACACAAATCCTAACCGCAAATATATCAACTGAATTTTGGTAAGCACTAATGCCGCATATTATTTGTTAAATTTCAGCATATACAACATACTTGTTTCTCTAAATCGTCGTAGTAAGCAATGTCCATGAGTTTGAGGTCATGCTTCAGCTCGTCAATCATTTTAGTCTTTTGGGCCAATAGTGCATCGC
The DNA here is from genome assembly GCA_947623375.1 of Apotomis capreana. NCBI lineage: Eukaryota > Metazoa > Arthropoda > Insecta > Lepidoptera > Tortricidae > Apotomis > Apotomis capreana. The sequence goes on from OX392514.1 coordinate 10,955,313, forward strand.
AGTTCTCTTTTTGCTCCTTCATTGCTGCTTGAATATCTAGAGGGTCCTTCACAGCCATCATGACGTCCCAATTTCCCGTAATAACTTCATATTGTGTGTGAGCATCCACAGCTTCCGCCTCGATTTTGTTCATGGAAACTTATAAAACATATTGCATTGTCAATGAAAACAACGATTGCATTTTTTTTTTCAATACTGTCAACTTTGCCCACCTTTATTACGTGGGCAAAGTTGCCAGAAGTCGCAGTTAAGGCAAAGATCCAAAGACCCTAGTGCTAAAAAGGTCGTAACGCAACCATGTCGTATGTACTAGTCTACAGCCGGGCTTTTTTTGACTAAAAATATTCGACCACGCTTCTATGTCGTAAACAATAGATGCGAGTTCACAATTTTTTGATCATAAATATGAACTCGACTGTACCTACACGAGTAATTAAAATTATCGTGTGAATGTGCTTTGTGCTTGTTGATTGCCGAAAGTGTCGCATCCTCAGCGACATGTTAAAAATTAAGTATGATTAATCCGTGAAGTTTAGTTACAACGCTCTTATTGTTATTAAAAACACTATTTACACACACTACAGGTTTAATCAATAAAGGGCAAAATAGGCAGATGGGCACATACTTGTCTGCTTTTTAGAGAACAACGCGCGGCGTATAACCTCGCGCTCGTCAGTGGTGACCTTGACGTTGGTGACCTTGGCGGCGCCGTCCAGCGCCAACCGCTGCAGCTCTTCGGCCGCACTGGTGGTGGCCTGCTCGATGAGGCCGGGCGCCTCTTCCATGGCTATCTCTTCGGGCGGCGCTTCCGCTCTATTAGTTAAATATGTCAACGTTGTAGATTGTAGGTTACTTACCACAGGTGCGATAGACAGGCCCGGACTTAGAGGGCCAGGGCCCCTAGGCACTTGGGTCCCCTCCCCTATAAGGAGAACATAAGTATGGTGCAAGTCCTGCTTCTGGGACTGGAGCCCTAGACTAGCTGGGCCCCTAGGCCCAGGCCTTGTGGGCCTAGGGTTAAATACGGCACTGGCGATTGATAGTACGATTTGATCAGGACTGATCTCTGACCTCGTATTATTTCATCGGGAGTTACTCCGAAGAAAGTGCAGTGTAGTTAAAAAGTGGCAACACTGTCGTGTCGTCCCGTTTTCATAGATTGGGACGACATTACAGTATTCTAACTTTTTATTTCTACACTTTCTTGTCAGACTGTAGATTCGAGAAAAAATATTTTCTGGATGCGAACGTATTGTACCTACTTATTTAAACATAATAATACAGTCCGCGCGCTGGATCAGTTCCGACGAATGAGCTAGAGTTGTGATTGTGATTTAGTCGGCGCACAGTGCACACCCGCCCGTTCCTCAGAGCTACTATTACCTATTACAAAATTGAAAAAATTATAAGTCTGCGAATTGTGCATTGCATATATTAAAAAAAAAAAGGAAAAGAAGCTATTTAACTAACTAACTGCGCTGGCTCAGCGACCCAAAATGAGTCTTGGCCTCCGACACAAGAGCTCGCCACTTTACCCGATTCTGTGCAATCTCTCGCCAGAGTCGCCAGTTTGTGGCTCCGAGCTCTCGCAGATCCTTCTCTACCAGATCTATCCAGCGGTACTTTGGCCGACCGACCGGACGACGCCTCGTCGGTCGCCCAAGGTAGAAGAGGAAGCTATTTGGAGTTCACTAAATCGAAACATATAGTTTTTTATTTGTTGTAGTTTGCTGAACCGAATTCAAAACTTTTTTGGTACTTGCACGGTAGCTGGGCGTCTCCATTTTGTTATAGGGTAATTTTTACCCGACTGCGGAGTCATAACCATAACCCACACTAACTTTCGCGCGGACGACGTATCGACCCGTCACCTTCTAGTTGGTAAAACAAACAAACACGACTGTATAATTGCTACTTTAGGAATGGCTTGTTATCAAAAGCTTAACTTTGTATAAGTAGTAATTTGGTACCAGCTGTTTTTCAATGTCTATTAACCAACAAACACATTGGATATTGTACCTTTTGATAGCCTCCTGCCGCCGCTTGATGCGAAGGGCTCTCCCGGCCTTCCGCTCATCAGGGTCCTGTGATGTGACCTGAGGCTCCTTAGGCGCCAGCACATCATCTTCATCGTCATCTCCGTACATCTTGCTAACTTTCGATCGTGTTTAGTGTATAAGATAAACCATCAATATTTAATTAATCAAACTTCGTCTCCATGGAGATAATTTGGACTTGCGCTTAAATGGTGCTAGATGACAGTACTGTCAAAACGGAGCGCCATCTAGGGTCAAACGTAGGAAATTAATTGTATTTGGACTTTTTAACAGAGTTCAAAAATAAAACCGGCCAAGAGCATGTCGGACCACGCTCAGTGTAGGGTTCCGTAGTTGCCCATCCTTCACAATAGACGGGCTTAAAACAGCGGTTTTTTAGGTTTAGAGATTTCAAGCTCTATAAGAAAAGGTTGTAAACGCCAGAGTGACTGTAATTACTTATTATTATTACCTTTTGGAAGTTATCTATTATACGCGCAAGATTGAGTGGAATGTTTTAATGCAGCATGGCACTTAACTAATATCTGTAACGTGCGAAGTATAAGGACACCGCGCGGCAATTATGAAAATTTGCGATAATTCAACAACGGCTCAACCGATTTTATTCAATATAGTTTTCATTGAAAGGACTTATAAGGCCTCATTTTCATGATTTTTTTGACCCTTTGGTTGAAAGTTAGGGGGGGGGGGGGGAAGGTTTTCAGAGCGAATATTTACAAAACTGCTGACTTAACCAAAAAATAATGTTTAGAGACCCCTATTTTTTAGGGTTCCGTAGTCAACTAGGAACCCTTATAGTTTCGCCATGTCCGTCTGTCCGTCCGTCCGTCCGTCCGCGGCTTAGCTCCGTGATCATTAGTACTAGAAAGCTGAAATTTGGTATGAGTATGTGTATGTATAACGCCGACAGAACGGAACGGCTAAAATAAGGAGGTTATCAGTTTGACTTGTATGTATGTATGTTTGACCGCGATTATCTCGCGTTTGGCTGAACCGATTTTGATGCGGTTGTCAGAAGGTTTTGGTATTTTAACGGAGTTCGAAAAAAGAGGTTCTCACAATTTGACCGGTATATATGTAAATGTATGTTTGTCCGCCATTATAAAGTTGTTCATAAACATCAATCATCATTTTCCTATGCTGAGCTGATGATGGAAGATATACATAACTAACGGTTAGAAGTTAGGGGATAATTCAAACCAGATGCATGCAAACAAGACCTGGAAGATCACCCCGCTATATGTATTTTATTTCGATCAATAAATATATATATATACAAATTGTTCAATAACTCTTTGAAGTCGGTTCCAAACCTCACGTAAAACTTCTTTATCAAACAAAAATACTCGTAAATGCCAAATGGTAATCATTAAAGGTTTGGTACAGACTTCAAAAGGTGATTCAAATGTAATCTGTACATGAACGGGTTATCTTGGGCTTTTCAGTTTTTTTTTTATGAACGATTTCGATCGCAGTCGAATATATTGAAATCATTTAATTTTTTATAGCAGTAAAGTTGTTTACGTAAAGGCTGATTTAGACGATGCCAATTTTGAGACGCCTAAATTACGGCGCCAGTGATTACCGCACAGCACACCTCCGACCGTTTAGACAATGACTATGTTCAGCCGCCTAAATCTCGCCGCCAGTCGTGTTTACAGTGCTTTTTTTCAGTACCAGTCATTAGTGGCAGCGAGAGACGCGGAGGGGGGGGTCACTGGCGCCAAAAAATAGGCTCGTGTTCTATTCCGCGCCAGCGCTGGCATGCCGCGAAAAAATGGCGCGGAAAGTGTTTATACGGTGCCTTTTCGAGGCGCCGTAATTTAGGCGTCTCAAAATTGGCATCGTCTAAATCAGCCTTTATATCATAATTATTTGGTGCTGCTCTGTGCAGTATGCTCCCCAGCGGCGCCACAATCAATGTCTATTATTTTGTTCCCTGCTACAGGTAGGTACAGCCAAAAACATCATACATACATCATTTCACCATATAATAAATTGATTTTCATTATGGTGACGCCGCCACAGAGCAGCACACTTTATTTGGTCATTTTGATTCCTACCACCTATTATAATTATAATAGGTGGTAGGAATCAAAATTTACACATGTCACCTTTTTGAAATGTACCTGAGTGTATTAATACACTCAGGTACATTTCAAAAAGGTGACATGGACGAATTGAAATTGAATAAATAAAAGACAATTATTTTTCAGGTCATTTACTCTTAGCTCACTTCTTACTGTTAAGGATGATACCATCATATTTCTGTTGGAACCACTTCATGGCATCCTCTTTTGTGAGGCGGTGGGGAAACCCAACCTTGCCAATCTTACGTCTCCTGTGTGCAACGTTGAATCCTGAAACAAACATAACCGTGAATAAATGCATGCTAATAACTGGTACTGTTAAATTTTACAACATAATTAAAGCAATAGACACACGAATGTTCACAACATATCAAACCAAAATTAGGAATGTAAAAGATTTCACTAAAAGGTGAAAAACTTGTATTTTATTAGTTCAAGATTGATTTTTTGATTTGATGGAGTTATTAATACAACTGATGTCGGGCATAAGACGTTAATTATTGCGTCTAAATGTTGATTTATATGATGTGCCGTGAGAGGTTTAAAATGCAGTAGCAGACCCCAATAAAAAATATCGCCATACAAATGTAATATAAATTTTGGTAACATTGACAATTTATAAATACTGCAAAATCTAACACAAGCATAGGGCATGTATAAAGAAGCTGCAGTTATTATGGACATTTGTCTTTTGATTTGAGCCATAGAGGGAAAAATTCATTCGAGGCTATTGAGGCTGAGTTTTGTATGGGAAACATTCTCGAACAAACATGTTCTGAGGACTATAGTTTATCATTAACAAAATGTACCTTAATTTCAAAGAGAAAAACTGAAACACAGCAAATCTCTTTGAACAAAGTTTAATCTAGCACATACTTTACAAAGTGAAGATTTAATGAATTCTACACCTTTGAACAAATGTGCATAATCAGTAATTTGCTTAAGAAAATAGTTTATGTTTCATCTATATTCGGTGCAACAGTTTTTATGAATATCCACGGCACCAGCGGTGACATAAAACGAGACTCCACTACAACTCTACATATAGGCCATAATGGGTTCGTAAATCATTCACGCAATTGTAGATAACAGAAATCCTACATACTTCTGCAAAAATCTTTTTTGCATACATGACAGAAAGAAGTTGTATTCTTGGTTTTTTTGTAAAAAAAGAAAGTTTTAACTTGTGGAATCTGTTCTTAGAGAAATTTAACCCTTAAATGCATACAGTATCAAAAATGATGCCACATTTTACTACTGAAATTACATAACCACTCAATTGCTTCGAATTTTGAGTTGGACTCTATTTATATAATAAAATAAGAGCGGTGACAGGTAGCCGTAGTTACCAAAAGCAATCTAGTGGTTAAATAACAAATCTAATCCATGTCAATTTTGAATTTGAGACTGAACTTGACAGTTTGAATTGACTGAGTTGATTAGCGAGGTGTGTCATTTCAGTGTAATCGTTTTTGATACGTCATGCACCTAAGGGTTAAGATAAATTTAATTCCACCATGAATTTATACTTGAGATTGTGCAAAATACACATACCTGGTCGCCCAAGGACAACGTAGAAGTCAAGACCGTAGATACCGATGGAGGGGTCGTACTTGATACCCAGATCAATGTGTTCCTGGATACCAAAACCGAAGTTACCGGTGGCGGAGAAATTGTCACGCCTCAACTCGTATTCTCTGACCTGGAATGAAATACAGGTGTTCATTATTATGTAGGATAAAATAAGGACAGGATTCACACCAATAATCATGAACTCACAAAATTCTTTCTAAATCCTACTAAGTGTTTGTGAACATTTTTGAATATTTGTTACACATTTGAACAATATAATGATGACACGGTTGGCACTGTTTGTAGTTCAGTCAGCCGGTGGGCTTGAATCCCAGCAAAGTCAAATATTTGTGTGATCAACCCAACCCTGGAGTGTGCTGTACGTGTAATGGCATGATCAGGTTATACTCTATTCCAGGTAATGTGGGTGAAGCCAGGCATATATAAAAATACTGGTTACTAGTATGTAAAATTTTACCAGCCAATCAACCCTTCAAGAAAAGGAAGAATATGCTTTAGAATGAATAGAAATTTCTTTCTTGAAGTCTTTCTAATTTTGCGTTTTATTTTTTCAAAAGCTATTAAATAGAATTGATATTGAACTTCAAATATTAGCCCATGAAAATATAAAAATGTGTAATACTACGCGAAAAACCTCAATACTGATTGTATCCAATCCCTAAATAATAGCTAAAAAATCCCAGATGCAGAGATGAAGTTAAGCATTAGAAATGTTATTTCTTCTAGTATTCCAAGCAGTAAGCATTCAGTGTTTGGAAGTTGCAAATCAGAAATAATAATATTGCACAAGTTTACAAAGCAACACAAATATTTTGTGAGACTTGAACAACTTGTGCATTGGAGTGAATGGAGTGTAATGCAATCCTTCAGTCAATGGCAAATGGTATTTAATCATTATAAAAATGGTTGGAACGGTCTGACATGCTTCAAACTCGTATCTAGGAGCTCTTCAAAAGGCCCGAATTTAGCTCTCAATAATGCTTTAGACTACATAAATTTCAACAAAACCAATTAGCCATTACTTAACTAACAATTGCCATAACATTTCATCCACATAATCACTAACTATTTTAATACAATTATAATATTACTCACTTTGAGACCCCTCTCAAGGATTTCCTCAGCCTTGGCACCACGAACGGTGCAGTGGACAGCAATCTTTTCATTACGCCTGATTCCGAAGGATCGGACAGTGTAGCGAGCCTTGGAGAACACGGGCTGCTGACCAGTCAACTGTTCCAACACCTGTAAAATAAGATTGATTTCATTGATTACACAGAATATTTGTGATGCTGATGGGGTTCTATTGTTCTACCTACTCAGAGTGCAGTGCTACATATTCAATGCAGGCATGTTTCAACTTAGGCTTAATTGGCACTTTACATTGGGTGATTAAGTTACCAAGCATCAGATAATCGGATCGATATTTACCTAGTTGTCAAAATCCTATTGCTATCTCACTCAGACCTCAATCACCGCCTGTACCTACAACTGAACGGCAAAGCGGCCGCCAAAGTTTAGGTAGATATCAATCAGATTATCCGATGCCTGGTGATAACAGTGCGATGCATGTCTTTAATTTCATATTGGGACTTAAAAATTAGAGGACTGTCAAGATAATAAAGTTCAGTATACTTAATATACATCTAAGGAAAGCTTTTTGTCACATAGTGGATGTCTTTCAGCTAATATGATGATGAATGTACATTTTAAACAATACCTACAAACTACAAAGTAAATGCACTTATATTAATACCACAAAGCATAGTATATCATTTTCAAAAATGTCATGTACAGTTAAAGGCTTAATAAAATCAAAATTACGATCGCGTCTTTTGTGTTACGATAGTTACAAAAGATACAAATAAATACAAAAGATATGGGTAAATATCGTTACACAAAGGAATCAATTAAGTTTTGGGTAACATAACAGCATTTTTGTAATTTTTTGTAGTATTCTGAACAGTAAAAGTATTAGTGTTCAGAAGTTGCAAATAAAAAATATTAATATTGCATGAATTTACAAAGAAACACAGAAATAAATTGCGAGTCTTGAACAATTCATGCTATGTACTACTTGCATTAGAAGTTGAGACACATAGACATAACCTAAAACATGCTTTCAGCAGTATACAATATCGGTACAAAATCACATTATTGAGGTAAAATGCGTAGATAACACTAACCTTAGCGGCACGGGTAAGCCTGTCACCAGACTCTCCCACACAGATGTTCAGGCACAGTTGCCTGATATGAAGGTTTCGCATAACATTTTTGGAATTGTCTTTCGGAGCCTTCTTCTCCTTCTTGTCCTTTTTCCCCTGTTTCATCGCGGAGGGTGGTGCTCGCTGAAAAATACATGTTCAATTCAACATAAGCATTTTCTCATTAATAATTTGTTGTTTCCTGTGTTGACTTGACTTGAAAAACTTCAGATATAGGTTAACCCCCACAACACGGATGGTAATCAAAAAAATATCGCTTCACTTATTAGCACAATGAAATATAAAACCACTCAAACATCAACAAATCTCTCAATCGTGGTCATTTTCACAGATTCAAATGGATAAATTCACTGATTATTAACAAAACACGTACCGCCATGATCACAATTTCCTAAAAAAGAATCTATGGAGTCATAAACAATATAGAACTCAGATATGTCAATTGTCAGTGTCAAATTATAGTGACCAGACTAATTTTATATTTGCAACAATATTACAGTGGCAACACTTGTTGAATCAATTATATTGTACAATTAAAATTGAATAATCGTCTGTGAAGCTCCTTATTTCTTGAATGACGTTAAATAAATAATGACGTCAATATTAATATTATTATGATATTATTATTGGCGAAATAAAAACTGAAATTCTTTTAAATGAAATAGATGGGCGAATTTTTATTTAATACGGTATGTCTTACAAAATTTTCCATTGAGTTTAGTTAAATAAAGAAATCGACAACAAAATGAAAATTGGCTCATGCATGGACCAATTTCTGTATATTTTGTGTAACTCAATGTAGAAAAATTTGTAGGATATATCGTGAAATTGGGCTTACCATGGTCAGAAGAAGCAACTTTACCAACACCAAATTTTATTGAAATCTGAGAAAAATAAGAAATCGAAAACAAAATAAAAATTGGCTCAGATCTAAATAAATTGGGGTCGAGAAGGGAGAAAAGTGAAGTCACTAATATCCCAAAATAGCTTTTTGTCGATGATATGTCGCAATTTATTAAGCTCTAATTAGAATTATGTGAAGTTAGCCTATAAACTACCTACATTGCCTTTAGAGTTATTGGTTGACACCGGTACCTACTGCCTTTAAACGCCGGTTTACTTAAAAGCATAATAATAGTTATCATTATTAAGTAGAGAATTATCTTAATCGATAGTAAATTTTCTATGGCTTATACCTATTATTTTAAAGCTCGAGTCTTTCGAGCATTGTACAATTTGTACCTGACTACACGCTGTGCAACAAAATCAATAAGTAACATACAGAGAATGTAATAAGTACTGTAACTGTAATGGCTTGTTTGTGGTTTGCCTGCACAAATTGCGTAATGTTTTATATATTATAAATTTCATAGTTGCGTTTGTCTATCTCTGCAACTAATATATAACTACCTAAGTAGGTATAAATTATTAACAACGGCCATTCCCGACGATTGAAAAGGCGTTAAAGCATGTGTCATTCCAAATGATTAATAACGTTTAACATTCTACTTGAATTGAATGTGAATAACTAACTATCTTAAAAGCGTTAGCTTTCATTCCCTATTGAAAACTAACGGCGAACGGCATTACATTATAGATATAATATAGTAGTACTAATAAAATTCGTCTACCAAACCAACAAGATTTGATTTGGCTTGGCTCCTGCACATAGATAGACTAAGACGTAGCAGATGGTCAGCGCGAGCACAATAATATACCTAGTTAGAAGTTAGAATGTTAGAATCTTATAAGTATAAAAAAATAAAACAACAATGGACCAAGTAAGTACACCTATTAAATCGGAAAAAAAAACTAGCCGCCTTTCCTATATGCCATATTTATACAAACTCCGGAAAACAACTCGAACAGCATATGAAGGGCGAGCCGCATCGATATTGCGAGACAATATAAAGTTAACTTTGAATATAAATGAAAGTACTACGAACGATAATGTATAATTATGACCCAAAATTGTATTTTCCAATTCTTCTGGTCACTTTCATGACAGTTTATTGGTTTTGTTACATAATTGCAAAGTTGAGTAACCGGTATGCCGTGAATAAATTGTCCGAATAACATAGGCATTAAAATCAATTTAATGGCGCCTTAAATTTCGCGCCATAATTTTAATTGGCGGAGAAGTCGTCCCCAAGCGTTCACGGCTTCTATGCGCACGAACGAACGCGCAGAACAATGAGGTAGCAGCCATTTTATATCGGTGTCTAAAGAAAAACATAATTCGAATGGCCAATCTTAACGAAATTGTGTAATTAGTGTTGTAATTTATGTGTTTCTATACACGCAACTGTAAATAGGTGTTTCTATACTTATGTGAGTAGAATCTTACTTTTGCCGTATATATAATGAATAAATTTATACATAGACACAAATGAGACCTTACCATTTTGCATAAAAAAGGAATAATAATAAATTTGTATTTCATTCCCTTCGCTGTACGAAAGGTCGTTGTATTTTCGATAAAGAACCTTTTATTCGTGTGCGGTGTTTATGTTTACTGATTATAAACGTTCGGTTGAATGTATCTTGTGTAGTTAATATTACGATGTGACATAACTTTCTATAAAATAGTACGGATTATTGCGTTATAAACTTGTATTGTATTGTTTACATTGAGTGGTAGCGGTATGAAATTAACTAGTCACATAACAACCGGCGGCACCGCGCAGCTTCGGCCTGAAAGTTAGGGACAAAATTCAATAACGAATTGGCCATTTTATTGATGGCCGGGGGGGAGGCTGGGTGGAGACAGACGGTCGGTGAGCTTCCGCCATTTAATTTTTGTCTAATAACATTAATTTCAACACTTGCTTTTGCAGCAAATGTTTTTGTTTACTGTTTCATAAACATTTCTAAGTTGCTAACTGATGTATGTATATGGAGTAGATAAGCGCGCGTTGTGTGCTGTCAATATATGTACATCTATACACAAGCGTTCTACCTATTGGTTAGTGCATATATATTACCCGTAGCAAAGTCTAGACTGTAGGTTGCGACAGTAGGTATTTAGAGCTTTAACTTCGCTGGTCATTGGCCCTTCCGCATGAACTGTTCAGTAAGAACAACTGCTATATTAAGTAAATTAATAATGGAATCTATTTTTGTTATTAGATAATATATTATTATTTTTGTTTATGGTTTGTATTTATAATAATAATCCATTTAGTACCTTGTCGAATTAGTACTTATGTATGTTTAACCAACAGGTATGAGATGTTCTAATTAGAATTTTTTTTTTTCATTTTAATATCACAAGATCCATTCAAATGTTTGATTTTGTGAACAATTTTTGTTAGGTATAGTAATTATTTTTTTATTATGAACATTTATTTCATTTATTTCCTGTATTAAAAAAACATATGTAAAGAATATGATTCTGTTTTTGTGTATGATGTTGATGTCAATAAAATGTTTTAATATAGATACATTTTATTTTTATTTTATAATATTTATTCATGAATATGACTGGTGCTTGAAATTGGTCCCTGAATTTTTCTAAATCATTAAATTATAATGTCAGGTCTACTCTTGACCTAGTCGCAATTAATAGACTAAAGTAGTACCTATAGCGTAATTATTTAATGAATTGATTTACTGGTAGGTAAGATGTTTGCTTAATGTTGATTTCACCTATACACTTGGATACCTAAGTACATTAATATAAATAAAATCATGTAGTTTTGTTAATAATTTGGAATGTTTTTATTTTTTCTTAAAACAAACTTTAAGACGTAGGTCCTGACAGAATCAAGAAATAGTGTACTCTTAATTTGTATCTATTGTTTTGATTAACAATGTTGACATAATACTTAAATGAGCAACATCCTTCATTTGTAATCATTTGTACTTCACGAGTAGAATTTGTTGTGGTCCTTTATATTTATGAGGTTTGTTCAGTTAAATGCCTGCCAGATAAATAGTTACAATGGGACAAAGTTCTGCAAGTAGAAGTTAACCCAAACATATCATCTTTCAATATTGTAAGTGAAATAGAACTTCGGTTCGAACAAACTTAAATTATGCATAACTATGGTGCAATTTGTTTTTAAGGCTATAAGGCTGAAGCTAGCTTTCATTAAGGAATTAGGATGTTGTATTATGGAGATGGGGTTGAATTAGAGATGGGCGCTCATGGGTAAATACCCGATAAATACCGGGTAAATACCCAATCTACCGGGCAGTAGTCATAGTAGATTGGGTATTTACCCGGCCTTCATCGGGTATTTACCCATGAGCGCCCATCTCTAGGTTGGATACTTGTGCGGGTTGTCCAACATGATTATGTGGCAAGCGTGATGGGCACCACTGTGCTTACAACTTTTTGAATAGACTTTGCCATGACTGGATAACAACGAAGTGGTATAGTTAAATTATTATTAATAATTTCATTACTTTATGATTAGGTGTTATAGACAAAAGATAACTTGACAAAAAGGGTATGATAATCAGTGGAAGTCCCTGATGTCTGAGCTAGGTGAAAACCTGTGTAACAGAAGTCAGTGTCTGTATGTTTTGCCAGTATATGTATGTATTTAGTTACATGTTATTTTATTGAGTAGGTAATGTGTATGTAATATGTATGTGTAAGTGTGTATGGTGTGAAGTGTATGAGTGGATACCATGCCTATAGCTAGTTGGAAAAATAAATACTAATTAAGTTCTGTTTTGTTCAGGTGGCACCAGTTAAGAATGGGGCCTCACCGACGGCAGCATTAGTTTCCCGGCACACTGGGGCGTGGGGGTCGGGGGCGTGGCACGGGGCGTGGGCGTCCCCGTGCCACCCCCCGGCGACCTCCTCGCCACTATATCCATGTTCGAGCAGCAGATCAAAGCTGAGCCCATGAGGTTGGTTTCCATGTTTGCCTCTTATATATTATTTGATTTATGGGGGTTCCACAGACATTTCGCCTTTGATGGAAAGTGAAGACATGGCCTATGATGGAACTTGCTTACTCAGAAGATGGCCATTCAAAGTAGCTTTTAAACTTTAAAGTTTTAGGTGAAATTTGAATGGAAATACAGATGGAAGGGAATTCCAATCTGGGGCAGTGCTATGGTGCAGTTTGTATGTACATCAGATGCAACTTGAATTAGCAAAGTAGAAGACTGAACCCATAAAGTAGCTCATCATCATCAAATCGGCTGAAAAGTGTCCACTACTAGGAAGTCCAGAAAAGATCCTGAAAGATCTATGTAACAACTAGTTATGTGCTGTCCCTATGGGTTCTGGTTGACAGTTTTGGCCCAGACATGGCTTACTATAACTTAAGTGACATAAGAGGATCATGTAAGGTTTTACTGAACTCACTCAGTGTTCATAATTATGAATAGAAATTATTAAGAGCCAGCAAATCAGTGTTAAATGTTTTTGCTTCTACTCTGTAAATCCATACATGCAGTTTTTAAATGTTACAAATATCAAATTAAAATTCTTCTCAATCGCTCCAACACTGCTGAAGACCGTGACTCTTAATTTTGTCAACCAGCTGTCGCGGTCACAAAATGAAACGAATATAACTAAGACTTATGAGTAGGGTTAGAACATATGGTAGCATAATGTGGTCCTAAAATCCATGGTGTCGCTAATTGTATACTTTTTCTAAGTCGAGGTTAAAAATATTTGGAAATATTAGATACCATGATTTGTGTTGTTTTATCATTACTAAGCTCATTTTAATCGAGCGTAATTAATTTTAGTACTTAGCATAAAATGTATTTAAAAAACCCACTGTAAAGAGGTAGAATTTTTAAATAAATGGGTATAAACATATCTTTGCCGCCTGTATCCATCATAATCAGATGACAAACACATTTTTTATTTTAATTTAATTGAGTTTAGGTATGATGTAATAGCATAAATCATAGTATCTAATATATCGCCATGTACACTTCGATTTTGACTTTGAAAAAAATATCAATTAGCGACTCCATGGATTTTAGAACTTGGGGCTTCATTACATTGAAAAACACTGGTAGGTACCTACATATAAAAAATATATAAATAAAATATGAACACATGAAAAAAACATACAAACAGTGCAACATAGAACCTCTGTTTTTGAAAGTCTGTAAAAAAATATATAACGCGTCATCGCTGTGAACCAAGAAATATAAACAAAATTCAGCCTGTTCCCCAGCTTCTACTCGTCCCACGCCCACGTCCACCCCGGCCCACCCACGATAGTCCGCTCCGACTCCAACCATGCCATCATCAACATGAACCAGCACCACCCAGAAGACTCCAAGGACAGCCTCATAGTGCAACAGCAGGTGCAGCATCAGCAGGATCTGATGGACCACCAACAGCAGGACTTACAGCAGGATGATGAGGTTTGTCCCTTCACTTAACTCCGCGAACTAAATAATTTCAAACAGATATGGTTAGGGCTTGTCAAATCACGTGAGGTTTTTTTCGGCTACTTTTTGACCCCCCTCTTCCTAGTGATAATTGGTGAGGTTCTTTGCTAACCCCCCCACTACCTCACGTGTATTTTTTTTCTGCCAAAATTTCGTAAAATAGACTCACTATTTTAAAGTATTTAACAAGTGAAGATTTCTTTTTAACGAAACCGAGAAAAAATATACATTTTTTCTTAGTTCGTTCACTGTAGAAAAATACACGTGATGTCTCCTTATACCCTCCCCCAACGACGTGATATATCGTGGTTTTTTCGCGACCCCCTATTGAACCTCACGTGATTTGTGCACAAGCCCTTATTAGCGGAGATGTCGTTGTTGAAATTGTTTGAAAAAGTGATTGAATTGAGAGAATAACAATTACACATTTTTTTATTGTAATAAGTCATTCAATTCGTTTTTGCGCAGTCTAGTTACATATATGGTATGAATTAATGTTGCTAAGTTGCACTAACAACCATTAGAGCTAATGATCGTGCTATTGAACTGTTCGATTTGCCATGATTATTCTTGGGCACACAAATTTATTTTATTATTTGTGAAATCAGGCATTGTCAAAAAGGTCACAGTTTAATATGTTTTCATGATATTTGTTGTTTTTTATTTGCAGTTAAGCTTTAAAGGAATGGACGATGAAGGTGTCGAAATGGATATGGACGGCCGTCAGTGTTCACAGGTAACTTACTTTGCTTGTTTTACTTAATAATATTTTGTAATAGTAATACAACAACTCAAATAACTGCAAATACCTATCTTAGAATCAAAGAATATCGCCTTTTCATGCATCTCTAAATCTAGATGGCGCTTTGATATCAATCTAATCTATTTCTATCAAAGTGTGATTCTTCGGATGCTTCTTTTCTTGAAACAGAAAATAATATTAATGTAGCTATTTTCACAGGGTTTGGGCGTAGATATGGGTTCAGTTCAAACAAAAATGGAAGTGACAAATGGAGGCCAATCAACACCGCGATCAAAACCACAAGCCTGTAAGGTAAGAAAAAAGAAATACAAATCAACTTTTTCTACAATTATTATCTCAATATTCAACTTTATGACCGTTCTTAAATTCAAAATCTGCATTCGAATTTGGAATGTGGATTTAAATTAATGTATTAGTGTAAGAACAACTCTAAACATTTTGGTCATTCGAACCGGATATCTCTTATTAACCGTATCTTACTGTTACAGGTTTGCGGTAAAGTACTTTCGTCCGCTTCATCTTATTACGTCCATATGAAGCTTCATTCCGGAAACAAACCTTTTCAGTGCACGGTAAGTAAAAAAATATTTATTCTGCAAATTTAAAACTTACACTGTTTCCCCTCAAATAAGGTACGTGCACAACGAAGGTGCTGCCAACTGGTGCCACCAATCCGAATCTTACGTTGACATTGACGTTGACACTGACATGACAAGAAACCAGCTTTGGACTCATTGCACTCATCTGCTGTTCCTTGCGCACGCGCGCGACAGCACTTCACATTCGGTGCCGAGGTTAACAGCACCAAAAAAACAAACGTTAATAGTACTTATAGCCATTTCGAATACAGAATTAGGGATTAGGACCCATATGATACGCTCCCTTTGTCCCTGTCCTCTATAACAATCCACTGCGAGCCGAGGCCTAGGTACCTGTCTGACTGTTTATTCTGCGGGTTGAGAGTAGCGACCGCGGTCTTGAGTAGCAAATCAATAACTAAAAATTAATGACATCGTTACGCTTCATGTCAATCTGCATCCTTTTCGAGTTTTTATCAATTAAAAATTATCATATTGGCTAAAGTATCTGACATTCGATAACTTATCGTGTTGTGGAGGCAAGAACCTTATATTAACTTATTGAATAGGTATGCGACGCAGCTTTCTGCCGCAAACCGTACTTGGAGGTCCACATGCGCACGCACACGGGCGAGAGGCCCTTCCAGTGCGATCTGTGCCTCAAGCGATTCACACAGAAGTCCAGCCTCAACACGCACAAGCGCGTTCACACCGGTAAGTTCACGAGTGCTACTGAACAGTAGATGGTATTCGCCAAACCCGATACTGCCATAACCCTTTGAGCGCCAAGCGGCAAAGCAATTCACTGTGCCACTGACGCCAAACCAAAAAAAAAAAGTGCTCCATAATCAACAGAGATTGAAAAACACAGATAGTGGTTTGAATTAGCATGTTTTTGACCATTGAAATTTTTGACGTCAATAGGCGTCGTTGGCGTCAGTGGCACGAATTCCCGATGACGTGATTTGCCGTCTTTGGCGGTCAAAGGGTTAAGGTGGGTACTGGCTAGACGTTATGGGGCGTAATTGTAACAGGTTGTTTCCTTTACGTCACCCTAGGCCGTAGGTGAGACTCACTTTAGTAGAACTTTAGTCAAACCACGGGCGGTAATTCGTAAAGCGGTAAATCTGGGATCGCATATTTATAGCCCTCACCTTTCTTCACGAATTCACCGCCCTAGGTATGTAATGTACATTACGATACGTTAGAAAAGGAAGCAACATGTTGCATTACGTCTCGTAACGCCCTTCCAGTACTCACTTTTGCAGCTTGGCCATGATATCGGCAGTGGGCGGTAGCGACGAACAGCGGTCATAGGTGGGAGCGGAATCTATGGCCGCCGCCCGCCGCTGCCGTTTGCCGCGTATGTGGTGGTCGGGCAGTTACAGCGTTTTCACATTAGGCGTTTACACATATCCTACCGAAGCTAACTAAGCGTTCAGTATTAGTTAAACATATACCTACCTAGCGCGTAATATCATCAGCTGGCAAGTCAATTCGATAAGTAGTTTCAAGATCCTGTGATTGGTGGATTTTGACCTTTAGCGCGTTCTAGTCAAAAATATTTTTTATCGATTTTAGATAGATGGCAATAAAAGGTAAAGGTGCAATTTTGTTTTATCTGTCAAATGGGCGAACAGGACGGCTCGGGCTTGCCGCGCGCGGCATTCGGTGAGCGTAATTTCATCCAATGCCCGAGGCATGCGCCGAATGCCGCGCGCGGCATTCGGTGAGCGTAATTTCATCCAATGCCCGAGGCATGCGCCGAATGCCGCGCGCGGCATTCGGTGAGCGTAATTTCATCCAATGCCCGAGGCATGCGCCGAATGCCGCGCGCGGCATTCGGTGAGCGTAATTTCATCCAATGCCCGAGGCATGCGCCGAATGCCGCGCGCGGCATTCGGTGAGCGTAATTTCATCCAATGCCCGAGGCATGCGCCGAATGCCGCGCGCGGCATTTGCCTCGCGAGGCCGCTCGCTCTGTGTGGACCTGGCATAGTATAGGTTGCACTGCTTAGTCAGGATTTAACGAAACTTATTGAAAGATTATTCTTGTAAGCGTTATCGCTTACTCTCAGATAGTAATGTCTAACTGATATGGGGGTTTGATAATCCAAGAGTAAGCATTATTCTTGGAATAAAGTTTAATCGAATGCTGCCTTAGTTGCGCAACTGAGAATCAGAGACTATCGTGCTGTATGGTGAATTTAAACGAGGCCAGTCTATGAGACAATCCAATAAGCCAATTCAACATTGCCATAATGTAAACTGAGCCAATCCATTATACTTAGTATCAGTGGTATAATTGATTAAAACTAATTAGCTTATCTGATGTTTTCATGGGTTGGCCTCGACTAAATTCACCATTAATCACAGTGCTGATACCAAACCACAACCGAGTGCCACCAAAGCGTTCCTTAACCGTATTTCACTATAGTTTCCCTAAAAAATCTATTTAGTAGTTAGAGAGACGGTAGACATATGCTATTTATACACAACATCCGCCTATTGTGAAAACGCCTGTGCTTTCGAGTGAAAATAGCGTCTACTTTATCGTGTCTGTGACGATTCTATTGTACTTTATGCCATGCTGAGTAGTTAGCTGTGTGTTAGCATCGCAAAAAGTACAGTGAGCCATAAGCATGCTTCACATTGAACAGATTTGCTATAATTTTATTTTAATAAATACTAATTGTCATGCTTTTCTGTTCTCTGTTGCTATAGAATTATAAACGATGCTACATGAATGGCTTGAGAAAGAAAAACGTTTATTCATGTAACATATGACTTATGTGCAATTTTAATGTAATTTCCATATTATTTCATGATTTATTTTTCCAAAGACCCAAATTGAAGTCTGAAAACATTGGTATGAGAGGCAAGAGTTATAGTAGGGTATCGTTTTGCAAGTCAAGTGTGATAAACGTGTCGGGATGGAGGTTTTAGGAGACAATACCTCTTTATATGGAAGTTACATTATAGTAGAATGAGAAGAGTAGCAATACAAACCTAGCTCCCTTGTTGATTGTACCATGAGGGGATTGTTCCAAAACTAAAAAGAATCACATTGGATTTTTATATTTTCACTCAAGTCAACCTCCTCCTGTTTCCGCGAGAAAAGTAAATATTATTTTGTTTTAAATTTCTTTTACACATTTTTTCGTATTGGCCACGTCCTATAGTTACATATTTGCTTATGTCCTGTTTTGACGCCCTGATGTATTGAATATTTTTATATGTATTGTCTTTTTACTATCTTTTATTTTTTGAATATTGGCTAAAGTTTTTGAAATTATGCAATTGGATATTCTTTGTGATTATTACTGATATATTATTTGAAAGTTTGCGTTATACTGTTTATTGAGTTTCTTGTATTGTATTGCTTGTATGTCAAGTTTGCGCGAGTTAATTGGTACTTAATTTTAACAAATTCTCTAACTAATAGATATCAAAAACGTGTAAGGCTCATCAGTTAAAATGGCCAGAAACAAAATATGAACAATTTGCACTTAGGTCATTTTAAGCAGGTTTGCTTTACTCGAAACTTATTTTATTAGTATAGAGGGAAAAAATAAAATATGCGAGATTATCTTTTTTTGTATCTTAATATGTGTATACCCAAGTTTATGCATATGGTATACATTATTGTTAGGGTTCTCATCTCTTTAATATTTAACAAAATCGATTTCCCGTAACATTAATCCGCGGCCTCTGGATGGAGCTTCAGATAAATATATTTACTATATGACAATTACCTATCACTATCTGATTATATAGATCTGAACAAAAAACGACACTGGTGCGACACACAGTTCCATCATGGAATAGTTGACAATACATATGCTTAACATACACTGTGAATAGTTTTTGAGTCGTGTCTTGTACACAAATAAATCAGGGCGTGAGGAAGGCTTTGAGGCAAACAGGGGGAGGTAAAGGACTCGCAACGGTCCCCGTTGTTAGTCCTTGACGGCTCAGTCGTGAGTGGAGCGGTGTTGGATGTTGTTGGGGTTCTAGATGAGCACATGCGCGCCTTGATGGTGAAGGAGCGGCCCTACAAGTGTGAGCTCTGTGGCGTCAGGTTCACGCAGAGCTCCAGCCTCAACCGCCACAAGAAAATACACACGGGTGGGTTCTTCTCCTCACTCACTACTCACCATTCCCCGAGCTCCATCACCTTAAAGCTAAGATTTACTTTCCCCCGAGTCATTAAGAATCCGTCGATACCATTCTGACTTGTACGATTTCGTTCAGAGGAACACAGACGCGCGCTGCTCGCCAAGGAACGGCCCTACCAATGCGGCGTCTGCTATCTCAGATTCACGCAGAAATCGAGTTTGGGCCGGCACGGAAAGATTCATACCGGTGGGTCCTTACCTATTAGTCCTGGCGACTTGTGCGCGTCGATACCCTTCGAGGCAGATCGGTCTCTACTGACGAGCGTAGCCTACCTCCCCCTGAATGTGTGTGAATGAGCAAACCTTTAAAGCTAGGTGTATTCATAAATTATGTTTGAGAGGGAACGGAGTTGCTATATCGAAAATCGTATACCTTATAGAGGAGCACAGACGAGCCCTGTTAGAGAAAGTGCGGCCGTACCAGTGCCACATCTGTTTTATGCGCTTCACTCAGAAGTCCAGCCTGGGCCGACATGGGAAAATACATACTGGTAGGCATTTTGCCCTAAAATCCTTAAGTAGACAATGCATTTGTTATTTTAGAGCTCACGTTATCAGGCACTATCATCATTGGCCGTCAGAGGACCGTTGTTGTAGCTGAATTTTGTTGGTATTTCTAGAGGAGCACATCCAATCGCTGATCAACAAAGTGCGCCCGTATCAGTGCGACATCTGTGACAAGCGGTTCACGCAGAAGTCGAGCCTGGGCACTCATAAACGTATACATACTGGTGGGTCCCTTGATATTACATTTTTATTTGCATTCGGTCTCTGAGCCACAATCGTGCCCGCTTCTCAGAGCTCAGACTCGCTGTTGTGGCTTTGACACCTCGTTTTGTGAATAGTTTTTAAGGGCTGCCCAGTACCTGAATCTTTTGTTCCTTCGCTCGGGGTTCGTTGAAGCGTCACGTAGCATTCCTCATAAAATCTCTTACTAGGTAACACACGCTCAAAAACTATTCACAAACGGTATTAAGTAAAGCATGTGTACGTTGTGAGGATTTCCGTTAAGTTAAAGTAGGAGAGAGAGATGTCTGATGGACAAATAAAGTGCTATAATTCCCTCATGGTAGCGCAGAGCATAGTAAAGAGCCGGGTGGATCCGGGCAAGTCAGGTCCGGGCCGGCCTACTATGGCACGGTATTATTTGTCCATCCTGGTTTTGTTTTGTTTCTCTGTCCCCCCGCGTCCCGCTCCCGGTTGGTCGCGCAGGAGAGCGGCCGTTCCAGTGCACCGTCTGCCTCAAGTCGTTCACCCAGAAGTGCGCGCTCAATTTGCACGAAAAAATACATACGGGTTAGTAGCCCACATACATATACTACCTAAACACTGCAATCGCGGTAGCTCGATCAGAGGCGACACTCATCCATGTCCGATTCAGCATCTAGCATCATGCTTCGTTCTTTATTTTCCGTTGCCCGCCTAACCCGTTGTTTTACGTTCCCACTTTCGACAGCTTCCGAACTCGTTGCTTCCGACTAACATCTCGACATTCGTTAACATCCAAGCCGCGCTTTACGTTCTTCCGCACTCACCATTAATTTCCTATCATGTTATATTAATGTGCCGGTCATCCGCTCTCATTTTACATGCATATCGGTGAATTAGCGATACCATTTTTTTGTAATTTCATCATTTCTTCATGAATATTAATTCTTTCACAAAAGCGGTAATGCAATCGCCGCAATGACGCTTAACTTTGGCGCCTCGGTATCTCTGACGAGTGCCGGAACAAATTGGGGTCAAAATTGGGGTGTTGTCGCCGCACGCGACGATTCGGTCGGGATCGGACACGCGGTCGGCCGCGGGCGCGCGTCGGCGACGTGCGTTACTCGCTTTTGTGTGTGCACTGGGCGCAGTGCAAGGGCGTCCTTACACGTGCGGGCTTTGCCCGGCGGCCTTCGCCCGCCGCCCCTACCTGGACATTCACATGCGCTCGCACACAGGCGAGCGGCCCTATCAGTGCGACGCGTGTCTCAAGCGCTTCACGCAGAAGTCCAGCCTCAATATACATAAGCGGACGCACACAGGTGGGTGACAGCCGGCAGCCGGGCCGGACTGGCTCCGCCCGCCCAATCTCTCTCCACGAACACTCTGCCTCTCCTCCAAATCTCTCTTCTCTTGTTTGTCGTGCTTGTGTGTTATTATTATCAATATCGCGCCCTGTTAATGTGACGCTCGCGAGCTTAGCGTAAAGATTTGGAGCGGAGTTAGCGGCGAGCGGCGTCCAGTCCGCGCCGGCGCCGCGATCTCCGTAGCGCGAGGGCGCTCAGCGTCCTTGCCGCCAGGCAGCTGCTATAATATCTATGTTGGGCACCAGTCCAGGGCAGACCGTTCCAGTGCCTGTCGTGTCCCGCCGCCTTCACGTGCAAGCAGTACCTGGAGATACACACGCGCACCCACACCGGCGAGCGGCCCTATCAGTGCGACATCTGCCTCAAGCGCTTCACGCAGAAATCCAGCCTCAACATCCACAAGCGGACGCACTCAGGTACTGAACAGTTTAGGGACGTATGAACGATATGGGCTCGAGGGGATGGTAGGCGGCGCGCGAGCCCGAGCTGACCGTTATCTTCCTTCACAGTGCAGGGCCGACCGTTCCAGTGCCTGCAGTGCCCGGCCGCCTTCACTTGCAAGCAGTACTTGGAGATCCACAACCGCACGCACACGGGCGAGAGGCCGTACCAGTGCGACGTGTGCCTCAAGAGATTCGCGCAAAAGTCCACACTCAACATACACAAACGAACGCACACAGGTCAGCCCTATTCCATTACCGATCTTGTGATATTTGCGAAATTATTACATTTCTAATCTCGTTATCTTGGTGGCGTGATATACCCGCAAAACTTTTATCTCTCAATAGTAAATTAATTAATGTAAAAACTGAACAATGTCAGTAAGAGTGTCTGTGCAATACCACTTGAAAATCTTGTTATCAATAAACTTATAAATAAGTCAGAATTATTCAGGTGCGGATAACAGACTTTATTTTCTAGTATTGTGGATGATTTCCCCAGATCGTTCAACTTGTTTTGTTTCAATGTGAAATGTTTCAATCGTAAGTCTTCCCGTATCTGCACCTGGGTTATCATCACAAGGATTAGGTAGTGCACAAACAGTCTTCACCCAGATTTCCCGCCACTCAGATAACGTGACATTACTCTGTCTTCTCTAGACACTAAATCATTGTTAATAATAATCATCACATTATATTCCCAATAAAATTGTGATTGTCGGTGCCACATGCCAGGATCGCTGTAACGTCCTTATAATAATGTGTAATGGTGGTTAGTGCAAGGTCGGCCGTACCAATGCATGGAGTGTCCGGCCGCGTTCACTTGCAAGCCGTACTTGGAGATCCACATGCGGACTCACACCGGCGAACGGCCGTTTGAGTGCGACGTCTGTTACAAGCGCTTCACGCAGAAATCGACGCTCAACATTCACAAGCGAATTCACACCGGTATGACGTCACACGATTGGACCCTATTCTGGATTCCATCGAGATTTTCGTGAGAATCTCGACGGCTTCGAGAATTGGGTCCCAGGCCGCTTCTTTATTAGTCGGTATTACATTGGGAACCTCATTCAAATGCTTAGTATTTACACGGGCCTATGATGGTTGGCACACGCGATAAACAAATGATAAATAGTGACGGGTGCTTAATGATTTATTTATGGCGTTATAAACCCTATCATCATAGGATTCGATGTGAACGTAATCGAAAGTTATAGTGGTAAGAGGCGAAAGATTTGTATATCCGTGCTGTCCTACCGACGTATATGTAGAGAAGCGGCCTTAATTATGCAGTCCCTCTCAGCTGGTACTGATTTTAACTGGAATGTTTTCTCATGTTCTACTGAGTTGAGAAACTAAGAATTTCTAGACAGTTTAGAACAATTACGAATCACCGGTAAAAGAGTAAGCTGATGGGGATTTCGTTTCGCCATTGGGTTCATGAAATTTCTCATCAGATGTCGTTTTCGAAGTGCACATTGAGCTACCAAGCTGACTTAGATCTTATTTCGCCTATTTATTTGTTAAATAAAGTTGATGCCTTCTAGAACTTGAGACGTGAGTTTATTTTGTGAGTGTAACTGTGTTGGAAAATAAATGGCATGTATACGCGGAATGGTAGAAAATGTTCTAAACACCATTCCGAATAGAGATCGCGTGTTTCGGTAACTTATTCACACAAATAGTTTTCTGTGTATTAATATTTTACTGGAAAGCTGTAATGAGCTTGGAATTAGGTTTTAGACAAATCTTGAAATTAAAAAGTGTTTATCACTTGTTCTATACTACGCGCGTGCTTACTAGCACCGACTTGCAGCAAAGTAAAATCTCTGCTTTAATCTATGAATATTGGGGAAACTATAAATAAATAAATATTAAGGGACAATCTTACACAAATAGACCTGGTCCCAAAGTAAGCAATGCTTGTACTATGGGTACTTATTGGACGATATAAATAATACAAATATACATATATAAATGACATCCATGGCCCAGGAACAAATATTCGAATTCATCACACAAATATTTGTCCTTGCCGGGATTCGAACACAGGACGGCCGGCTCAGTACGCAACAAATTGCACCAACCGCGTCGTCATCTATAAATATGACTTATCGGCTCCACATAGTAAACATAATAAATTACATAAGAGGCTGCCTTAAAGCAATGCCCCGAATTTCCATGGGAAAAGAGGGGTTTGGTGTTACATCTCAGTGACAAGAAAATATTTTGTTCCCTAGCTCATTTAGAGATATTGTGTTAATTCGTTACCGCGATGCAAAAACCGCATAGACTGCATAGTTACGAAGACGGCAAATTGCGATAACAGGTACATTTTGTCAGCTGGACCCAATGATGTGGCACCGACAACTTGTGTATTACTATCATCCGCATCGTCATCGATTTGATTATTATTTATTATAATTTCCTGCCTTCGTTGATTTCAGAATGCATCATTGTCTAATTGCATCTTGCCGTCTTTCTAACATCATTTTGCTTTTCACTTTTGCTTTCATCTTTTTCTGAATCGATTTGTTTCATTAGTATGCTTTGATTAGCGAGTTAGCTGTTTAAATATCTCAAGTCGATTCAGTCTTACTTGTCCTATTTAGAAAACAAATTCTAACCTCAAAATTTACATTTAATGCCAAAGCTAGCTACTTTCTGGCTGGTGAATTAATTTAATTTATAAAATCGGCAACGTGATATTTTAAAATGGTGTCTTCATTTGGAGAAAACGGCAGTTTACGACCAAAAAATCACAATTTGGGGTTAGAAATGTTACAATGTTTACTAAATTGGACAAGTAAGAACGGATAGACTTTATTTGTTGATAGTTGTTGATTTGTGTTAATATTTTTAGGGGAACGGCCATATGCCTGTGACATTTGTCAGAAACGATTCGCCGTCAAGAGCTATGTGACAGCGCACAGGTAATCGTATTTGTCTTATTCTCACAAGATTATTTCTCTTCTATTAAGTACATTATACCCCGCGCGGCGAACGATGATTCCTATGACACCTGTCATCTCAGTACATTTTATAACCTATAATCGGAAAAATGAACTGAGATGACAGGTGTCATAGGGGGTGTCCTATCGTTTGACCAAAAATCGTTTGACAAATGATCACTTGACCAAACAACGTTTCACCAAAAAAACGTTTCACCAATTGATCATTTTACAAATGATTCACTTCACCAAATGATCAGATGTTAAATTTTCATTTTACAAATAATCATTTGACCAAATGATCATTTAGCAACTGAGTCATTTGACCAAACTTGAGGTGAATCAATTTCAGAGCAGATCCGACCCGGCCGGGTTAGGTTAGGTTAGTTTTTTTTATATCCATAAAAAAACGTAAATAAAGAAAAAGACAAGAAAAAGACAAGAAACAGACAAGAAACAGACAAGAAAACGACAAGAAAAATAAGAAAAGACAAGAAAAAGACAAGAAAAGGACAAGAAAAGAGGAAAAGACAAGAAAAAGACAAGAAAAAGAAGAAAGACAAGAAAAAGACAAGAAAAAGAAAAGAAAAGGACAAGAAAAAGACAAGAAAAACACAAGATAAAGAAAGACAAGATAACGATAAGATACAGATACATTTATTTTGTTAAAAAGAAGTACTTTTTATGAAATAACATTTAGTAAAATGATATTTTGTCAAGTGTAGTGTTTGTAAAATAATCATTTGTAAAGTGACTTTTTGTAATATGATACTTTTGTCAAATGTCTCGTTTGCCTAATGAATATTTGGTGAAACGTTGTTTGGTCAAGTGATCATTTGTCAAACGTTTTTTGGTCAAACATTAGTGAACCGTCATAGGGATCATCGTTCGCCGCGCGGGGTATAATTATTTGATAAGTATGATCTATAAGCAAGTATGATATAAATAAATAATCATTAATCAAAGTTTAGAGTGAAAGTTTTGTTAGCAGAAGAATTAAATGGTATATAAAATATCTCTAAATAAATCGATAAGGTCTTATAAGAAAGACCTCATAAAGTCATAAACAGCCATGTTCACGATTTGTCCGGAAGTTTGACCACATTATTTCTCCAGATGGTCGCACGTGGCCGACAAGCCGCTAAACTGCGACCGCTGCTCGATGACGTTCACATCCAAGTCGCAGTTCGCCCTCCACATCCGCACGCACTCGGCCGGCTCCTGCTACGAGTGCAGCGTCTGCGGCCGCACTTTCGTCCGGGACAGCTATCTAATACGGTAACCACACGTTATCTACCCTGCTAGACAACCGCGATAGGCTAGGTTTACCACTTGGACAATAGAAAAGTTACTATTATTATTAGAGATGCACCGAATATTCGGTTACTATCCGGTATCCGGCCTATCCGGCCCTTATTTTAATATCCGGCTGGATACCGGATAGCACCGTGCTATCCGGCCGGATACCGGATAGTAAACTTGCTTGATTTTGGGGTAAAACTGGAATGTACTGCACTACTACTACAATTCGTACGTGTACTATTGGACGAAGTTACTTCGTAATGACATAATAAAACTCGTTTCGAACCTAGAAATGTGTCCGCGCGAACGTTCACTATGGAACAAGACAAAACCTGAGCGACGCGCACCTGTAAAACTCATAAGGTAGGTATAGTTCCGCCGGCCGAATATCCGGCGGCCGGATACCGAATATTCGGCCGGTGGTTAGGCCGAATATCCGTTATCCGGTATCCGGCCAAACAACTATCCGTTGCATCTCTAATTATTATCTTGAGATTTTGTCACGAGTCATGCTCTGGATATACCCAATGATATGCTCTCTACATCCGCACAGACACGGCTGGCTCCTGATACGAGTGTAGAGTCTGCGGCCGTCTGCTGCTCTGCCAGACTGTCTAGTCGCCTCCTACTCTTTCGTGAATAGACTTGTTTCCTCACGCATTCGATCGCTTCCCGACCTATATGCGACCGCACCTTTGTCCTGGGCAGCTATCTGATACGGTAACCACACACCTGTCAGACGGTTGAAAGTAGAAACGACGCAATTGGCGCACAAGGCGCACTCACTCGACCTAAAACAGCGCGCTTTGTCATTTCTCTTTTGCCCAGAACAAAGATGTAGAGAAGTGCGCCCTCGTGTATTATTGACTAAAGTTGATACAGTCCATGTCTGTATATAATAATTTGGCAACCCTATGTAAATACCAGTCGGACCAAGTGCGCAAGGAATACGATACTCCAGCGAAACATGCGTTGACTTTCTTTTACGGCGGAGTTGCCAGATTATTTTAATGCAGACTGCGTTGTCTCATATGTGTATGTATCACGCCGACAAAATGGTAAAATAAAAACTAAAAAAAAAACATTTTTTCGGGTACCTCCCGTTACTGCCGTACACCTAAAGTGGGGTGATTTTTTTCGTTCCAACACAAAGTGTGTGGGATGTCGTTGAATAGGTCTTAAAAATAATAGGGGTCTTCAAACATCATTTTTTGATAGTCATCAATTTTGTAAATATTCGCTCCAGAAATCCAAATAATAGCGTCCCCCCCCCTCTAACTTTCAACCACGGCTCAAAAAATATGGAAAAATTCATAAAAACGAGGCCTTTAAGCACTTTCAATGAAAACTATATTGAATAAAATCGGTCGAGCCGTTTTTGAGTTATCGCAAAAATTCATAATTTTCTTTAAAATGACGTAAGTGCCGCGCGGTGTCCTTATACTTCGAACGTTACACTATTAGTTAAGTGCCATACTGTATTAAAACATTTCGCTTAATCTGGCGCGTATAATCGATAACTTTCAAAAGGTAATAAGTAATTACAGTTGCTTTGGCGTTTACGACCTTTTTATAGAGTTTGAAATCTTTCTCGCAGTATATATACCTCGGGCTTAAAACCGCTGTAACGTTCGAAGTATAAGGACACCGCGCGGCACTTACGTCATTTTAAAGAAAATTATGAGTTTTTGCGAATACTCAAAAACGGCTCGACCGATTTTATTGCTTAAAGGCCTCGTTTTTATGAATTTTTCTATATTGAAGGATGGGCTACTACGGAACTCTACACAGAGCGTGGCCCGACATGCTCTTGGCCGGTTTAAATTAAGCGTTTCAAACAAGACGCATGTTGTGTTTATATACTTTTCTTTCAGAATTCCCAAAGGTATTATAATAATAATAAATAAGATAACTAGTTTAAACTGTGTTAGATGTCTGCTTCGGAAAATGCCAAGAAGTAGTATTTTAGATAGCATGTTCTTGTATGTAGAAAGCCAAGTGCAGTTTAATAGGTTTTTGATGATTCCTCCCTGTTTCGGATACTTTTGCTATGTTTAGAAATTTTGGCAATACATATAAACATGACCGATTCCTTATTCCATAATTAGGGCTCTGTGTAATTGGTATATACCGATAAAATAGACACCCCATTTTTCTGTTGAAATCTAAAAATATACGCCAGTTTGAGTAATATTTTTTCTCCTTAATAAGTATTTTGCGATGACGTCACGGTTGACTTAACTTATACTGCAAAACGGCAAGGGCAAATGAAAGTCAAAAATTTAAATATAATTATTTTTTCACTGGTGTCATATTATCAAATCTATTTTTTTATTGCGGTATAACAACCCTATTCCCGGAAATGGTTTCGGAAATAACATAGGTAGTCAAAAATTGGTATATTCCAGTTGAATCCTCAAAACGTGGCATAAGGGATGTTTACTTTCTAGAAATTTCTTTCTCCACCAACAAAGAAAAATTGTTACTCATGATACACCCGTTGTAGATATTTAATATTTCTCAATCTGTATGCAAATGTACTTGGTACCTGTGACCTATATATTTTTTTGTGTCGATGATCTTATGTGTTAATGGTTGCGCGCGCAGGCACCACAACCGTGTGCATCGCGAGAACCACAGCAACGTGTCGGCGAACAGCATCGGGACCATCAACAGCGTCGCCACCAACACCAACAACTCCAACAACAGCAACTTTGATTCGCCCGGCGTTTGTGACTTAAGGTACATACGGGTGATTCTACAGGCGTTTCAAGCGCCGTCAGTGACGCTCTCATAAATATCAAAGCAACGGACGATAATTTTCTTTAAATTAAATCTATTATGGTAAGAAGTACGGTTACAGTATATCATTATCATTGTATGAAAGTTTGCAGCTTGCCTATACTTTCGCTCATTCTAGAGTATGGCTAATGCGCTTAAGAATTATCAAAGCAGATGACGCAGACGGCGCTCTAGTAGGTTTAGGTAGGAATTAAAGATTTGGCGTGATCGACGTAACGATGTTATAGCTCAGTTGGGAGAGCACTACGCTGGAAACGTATGGTCGCAGGTTCGAGTCCTGCTTATATCGCAGTGGATCGCATAATATTTTTCTTTCATAATTAACCTTTGTGATATTATTTAAAAATAAAAAATGTAGTATTTTCTCAATAAAAACACGGAATTGATAATAACGAAGTTAGTACTGGTAGTTACGCTTTAATATCGGATCATAATTCTAAAAGAGGAATTGGCGGGAATTGGCGTTGCCTTGATATTCCAAAGATCTCATAATATTTATTGATGTTATTCTTTTTATTTCAGCTTTGTTCCTATGGTGAATCGCTACATGACTTCGCAAGGGACGCAGGTTTCCATGCAGGATACGAGCAAGATGTCTGCAATGTCGCCGCAATCCATCGCGTCGATATGTAAGTACCATAAAAAGGCTGGACTTACGAAATTGTAAAATTTTGGAGGTAAATAGTAAATACCTACAATTTACAGCCTAATTGAATTTTTATTTCATGATTAGCATGATGAGATGGAAGTACGTATTGATTAGCCTCGATTTCCATGAATCACAAATTTGTTAGCACTTTGTAAGTGCACATTTGAACCCTTTATTTCTAGTTTGATGTTGAACAGTGTTAATACTAACAATCGTTTGTTCCAGCTTCGCCGCCTCCGCCGCACACACCCACTCCACAGCCCCAAATGTCGGGTCAGATGCATCTGACCGACTGATCGCCAAAATAGGTACCGCACTTTAATAATAACAATCCATATTGACATAACAGTCTACACAAAAGAGACCCAAATATGATAGTGTATCAATTAGTTTAAGTCTCATAATGACATTTGTTTTACAGCTCTCGGTTGACCAGTAAGCAGCCCGAGTGCAATATAGTTATGAGGCAGCCATCAACAAGAGCAGCTATAACAATAAAAATAGATATAAATTGAAGTCACCAATATCGAGGAGCGGATTTTTCCGTCGGATTGTCATGGACCTGGAGCACGGATTCGATTGGCATTGTTTATTTACGTAGATTTATTTAGCTACTGTTGAGTTCGTCGGGCGTGACGCGGAGAGTTGCTTGTGGACACACGGCCACGACTGGTGGACATCACAATAGGACGAGAGTAGCGAGTAGTCAGTAGCGGTACCGCCTATGATATGCATTGTGATTATATCCACAACTGTGATTTATCTATACCATCACATAATTATATTAAGCTTCGTGGTGGCATTCATAAATCGTTACTTAAAAAAAGTCTCATCATATAGATTGTAGGCCTAAATTTTTGATCTCAAATTCTAATTTGCTTAGTGGTAACTTTTGGATCGTGAATGGTAAATCTCCAACTGTGAAATTCTAAATTTTGACGTTCGCCGATCGCTTGTCGTATACAAACAATCTCGTAAGGCGTAGTGAGTTGTAACGATATCTTATTGCGATGCTTTAACTTAAATAGAATGTGTCAGTGTATAATGAAGTTCGATAATTTTATAGAGCTGTTACCGATGAGACGTATTTTGGTCACTGAAAAGATAATTAGTAGATGATACTTCCCGTAGTAATCCATAAGACGGTTCCAGTTCATATAAACTAATAATAATGAAGAAGTACAAATAATCCCACAAAGTGCAGATTCCTCAGAGGCAATATTGAAAGCTTCACAAAATGAATAACTTTAATATGATGTTTATTGGAGAAATCCAGAGAAGTGCCTGTTGCAACATAAAATTGGCAATATTTTTGAATCGTATTGCGTTCGTTGGTAAAGTTATGTTCAGTGTTCAATGCGTGTGATCCCGCCACTTGTCTAGTGGCGGTTACTCGTAGGCAATAAGTGCGGCCGCCCGCGTGTCGGCGGCGCACGGACAGAGCGTATAATTTGTGAAGCTTCTTACTAAACTTTGTGTGCCTTCTAGCGGATAGCGACGTTAGGCAATATCAATCATAACACCATTGATTAATACTTCATATAAATTAACTAATTTTCAATGTGAATGTTCATGTAGAGTATTTTCTTGGAAATGTCGTACACAGAGTGTTATAGTTTACCAATTAGGATAAAATATAGTATATACGCCCTTATCCGTATCACAAAGGAAATTTGATAAAATCCATACTATTTATTTTTATTTCCCTTAGTCGTTTGTCGAATAATAGTAATAACGAATAGTATATAGCGCAGTAGTCTTCCAATATCTCGAGACGTTCGTTTGTGCACGCACGTGCGGCTACCGCTGCGTGTCCGCTGCGGGGTTCCTTATGGTTTGCCATTTTGATATCAAAGATAGATTGGTGCCATTTCTTGTACATGATGTGGTAGAGTAAGTTTAGTTAAGTCTGCAGGTCAGGGTAGAATTGGACATAGAATATTGTAAGAGTACTCGCCTTCTCTAAGTGTGTTACGTACCGACATCATACCTTTTATTTGTTTTATTTGGAATTATGTTTCTCCTTGTTGTTGTTTACCTTGTTGCATAGATGCATTATTTTATTTCTCATCTTGTTGTGTGTGTCCATGTGCTGGGTTAGAAATTGTAAATATTGGTAGGGTTTATTTATTGAATGATATGGAAAGAAAAGGATCCACAATTAAAAATAAACATGAAGACGGTTCGTCTACCAAAAAATACGAGTCGAAATTTATAAACATCGTTTGAGCTAAAATTAGAATACTTAGTGCGGGACTATTGGGTAAAATAACAAAATTTCCTTGTAGATGTATGTACATATAATAATATACATATGGATGTTGTTTGATAGTCCTCGATATTTTTTTATATTTTGATAGTTCTGTATTTAAAAGAAAACACGAGAAAATAGGCCAATATCTCATTTATCATTTTAAATAAATAAATATGTACACAATATTTTAAGATGAAAAATATGAATACGACGTATGCATTTAGTTGCCCAGAATTAAAGGTATAAGTTAAAAGTAACGACTACCAGATAATTGTCTTCGAGTTCTTCTACACTTTAGTAAGTTTCTTACCAAGCCATTGAGAACAGTATTATTTAGACAAACTAACTTGAGTTTTACGAGTAGTATAAATCTTTCAGCTACCATTATAACTCACCATTGAAAATTATTAAAACATAGTTTGTAACGGCACCGTGTGCAGCCACTTTAGGTGCGCGCGGCGTCGACACCATGTATTATCCATAGATATTATGAATGGAAATAGAAACACCAACATAGCGATTTAGGTACATTATAAAATATATAAATGTATATTGTATTTCAACTTCTCGGTGGCACGGTAGGGTGGGTGTTCGCGTTTTATTTTCTAGAATTAATAATATATTTTCGTTATCATTTGTTCACTTCCTTTATTATTGTTTTCTCTTAAAATTATACATTTAAATGAGTACTCCACCCTGTCCGCGCCATTCCAGAAGGTGACACAGGTCCTTTCTGTTACGAAATATATTTCTGTTTTTTTTTTCCGATTAATGCAGGTACATTCGTCTACATAATCTCCGGTGAACCCGTTCACGAGGAATATGTTTCGTAATGCACTAGGATCCATATATGATATAACAGCAGTGGAGGAACATCAATTGCAAGGTCTGGCAATAAAGTAGAGTATCTTCTATTGTGTGCCTTCACTGCTCCACTATTTTACATACCGATGTTAGTTACTATATATAGAGAAGTAATGACTTAATGAGCCATTTCAATTTACGTAACCGTAAAAATAGTTTTTATCGTCTCCTCTACTTATTTTCAAACGTAGAAAAGACTGAATTACTTTAAAAAAATTAAATCCACATTGAAACGTAAGAATACTCACATGAATTCATGAATTAATATTGGCAGCGTTATATTTTTGTTGTATTTTTAACCATCAGCAGTTATGGCGATGGACCAACCCGTTTTGTAAGCCCCTTTTATATTTTGTTAATGAACTCGTACATATCCCGTGAGTGTAATGTATCTTCCCTGAGCCGCCTCATGAGGGGTGTAGGGCGGCGCCGACGGCCCGTCGACCAGTTACATTGATGTAGGTTAAAGAGCAGATAACAGTGAGCCTTGTGTAATCATAATGTCTAAGGTACATATATTTAGTTCTATTGTATCATTAGATTTACGCGAACTTCCGCTTTGCCAATTATTGCGTTGCTTACATATTGTAATCATTATGGAGTACAGCCTAAGGATTTTAACTTTTTTTATATACTGAGAGCTATTTCTAAGTCACTATTGTTTTTACAATTCTCGTCTATACGATTAAAATTATACGTGGCTATAAGCCAAACTTAACCAAATTTTGGAGTACTTTACATAATTTTAATTCCAAATTTTTATTAAATATTCTCTAAGCAAACATCATGGCATGATGATTTTGGTACGTTTGTCATTTAGTTATAGCTCTTCAGAGTTTTAATGACCAATACTTTTATCTACTAAACTGTTTTCTTATTGTTAAAATTTTTAGGCTAGTTTTAAGTTAGGTTTGTTAACTGTGGTGTATTAAACTGCACGCGAGTATCGCTCTTACAGCCTCCCTTACGGAGGACATTTAGTTATTTATAGTCTGACTACTTGTGATATTTTTATTAAATATTTTTGATTTTTTATCCATATGTCTTCATATATTAATTGTATGTATCCTTTATTGTTTACGATTGTTTATTGCTATACTTTGAGTATGCAACCTTAGCCGGTAGGGCGGGGCTGTAAGAGTACCTATGTAGTCAGCATTATGTATATGCTTTAATGTGATTTTTTAAATGTACTCTTTATTATAGTCTCATCAATATAATTAGCGAACTAACAAAGTGTTTTAAATTTTTTTCAGTTCATAGTGATTTATATCGAGATCAAAATAAAAACAGAGTTTATTTAATTTTATGGAAAATATACATTGTAAAATTATTCTTTAGTGCTCATTTGCAGAGCTCTAATAAAAAAAGAAACTATGTGAAATGCAAAAATAACAAGTCACGATTCTTTTAGAAGTCGCCATGTAGTGGAGAAAAATAAACGTGCCATGATATTTGTGGCTAACTTGCTTGTTTTTATTCACATCGCCCCTAGTTAGACCCTGCTGTATACCTACGATGTCAAAAAGTTTACTATCAAATTAATTGAAACCAAATTACAATCGAACGGAAACGACCTGCATGAATCGTTGTCTAAGGGCCTTATCACACTTGCGATTTGCGAGCGTATTTTCTATACAAATAAGCGACGCGGCGTACACGCTGCGCGATCGCCTTCATACAAAATACGCTCGCAAATCGCAAGTGTGATAAGGCTCTAAGTAAACAAGGTTTTAAGATAAGCGAGCGACTACCGCCTGTGCATGTATGGATGCTCAAATCGTCTTAAAAGTGCATGTGAACTTCTTAGTCAAAATATCTCGTGCGCCCGTAATTAGTCTGCTCACTTTCAATCGAGCCTTGATATCATTTCGGTTCGAGTAGTCTACTGGAATCGAGGCAATCGCAGGAGAAATAAGCAGGGTAGTGGTGGTGGTTACCGGCTAATCTGCAACACAACGAACCCATTCATTGCCGAGGACGCGAATTCGCGTCCCATGTATGTGCAATCGTAATGCCGAGGACGCGATTTCGAGTCCTCGAGTTATTTGTTTTTTTTTTTTTGCTAGAAAACAACTGTACTTAAATGCTGATACCAAAATGTTACTTTATTTATGAAGGATAATATTATACTGTTGCTGGTTTTTGGATTTCGTGCATTTGTAATTTTCATAATTCTTATCTCGGATGCCGAAGACGCGAATTCGCGTCCTTGAAATGGGTTAACCTAATGCCGCGGACGCGAATTCGCGTCGTCGCTTGGAAGGCGGCACTGCGTGATGAGTAAAAATATGAGGCGTCGGCAATGAATGGGTTAAAAGAGGAAATAAAAAGAAACATGCATTTATATAAAAAAAGCGTTTATTTCTAACTTTTATGTTAATTTATTAACAGTCGACTACAATTTCTTCCTTCACAACATTGGCGTCGCCAGCGGGAGCCAAAGTATTGTCCACAATGGGGGCCGGACTCTTGAAATATTTGTTACTCGCGTGGTGTTCCTTTAGGTATTCTCCTCCTAGTTCATAGTACTCCTCTTTAGTCACACACCAGTTCTCGAATTCGTTGCTGCCGGCAAAGTCTCGTGCACCGTACCACGCGTCGAGACTGGCGTTCTTAGCGGTGACCACTTTGTGTGTAGATTGGAACGGGCGCATTTCGAGGAGCTCTCGTTCTAGCCTTTCTTTTAAACCTGAAAGCAGATATACGAATAACAAATATGTACAGGTATGAAGAAAACGAATATTATTAGGCTCCTATTTTCACGGAATTATTTCTACTATTGTATCAGCTTCGCCGGTTTGCTCTACGTATAGTCTGACAAGAAAGTGTAGAAATTAAAATTAAAAAGTGGCAATACTGTAGTGTCGCCCCGTTTTTCTTAGATTGATTAGAAAGAGACTGCACTATTGTATTGCCACTTTTTAATTTCTACTCTTATGTACTGTACATGGTGGATTGATTTTATTTATATTGCTGAAGAAAATATAAAGATCATATATATTTTGATGTTGATTTTAAACTCCTTAAATACATTATGACCTTTGATCACGGAAAAAATATAAATTTGAAATGACGCAGTTTTAAGTCACTATATTTTCTATGTCCCCTTTAATTGTTATTTAGATGATTATATTATGAATATGATATGACAAATTGAAGAGGCTCTTATTTTCTTAATATAGAATATAAGGGGTAAGGCTCAAATATCATGAAAGTCATTCTCCAAGTTTTTGGCCAGTTGTTAGATATCTTTCGTTTCGTATTATGATAATGATGAATTTTGCAGAAAGGCCGTTGACAACATTATAGTCGGCATTGGTTATTGTGCTGCTTTTGACTTTTTACCTGGGAACTGTGAGCATCCTCCAGTAAGGAATACGTTGTTGGCCAATAGCAGCTGGTCTTCAGGACTAAAGTGCTTGAACACGTATTCCAAGGTCTCGGCCAGCCCCGCCTCCAGGTTACCCATC
The DNA here is from genome assembly GCA_947623375.1 of Apotomis capreana. Lineage (NCBI taxonomy): Eukaryota > Metazoa > Arthropoda > Insecta > Lepidoptera > Tortricidae > Apotomis > Apotomis capreana. The sequence goes on from OX392514.1 coordinate 10,991,985, forward strand.
ATCGACGGCTGGAACATCAGCTCCGGTGCTCTGTTATAAATAAATAAATATAATAATAAATATCAGACAACCTCACACAAATCAACCTAGTCCCAAATTAAGCTCAAGAAGGCTTGTGTTATGGGTACTAGGCGACGATATACATACTTATATAGATAAATAAATACTTAAATGCATAGAACATCCATGACCCAGGCACAAATATTCGTGTTCATCACACAAATATTTGCCCTTGCCGGGATTCGAACCCGGGACCGTCGGCTCAGTGAAATGAAATTTAATAGTATATTACTGCAGACGCCGGGTGAGTAGGTATAGGCCGGATGGTGATACGAAGCCAGCAAGCCCGTTTCACGGCTAAGGCTTGTAAGTATAGTGCTTTTCTCAAACATGCAATGAAAAAAAAAAACACTCAAGAAAATATATTTCAGCTGTATAGCCTGTTCGTAAACACAGATGCCGTGTAAAAAAAAAATTGCGTCCCGCAAACGCACGATATGACGACATTTCATTGTAAGGTCAACCGGGGTAATTGCGTCCATCGAGGCAAATGCGTCTTTTGATGATATCATGAAAACGAAACACTCTATAAACTTCCAACGCAATTTTTTTAATTCATTTTGTTGTGCCAAACTTTAGGCAAGAAGGGTACCTATGGTCTTAAAATGTTCCGCTTCTATTATATCACCAAAAGACGCATTTGCCTCGATTGACGCAATCAGCCCGGTTGACCTTACATTTAAATAGGTGCCCAAAGTGCCCCCAAAAGAGAAGGCTTTTTGAATGGCTATATAGATACAAATATCAACACGCAAATAAAAATCAAATTGTTCTCATACGTGGTCCACTCCAGGACTCGAAACCGGTACGTTTGAATTATCGATCCAACGTCCTAACGCTTCGACCAGAGACATACACTACGTACAACTTTACACGGTACGACGACGCGGTTGGCGCAGTTAGTGCACCTGCCTACTGAGCCGGCGGTCCCTTGTTCGAATCCCGGCCAGGGCAAATATTTGGGTGATGAACTCGAATGTTTGTGCTTGGGTCATGGTTGTTTTATGTATTTAAGTATATATTTATCTATATACGTATTAATATCGTCGTCTAGTACCCATAACACAAGCCTTGTTGAGCTTTATTTGCGACTAAATCGATGTGTGAGGTTGTCTGATATTTATTATCATTTACCTTTAATTTCTCTTTCGCTTTGATCCCTATACCTATGTTTATTCTTGAAAGGTACTTAACCTTAGGGTCATTAGAGTAGAAAGCCTATTGTCAATTATCGCGTCTTTTAATACAGATATAGCCACACCGGACCAATAGATTAATCCGTCACATCACACGTCGATATACATGCACCCAGCATACATTCAGTTTCAGCAATCTAATGAAGGCGCGTTTGATTGGCACACGTGTTTGACATGGTGTCAAAGTAAAAAAAACCTCCCAAGTGCGGGTCTGACTCGCGCACCGATTTCAACTGTCTAGTCTGTCTGTCACTATGACGGTTCATGACAGGACAGCGGAGGCGTAGTATAGTCTATCCGGAATCCTAAGATCAAATTCTGTCAAACTAGCACAAGTCAAAAATTACCTTAAATTTACACTATACGGTTGTTTGTACGGTTGTTTTAACTTCATTTGATCTTAGAGATTGGACAGACTATAATATGGTCCCGTTTTTACCCTTTGGGTACGGAACCCTAATAGAAGACTGCTGAACCGACCTGAAGGGCTCTATGGCTAGATGCAGCTGGTGTCGCTGGTCGCACGGCGGCGGCGGCTCGTGTTCGCGGAGCGCCTCTTCCAGCTCCAGCAACCGCTCTCCGTCCGCCTCCGAGTCCGAGTCCGCTTCTCGGCTGATGCTGTTCACATTCATTGGAAATAAATTTATGACAGTACATGTAATAATTAACACAAATTATAACGGGTCTAACGCGATATTTCTTATTTACCTTCATAATCTAACGTTTCGGCGGGGTTGCACACGCCGTGGTCTCAGATGTACTGGTGAAACAGCGAGTTGTTACTGGAGCTGTCGGCCAAATGTAGTACTACCCGACGAAATGTCTAATAAAAATGTTTATGTTTCACCAGTACATCTGAGACCACGGCGTGTGCAACCCCGCCGAAACGTTAGATTATGAAGGTAAATAAGAAATATTGCGTTAGACCCGTTATAATTTGTGTTAATTATGAGTACAAACCGCGAGAGTATAAAGTGTCATATAGTACATGTAATGTCTCATTTATTTTAATGTGGGTACACCACAATTTTTTATTTAAGCCTTTAATACAAAGATCAAAGCTTAAAGCAAAATTGAAAAAGGAGCTACCTGGTGGAAGAGACCGGGAATCGAACCCGGTACCTCTGGATTGCCGGTCCAGCGCGTTAACCATTTCGCTACCCTAGCTCCAGGTAGCTCCTTTTTCAATTTTGATTTAAGCTTTGATCTTTGTATTAAAGGCTTAAATTCATTGGAAATATTTTTATTAAAACTTTCGTGAGACATAGACATTGGAAATTTTAATATATCACTAAAATAAAATGTTAGGAGTCTGTGATCGAGAAGGTGCGAGGCGCTCAGGGTCAGTGGCCTTAATGCTACTCCACCTGTATCTTAACGCGTAAAATAAGGCATAGACGTGGCTAATGTTTAAAGTTTTTATTTACTATCGCCATCACTAATGGAGTTAAACTTTAAGCGACAACTCGGGTATCGGTTCCAAAGAGCATATAATCACTACGTTTTAAGAGTCGGCACTTTCATACAAGCCGCTAATCGGAATTATGAAAGCCTTTTGTACCAACCTAACAACTTAAAACAGTAGTACCAACAGAGTAAAATCCAATTCTACTACGAGTATGTTGGTACCAATGTTGTTAGGGCTTGACAAATACGAATCATACTTTTCTATCGATATCGATAAATATTCGATATTCATAGTTGCGTAGGTTTGCAAGCAAGATTTTTTTTGTAATGCAAAAAACGACCAACATGATTAATTGATTAAAATACAAGTCACTTTGACAAATAAATATGCTGGTCGCTTCCTGCATAACTTTGGTCAATTTTAGTGCTGGTTTTACGAAAATAAATATAAGTACGCCTTAAAAATTGTTTATTTATTTGACATAACCTAGGTATATGAACAGTTTATCATTGGTTTTTGTTTTCAAGCAACATATTACCTAGGACCTGTAAAAGAAACGCTTTATGAGATTTTCACATTTTCATTTAACTTTCTAATCGGTAAATACGCAAAGTCCTCATTGCCTGTTAACTTCACGCATAAACGGCACCTAACAATAAAACATCAAATGTTATCGATAATTTGTTCACACCACTATGTTATTGCTTGCTTAAAGTATGATTAGATTTTTGAGAAAATACATCATTTTACGTATTTACCTGATATCTACTACAATCTGAGTAAAACAGCTAACAAATACGATATATATATAAAGTAAATTGGCACTGAAATACGCCAAGTTTTACCTGATCGGGTCAAGCGGAAATCTTGCTAAAATATGCCAGAATTTTTTTCTGACACTCCCAATGCCACAAACTTCACACTTTCTTGTATATTTCCCTGGCATTATTCTTATAAAACACTGACACACTACTATAACATAATAATAATTTTGTTACAACAAACCAAACAACAAGAAAATTTTATTCCGCCATAGATTTTTACAACTTGCGTCAAATTGAGGGTTGTATGACATTTGTTATTGCGTCTAAATCAAATAGACGTTATGAGACTTGTTACGCGAAGGAATCGGTTGTCATTTTAATTTAGTAGAATTATTTTTATATTTCAATGTTGGCGCTAAAGGCTTTCATAATTCTGTTTTGTATGGAGTGTCGCTGGACTGATCGGTTCTTTGGACCCATCAAAGGGTTTTAGCGCACTAAACGATGTTTAATACGGTGAATAGAGACTAAAGTACTATGTGTGACCTTACAAACGGTCCGGTAGTTTTGAATTTTTGATATGTTGTCTAGGATGGTTAGTCAGTGCTTAAAATGCAAAATGCACAATTCCCCCCCCCCCCCTCCGCGCCCGCCGCCATATTGAAATAACCGGCACTTTCTTCATATTTTTGCTCATATCTTCCTTTAGGAGCAATTTAGCTAGAATAAAGCTTCGACAATGTTATAGAGAGTTAAATTTACGACATTTTCCATTTTATATTTTTTTTCTAGGACAGATAGTTACGGAGATATCTACATTTAAAAAACCGTAAAAAATCGCAATTTTCTACTGAAATACAAACTTCTGGATTATATCTTCGTTTAGGAGCATTTTAGCTGAAAAAAAGCTTGGGCAATGTTGTAGAGAATTAAATTTACTATAATTTACACTTCAAATTTTGTTTCAAGGACGGTTAGTTACGGAGATATGCACATTTAAAAAACAGGAATAGTCGAATTTTCCGAAAACTTCTCAAAATCCTTGGTTTAGAACGCTGTCATTCAGTTACGGACTAGTCTAGGACAAATTAAAACATGTTGGAAATATAATTGCTTATAAAACTCATTGTGCATTTTAAACACTAACCATCCTAGGCAACATATCAAAAATTCAAAACTACCGGACCGTTTGTAAGGTCAAAATCCTTTATTCACTGAATTAGTTGGCTACTTATTTAATTATTGCTACTATGGAGTGCAAAAGGCCAAAACACTTGCGCCTTGTGGACCAGATATAAGCAGAAGTCATACCGGGCTCTCAGAGTCCAATATAACAATGCCTTCAGGGTGCTGATGGGGTTGAGGAAACATTGCAGTGCGTCAGGGATGTTTGCGGAGGCTCGGACGGATTGTTTTTATACCATAATTCGTAAACGAGTCGCTTCCCTGATGCACAGAGTGTGGAACAGCGCCAACGGCCTCCTGGAGGCCATTGCCGAGAGATGGGACAACCCTATCCTGAATTTCTGGGTGAAAACACATACTTGTTACTCTAGTGGTTTCACCCGGAAAATATTACTATAGGTTGGCTTTGTAGTTTATACTTCTGGATAAAATTGTTTACTAACCAATGTAACCTGTGCACATACTAACAAAAATATGGATTGAATTTTTTTTTTTTTTTTTTTTAATCTGAAATAAATATTATTCATTCATTCATTCATTCATTTCAAAAGGGAGGAGCGGAATCTTCATATATCAAAAAGTGTCTGCTGAAAGGTGTTAATTTTTTCATAATTGCTTACTCTAGCGCCATTGCGGACGGCATTGGAACTATTATTTTCTGGTTACCACTGGACACTTTTTCAAACATTCTCCTATGAAAGATTCCGCTTCTCCCTTTCACACTCCATATTGGCTACATTAACGCCAACTTAGTCCGCGCGGCGTTTGCGTAAAGAAATTACGTATTGGTTTTAGGCGGGAACTGAATTATTACGACAATGATCGAATGAGACTTTTTTGTAGCATAATCTCGGCCTCCAGTCTTGCATATTGCGCTCTCGTTCTGTTTAGCGTTACTTAAAGGGGTGACTGCGGGCACCTATCGCGAAAGCACCCCCATTCATATATATAATCATATCAGGCAGTGGTGGACATATAAATCAATAAATATTAAGGGACAATCTTACACAATCCAACCTAGTCCCAAACAGAGCAAAGGATGACCCATGAACAAATATTCGAGTTCATCACACACATATGACACATATTATGTTGTTTGATGCACCGCCTACAATTTCTCTGCTTTGCCTTTAGGTTGACTGGTAGAGAATGCCGCATGGCATTAAGTTCGCCTTTTGTACGTTAAGTTTTTCTTTTGTGCAATAAAGTTTAAATAAATAAATATTTGTAGCTATAATAGTATGAGTATTTTAATTATGTTGTTTCATGCACCGCCTACAATTTATCTGCTTTGCCCTAAGGTTGACTGGTAGAGAATGCCGCATGGCATTAAGTTCGCCTTTTGTACGTTAAGTTTTTCTTTTGTGCAATAAAGATTAAATAAATAAATAAATATTTGCTCTGGCCGGGATTCGAACCCAGGACCGTCGGCTCAGCAGGCAGATGCACTACAAAGGAAGGTTTTTTTTTTCCCTCCCTGAATTTACAGTAGGCATGGTGCCTCCAACTGTATAAGTCGTAATTTGCGAAGACCCCGCACCCGCGGAAAAACAAAGGAAGGAAGGCTAATGTTACCTCTTGTAGGCATCCCAGTCAGAGTCCTGGTTGCCGAACTCGTCCCCGGCGGCCGCGAGGCGGGATATCACGCGCATGCGCTCGGCCGCCGCCGCCGTCCGCCTCTTCACCATCGCAGCGCGCCGCGCGCGACGGGCTTCGCGGCGGGACACTAGTTCTCGGTACTGTAAAACATTTCTATAGTATATTAACATAATCAAGACGTAAAAAATAACTGCCGATATAAGTACACCCCAGGCCAAAAGTATGGAAACAAAGTTTATTCCTTGAATATTTAAAGTTTCCAATAATTATTCCTTGTGTAAATGTTAGTAACCGTTAGGCCACCCCCAAAAGATAAAAAAATAGAACATCCACTATTAAAACATCTGCATATTGTAAAAATATATATATACTTACCTAACTCCGGGACAAAGTGCATGTCGTCGTTTTTTTATTGCCTTTCTACAAAATGTTGCACTGGCAATTTTCATAAGCAGAATTTGCGTTATTGACCTTCAAAATATTTATAATCAATACAATACAAGTACTCTTTATTGCACACCTCATAAAACATACAGGAGAAATACAACGAAGCATCTGTATAATCATTTTTATATTGTGTTTTTGTAATTTATTCCGTAAGGACATCACAGGTTTGTATAGTAATATAAGCTTGATTCCATACTTTTGGCCTGGGATGTAGGTGGTCAATCGAGTCGTTATAAATAAGATCCTCATTTCATGAGTAAAATGTTACATAATAAATATTAGGGGACACAAGGAGAATCCTACTGCGCTTCTGGACTGAAGCGGATACGTGTGGAATTGACCAATCACCTGAGTTGAAACCTGTATCTCAGCTGCATTTCAGTGGAGACTACCCTTAGGCTGACTAGATGAAGAATCCCCATGCACAATGGACTGAATATACATGGGCTAAGTGCAGAAAACCAGGTTATGGGACAATCTTTCACAAATCGTTTGGAATTCTTGCGCTTCAATATTGGCTGATATTCTTTCACTATTTACAGCTGAATATCTCGGCACTGACAGCTTTCATTTCCACAAAACATAGCTAAGGTCCATCACGACAGACAAAACTAACGATTTAAGAAATAGCTCGCAAATCAGTATATCCGTTTGGGAGCTTTGGTGCCACAAACACACATTATACATGTTAAACTCATAATCCTCGTTTCTCATCAGAAGTTAAAAATACTGTATGGGTATAGACGCAGAGGGTATAGACTCTACCTTAATTTTACAAGCTTTTATTTAGCTTGCATGGTATGTTTAAAGTATGTTTGTTCGGGTGAAATCTTGCAACTCAATTTTGAAGCAGATATCGTCAACCGATTGAGCTGAAATTTTGCATACTTACTTAACTTTGATGACAATACAATAATATGGTACCATGGGGCTGATCTGATGATGGAGCCGGAAGGTGGCCATAGGAACTCTATAATAGAAAAAGCAATCCTACCGAGCTTGGGCTCTTTAGAATCGTCTCAGTGAGCATTTGATGGATATCCAAAGAAAAGTACAGTCGGCTATAAAAGCTTGCCACTAAAATGTCATTTTTGACAGAAACTTATTATCATTTCTATGTCCTATTTTTTTTTTGTAAACTAGTGTTAATACTATACCTTAGTCCGGGTATCGTTGAGCCACGACTGGAAGGCCTCGGGCTCCGCCGGCACCTGCATGCGGCCGCTGGGGCGCGGCTCCACGTTCTCCTCAGCCGTCGCCGCCGCGGCGATGCGTTGCTTGTTCTTTTCGATACGCATGTTCAGGTTCGTTATTTGTTTCTGCAAAGAGATACTTATGAAGATACTCACAATACAATTTACACTCTGTACTATAGTTTATTACATACAGGTTTGTGCCTGTGAAATCTATCATCTCAGTAGACCTTAGCACTACACTACCCGCGATGTTGGCCGAGGTCGGGCGAATATAAATAATAAATAAATAAATATCGGACAACCTCACACAAATCAATCTAGTCCCACAGTAGTAGGCTTGTGTTATGGACACTAAACGACGGTAAACATACTTATATAGATAAATACATACTTAAATACAAATAACATCCATGACCCAGGCACACATATTCGAGTTCATCACACAAATATTTGCCCTTGCCGGGATTCGAACCCAGGACCGCCGGCTCATTAGGCAGTTGCTAAACCACTGCGCCAGCCGCGTCGTCAATATATGATATTGAATATGATAGTGTGAAAGGGGCACTTCGCTGCGGAAACACATACTTCGGCAAACTCCGGTTAACTTCGCAAGTAGTGTGGAGCCGCAATATAACCTAGATTCGATTAAAATGTACTGAGATATCACACGCACAAAGCCATGTGAAATATCCTATAACAATATAACATCATATATATTCTGTTCTGTTTCGTTTATGGTTGGCACTAAAACAACTTTTTACAAAAGGGCTTTGGAATCATTAAATCAAAAGAATATTTTATAAATTTAAAATCTCCATTTGGCCTTTATTTAGGCTTTATTGCATGTTATTGCACGTTATTTTACTAACTCTCACGAGCTTAGATGTACGGCCTGAAACATATTTACTACTGGCTACTTATTGCATACCAGCTAGTTCTGATGCTGACTGTATTAGGTAGTCTATATTTGAGGTGTGTGTTATGCAATTAAAGAGTAACCATTTTTTATTAAGAAACTTACCTGTAAGTCCTCAAGACTCTTAAAGTCGAACCCTTTGATGGCTTCATTGAATTCATCTGTGTCACCTCCTTCTATCATGTCCTACAAAAGATATCCAGTTTAGTAATAAAATTGTTTCAAAATGTTTGCTTGCATATATATAATAAATCCAGTTTGAATATGATAATTATGATTGTGAATTACCTGTATTGAAAGCAGGTGATTCAATTGTTCCTCATCTTCTGCTAACCTCTCTTCTCTTTTCCTGGCGTTAATTTCCAACAGCCTTCTAGCCATTTCTTTCTTTCTTTCTTTTTGCTGTTCAGCTGAAAATCATATATAACTATTCTGCAACTTCAAAGGTGGATTACATTTAGTGGCGTACCTTTCAACTATGTGAAACTAAATAAAATGAGCTAACTGTGTGTATTAGATGTCTGGCTTGTTACTTTTTACAGCAGGCAGAAACCCTTTGAGCACCCAGTACCTACCTACCAAAACCTAACTACATATACAGTTTGATACTGTATTGCCTTCTGATTTCTGATACTATATTGGCTAATGACTATTGGGCATCGATTTACATTGATGTAATTTGCTCTATTTATTTATTAATCGTCTTGGTTCTTGAAATTTTCATGATGGTCTTTCTCTTTTTAATTCTAGACTCAGACTTTGAGACCTTTATCCAGTGGCGACAAAATAAGAATAAAAATTCTTAACGACTGATGGGATGGAAATAAATGAGAAGCGTCCAAAGAATAAGTTTTACCAGTCAAGCCCGATGAACTAGCAGTCTGCACATAAGGCAGCTGCACTTTCTTAACATTGGCTTCATAGTAGTCCGGGTTGGCCCACTTCCTAATCTCGTCCTGGTAGTCCAGGGCGATGGAACAGTGTTCCTGCAATATCTCCTCAGCGCGGGACATCGTGATGGCATTCACGTGCACTGGGTACTTCAGTTGGAGAAGCTTGTGCAGGTAGCTCACCATCTCACTGCCGCCTGGCGGATTTTTTTAATTTATTCAATGACTCCTATATATTTAAGCCTAGTAATAAGGATGTGGACGAAGTTGAATTGTAGGATCAAATGAATAAGTATGAATGTAGAAGTCCTGGGAGTGAGTGAGTTGAATGCTCACTTGATTGACTTATTAATGACTAGTCAAAAGTCTTGTTCTGTTCTGAGAATGTTGAGATTTGTAGAGAAGTTTTCTTAATGATCCACATAAATTATAAGATGTACAATTGTTAGGGATATGGCATGATTTTATTGGGTTGAACAATCCTTCAAGAATAGACAGCATTGAAGTACCTAATATTTTCTGTTTCATTGCAAAAATGACTATTGTAGACACATCTTCATATTCTAAATCTCTTAAGGGAGGGTGTGTGGCTGTTATGATGTAAGCAAGTTACACAACTGCAGGGCTAGCATATCTGGCAGCAATTTTGCTTGTCACCCGACTCAGCGTAATCGTCTTGCTTCCATGGTATTGAAAATAAAGTGACAGGTAGTATTTGTCGTACAAGAAAGTTGCATATCACAGTTATGCTAGACGTACTGGTCTTCACTCCTGTGGATTTAAACTTCTTTTGCAATACTTCTCCACTTAAGATTAGTTAAGAATGTTGTGGTATTATGTGTATGGAGGATTTTCTAATACATACCTAAATTAATCCTCCTTGCATGCTCATCAATAACCCGCCCCCTTATAACAGGAATAATATGTATAGTGTGGTATCCGCAGTTGACAATAAGGGCTGTGTCGCCAATGTCATTCCTGTACATGCTGAACAGGGAGTCTACTCCATAGCTTACAGCTGGCACACCGTAGCCTTCAAACAGCAGTTCTGACATCACTGGAATTAATATGAATTTCTTTTGACACTTGTCAATGGCAATCACTGGCTTACTATGCCCAGTTCTACAGGACCTTAGAGCAAATACCCCATTGACTCAAATTAAAGGAATTGACCAACAATTAAATATTGTATATGTATAAGAAGCTTGGTTAGAGCAAAAAAGTACAAACAAGTAGACAATTAAATACTAAAAATAAATTATGAAAGGTGACAAAGAACAAGGATAATCAGGTATTCCAGAATTCTTAAATGAGCAATGAAATAAAATTTTAGACTACAGTTGTTAATTAATTTTTTTTCATGAAAACTATTTTATTCAATAAACTGGGTACAATACAATAAATTGATGTTAAGAACATTCAGTCGATGTGTGGGAGGAGAGCAACATTGTTGAATCCCATAATTCATAGTTTCATTTACAACCTCTAGTTTAGTGTATACCTCCATGGGCTACCCACCAAAATTGTTGAGACAAGTTCTTATATGCTTAATTACTTACACTGTCTACAGTAGTTGGGAGTCACAAAAGCTTCTGTCATCACAATGGGATGGGGCACACTACCCTCGCTGTCTATGCCCAAGTGGGAGAAGATGTAATCACACACTTGCTCTTGTGCCTCGAAATGTGTCACTACATTCTTATCAAATTGAGTTTTTAACTGAAACCTAAAATATATTAACCTCTTTGAATAATGATGATTAGGTACTTATTAATGGTATCTCATCCTTTTTTATTATAAAGTTCTTACCGTACTGCTTCTATGTTAATAATGTCATTTCCAATTTGTATTGGCGGCGTGACCGGCGGTTCGGCATCCTTCTTAACTCTATCTTTACGAGGTCTTGCTATTAGATTCTTGAAGGTTAAATGCGGCTCGTCGAATATCGACCAGCCGACTCGGCATTGGTAGGATCCTGGTAGAATTTTCCAGTTAATAGTCTTCGTAAATAAGGAATAAATCGTAATTATATACGTAAGACGCTTACCATTATCGATAACCAGAGGTATATGCCCAAACTTTATAGTAGGCTCATATTCGTGCACTATGTCGGGTACAGTTTTATAGTCGTTTAATACTAAAACGTTATTATCCATCGTTTTATTTAGAATATTGATAGAATTACTGAAAAATTAAATAAAAATCGAAGCCCGCAACCCGCAATGCCATACCAATACAAAATAAAATATGACGTTAGCGAATGAACTGTCAATTTTGACGATTCTCAGGCGCTGTCTGTTTGAGTCATAGTTAAAAACGTTGCAAATCATCTATATTCAATGGGTATAATCAATTACGTTACATTGACGCATGCATATTGATCTTCTAATTTATATATGAAACCAGAGAGTCCAAATTCTTCCGGAACTTCCGATTTCCGGGGTGAATAGAATTCCAGAGAAAATTAGACCATTTTTATTAACCAAACTTTTCGTATTCTTCTTTCTTCTAAAAGCAGTATTTGAACAAAAATACTTTTAATAATATTAATGATATGATATACATATTCTAACTTGTCAAATAATTTTAATTAAAAATATATTGATCGATGAACGCTACGATGCGTATGTTGGATATTCCTGCAGCAGAAACATAAAATGAAACTCCATTTGCACTATTATTTATTTTATTCACAATACTGACGTAGCTTCCTCAAGTCGCTACTTTCTTCTAACAATTTAGTAGTTATTTTAGTAATTATAACAGTATGTTTATGAAGCCATTATATATTAATAAATCGTTCTTTATATAACAATTATAAATAGGAATGTGGATATTGACAATTTCTAGACTTCCTTACGTCAAAAAGTAGGTGCTCAATAAATAAACCATTTTGCTGTAATTTGTTGACTGAAAATACATTTTCTAATATCTGAAACTAGGTAACATTCAATTGGGTATTATTTACAAGTTCAGGTCACTTATATGTATACAAGAGTCACTCTCAACAGCGTTAATGTTGTAACGGTAATAAAGCCCATACTCTAGATATACTCAATAATAACAACAAAGCTTTAAATATAGATTTCTTAAGCTTTAGCGCCAACCACGGTGCCGGCCTGTTTGTCGATCTGCTCCTTTTCGAGTTGCTTGCCGAGGTATTCCCTGTAACCATAATGTTCATTGTATTAAGAACATTTTGAGTTTGATCTAGCATTAACATAACCGAATGGATGGGCATCTTATAACTTCCGATACCACCGATGGCACCTTAGAATGGTCCAGGCAAAGGTTTTTGTTTAAGCTTTATTAAGACCCATGATTATTTAGATACTCGAATTTTAATGATTGGGACTTTAATTTTAATTTTTTTTTAATGATTGGGACCTTGTTTCATTCTAAAGACCGCCTATGCCACAGATGAAGAGTGTGTGGACACGCTATTTAGCATCACTATTAAGGAATATTTAATAGTAAACATAACGAAAATATCTCTTCATCTGTGGATTTACTACAGAATTTATATATTTTTTATGTCATATGAGCAAACGAGCAAACGGATCGCCTGACTGAAAGCGATTACCGTCGCCCATAGACACCAACAACACCAGAGGAGTCACAAGCGTCGCCGGCCTTTCAGGTGGGAGTACGCTCTTTTCTTGGAGGTTTGAAGGTCGTATCGGTCAGGGAATACCGCAAGCCACAATTCATTCCACAATGCAGTCGCAAGTTTCGCAATCGCGCCCGGGATGTAATCCATACTAATATTATAAATGCGAAAGTGTTTCTGTCTGTCTGTTACCTCTTCACGCTTAAACCGCTGAACCGATTTAGATGAAATTTGATAGTTTCAGTCCTGGGGAAGGACATAGGATACTTTTCATCCCGAATAAATTTAGTGTTCCCGTGGAATGAGCGGGTAACACCCCGCGCTAGTACAGTATAATGAGATATACTCACCAGTTGTGCACCATAAGTTTCTGGACGGCGAGAAGGGCCTCGTACCTCACGTTGGGGTCCTCGTGGCTCAGCAGGTGCATCACGCGCTGCTTGCCACCGAGCTGCTCGATTACGCTGTAAAAAACACATTTTAGTCTCGATGTTCACTATAACATGTAAGAAAATGATGAGTCATGTCCAATCTACGAATAATAAATCACAGTTACTGCAAATACCCTCAGAATTACTCACTAATACACAAGTCACATTATATTAGAATTTTCAAGATGGAGCGAAGCAAACGACTCTGTTTACTTGCTATTTCGTGACTGCATGCTTTACTCAAGTTTACAAAAATAGTCAAAACTTTTAGTGCCTGATGGACTGATGAGTCGAAAGCTTTGGGTACTCTTACCAACACCACAGTACTGTTGAGACAGGTATAGGCCAGGACCTCTAGCATAACAGTGACACGTGATTTTTTTGTCGTACGAAATATTTATCTATCTCTTCCTGTGTAGTACTGTGAGAGAGTGACAGGTGACGCTATGCCGCGCGATCAAAATTTCGAAACATAGTTGTGCTAGACGGTTTACTAATGTTTCGCAGAAACTTATTTTACCGAAAGTTATGTTTCGAAATGCTCATCTCGCATAATTGTTATTCTACGGACACCATTTACCTATTAAATAAACCAAAGTATTTTTAAATGTATTTTCCGTTTCAGCTAAACAAAATTTCTGCCAAATGAGCATTTTGCGAAACATTACGTTCGGTTAAACAATTTTCTGCCAGATGAGGGTAACCCGTGCTAGACGTGCAGGTTAGAATAAGAGCCAGCGCACACTACGGCTTCTTGTGGCCACGACAGTACATCTCTCTTTTTCTCACTTCGAGCGTGGAAAAGAGACAAGTGTACTGTGGCGGCGACAAGAAGCCGTAGTGTGCGGAGCCAGCAAAGGTACTGACTGCTTGCCCCTCGGGTAGTGATAGTTGTGCTAGACGGGCGAGTTAGGTTAGAACCACACATCGGTAACTCGTTGCATATAGGTAGCACTTAAAAGATTAGTGATGAGACACGTTTTCTAAGTCGCTTTTCAGATAAGATAAAATAATAAATTAATATTACCTACATCGTATTTAAAATTGAAAAGTCACTTTTATTACTGAAACAGCACCATCAAAAAATCCAGGATATCTTACAACAAAAAAATATCAATAACTTATTACAATACATAATAAAGAAGTTGAAATCAAAGAGAATATCAATAAAAATACGCTACAACTTTACAATAAAATGCTCTTTTACCCATTACGTCAGTGGCGGTTGAAAGATCGTTTTCGTACACAAAGTGGATTTTCTCAAGTAGAAGACGTAGGCTAACTTGTGAAAATTTAGAACAAATGTTAATTGTTTATCACGAATGTCATATATTAAATGATTAAAATTCCTGTTTTTTTAGTGGTTTCTTTTTCTCGACTGGTATAGGAAGAACATTGTCACATCACTAGTCTGTTAGAAACTGTCAAGTGCCACCTAAGTGCCACGAGTTACCGATGTGTGGGTAGTTTTTTTTTTTTTTTTTAAGATTCGTCCTTCCGGACAGGCTAAGACCATAGGCCATACTGCCTGATGTGTGGTTAGAACAAAGGTACTGACTGCTTGCCCCTCGGGTAGTGGCGGACGTATTCGCCCACGTCGTAGCAGGCGACGGCGAGCACGACGGGGTCGTGGCTGCGCTCGAGCAGGTGCACGAGCGTGCGCAGCAGCTCCTGGCCGCGCTCGTTGAGGCGGGCCGCGTTCTCGCGCCAGAACTTGGCCGACTTGTGCACCGGCGACCATTCCAGGCTGCAATACAATATCGAAATTAGCATGTCTTTTTTTTTTTATGTCATAGGGGGCAAACGAGCAAACGTATCGCCTGATGGAAAGCGATTACCGTCGCCCATAAACACCTGCAACACCAGAGGAGTCACAAGTGTTTGCCTACCCGGAGGACGAAGATAGAATGCCTCTATGCTAGTAATTTCACCGGCTATCTTACCCCCACACCGGAACACAACAATGTCACGAGTTTTCTGTTGGTGTAATTTAGACGGTTGTTTAATCATTTGAGCGCACTTCGTAAGGAATCGTTGTCATTTAAACGCAAAGCAATAAATCAAATGAATTCTGTACACAACAACATCACAAAATTCGCAATGGAGGTCTGCAAGCAGAAAATCATCAGGTAGTCCTCTGTTTAATACACCTTCAATCACCGACCGCTGTCAACTTCGGTAGCGAACTCGCTATAAGAGCTCAAATCCTGTACATATGTAGTTTAGCAAGCGGCCGTTAAGATAGTCCATGAGGGGAGTTTAATACCGTACTTTGTGACGTGATCACGTGACATGAGGTATGGCGCGACCGATTTTTTTTTTATTTTTTTTTTATTAGCTTTATACATCCACAATACATTTCTTTTAAATATATATATGAGTTGTTTTAGTTAAGTTAGTTATAGTTATATTAGTTAGAAATAATAACATTCGCGACCGAAATTACGCGGCTCAAATTACTCTCGTCTGGCTTCACCCTAAGAAGTTGACGTAATCGTGGTGGCCCATGAGGGGTATGTATTATTTGAGGTACACTCACCGGCCGCTCTTGACTTCAGTAGCGTACTGGTCGAAGGAGCTCAGGTCCTGCACGGAGGTCTGCAGGCGGTCGTTGAGGTAGTCCATGAGGGGAGTTTCTCTAAGAAGTTCACGTAATCATGGTGGCCCATGAGGGGTATGTATTATTTGAGGTACACTCACCGGCCGCTCTTGACTTCAGTAGCGTACTGGTCGAAGGAGCTCAGGTCCTGCACGGAGGTCTGCAGGCGGTCGTTGAGGTAGTCCATGAGGGGAGTTTCTCTAAGAAGTTCACGTAATCATGGTGGCCCATGAGGGGTATGTATTATTTGAGGTACACTCACCGGCCGCTCTTGACTTCAGTAGCGTACTGGTCGAAGGAGCTCAGGTCCTGCACGGAGGTCAGCAGGGGTCGTTGAGGTAGTCCATGAGGGGAGTTTATGTAAGAAGTTGACGTAATCGTGGTGGCCCATGAGGGGTATGTATTATTTGAGGTACACTCACCGGCCGCTCTTGACTTCAGTAGCGTACTGGTCGAAGGAGCTCAGGTCCTGCACGGAGGTCTGCAGGCGGTCGTTGAGGTAGTCCATGAGGGGAGTTTCTCTAAGAAGTTCACGTAATCATGGTGGCCCATGAGGGGTATGTATTATTTGAGGTACACTCACCGGCCGCTCTTGACTTCAGTAGCGTACTGGTCGAAGGAGCTCAGGTCCTGCACGGAGGTCTGCAGGCGGTCGTTGAGGTAGTCCATGAGGGGAGTTTCTCTAAGAAGTTCACGTAATCATGGTGGCCCATGAGGGGTATGTATTATTTGAGGTACACTCACCGGCCGCTCTTGACTTCAGTAGCGTACTGGTCGAAGGAGCTCAGGTCCTGCACGGAGGTCAGCAGGGGTCGTTGAGGTAGTCCATGAGGGGAGTTTATGTAAGAAGTTGACGTAATCGTGGTGGCCCATGAGGGGTATGTATTATTTGAGGTACACTCACCGGCCGCTCTTGACTTCAGTAGCGTACTGGTCGAAGGAGCTCAGGTCCTGCACGGAGGTCTGCAGGCGGTCGTTGAGGTAGTCCATGAGGGGAGTTTCTCTAAGAAGTTCACGTAATCATGGTGGCCCATGAGGGGTATGTATTATTTGAGGTACACTCACCGGCCGCTCTTGACTTCAGTAGCGTACTGGTCGAAGGAGCTCAGGTCCTGCACGGAGGTCTGCAGGCGGTCGTTGAGGTAGTCCACGTCGTTCATGATGTCCTCGTCGTCAGAGCGCTTCTGCTCGAGGATCGCCAGCTGCTTCAGCACCTTGCATTGCACCATGGCGATGCAATGCTCCTTCGCGACCTGATCGAATTACGTAGGTCGTATGATATGTAATAAGAATATGAAATTTCGTAATAAGATCACACGCGTGTTCAAATACCCAATTACGTGCAGTTGCATACCTACACTACTTTATCTACCCCCATATTCACCAGGATTATCAGATTTTCTTTTATGTAGATATGAAGTATTCGGTACCGCCAGTCAGTCCGCGGAGCTGAGGAATGAGGTGACTTCCCGTCGCGCCCCGCGTGCTCACCTTAACAGCATCATATGTATGTATATATACATCATCATATTTGATGATATGGTACTGTTCTAAGATTACATCTCTGATCTTGGTCGCTGCCAACTAATGTAGGTCTAGTATTTTAAATCATTATAGTAATTCAAGATGGGTGTAGATAAAAATGTAATTTCCTTGAACGACCATCATTGAAGTGGGAAAGTTGACAGTTTTAAATAATTCAGTTTTTTATTACCTGAAATATTGTAGTTTATTAAGGTAATGCAACCTGTTCATAGCTTATTTATGATTATTACAATCGAGTCGTAGTTAGCTATGCTCGCGTTTTTTTTTATGAAAATGCGGAACTACGATCACGAGAGTGTGCTACCAATATAACCGCATAAAGTAACCCTTCCTTTGGCTTTCTCGTAGTCCAGTAAAAAAGTACCTGGCTATCCTCGGGCTTCTCGATGAGGTTGCGGAAGACAGCGAGCACGATGCGGGTGACCTTCTCCTTGACGGAGTCGCTCAGGATGTCGGCGAGGATCGGGATGGCGTTGAACTTGTTCATCTTCTCGGCGAGCAGCGGGTTGAACGTCAGCACCCACAGGCAGAACACCAGCTGGTACTGGACCTGAGGAACAATCGTTATTAATAAATAAAATAAATAAATATTAAGGGACAATCATACACAAAATCGACCTAGTCCCAAACTAAGCAAAGCTTGTACTATGGGTACTAGACGACGATATAAATAATATATAAATACATATATAGATAACATCCGTGACCCAAGAACAAATATTTGCACAAATATTTGCCCCGGCCGGGATTCGAACCCGGGACCGCCGACTCAGTAGGCAGGTGTCTACAAACCGAGCCAAACGCGTCGTCAAAAAACGTCGTTATTAAACTACTAACTGACCATAGTTATGCAGAAAGCGACCAGAGACATTTTATTAGTATTGACAAAAAAACTCTTCGCTTTCTGCCTGCTTATCCCACGGGAACGTGTTAATTCAGTGCCAGTTACCAGTCGTTTGAGCGTGAATAAATAACAAACATACAAATACACTCACAAACTTTCACCTTTATAATATTAGTGTTAAAAAAATGATTTATATTTAGAGGTCATTATGCCCCGTTGGCGTCAGTGGCACAATTTTTCGATGACGTGATTTTCTGTCTTTGGCATTCAAAAGGTTCCTATTGCATATTGTGACATAACTTACCCAGGTAGACGGAGATCTAAACCATATTTGATAAAAAATCGGTACACAATTCGGTAAACAATAAACATTACTATGACACAAGTTACAAATTGTTAGACAGATAGTGAACTTTTTTTAATACGGTACCTAAAACGTAAATAATCTTTCTCGTGGAGCGTGTTTAGATAACTTCTAACGATGTCACGATATGCACGTCACTAGATTATGTAACTATGAAAGGTTTCTCGTACAAATCGCGAGTTTGTATGTATCACGTGAGATCGGCCTAACATAAGCAGTTTTTCACAAAAAATAACCGACTTAAACGAGGAAGAATTGTATTTCGGACAACTGAACGAGTTACTATAAAAACACCGAAATCGTCATAGATTTGCTTATAATATTAGAGGAGTTCCCTCGAATTCTCCTGGATCTCGTCATCAGATCTTCACCAAATGGGATCAACTCGAAAACAAAATCATTTTAAATCTGCAGACAAATGCTGGGAGTTCTGAAGTGACAAACATCTCCTTTTTATTTATTTTTTTATTACTTAAACTTTATTGCACCAAATACAAAAGTAAAAGTACAAAATGGCGGCCTTAATGCCATAAGGCATTCTCTACCAGTC
This sequence comes from Apotomis capreana, assembly GCA_947623375.1. Lineage (NCBI taxonomy): Eukaryota > Metazoa > Arthropoda > Insecta > Lepidoptera > Tortricidae > Apotomis > Apotomis capreana. The sequence goes on from OX392514.1 coordinate 11,011,589, forward strand.
AACCATATGACTGAAAAGAAACATTTGTATGGTGCAGGGTTTTTTGAAGTCGGTTGAAAATTAAGTCTAATGGTAAGTGACCACGGTTCTAACACGGTCTTGAGTTCGAATCCCGGAAAGGACAAATATTTGTGTGACGAACGCGAATATTTGTTCCTGGGTCATGGATGTTATCTATATATATGTATTTACATATTATACTAGCGATCCGCCCTGGCTTCGCACGGGTGCAATGCTGACAAATTATGCATGTATTATACACATAAACCTTCCTCTCAAATCACTCTATCTATTAAAAAAATAACCTTTATATCCGTTGCGTAGTTTTAAAGATCTAAGCATACATAGGGACAGACAGACAGGAAGCGACTTTGTTTATACTATAGCAAAAGTTTTGCTTAGTAAGGGACTAGGTCAATTTGTGTAAGATTGTCCCTTAATATTTATATTTATTCGATTTTATAATTCTGGTCATAATTACCTGGAAGCCTGGAGAGCGGTGGTAGCCTAGTGGTTAGGGCATGCGACTTTCAATCCGGAGGTCGCGGGTTCGAACCCGGCCCGTACCAATGAGTTTTTCGGAGCTTATGTACGGAATGTCATTTGATATTTACCACTCGCTTTTCGGTGAAGGAAAACATCGTGAGGAAACCACCTAAGCCCAAATAAGGCCTAGTTTCCCCTCTGGGTTGGAAGGTCAGATGGCAGTCGCTTGCGTAAAAACTAGTGCCTACGCCACATCTTGGGATTTAGGTAGCCGACCCCGATTGAGAATTCATTCTCAAAAAATAGGACAAAGGCTAGGAGGATGAATTACCTGGAAGTTGACCCTGGAGGCGAGGATGGACAGCAGCGTGGAGATGCCATCGACCGAGAGGAACGCGAAGCGGTATTCGTCCACGCGCAGCATCATCTGCAGGCAGCGCGCCACCGACTGAATGTAGTCGATGTTCTGCAAAAGTAGGGCGTCAGTATGTGCGCGGTTATAGGAATAAAACACACGTATTCATAAGGTCCTACTCTATCCAGGGTTGTGGTATGAAACGGTACGAAACGCAATAAATGTGAACGGAGGTTTGATGAATGCGCGGTTCTAGGAATAAAACACACGAATCCATAAGTTAATACTCTATCGAGGGTTGTGGTATGAAACGGTACGAAACGCAATAAATGTGAACGGAGGCGTAAGGGTCAGCTCACACCGAGACGCGACGCGACGCGACGCTGCGCACACATTTCAATAGAGCGACTCAAAATTATACTTTATTTACTACATTAAAAGGGACACATTTCATCGTGAGAATTCAAAATACGTTGCGCCACGCAGCGCTGCGCCTCGAGATGCCGCGCGGCGTAGAGCGACGTAGCGGTGCATCGCCGGTACGCGCGGCGTGTGAGACAGGCGCTGCGCCTCGCGAAGCCGCGCGACGCCGCGAGGCGCAGCCTGAGGCCGCCGTTCTCATGCGCTTACAATAAGTAGACTGCGGGGCGGTTGGACGCGGCACCGCGCGGCGTCTCGCTGCGCAGCGAGGCGTCGTGCTGCCAACGATTTTACGATGCGCCTCGCTACGTTGCGATGCGTCTCGCGGCGCCGCGCGGCGCAGCGCGAAATCACCGGCCTCTCCCAGTATCGTCGCGTCTCGGTGTGAGCTGACCCTAACGATAACACGAGACTTAAGAGGAAATACTCGTGTGTTCCAATGTCCTACACATAGTACATAAACTTCAATAAATAGTTAACTTTCTGTCTATTTGACAAGGCTGGAAACTGACAATTAATGCTGCTAAGTAGAAGGTTAAGGAATTTTCTTTTAAGCAGAGGCAGATTTTCCATAACTACGAGTACGCATTACGATTATTGTACATTGAAAATATTGGGATAGGGATATGTAGGTATATTTTCGGGTCCTTGAAGCGTTTCTCTGTAAACATTTTGTTGACACTTGTATTAAACATTATACCTAACAATTTATGTTTTTGGATTTGGATATGCAATCTCTCTATAAATATAAGGTTTATTTATCATAAGAAGGATGATTATAAAGTATAATCGAAGATGTAGCAACAAACAGTTGAAAAAAAAAATTTGCTTGTAGCGCGCCAGTTTTGGTACGATAACATGGCAAATAAGCGAGCTGAAATATTTTAAGTTTAGTAAGACTATAAAAAAAAATAGTCTTTTCATAGTACAAATTGTTATGATTCAATCCACAATAAGTATTTTTTTTATTTAAGCCCATAGTGCTATAAGCTTTATATCTAAACAATCTCTAAAACAATAAACACACAAACCAACCCCCTTGACAGTTATTCTGGTTTTTAGCAATATTTCACAATAAAGGCGATTGTAAAGATTTGACATATGTAAAAAAAAAAAAACAAAAATCCCGCCTATAATATACTGGCCTGGTGCGGTTGGATAAGGATGTCATTGACATTGTTGACCGAAATGGCTATAAATGTACTGTTATTATTTAAGTTTGAAACGCAATATTTTGTCAACTGGCTTAAGAGGATACAAATATCACTGTTCCCTTTCCCATACTATCATTCTATTAGTTTACGTTAAGTTCGCACCTGATAACTATGGCGGATACGGGATGAGGTCTAAACTTAACGTAACTGGGTTATTCAAATCGAATTTTTGCGCAAATTATTTTTAAATTTGAGTACTAGGCGTCCGTTTGCGGCGGAATTTGGGCCAAAAACAGACGCTGAGTACACAAATTCTATAATAATCTGCGCGTAAATCTAAACGGTCCGACACAGAACATGTCCTTCCCATTCAGTTCTTAAAATTTCGTAGAGTTTGGTTAAGTTTTGGAGGAGGGAACAGATAAGAACGAAACATCGATTTGTATGGAAAAATAAGCAGTGGTATTTCCTCTTAATTAAATTAAAAAAATTGTAAAACTTTAAGAATAGCAGTAAATTTACAGCAGGATTTGTATGGGTTGTTGGTAAAATTTTCTTTGTCTTCTCATCACGCCGAAACAGCTGGACGAATTCAACCAATTTTGGTGCAGGGATCCAAAGCCACAAAGCTGGTTATGGGATGTTCACCCACCTTCGATAAAGAAAAAAAATACGCGGAACGACTGGGCGAAGTTGCTGAAGGCTTTAAATATTAGCTTCTAGTTTTAAATATATGTATACGGAAAAGTTTGTAAATGCGTGATAAGAAAATGAAAGTAGTCTAATGTCAGCTATATTTATTCTGTCCAGTAGGCGCTAATAGGCACATCAAATATGTGTGCTTTAGTTACTTAGAAGCACTGAAGGCCACAAAAGGCTGCGCGTAAAACTTCCATAAATAAAAACATACATTATTTATGTTCCTATTCATTATTATAAAGCATCCAGCTCTCCCGCACTCATCAGAAAGAGACGAAATGTCTTTGTTTAGAGTTTCTATGGTCATGGTTTACAAAATTTTGTTTGCATTAGAAACTTATACATCATATAACTTCTGACATTCGATTTACATTAGGTATTCCAGATTATGTATTATAAAGTATTTTTTTTCCGTATTGTAATTTATTTTTCTCAAACATCCAATGAAATATTGTCTTTACGTTCCTTAAAATAGGCTCGGAAGTATCGCTTTTTGGGCGCAACAACTCGAGAGGACTGTAAAGGGATTTCATACTGCTTTTCAGGCCTAGGCCTGCAAAGTAACTTTTTTTGGTTTCAACAACAAGGTCATTCACACAGCTGGCTGGTTTGACAAAAAGCAGGTTTTGTTTTTAAAGGTTGGTTGTAAGACACTTGTGGAAAAAAAAAATCAAGATGGCGACTTTTTTTTTCAAAATTTCAAATTGATGCTAGGCGGCTAAAACTCGGTATTGGGAGGCTCTCGGGGCTCAAAAATATGAATCTGAAATCTTGTCCGAAAATTCGGTCAAATTCGGAAAATATCGAAAAAAAAAAACGATTCAAAATTTCAAATTGGTGCTAGGCGGCTAAAACTCAGTATCGGGGGGCTCTCGGGGCTCAAAAATATGAATCTGAAATCTTCTCAGAAAATTCAGTCAAATTCGGAAAATATCGAAAAAAAAACGATTTGTATGGAGAAAATTTCAAATCCTAGGAGGCTGAAATTCGGTATCCGGGGGTTTTTGGGGCTCTTGAGTCAGAATCTGAAATCGGATTTTTAAAATTCGGTCAAATTCGGAAAATATCGGACAAACAATATTAAGTGTTATTCTTTGAAGTATATTTTTTATTTCATTGTATGTTTGAGAAAAGCACTATACATGCCTCGTCGTGAAAACGGATTCCCGGCCTCGTATCACTATCCGGCCTCGCTCGGCCGTATATACCTACTTGGCCGGAAATCCTCATTTTCCCGGCCTCTGATGTAATGTACTATTTCTCAAACATCCAATGAAATATTGTCTTTACGTTCCTTAAAATAGGCTCGGAAGTATCGCTTTTTGGGCGCAACAACTCGAGAGGACTGTAAAGGGATTTCATACTGCTTTTCAGGCCTAGGCCTGCAAAGTAACTTTTTTTGGTTTCAACAACAAGGTCATTCACACAGCTGGCTGGTTTGACAAAAAGCAGGTTTTGTTTTTAAAGGTTGGTTGTAAGACACTTGTGGAAAAAAAAAATCAAGATGGCGACTTTTTTTTTCAAAATTTCAAATTGATGCTAGGCGGCTAAAACTCGGTATTGGGAGGCTCTCGGGGCTCAAAAATATGAATCTGAAATCTTGTCCGAAAATTCGGTCAAATTCGGAAAATATCGAAAAAAAAAACGATTCAAAATTTCAAATTGGTGCTAGGCGGCTAAAACTCAGTATCGGGGGGCTCTCGGGGCTCAAAAATATGAATCTGAAATCTTCTCAGAAAATTCAGTCAAATTCGGAAAATATCGAAAAAAAAACGATTTGTATGGAGAAAATTTCAAATCCTAGGAGGCTGAAATTCGGTATCCGGGGGTTTTTGGGGCTCTTGAGTCAGAATCTGAAATCGGATTTTTAAAATTCGGTCAAATTCGGAAAATATCGGACAAACAATATTAAGTGTTATTCTTTGAAGTATATTTTTTATTTCATTGTATGTTTGAGAAAAGCACTATACATGCCTCGTCGTGAAAACGGATTCCCGGCCTCGTATCACTATCCGGCCTCGCTCGGCCGTATATACCTACTTGGCCGGAAATCCTCATTTTCCCGGCCTCTGATGTAATGTACTATTAAACAATTATTATAATTGAGCTATCTAGTGTGTTGCTGGTGGACAGCACTGATTAAAGTCCATTTTTAGGGTTCCGTACCCAAAGGGTAAAAACGGGACCCTATTACTGAGACTTCGCTGTCCGTCCGTCCGTCCATCCGTCCGTCCGTCCGTCCGTCCGTCTGTCACCAGGCTGTATCTCAACAACGGTGATAGCTAGACAGTTGAAATTTTCACAGATGATGTATTTCTATTGCCGCTATAACAACAAATACTAAAAATAAAATAAAATAAATATTTAAGGGGGGCTCCCATACAACAAACTTGTTATAGATTATATATATGTATAGGTACGGAACCCTTCATGCGCGAGTCGGGCTCGCACTTGCCCAATTTTTTATATCGGTAAACAGAAGCTGACAAAACATTTGCTTATTATAAATTTAATTGATATTATTGATATACTTACATACATTTACATGATTCTGAATACATTATTATCCAAAGCAAACGGCAATATCAATTTAGCCTATCAAATAAAAAAATGGACTTTAGTTTATTTGACGTGTGTGCGATTGTGTAAACCCGAAAAAATCACTAGTTATATTTAAACACACTCAAAAAGCTCACGCATCTAACACACAATGCTACTTATATGTACAGTCGGGTTAAACGAAGCATGCCTTAAACGATTAATGAACACAAGATATATTAATACAATTAGTAACAGCTTTAAAATCATGTTAGCATTATTGTTACACACGGTCAACATCTGTGGCTACACAGAGTACCTTCTTGGAGCCCGGAGGCAAATCTTCGAGCGGAGCGAGTTGGTCGAAGGAGGAGTAAAGGCTCGAGTACTTTCCCTGGGCATCAGAGGACTTCTCCTTGTGTTTGTGTTTGTCGATGATCGGTTTCTCGTGAGCCAACATAACCTGCTCGGCATGCGCTAACTCGGCAGACATTTTCTCAGCCTTTCCAGAAAACAAACCTCTCAGTAACTATGCATGCGATTACCCCGACGATGAGATGCGCGCGGTGTTAACTGCTCTAGGATTAATCGATTTGTTTCTATAATCGAGATATTTTGACATAGTGTTTTACTGATTTTGGATAATGATAGTGAGAATAATATGAATACCTCACAAATACCGTTTACTTTTTTATAATACTTGATCTTCTTCTTGTTGATCGTTGAGTATTGATTGATTTGACTAAGTGTCGTACAAAACAATTCTGAAAATATTCTAAGGTTACTTTTGTGGGGAGGCGAGGCTTTTAGTTTAGTGCATTGTGCTCTTTTTAATTTTTATAGTTATTTTAGAAAAAAAAATATCATGTCACACAATGCCAGATTCTGATTGTCCCTATGCCATTGGTCTGGTAGAGTACTATTAATATGACTGAAATAATTAATGTTGTAAAATGTTACAGTATTTTTTTTCTTTAAAAATATGTTTGGGAGGAATTCTACACTATGTTCAAAATATCTGTTTAAGAAATGAAGCGTATAAGGTGTTACTGGAGCTTTGATGTAATGCACTTGATTGCAGGAAGCCAGTGACTTGTAGGTTGGTATTTAATATACCTTGGTGTGGGCTATAATATGCTGTTTGAGGTGTGGTTATTTATAAGTAATCTAAAGAAATATATAGGCAAATGTTCTAAATGCTAGTCAATAGAAATAAAAAAAAATTGTACCAGATAATAGATTTCTAGGCCTGTTACTAATGTAAAATGTTAGTAATTTTAATATGTTTGATAGACAACGAAGGAAGTATTGTCAATAGAAAGAATGTATTTGAAACTAATATTAGAGTGATTGTATTAACATTATGTACTAAATTTTGTATTGCTGCAAACACATCAAACTGGTGCAAGAGTGCTTGTAAAAGGAACTCGTGTATTGTGAAGTGTATTTGCAGTTAACAACACAGCCAAGCGATGATGTTATAAACATAATAACATATCACATTGTAATTTCATAAAAAACAATATCACAATTAATGCAATCATGCATAAAAATCAACTTTGTACAATAAAGATTTAAATTTGGAACTTACATTGATCTTCAGTTGCTCCTTGAGCCAGGTCAGGTAGAAGTTAAGGTCGCTCTTCTCCATGATCTGGGGATGCCAGCAGGCGAGCTTGGCGATAATGCGAGCAGTCATATGCTGCACAAACTCATCCTGCCGGTTAAGCAGGTTTAGGAACGGCTGCCAGGAGTTGGCCCCCCTGTTGTAATCACGGAAGATCTTCACCCTGTTCTTATTTTCCTGAAATTGAACAATATTACATTAAAAAAATATATTGAGATTAAAATTATGCTAACTAAAAGTGTACATTGCACTTTCAGAAAATAACTGGAAACTACAGTACTACCAGTCACAAAAGTGAACCATTTTAAATTTTTAACCTAACTGATATGTGACACAAATGACTGACTGACTGTAAGAGTCCAACCACATACGTGTTTATTTAGTGTTTGTGTTTTATAATTATTGAAAAGAGCAAAATAAAAGGTCAAGGTCAAAAATAACAACTTATGTTAAGTTTTATCAAATTTTTACTTAGGATATAAAGTAACATTTGAACTATATGATTTAATCTAGGATGCAGTTTGGTAAACAACATTTATTAATGGACACATGATACTTGTTAATAAGTATGATATAGTAAAAGAGAGAAGATAGAGGTAGCATTAAATTAAAAATTAACATAGAACTTAATATCTACAAAACAATCTCATCTCTTCGACTACTAATAATTGATAATGATAAGAATAAACAAGTTCCCAAATATAACACCCCAAAATTACACAAAATTAGTTAGTCTATTATATGGAGACTTACGGAGAGGAGGTCATCAATCATAACCAGGATGTATTGAATGGTGTGATCTTTGCTGACATGGGTCAGCAGGTTGGTGAACACAGTGCAACACTCCTCGGGGTTGCGGTCAGGCAGGTCCTTCTTGCCGCGGTCAAGCGCAGAGATGAAGTCGTGGTCGCGCTGCGTTATCATCTGGGACCTAAAATACATCATACATGTAAAACCAAACCTATGAAGATACTGAAAATCTCAATTTATCATACTTACTGCAGATAAGACTGCCATTTTATGTCCGTTTGACGGATTTCACTAGCCCTGATCTGCAGGACGCTGGTGGCGGCGATCATATCTGCAAAACAAGGACACTCATATGAAAATTTCATTTCCAGAAAATTGGTATGAGTTAAAGTACAATGGGCAGGAACTTACCGATTTTATCCTCGCCGATAAGCTTACTGACATTTTCCTCGTTAAGGTTAGCCATTTTGGCTAGGCTATTAAAGAATTATGATCACACCAATAATAATTGGAATAAGGATCAAAGAATCCAATAATTCCAAAAAACAAGTAGACAGCCTCAGCTGAGAGGTCTTGTGACTACATAAAGTGACGTTAGTACAAGGGGATTACGTTTATTGTCTTACCTTCTCTGTTGTATACCAACGAGGCTGAAAAAAAAAGAGACAGATATATAACTTATTATATTGTCTACCTTGAGAACCGAAACAGTCATGCAACATAATAAATATCTGAAATGTCATTTAGTTTCGTTTAGAAATCAATAAATTAACATATTGTCTATGGTATTGAAGCGTTTTGTCATCTCTACTCCGAAAAATCAGCTGTTATATGTCAAAAATTGAATCGGTATTGGCATACAATACCTAAGATAAATTTAGCAAGGTCGTTTGGCTTTGGCACAAGCGGTTCATTTTGTGCTTGTTTAAAATAAAAAAGCACTTACCATTATATTCTTCACCTGTATCAGCTGTAGCTTTGGATTTTTTCGTTTCTTTTTCAGTCATTTTTACAATTTTGTTACAGATAATTGTTGCAGAAATTTTATAGGTGCATATTATTGCAGAACCATCAAAAAACAGACTGATTCATAATTTGCGTTTGAACCTGCGGCGTGACACATTCGGCTCTAAATAATTTTGGGAACCGGCCAGTTCTATTGTCATGACTTCTTTACAAACACAAGACGAATGTCAGAGTACTGACCTAAATAACGTGTTATCCATTGCGGTGGAATCACCCCGTTTTCCCATCGACAGTTCGATGCGTATTGTATTTACTGGATATTACAATGGATTTAGCGTCGAGGTGAGATCTCCAGATGAAATGGCTTTGCTGTATCATATGGGATGTTTTGGAAAGGGCTCTGTATCGCGCTCTAAGCCAAGAGCAGCTCACAATGGATGTAACCAAATTATGCGCAAGAGACAGTTTCTCAAGCGCAATTATTGGTTTAAAAAGTTTGCTGATAACCATGGGAAATCTGTTGTTGACAAATTATTAACAGATATGGATGGGTTAGTGAGCAAAATAATACATGACAGCCAGAAGAGTTCAAACAAGGATGTGATAGATTTAGTTTCTAGTGATGAAAGTAATAGTGAAAGTAATGATGCTTTTGACTCCTCTGAGCAGGGGCACTTTGAGGCCCATGCGGATGGTGACAACATGGCTGTGATTGTTCCTGACAGTGACTCGGAAGAAGGGAACTATTTTGAAAACTTAAAACCTAAATGTTGTGTAAACAAAATTAAATTGCAAGAAAAGCTTATGCTAAGCTTGCAAGAGGCTTTCTTCCTTTCTTATGGTCTTGGCTGTTTGCACATCATAGGCAGTGGTGATAAGATGCTCACTATAGAGCAATGCTGGAAACTATTCACTGATACTGATAAGAAGTTTGTCCCGAAGTATGTAGTGTACCACTACTTTAGATCCAAAGGCTATATTGTCAAGTCAGGAATCAAATTTGGAGGAGACTATGGTAAATACAATAATCCTTTATTTAGTAAAAGCTACAGTAGATTTCATTGCATTTATGTATGTATGTAAGCACTCTATTACATATAATAACATGTAATTTTTTGTTTTTGTTGTAACTTTTTTTAATTTGCAGCTACTACCATACACATTTAATAAACAACCAGTAAACAAATAAACATTTTTATTGTTAAGATCATGATCGATCTATAACTTCGACGAAGCCTGTTGCTGATGTCACGTTATTGGTGTGTTGTTTGACGAAGCATGTCGCTGATTAGATTTTGTATTCTCTCTGACGATGCCTGTGTTGCGGATTTGACTTTTGTATTATGCATTGTTTATTAGGATAGTTGTATATTTCCTGGCTTTATTATTGATAGTTTTAACGCATTCACTGCCACTCAGGCACGGGGGCGAAAGTCACTAAAAACGATGAACGCGTCTGTGCGTTTAGACTTAGCACTGGGTGAAAGTAACGAAAACGCATATATGCGGGGTGAAAGTAACGAAAACGCATATATGCGTTGCTGGTAATGAATGCATTAAGCTAATATCAATGGTATTTTTTTGTTTTAGTGTTATATAAAGAGGGTCCTGGGATTATGCATGCTGACTACATAGTTGTTGTTAAATGCAAAGAAGACCACTTCGATTGGGTGTCAGTACTCGGGCATGTAAGAATGGCGACTACAACTACTAAGGTACTTGTCTTTTATTGCTGTCCCTAAGACTGTAACTTAATAATGGTGACAAAGAAAATTATGCTTAAATTTTGAGTTTGAATAGTTCCTCTAAAAATCTCCTCGGTTATCACCTATCCTTTGAAAACCATAGACATTATCATTAAGTAAAAAATGTTTTCATTACATTTTGTTCGACTAATGGTACCACAGTTTAATCTTCTTTACAAAGTATTGTAAGGCTTCATTTCACCATGCTTTTAGGTAATTAAAGATGGAGTCAGTTCTATATGCCTATAAATTTAACTTTTAGAACGCTTTTCCTCCCATGTCAAAATGTGGCTTATACACCAATAGTTGAAAAAAGAAAGAGCGAAAATACACCTCCTCTTCCAGCGGGAAAATTGCTTTGACAGCATCCGCCATTACCTCTAGTGATAGTTGGCGTGGTAGGCACAAACACACACAACCATTTTAGTGGCTCTTGGCATTCAAAGGGTTTAATCATATGACAACTAGCACCAATATACTTAAGGCACTTAGAACCAATCCCATTATAGTGCAACCAACTTTATGGTGTAGCCACAATCTTCACACACAACACTCAAACACAGAGACACTGACAATTGTATCAAAATTCAGCATGACAGTTGTAGTTCCTAATTACACCATTTCAAAGATAAGTTGATTGCACTATATGAAAGTTTTCTAGACATTCCTCATTGATAATATTAAATGTTTATTTTGATTCGGTGAGATATTAAATACATAGTTTAAGTATTTGTTAACAATTTTATTTAAATAATCAATTTAAAGCAACCTTTTTATACTTTACTATTTGCTCCTTACTTTCAGTAATAGTAAACATTTTTTTCAGGAAGTGTTGCTTGCAGAGGTGGATGAGCCAACAACTTATCCAGAAAACATGCCAGAAGGCTTGAAGGAATACAGTGTCCGGGAGATAGTACTTTCTAGGAACATTCCAATTGTAATAAATGATGACATTGATTGAAATGCATTTGGTTTATATTTACACTAAACAACTCATTAATAAAAATATATTAAGCCCTTCTTATTGACTTCTTGATTCCAGTTCTTCTGAATTCACTTCTTTCTTTCAAATATTCTTCAGTACATAATGCTCTAAAGCTGTCGTTACGATACCAACTAGAGAGGCAGTCTTTTAGAGCAGAATTTTCGTTCCTGCATTTTACTACCATCAAAAGGGATGCATCTTTACCACACTTCTCAAATTCTGCAACTTCTTTAATGCATTTCTCCGCTTTAGCTTTATCTCTCATTAATTTAGGGATCATTACTTCCGTTTCTACTTTTCTCAGGGTACGATCAGCAGGGTCACCTGGAACACAATTTAAGATAATGTTATTGTACAGTTAAGAAGATATATCACAGAGCAGTTTACGTAAACTTAACCACCTAACCTAATCCATGTGGCCCCTCCGAGAATTTATTAGATAACACAGTCGTATCTTTTGTCATGATTTTAACGTTGTCAGGGATGGTATTATTTATTGTGTTTTTCTAATAATTGCGGTTCTTCAATGCTATTAGAGAAGATAAAGATTACAAAATTGAAATGACATTATGACAGTTGCTTTTAGAGGTCGTTCCAAAACAATTTATTGACAAGCAATTTATTGATAAAACCCGTTCCAGACCTTCCGATCCGATCCGATTTATCGGAAGAAATTTCCTAACAATTACACTACACATTATCCGATAAATCGGATCGGATCGGAAGGTCTGGAACGGGTTTAAGAGCTTTTAGTTGATACGATTTGAAACCTTCCTGTTATTTAAATTTTTCATTTGGCGGTGTAAAAAATTATAAATAAAACTATAGATCCAAAGAGGGGATAAAAACATAATAAAAACACGTTCCAGACCTTCCGATCCTACCCGATCCGATCCTACTTATCGGATAATGTATAGCGTAACTGTTAGGAAATCGGATAATGTGTAGAGCAATAGTTAGGACCACAGACCATAGGACCTAAAACACTACACATTATCTGATTTCTTCCGATAAATCGGATCGGATCGGAAGGTCTGGAGCGGGTTAAAAACTTATTTTTTAAGCGTAACCGTTCCAAAACCAATCATTTTAAAATGAATTATATAAAAAAAATATTTTCTTACATTTTACCACGCACATTACGCACGCAGCACTTGTGTAATATATTTTTCGAGTTAATGCGATTATTATAAATAGTAAAACATAAAAAGCTGAATATTTGGAAAATTAGAAATTTTTACAAACGTTATTTTCTACTGGTAATACAATACGCTTTACGTGAGCTTGCATTTTCGACGTACGTAAACGAATTGTCATTCATTCATATTCTCATTCTTTTGAAAAACCACGAACACAAAGATTTCTTGAAGTATTCTTGTAAAGTCAATGAATTTCGTTTTCTGTAAGTAAATTGTAATTTAAAATTAAACCTACTTATTTTAAAATCAATGTCCAGTCGTGGTTCAGTGTGTTGTGAACGGTACATGAAGAGGCTAAGGTGTTAACTTAGAATTCTGCTTTGATTAGTGTTTGATTTTTGCAGAGAACACAAGTTTTAAGAGAAAAATGGATCGTCTTTTGCGTCTTGGCGGAGGGATGACGGGGCTGTCGCAGGCGCCTCCGCCAACCGACGCTCCGGTGGTGGACACCGCCGAACAAGTTTATATTTCATCGTTGGCCCTCCTCAAAATGTTGAAACACGGTCGCGCTGGCGTTCCTATGGAGGTTATGGGTCTCATGTTAGGTAAATAATACTATTTCATATTACAAACTATCGAATATTAGGGTAATCATAACCTACATTTGATAGGTCATAGTATCATGGTACACAAACATCCCCTGATGATGATGTGATTAGATTTCTTGTTTAGTCTAAATATGTAACCCTCACCTGCTTTGCATACACACCCTCGAAGAATCAATACTATTACAGTTTAGTTTAGTTTTGATAATTTCTGCCAGCGAACTGGCTGGCTGGCTAATGTCTGTACCTAAAACGCACACACTGAAATTCATTCCATACATGAGAAGCAAAACATTAAGTTCTATGTAAAATACATAAACTTACAGTGGTATGCTTCTTAGGTACAGAGGCATTTGCAGTGTTATGCTTCTCAGGTACGGATGTGAATAATGTATTACCATCACATTTTGTTGGAAAAGTTTGCTTTCTTTATTAACTTTGGTAAAAATGTTGAGATAGAAATGTAAGTTTATTAACTAAATCTGTAATTGAACTAAACAAAACTTTTGGTAGGGATGTTTGCTGACATTGCATATAATTTGGAGTGATATTGTCAAACGGCGAGGGACAGAGTTGTCCCAACTGTACACCATCGGCACACACGGCTAAAAAATATTTATATATATTTCTTTATAATCAAAACAGTTGTAGCAGTAGAACAATTAAGACTGGCAGTGTGTAAGTGTGGTTCAATGTTATACAGAAGGGGCAATACTGTATCTATTTGATATAATATGTAAAAATTATGTGTAAAATTACCTGTCCAGGATGCCCAGTTATCAAAATTTTTAAGTAGCTAAATTTACGCTCATAATCTCAATGGAAACAGTGATGCTAACTATCGCTCATAATCTCAATGGAAACAGTGATGCTAACTATTTTTTCCCTATGTTTAGGTGAATTTGTGGATGACTACACAGTGCGCGTGATCGATGTGTTTGCCATGCCTCAGACCGGTACCGGTGTATCAGTAGAGGCTGTAGACCCAGTCTTCCAAGCCAAGATGTTGGACATGCTGAAGCAGACTGGTCGTCCAGAAATGGTTGTTGGCTGGTAAGAACTTTTTAACTCAATGTATTTCTATTTTTGTGGATACTGATGGTGTATTATTTGCATAGTGTCATGTTTTTCTTGGCCTATACCATATGCTTAAGAGGCCTTATACCTTTTAAAATGCTGATTGTTTTAGACATTTTATCTATGATCTAATATGTTTCTTAACTTATAATTGATGTTACTACCTAGGACAGGGCTATTGGGATGTAGTGGTATATATTTGAGAACTACAGCTTGAATTTTTCATTGATAATTTTAGTTTCAAAAACTGCTCGAAATTGACAAAATTCACGCGGAAAATTAGTTTTTACAACTTATTGTCGACTGCACGCAATGAAAGCATGAAATAGCTATGTTACTATCTAGAACTCGGGGAAAAGTATTATTCACTTCAAGAAGTTCCATTCCAAGTTCCAAGAGGCTCCATACAAAATACCGTTTTTTTTTTTTTTTCCTGTGGCTTTCACTTCTTGCTCTCAGCTAGAGGTATTTCGCCAATGACGACGTTTGGACATATCACACGAGAGGAGATTGATCGGTAGAAAATTTTGATTTTTGTGATGGGATATGTCATGTAGGAGACCTAAAACAAATAACATTTATGTTAAGAACAGCATAGACAACAAAATACTGTTATTACATTTCGGTTTTTCGCTTTTTATAACACATATTTATATTATAGTGGGCTAATTTCAAAGATCTATATCTGTAGTGAAACTTTATATAACAAAACAACATTCGAAAAGTAACGCGAAATTAGAAAGATATTTCAATTTTAATGAATGATCCATGACTGTAACTCTATTTGTGAAACTATTTCTCTAACAGTTTATTGTTGTTATTTAATTAAAAACTTAAATGTCAAGGAATAAAGGAACCTAGGACCTATAAACCTATTACATTAAATGATGATACTGGATGAAATTATGCTACATGAGATTATACCAAATGTTGTTATATCTTTGGTTAATTATATCCTTCGATGTTTATATCAACCAATAATATATCATAAGTTGTTGTAGCAACCGTTACGCACACTTGGCAGTGTATTGGTATAAGGATGCAATCAGATTTTGTATTTACTGTAGTGAACCTTTTTGTCACATAAGAAGATTAAAAGTTATGTCGCTGTGAATGTACAGTTTTTTAAATCCTAAAGTAAATTACAATTCAACACGATTCAACACGACATCGCATCGTGATTCGATGCGACGCGACGTGAGATTGAAAACTGTATTTTAATTTAGAATCTTGTTATCATTAAGATAAAGTTGATTTGGGATTTCTGTATTTTCACAACACGAGGACGTCACAACGTGGCACGGCGCGATGCGACGTCGTGTCTTGTAATTATGTTTTGGACCTTACATACAAAACCTACAGCATGCATACTTATCCGCTGTCCCTATTTGACAAGTGAAATTTTAATTTATTGTGAACTATGTCAATGTTCAGGTACCACTCACATCCTGGATTCGGTTGCTGGCTGTCCGGCGTCGACATCAACACGCAACAGTCCTTCGAGGCCCTCTCCGAGCGCGCCGTCGCCGTCGTCGTCGACCCTATCCAGTCCGTGAAAGGAAAAGTCGTCATTGATGCATTCCGTCTCATCAACCCCAACATGATGGTCCTTGGACAGGAGCCTAGACAGACCACCTCCAACTTGGGTCACCTTCAGAAGCCCTCAGTACAAGCCCTCATTCACGGTCTCAACCGCCACTATTATTCCATCAGTATAAACTACCGAAAGAACGAATTGGAACAGAAGATGTTGTTGAACCTTCACAAAAAGTCCTGGATGGACGGACTTACACTATCAGACTACAAGGAACATTGCTCTATCAACGAGACCACAGTAACAGATATGCTAGACTTGGCTAAGAACTACAACAAGGCTTTGGAGGATGAGGAAAAGATGACGCCTGAACAGCTAGCCATCAAGAATGTAGGCAAGCAGGACCCCAAGAGGCATTTAGAAGAGAAAGTAGACGTTCTAATGTCAAACAACATAGTTCAAAATCTAGGAGCGATGCTTGACACCATGGTGTTCAAATGATCGTGGCGTGAGACTTTTTGTACCGTGCAGTGTTATTTAAGGCTATAAAGTGGCAAATAAAGTTCATTCGCAGATCTACACCGTATCTCTTGTCCACTCATGTATAATACTTATATATTATGTACTAATTTACTTAATTGTATTGCAATAAAACAATTTCTTTTTAAACACATAATTTTTTATATTTTAACAGAATATTTGACGAGGTGCTATTTCCTTGCGAATTTCTTCCAATCTCTGCTCCACGGTAGGGTAATAGTGGAGATTGTTTGTAAAATTTATGTCGAACATTGGGGCCAATCCACTCTGAGAGTTGACGATATCTCGAATGATTTGTTTCGCTTTGTGAAAGGCTTTCTTGGGGTCATCCATGGCAATCTACAATTAAGAAATTAAAATTATTGTGTCATTTAATACTGAAGCAACGAAGGTTTCTGTCTCCATGAACGAAATTGTGGTCTTCTAGTAAATGATAAAATAAAGGGGCCCTCTTACTGCATCCACGTAAAACTTTTTTCTATAATTTAGTCGGGTAAAAAGTATCATAATTACTATAACCTTTGGTTGTCCAGCTATCCCTGTACCAAAATTGGTTAAAATCCGTCCAGCCATGAGTGGACAAAGAAACTATTACCACAAGATGGGGCTATATGGCTGCTGCCGCGCGCCCATACAAATCCTACATCGCCCTTCACATTCACATTATCGCACAGTGTGGAAACTAAACTAACCGTGTCGCGAAACAATCCTGGACACACTCGATGTATATCTTCATAGTCGTCTCTCAAATTCGAAGTGACAGTTGCCGCGGGTGTCTACAATGAAAATGAAATACAATCCATTAAGCTTATAACACCCTGAAGGAAATAGTTTTTTATGCAACCGTTGTATAAGAGGGGCCAAAAAACGGGAGTGGCATGGGTTACGATGTGAGCGTAGCGAACATCGTAAGAAAGATGCCACGAGCGTTTTTTGACCTATTTATACAACGTTGCATACAATAC